>OY720644.1:1075000-2275000 GCA_963169105.1 Ceriagrion tenellum
CCACATCACCTCCTTGAGGGTAGACGGGTGTGAGATAGAGGAGGAGAAGGAAGTCGACCGGGCTGTCCGGGCCCACTTCCTCGACATCGATGACCCCGGGGAAGGGGGAGGGCGGGACCAAAGCGAAACATCAACACAAGAAACGCTTCTCCCAGATGGCCCTACTCTGTCGGAGGAACAGCGGCGCTTCTGCGACGAGTACCCAAGGGCGGAGGACTACGAGGCGGCCCTCCGCGCGCTGAAAAGGAAGAAAGCTCCCGGGATCGACGGCCTACCGCCAGAATTTTACGCGGCTTTCTGGAGTCACCTTCGCGTTCCTTTTTGCCAAATGGCGGCGGCATCCTTTGACCGAGGAGTCCTTCCCAGGACGACGAGGACGTCGGTCATCGCTTTGATCCACAAGGGAGGGGACCGGCTGGAAATCAAAAACTGGAGGCCAATATCGCTGACAAACACGGATTATAAAATCCTGACGAAAGCAACATCCGTCCAGCTTTCGTCCATCCTACCGGACATTGTCAGCCCGGAGCAAGGATACAGCGTCCCAGGAAGGTCGATTCACGACAGCATATCCATCTTGCGCGACGTCATCCTCTGGGCAAACGCGAGTGGGGAAAGCGTCGGCCTCCTGGCACTGGACCAAGAGAAGGCTTTTGACCGAGTGAATCACGACCACCTGCAAAAATCTTTGTCCTCCCTCGGCTTCGGCGATGCTCTCCGCGGAAGAATCGCCACTTTTTACAACAGGGCGACGGCTCTGGTTAGGAGGGGAGACCACCTCACCGCCCCCATACGCGTAAGTAGAGGGATCAGGCAGGGCTGTCCTATGTCTGGGCAGCTCTATGCCCTGGCCCTCGAGGGCTTCATCCGCCGGGTTAAAAACAGCCTTCCCGGCCTAACACTCCCCGGCACCGCCGAACGTACCATCACAATCTCAGCGTACGCGGACGACATCACCGTTTTTGTGAGATCCGTCGAGGACGTCCGCTCTCTCTGCCGCGTGATCGAGGTTTTCTCCGCAATATCCGGAGCAAACATTGACGAGGCAAAGAGCCACGGCCTCTGGTGCGGCAGGAGCGCCAATGTGCCTGAGGACGGACGGTTCCATTGGACCACAGAGGGACAGAGCTTCCTCGGTGTTTGGTTGGGCAACGACGTGAAGCTGACAGAAGAAACTGCACTCCGCAACGTCACGGAGAGTCTCCGGAAAGGCACGGATGCGTGGCAGAGGAGGGCGGCATCCTTATCCCTTATCGGGCGGGTGAAAGTGGCCAATCAGTTCCTGGACCCGAGGATGTGGCACTGCTTGCAGGCGATATCCATCCCCCCCATATCATTGCGCCGACTGCAGGCCATGCTGGTGGATTTCGTGTGGGGGAAGCAGAGGCACTGGGTGTCGAAGGACACCCTATGCGCCCCGATCTCCAATGGGGGACTAGGCCTGGTGAACCTTCAGAAAAAGATCAGATCGTTCCGCCTCAGATTTTGTCAGAGGCTATTATCCCAGCCCCATACGGAACCTTGGAAGGCACTCGCGCACCGCTACGCGGCCACTAGTAGTACCCGTTTCCACAGCGACGTAAAGGACGCGTGGGAGCGAATATCTCCGGTGTTAGCGGGAGAAAACGTCCGATACCCAGACCCCTGGCCACCGCCCTTCCAACTCGAAAATGTATCTTATTACAGCGAAAAGCGAAAAAAAGCGGCTATTCTGCCGATACCGAAACGGGACATTTATGGCGAAATGCTCTTTTTGGAATACCATCGTTTTTGGCCCATTAAAGGTGCGATCGATGAGGAAGCAATCAACTGGTGCACCTTTTTTCAAAAACCAACGTTTGGCAGGGAAGGAGAGGTGGCCTGGAGGCTCGCCCTGGACCGCCTAGCGGACACAAAATTCCTGCAACGAGCCGGGCTAGTGGAGGAAAGAACATGCCCCCTGTGTGGGGAGGGCGAAGGAACAGCGGACCACGTAATCCTCGCCTGCCCGCAAGTGCAGGAGCTGTGGAAGGCCGTAACCGCCACCACGAAAAGACTGCTCAAGTGCGCAAAGATAAAAAGAGTAGATATATATCGCGGGTTTAAAAGTAGGTCCCCTAATGATAAAGCAACTATGATGGTAAATTACCTAGCCACGCTTGCAAAGGCCACCATCTACACCGACTTCACCCTCCTCTGCAAACAAAAAATCTCGCACCCCAATGTATGTAAGAGTTTCCAGAAACTGCTGAGAAAAAGGATTATGAGAGAATATGTATACCACCGAGGTAAAAATACTTAACCTTTTTTTTTACTCCTATTGGTGTATCGACAGTTCAATATGCATAATAGAGGAAGGCGTGTTAAAGCTGGGACCCCTGGCAGGAGCCACGGCAGAAGACAACACGGGAGGACTCACAGATGACATCACGGTCATTAGACAGGAGGACGGCCGAGGAAATGATCAACCGGAAGACATACGGACCGAAGACCAAAACGTTGTGCTCACTCAAGAGGTGGGGTGCGAGCCCTCCCGGCGGTGGGACTAGGGACCGGGAGGTTGCGGTAACCAGCCCCTTCTTGCCGGTCCTCCTAACGCTAGGGCTCGTTTTTCCTGCCTTTTCAGGAGCCGAATACCATGGAAAAATGAATAAGGGTGCGGGCAATAGAATGTTTTTGTTCTATTGCAAATATGAGAGAGAAAAAAAACAATATGGATGAACATCCATCTCGATGATATGATGGTAAAATGAATGAATGAATGATTGATGATAAATAAATGAGGTGACGAAGGGAGAATAATCGGATCGCTAACCGCACCCCTTATAATAATAATAATAATAATAAAACACACACACACACACATACACACACACACCGCGAGCCCTTTTAATTCCTCCTCCCCGCACACCTGTTCCCTTTTCCGCCCCCTCCTCCGCTCACACACATACCCCCCACCACCCATTATCGCGGCATCGAGCCCGCGCGGAGCCACCCAGCCTCTGGGCGGACGCCCCTCACGTTTGTCATTTGTTCGTCAATCGCACGTCAAGGAGGAAGGGCGAGACATCGGATACTGAGCAACGTTCGTTTGCTGGGTGAGCACGTGAAGAAGAGGCTGGTGAAGAGCTTCACATGGAGCGTTGCATTGTATGGGGCAGAAACGCGGACCCTCAGAAAGGATAGCGTGATTAGACCACAGGCTTTCAAGATGTGGGTGCGGAGAGGGATGAAGAAGGTGAGTTGGACGGAAAGGAAGACACACAAGGAAGTGCTTAGTATGGTGGGCAAGGAAAGGAAACTTCTCAATGAAATTCAGGGCATACAGAGTACGTGGCTGGAGGAAGCAGTATTCTACATCTACATCTACGTCATACCCTGCAAGCCACCCAAAGGGTGTGTGGCAGGGGGTGCTTTCGCACCAGGCATGCATTAATGATATGGTAGAACACCGACATTACATTAAAACCCGCGTACCACACATGCAAAGCGCCAATTACAAATCTAATACCCAAGAAACATTCTATCTCCAATCGTTCTAACATGCAAGGGATACAAAGACTACTACTACAGATTCAAAATATCATGCATAAATAAGAACATCATTATTTACATCATGCATAAATAAGAGAGTAGAGAATATAATGAGAAAGATTTACTGCCTGCCTATTGTCAATACTCGAACTATTCATGACGACGATCACAGCTGTTATGGTCCCGAATGGTACGCGGAAAAAATGACATTTTATACCTATCGGTTCTACAATCTAGCTCTCTAATTTTATGGGCGCGATCTAATCTGCCGTAGTACAAAGGGGTTAATAGTATGTTTTTTACGTCATCAGTAAAATGATTTTCCTGAAATTTATTTAGGAGGTTAAGCCTATAATTTAATCTACGCTGTGATAGCGATTCCCATCCTAATTCTTCTAACAGTCCAGACACACTAGCCAACTTATCGTAGCATCGTTTCACAAACCTAGCTCCTCTTCGCTGGACGCGATCTAACTCTGATATCAACCCCGTTTCGTATGGATCCCATACACTAACAGCATATTCTACATGAGGCCTAACGATTGAAAAATAACAACGCTCTTTCACTTTCTCATCACATTTTCCGAGTACTCTCTTGATAAAGCCTAGCTTCCTATTTGCTTGACCGCATATTTCCCTAATATGTTTTCCCCAAGATAGGTCGTGACTAATTGTGACTCCTAAGTACTTAACAGACTCGGCGTGAATAATTTCTGTATTTTTAATTCTGTAAGCCCTAACTGGCCAATTTTTCTTTTTCCAAAAGCTGACTGCTACGCACTTTTTTATGTTTAGTTCCATCTGCCACTTTTCGCACCAAGCATGAATAGCAAGTAGGTCGATTGTTAACGAGTCGCTATCTTCGGAATTGTTAATATCCCTATACACAACCGCGTCGTCTGCGAAGAGTCTAAGCTTACTTTTAACGACGTTACTAATATCATTAATGTACAAGAGAAATAAAAGTGGACCAATTACACTTCCCTGAGGAACACCCGATGTAACGCTAACTGTGTTTGACATGATACCGTCTATGACAACCCTTTGTTCCCGCCCATGTAAGAATTGATTAATCCAACTAATAATGTTTTTATCTATTCCATATGCTTCTAGTTTTGAGAGCAACTTAACATGAGGTACCTTATCAAAAGCTTTCCTAAAATCGAGGAATATCGCGTCAACTTGGACATTATTTTCACCCGAGAGCAAGATGTCATGAACGAAGAGGGCCAATTGGGTTTCGCAAGATCTACCCTTTCGAAATCCGTGTTGGTTATTTATTAACAATTCCTCCCTATCTAAATGACTCATAATGGAGCTTACGATTATGTGTTCAAATACCTTACAGGAAATGGATGTGAGAGAAATAGGCCTATAGTTACTAGGGTCTTCCCTGTCGCCGCTTTTGAATATAGGTGTGACATTTGCTACTCTCCAGTCCTTAGGCACTACATGATCTACTAAAGATTTGGTAAATATTAATTCTAAGTAAGGCGCTATGTCTGATGCCATTGTTTTATATACGCGAGCAGGTATTCGATCTGGACCGGGGGATTTGTTGGGGTTAATATTTTTTAGCTGCTGTTCTATGCCGCGACAATTTATAATAATTTCAGGCATACATGTTTGGGAACGAACTGGCTGCGGATCGAAAAGATGTGGTGTATAAGTACTGAAAATGCTTTTGAAGAATGAGTTTAACGAATTGGCTTTTTGTAGACTGTTGGTTATCTTTTCCCCTTTGATATTCTTAAGCGTGTGTACTGTTGATTTATTTCCTTGAGTGTCCCTAACATACGACCAAAATGCCTTGGGATTATCATTCAATTGTTCTCCCAGTAATTTACTTTTGAAATCAGCTAACGCCCTTCGGCACGCTTTTTTTGCTAAGAGTTTAGATATTTTGTAATTTTCGGTGACTGTGTATAGTTCTTCGGAGGATTTGTTAATTTTTGCCCTTTTTAACCTAGCATGACATGTTCTTTGGTGCTTTAATGTTTTTCTAACCTCCGCGTTATACCACCTAGGCTCTGCATTGGCTCTTTTCCATTTACTTGGTATGTATTTGCTAACTACTGATCGTGTAACGTTGAGGAAAGTATTCCACAAAACCTCAGTATTACTGTTGATACTTATTTTTTGAAAATTAGTAAATGACTTTTGGAACTCTCGTTTCATACCTTCGTAGTCAGCCTTATTATATAAGTAGATTTTTCTTTGTGGATTATGTTTCTTGATCATGCTCACGGAAAAATTAGCTTTAACTATCATGTGGTCGCTTATTCCCTTATCCGTACCTATGTTTACAACCATGTGTGGAATATTTGTCGCTAAAAGATCAAGTGTATTTTTCCCTCTAGTTGGAGCAGTGACTAATTGATGTAGTGAGTGAGATGTGAATGTATACAGGAGTGACTCACAAAGGTCTTTGTCTTTCCCCCCAGTGATAAAACTGTACGTGTCCCAGTCTATGGACGGAAGATTGAAATCCCCACCGATTATAATATGACAGTCGATTTTTTGAGTGGTTAATTTACTGAGTTGACTTTCTAGTCCTAATATTGAGGTTATATAGGTATCTGGTGGTCTGTAATATGCGCACACATAGATTGTTTTTGCTTTAGGATTTTGAATGGAGCACCATACGCTTTCTACCTGGTCGTCGGAAAATGACTCCCTCCTACTAATATAACAATCCTTCACTGCAATAAAAACTCCTCCCCCGGTCCTTTCCACTCTATCTTTTCTATAAACTGTGAAATTTTTTGGGAATACTTCATTATCTGCGATTTCGTTACACAACCAACTTTCCGTCCCTATAATTAAGTCTGCGTCAGTAGTTTCAATTAGATGGTAGAAGTCAGCTACTTTATTCCTTAAGCTACGGCAATTTACTACCACGACAGAAAAGGATTTATCAGTGAGTGTATTCCCGGAATGTGTATTCTCATTACAACTCGCTTTCTTAGGTATATTCAAAGTTACATTACTGCTATTTTTTGAAACTGGCCTCTTACTGTTCTCTTTAGACTTAACACTTTCTTGGATATTTTTTCTATTAAATATTGTTCGCGATGGTACCTGATTCGACCCATTAGCTGACCTACTCTCTGCCCTACCCTCTATCCTAAAAAAGGTCTACAGTGATCGAGTATGCTACTCGCTACACAGCTAGCTGCCTCGGCCGTGTAATGGACACCAGAACGGTTCAGAGGGGTCCGACACGATCGGATTGCCGGCCGAAGGTCGACGAAGGAGGCTCCAATGTCCGTGCAGAAGCGACGCAACCTCTGGTTTATGCCCTCCACTCGGCTCCAAACCAGGGGTCCACGATCGATCCTCGGGACAAGAGTACAAATTGCAAGCGTCATGTCAACCCCTTCGTCGCGACTTACCCGCTTCACTTCGGAGTCCAGTTCCCTGAAGGAACGCAGGATCTCCTCGGATCCACGGTCCATGGCGTCGTTAACGCCGACATGGGCCACAATCTGCAGACTTGAGCACTTCGTGCCCCGGACCGCCGCACCAACCGCCTGCGTCACCTGCGGAACACCGCCACTTGGAATGCACCATGACGTTACACGGTGGCTTATACCCTCATGGCCTGCCCTTTCACGCAAAGGGACCATAACACGGCGGACGTTACTACTACCTATCACTACAATCCCCCCCTTCCCACTCTGACGACTCTTCCTAGGTGCCGGTCTCGGAGTAGGAGTAGGCACGTCAGGCACCTCGGAATTTCCATCCGAAAGCAACTGGTACCTGTTCGAAACGGGAATGGGAGGTGCCAAAGCATCTCCTGAACCACGCTTCAGAGTGACCTTACCTCCACTCCTCCGAGACACGACCCTCCAGACCTCCTGTTTACGGAGTTGTACTGCCCCTTCATCGGAAGACGGACCTTCAGGCAAACTCTCGATCGTCCAGCCACTGTTAGCAATCGAGCGAACTCGTGCAGCCCGTAGGGCGCGGCGAACTTTCGAAGAGCGACCCAAATTTCCATCCACCTTCGGGACGCATACCACTCTTTCAACCTTAGACTGGAGTTCCCGCAGGATTCTCTCTAACTCGGCGATGCGGGCTCGGAGAGCCGCACACTCGCCGGCGTTTTTGATCATCCCAACAGGTGACCTATTCGAAGACATCCTAGCACTACTCGCAATGAACTCCCAAGGAAAAAAGCTTAACTACAAAAATATGGCTATACTCAAAAGAACTGAGCGATCCTAAGCTCGGTCACAATGGACAAAGTAACAACAATACTTCTACGAAATAACTTTAACACAGACCTCACACCTGGCAAAGAGCTAACTAAAATACGAGATAAATAAGAACACAAACTCTCTAGCACAAAAGGTAACTGACTTTCACTTTTAGGACGCTAAAGATAGGGGAGGAAGGACAGGTGATGTAACGCAAGTGAGCTATGAGGGGTTGAAGCACTGACGAAGCACGCGAGAAAGATCTGTGTTTTTGGATTCAACCTAACTAAATGATATTATATTAAATAAGTGCAAAAGTAGTAATTAAAGAGGCTTTAACTGGCTATATGTATAAATTAGAATATCAGTCGATGGTTTTACAAACGGTCTTAGGTAAAGGTTTTTTAATAACGTTATATATACTATATAAAAAAGGGAGATGGAGAGTAAACTATTTAACGACTAGAAAAAAAAACTATCAATCAACAAGAAAAGAAATGTAGTTAACTATTCAGTATCAGTAGACTAGACGTAAAACTAAAAGTTCAAAACAAAAGTTCTAAACTACTAAAGTTAAAAAAACTTCACAACTAAAATAAACAAAGAGTTTTCAATAACGATGATAAAAAGAATATTATAGACTCAGTAATAAAATATATGTACTTAAGTAAGAGTTAGGTTATAATAAGTTCTATTCTAATAAGATTCTTTTACTACCCGAACACCAGAATCATAAACTAACGATATGCAATAACAATTTACGTACAATAGTATGAAAATATACGTGAGGATAAACAACAGAGATAACAAACTACAAAATGAAGATATGATAATAATTTGGCTTCTACTTATCACTACCAGCAAGCACTCTCGACAGACACACTCGGCGCACGAACCGGGATATCACGGCTGTGAAGAGATTCACTCACACACACAACTCACTCTTAACTAACACTAACAGAAGACCTACTATATAACGACCGAATAAGTGAAAAACGATACGATACGTGAATAACTTGGAATATATAACTAGGAGAAATAGAATTCGCTACGGCTAATATATATATCACTACACTAAGGTTGCAGCTTCAAGGCACTGAGCAGCAGGTGCACAGCGAGCAGGTAGGCAGCCGGGAACCGGATTAGGGAGCGCTCCGAGAACACGTCCGTACTCTATCCAACCTCGCGAACCGAGTATTGGGTGGCTCGAGAGAGTTACAGAGGGAAGGGTGCTGGGCAAAAGCGGGGAAAGGGAAGAAAAAGAATACATAGGTATATACATAAGAACCGGAGGAGATTCTCTTGACTTAACGGAAATTAAAATACACTTTGTATAGGTTCACTAGATGGGATTATTGAGAACGACCACGGTTTCATCACACAATGACATCTTCGATAAACCTATCTAGTAAACCTATACTAAGTGTATTTTAATTTCCGTTAAGTATGGAGAGGTTTCACAAAGTTAAGCCTGAAGTTATTAGTTCTCTTTACTTTCCCCAAAACCTGCCTTTTACCATTGGAACACTTAAAAAGGTGAATTGTCCAAGTTTAACTGTATTTTGTCCAAGACTACCGAAATATGTCATTTATGAACGGTAGAAATATGTATAATAGTTTACCCCCTCGCCCATTCTCGCCTTTAAGATAATCAAGGTAAGTCTATGTAAAAATTATTGGAATAAATAGGATTTGCTCAGCGCCATCAGATAGAAGATACGCTTTTTTTAAAGTCAAAAATGAAAAAACAAAGACACGACCTCCGTTGTACGGAGGAATCTGTTATAAGTAAGGGGCGCGTGAGGTCCTCGCCTTTCGGACACACATGCTCCCGTAAACTTTTCCCATCGCTCCAAGCGTGAGAGTGAAGTTGGTTCGGGTGCTCGGCATTGGGAATTTCCCCCACGCCTCCCCACGTTCGCCGACAGCAGAAGTGAAGACGTCTATGCAGAGCGGCTTCCTACTCCACGGAATCATTCTTTTAGCAAACCATGAAACTCTCGCTCGCGAAATTAACGGCTTAGACCTTTCATCGATCTATTACCATGAGGTCGTCGCACTTGGCAGAAGACTGGAGCAATCTGATCGGCGAATCTGTACCTGAGAATAACCTCTATTCACGCATATCCTCCGTGATTACTTGAAAAGTTTAGATAACTCGAGCCCTAGCCAAAAGAAACATTGTACAGCCGGATAACACTCTCTAAACACCAAGCAATGTTCATAGTTTTTTAGATCACAATATAAACTTCCCCAGCCTATTTGGTCTATGACCTAGCTATTGAAGCTTATATCGAAGCGCTGTTGTCAGCCGCTAGTTTTCACCATCACTAGGTTTTTAAATCACCATGTTGTTGACGGTGCGGGGACTCGCTTTAAATACTTTTTTGTTTTCCGGATCGCATAAAAAACTCCCAGTAGTTCATATACGAGGGTTGCTATTTATATTTCTGGCCTAATAATAAAAAAACAAATATTTATGACCAATATTGCTTTTATTGTTTTTCAAAATATTCTCCATGAAGATCAATACACTTTTGCATGCGTTTGAACCAATTTTCGAAGCACTTTTTCCACTCCGATTGAGGTAACTCCAAAACATGCGTTTTGAATTCATCAACCGCTTCTTCGGGTGTCGAAAAACGTTGGCCACGTTATTTGTTTTTGATGTTCGGGAATAAATTAAAGTCATTGGGTTGCCAAATCAGGGCTGTAGGGCGAATGACACATCAATTCGATGTTTTGACCGGTCAAAAATTCCTTTGTGTGTGAGACCTCGCATTGTCATGATGAAGAATGATTCGTCTATTATATGACTTTTTCCGAATTTCTCCGAAGACTACTGGCAAACAAATGGTCGTGTAACATTCAGAATTAACCGTCCTACGATGCTCTAACGCAGTGGTTCCCAAAGTGGGCGCTACCGCCCCCTATGGGGCGTTGCTTTTATCTAGGGGGGCGAAAATAAACAAGGAGGCGACAGGGGAGCGCTAGGGGGGCGCTGGAGGCAGGATCTTCACTGAGTGGTGACCATAAACGACTGTCTTTGGCAACCATTCTTTAGTACGTTGAAACTACGTTGTTCACTACCTTCTCCAGAGACGTTTTTCTGCAAACCCCATAATTTACAATGTAATGGAAGACGTTCCATTTTGCATGCGCCAAATTAACTTTTCCTCAATACTGATAAGAAATCGATAAAAGTGATAAGAACTAAGTGGGCACCGGAAAACGCACTATATCTTCACTCTTCTACTCCCTTTCATGTCATATCCGCAATTATTAATTGGCTGGCATGTAAGGGGAAGGCAACGTACTGCGATCTCACCCTTACCAGACGTCTACCAAAAGTGGGACACATATGAGAGTTGCTAGAAGAAAAAAATTAATAAATCCTTGTTTCCAGGTCCAGATCCTCCCATGTAAGCAAAATAAATGCAAATTTTTAAGTCTATGTTTGAAGTTATGGGATAAACATATAAACAAAAGAAGTAGGTGTTAAGATTTCGTGGCGTTTGGAATGATGAGGCTGCATTCTCGAATTCAGACCTGATGACGTCAGCTGTGACGCTGGCGAAACTGTCATCAACAATGAACAACATACGCGGCGGAAACACGAGAATGCAGCCTCATCTTTTGAAAATACATTATTTTAATGCATTTCATTATAGATATTAGCCATTTTCTTAAAACATTCCACTACTAAAAGATCAAACCCGCTTCTCATACAAACACTCAATTTGTAAGGTAAATAAATTTTATTTTTAACAGAATTGAATAACTAAACCCATATTTCAGAAAACTAATGGCAGGCACTGAAACATCAAAGAAGAAATGTAGACAATATAACGTGGATTATCTGAAGTATGGGTTTATAGAATCGCCTACAAACAAGCACATGCCGACGTGCTTAATATGCGAAAAGGTAGTTTCTAATGAAGCGATGAAACCTTGCAGACTAGGTGAACACTTGAAGTCACATCCAGACAAGGCGCAAGACAATTTAACATTTTTTCAATCTCTTTGTGGCAAATTGCTAAATCGTCCAACGTTGTCAAGCATGTTGTGCAATAATTCAAAGCAAACCACTGATGGTTTCTCGTAAATTTCAATGTTGATTGCAAAGTCTGGAAAGCCGCATACAATTGGTGAAGAACTCATATAACCAGGAATAATAAAAACCCTGAGTACTGTTCTATATAGGTCACCACATGATATATTAGTGGGTATTCCTCTGAGCAACACTTCAGTGCAAAGGCGCATAGATGAAATGGCTGAAAATTTGGAAGATATGTTGCGCGGAATATTAGGGACAACTGAATTTTCATTGCAGCTGGACGAGTCAACTTTGCCAGGTAATGGACACCACGTGCTCGTGAAGGAGCATCCCATTAGTTCCGCCGCAAAAAGAGAATCCGCTAAACTAACGCCGAAGTGGTCGAAGCTTTTTTGTATTTCCAGGTTCCTCTCCCCTGTGACTGCAGAACTCCAGGGAACTCAGCCGGACCCAGGCCAAGTCTTTCGAAGGGCGCACGTCTCGCAGCTGAAAAGATTCATTCCACGAGACTTGCCTATCGGAATGGAGGAGCAGCTCGGTCAACCGAACCAGCGCACAGTGGGACGAAAGCGAAAAAAGCTGGCCAAAACCTCAAGTCTTTTTTTTGAGTCCGGAAGTTGAAACTTTGCACAATTATTGCCAACAGATTGGTGCATATGATGACGCATTCAATTTTTCATAGGTAAATTGCGCTAACAAAATAAATGACCTCGAAGTTGAACAAATTTTTCAAAAATCGCCCGTATTAAATTTATTCCAAAAATCGCCGTATTCAAGATAATGGTGAACCTTTTCTAGCAAAGTTATATATTTAAAACTTATCAGCAATGTAAAACAGTTCTTTTTCTTTAATTATCATCTACTTGCATGGCCAAATTGTTGTATTTGCCAGAGATACGTTACAAAATGGCGGACCCTGGTTTTCGTCAATTTTTTGTCTTTATGTAGTAATATAAAAAAATGTACATCTATGTACATTGAGATATTTACACCACAATTACAGCAAAGCTTTAAGAGTTTAAATCCGAAGAAATCATCTGCGACCGTTTGCGATGCCGAAAATAAAATTGAGTTTTCGATCGTGCGGCCCTGCGATCGAGCTGCGCGCTGGCTACGGGGACGTCGTTCTTGAAAGGTGTTGGAAAGGGCAAACACTGAACCTTTTTTATCAAAGTTATGAAATAAAAGCTGAAGCTTATTAGTAAAATAATTCCTTGTAATTTATTATAACCTCTTTTCATGACTACACTGTAATATTTGTCGTCCATACATAACAAAATGGCGGACCCTGGTTTTCGTCAAAGTTTTGTCTTTATGTGGTTATATAAAAAAATAGACATTGACTGACACTGAGATATTCACACCACAATTGAAGCAAAGCTTTCAAAGTGTGAGTCCAAAGAGATCATCTGCGACCGTCCGCGATAACGAAAATGAAGTCCATTTTTCGATCGCGGGCCCCAGTACGGAGCTGCCCGCTGGCTACGGAGAATGCTGTGACTGAGTATATTGGAAGGCGAAACTGCTCTATAACCTTCGTCACGGATATAATAAGTTCAAGTTATTCGACTTCGTATTACGTGGATATGATGCCACTAGGGGATAGACAATCTCCTCCACAATTCATACTGTTGGCCGATTTACCATTTTGACCACTTGCCTACTATGCAAGCAAGGCTCTAACCTTAACAATTCTCCATTTATGTATTTTAGTCCCTGAAAGGATATAGCATATTTCTTAGGCCACTACTAACGTTATGAGAGAAGAAAAGGTATTTTCAACCATGCCAGCCTCACAGCTGGCGCCTAATTGCCCCCTCCGCCCTCGCCGAGTTGGGCTTCGCGACAAGGGTCTTTTTATGACCCCGCGGACCTTGTGTGCGGTCCTTTCTTGCTATTTTCAGAATGTTCCGTTTCCGGACAGAAATGCATGGGCGCATTCAGTTCTCCATATACAGTGAAAGAGGATAGTTATGCTTTGGTTTTTTTCTCGGATACACACGCGTTGGATTGAGAGTTCTCCTTGCAACTTCATTGGTTTTCTAGCTGCGTCGATGGTGTCATAGATTTATTTACCCAACTTAGGTCATATTGGTGTTTTTATTCGGTGCTCTTCATTTTTAGTCTTGTAATAATTTTTGAACCTAGGAAAGCTATCCGGAACTGATCCGTTTTTTATCTTACATGTATTTTCCTTGTGTGACCGATCGCCTGAAATAGATATTCTGTGCATACGAATTCGATGCATACATACAAATATGTCTGGCCTCGAGGTTTCTCGCCTAATGCTTCATAAAAAAAATGTTAATTCTGGACATCAATCCATCACTGACAGGCACGAATATTTAATGCATTATCTGACTCAATAATTTTATGTAAAAGGCTACGTTGACGCCACAATTGCCCTCAGTGATTTCCTCAGGCTATTATTTTTCCTGTACTACCAGCAGAAATGGGAAGCGAGTTCTAGAAGTAATGAAAGGTTTTTGAGCCGGAACAAAAAATGGCAGAATGCTCCTATTAATGTACCGGAAATCGTACTCCAATGTTTACCGAGCACTTCCACGCCTTCTTGTAAGTATTATTGATTATTAGCCGCACGGAGTTGTTATTTGACCTGAATTGTGCATGTAAAGGATGATTGCATATTATTTTACTAGGCCCAGGGTGACGCTGGGAAAAATCTTTCAATGTTTTCAGCGAAAGATATAAAAGAAGGAAAACTGCCTTAGTCTTAGAAAAAAGTCTTCGGTCTTCATACTCGGCAGCAACGTTGTCATATGCAGCATCGATGACAGTAAGAGAGGAAGGAGATGAGGCGGCCTCCAAACTAGTCAAAGAAGTAACCACGACCACTCAAACCAGAGCACGGAGAGTACTAACGAAATGGAAGAAACCTATATCAGCCCCCACTAAGATGTCGGAAGAGGAGGCTCTTTCTGTAATCATATCAATGTAGCTAACCAAAAACCAATATATTGGTCTACGGAAAATTGCTGAAAGCCACGGCCATAAATTATACCCAGGCTACCACACAGTGAAGGGTGCTAAAAATGCCGCCTATCCGGACGGCATAGAAATTTCATAAATTAAGTGCGAAGTAAATAGGAAAAGTCTTCTCTCTCACACTGCGTCACGGATCCTGGCATGCGTCACAGCTGCCCCTGCTTCCACACGCGAATTTAAGTGCACTCTAGTTTGCAAATACGGTTTCGACGGAAGTTCAGGCCATTCCCTATATAAAAAGAGGTGGCAACGAGAGCCCAGGTCAGAGGAATTTTTGTTTATGAGCTCCCTGGTGCCTCTTCGACTTTTAAACGATGAAACAGGTAAAATTTGAAAGCAGTACAGTTTATTCTTACTCCAATACAATTCTACACACTCTCCTTATTTTATTCTTCGGCGTCTTCGATTTATCTAACGTGAAATAATTTGGGAAAATCCTCGGGCATCATCCACGAGATTTTGCAGACCTATTTGCCAAGAGTGGATTAAGGAAACAAAGGAAGTTGCGAAGGCAGAAGAGAAGCACCTTAAGACACAAATTGAAAAATTAAGGCCGATTTATGAGGGAAATTACACCATCGGGTTCTGAATGCTGCTAACTATAGTTAACGGAAAGGTAAGAGGTAATGTTAAATAATTTAGATGCTATACAATGTCATTGTTGATACAAACGAATGAATTTACTTAGGTTGGCAATGTTTTGACTGAGAGGGGAAGTATGACATGTTACGTCTGCGGTGCCAAGATCTCCGAAATGAATAAACTTCAAGAGATGAGAGAATGACTAGTGAATAGAGCCAATTTAGCGTTTGGAATTTCTACATTACACTGTTACATTAGATTTTTTGAATGTCTTCTACATGTTTCATATCGAATGGATTTTACACAATGGCAGGTAGGTGAGGAACATACAATGTTAAATTTGTTTTACTTCATGAAGACGACGAACTTAATACGATAATCTCATTGAAGCCCGTGGAGAGCAAAAAAAAACAACTAAGAGACAAAAAAGTTATTTTGCAAAAGGGATTTGAAGAAAAGATGGGCTTGGTTGTAGCTGTGACGAAGCAAGGATCTGGAACTACAAATGACGGAAATACTGCTCGAAAATTCTTTGAAGATCCAACACTGGCATCTGAAATCACAGGTACTAGCCTCTAAATTAATTTTAGATGAAATAAGCAGATGATTTTTTTAAACCTTTACTGTTGTTCCTGGCAGCGGCTGTGTTTTCCCCTGATATCATTCATATAAAGTCCTATGGATTAAATTTCAGGAATCAACTAAGACCTAATAAAGAGGTTTTCGACGATATTGAAGGCAGTTTCAAGTGGCCTACCAATTAATGAAGGAAAATTTAATAATTATTGTTGGGAAACTGCTGAAATGTACGTGAAGCTATATCCGTGGTTTTACATGCCTCCCACAGTACACAAGGTACTAATACACGGAGTAGACGGAAAAATGCCCGAAGAGGAAAAAATTGAATTCCGTATGGGTGTCTTGCAACTAATTAAAGACATCAAAAGCCGAAGCAGAAACCACCCTGTCCCAGTCCCTACCTTTTCTCCTGCCAGTTCATTATCAGCATCCCAGTCTTCCATACATTTTACCCAACTCCAATGACAGATAACACTCAACAACCATCTTCAGTCACCTTCAGTCAACAACAACCACTCACTCAACAGCTACAGTTTCCCTGGGACCCGTAAACACCTAATCCCTCAATCCCCTTCATTCAAGATCGTTAAAAAAATATTTTTGTTACTGAACCTAAATAAAACTGTCTAACTTTGTACCTATTATACGTAAAAGCTATGTGTAGTGCCAGCTTAAATGTATTTATTGGTACTTACCTTATTGTTACTGTGAACATTTCCATTGGAGGTAAACATGCACTCATTATAGGATCATGGCGCTGAATAGCATCATGATAAGCGTTTCAAGAGAAAATCAAATGTATGCAGGGTTGATACGCAATGCCAGTTTTGATTTTCCCTAACTTTCCAGACCTAAACACAGATTTTTCCCTGACTTTTAAAAATCACCCCATTTCAAGAAAAGTAAAGAAAAAAATTAGCATTATGGTGTAAGACAGCTTCTTTTATTACCGTATTTCACCGCATAATCGTCGCACCCTACTTTTTCATTCCAAAAATTGGTTCACAACTTTTCATCGCATAATCGTCGCATGTTAATTCCGTCACGACATACGTCACGACACGACAATACGTCACGACAAAAGGAAAAATTTGTCTAATTTTGCAATCTACCTGACATTCATTTCTACCTGCCATTCACAAATACACAGTAGGGCAGACCGGGGCTAGTGGGGTACACTTTTGTCTAATGAATTTTCTATTTTTCATTATTAACGTTTTCAATGAAATAACTATGCTAGCGCATTGAAACAAAGGCAGCTGGCGCAATAAAGGCAGTTAAGTACGTAATAAATGATCTATGTATAACTAATACCGGCGCAATTTTATTTTGTTTATTTCCCCTCATAATGGTCGCACCCTACTTTTTAGCAAAAAAAATTGGCACAAAATCTGCGACGATTATGTGCTGACGTATTAGCTCCGTTCTTAACTTGTGTTGTGGTCAAGTTTACTAAAATCTTACAAATAGGATGACATGAAAACATTGTGACCAGTGTGGAGTCAATGCTCGAGATCATACGTCATCCGAAACCTGCTAACGCTATGCTAACGGCTAACGGCGGATAACTGCCCGCACATCTCAGCAAACACAACCTTCAACTTATAAAATAAACCTTGTCTATAGTGTACTCCAAAATAAATGTTAAATGCAGTTTTGAAAACAAACAACACTTACTTTCTTTTCGGTGTTTGTTCATTATAATTAATGATTATGTATCTTAAACTTTTTTATCATATCTTTCATCATTCTATTAATAACTGGAAGAATTATTAGAATATGCAAAATTGACAATAAATAGGGTCGGTCACGCACCGGCCAGCTAACCCGAAGACGGCTGGTTCTCACTATGGTAGAAAGTGTTTCAAATCTTTGAACAGTGATATTTCATTGCATACTTAAGGGAGCTCCCTACCTCGACAAAAAAAGCCGCAGCACACCATCTCTAATTCTCAGGCCACGCTTACGCAGTGCTATTTTTTTATTTTGATTTGAACAAAAGTTCAATCTTTGCTTTCCTCGGGGCATTTTTTCTACGAAATTCCCAAGTTAAGAAAACTCTCGTCAAAATTGATGAATTTTGGCTTTTTTTTGACGTGCATCGGCACGGCGCAAAATCTTATTTGGAAAATTCATCCGAACAAATACTAAAAGAATCCTTCATCTACAAACGGAGACTCTTACATTAAGCACATATCCTACTACTAGGCTACAATTTGGGTAATCCTGAGCCCTAGCACGCAGTTTCACGAGGTTCGCTCGCGCCAAAGCATTCGAAATCGGCGGCAACGCCTTCCCCTCCACCAGAATTTCCCTCCAGTAACTCCCCTCGGGCGACTCAACATTTCGTGAAGCATATCCGAAATGAGTGGATCATTTTCACTCTTGTCCCTGGGGGAATTTTCGAATATGATGTCGGCGAAGCACTCAGGTGTTTTAGAAACAACTGCTGAGTCCAAATCTTTGGGGATCTTTCAGATATGTTATGTGAAGCAAGGAGAGGATCGCGTGTTTCAAGCTTCCAATCCCGGGGTTACTCTTTCTTTCTTTTTTGAAATTATCTTTCTCCGTTGATATTCCGCATTTTTGGTCTTTTTGACGCTGTATCCCCGTCCCCTTACCCAGCTATTCGGCGCTAGGCTCAGGCCTCAGTACAATGAAGTATGGGATCTTTAGTGCAGATGAACAATTCACATGCCGAATCGAATTCGAACGTGGGTAATTTTTTCCTGATCAACAATATAATTCCCTGACTTTTCCCTGACTCCCAGACCAATTTTGCAGTTCCCTGACTTTTCCCTACTTTCAAGATGCGTACCAACCCTAGTATGTATACTCATACGAAAATAATTGAAAACTTGGATTCATCCATTCTAAGTTTTTCGTGTGTAGTGTAGAAACTTCCTTCCGAATATCTGACTCTCAAAAGTAGATGCAACAAGAGCAGTCTTTCTCGTCTCCTGTATTTCCGCCTAAGGTACAAAAGCACAAGCAGATGACGTCTTTTATTTCCAGACCACACCTTTCTTCTTTCACGTCCAAAACTAAACTGGCTATCGATATCGGTAATGCCGGTGTGTGTGAAAACAGCCCAAGGGTCACTTGGATCGCCAAAGACAATCTCGGGATTTCGGCAGTATTGAAGATCTCGACGATTTAAACGAGCAAGAAACGAAATCGATTAAGGCATAAAAAAGAAAAATTAACACATTCAGAATCATTCGAAATCGCTAGGGCCTCAAAAACAAATCTCCATACCACTCAAATCATTTTCCTTTCGTGTTTCTTTCGTGATCATTTTTAAGGTGGAAGCTGGAGCGGTAACCGGGAGTCACGGAGTGAAAATTTTATTAACCTTCCAAGTAAGTTGAAAAATAATTCTTGAACCCCATTTCAGCGTATTTATTTAAACGGTGAGCATTACCTTGCATCTAGTAATAACAAATATGCAAAAGTTATATTTTATAATTTGGTTTTAATTAAAGCAATGTCATGACTTGGGTTTACGGCGCGAAATTAAAATTTTTAGCGAAAACCATTCGTAACTGTTTTTTACCAGGCAAAACACCGTGACATTTGTTAGCGCCCACTAAGACAATATGAAAGTAATTGTACGCATATGAGCAAATCTGTAATATGCAATTGAATAGTTTAGAAATATATGTCAAAGGCGATATGGCTACATGGAAAAATATTGAACATTGAAGAGCCAAAAAATCAAATGTGTCATGCACTTTTGTCAATATTATGAGTATACATACTATAACATACAAGTAAGTACTCGCATGGAAAGTTTTACGCAAATATGTACGTTAAAGCAATTGTCGCTCCAACCAGTTTTTACCATACTCACTCCATTACTTTCACTAATCTCGACGGAACCCTATGGCTATTCCAAGTTCGCAAGTTGGTCTCCCGGGTTATGACGACGTGAAAGAAAAGGAAAGATTGAAGATCGAAAGGCGGATGGATTATCTCATTCCGCATTCCCGTGGCCACGAGAGAGGCGCGTGGGGGGGGGGGGAAACCTCATACACTTAAGTGGAAGTGGGTGGAGAAAGCACTGCGCGACGAGAGACACGGACACAGCATGGCACGACTACTAAACATATGTATGTAGTAGTATTATACTCACAACTCCGAAAACAGCACAACAAAGGCCTTTCACATCGGGTGTTATTACATTAACAATAGACGAACACACACACCTATGTCCTGGGCAGATAATATTCTACCCAGGCGGGACTCGAACCCGCGACCCTCGGGTTAGCAGGCGAGGACTTTAACCCACCGCCACGGGGGCCGACAAATATTTAAATAAACTAAACATTTCCCATTGCTTTTGAGTTACTGATTACCTCCTCTATTTTCAACAATTACCCGTGTGTTACTAAGATAAAAAACTTCAGTTACTATTTCTTGGCTTAGAAAATGGTAGGATGAACAACAGTAATAGCTAACATTTAAATTAAATAATTAGTTTAAAAGAAAAAAAACGCCTTGGTTGAATTCTTCACAAAAAATAAAATGGGATCATAAAAAATTTACTAATATGTGTTTATTAATAAGTAGGCAATTTAAGCTGGAAACCTTTAGTATGCATTAACTCAGAACCGACAATGATGTATTCACTGCCTTTTAGCTTAGCAGGGCAGGATGTGGCTGAAAAAATGAGGGTGGCCAATGGATTTGCGTTTTCCTTTGCCATGGCAAAGGATAAATGTGAAAAAAAACTGTTAGTCACCGATTTGGCTCCTTGGCAGGCAGCATTCAAGAAGGGAGTGAATAGGCGTTTGAGATGTGAACGTGGCGAAGGAGGGAGAAGGTGCGGTGGACGGCGGCAAGGAAGACCCTTGAGGAAGTGCTTAGGCCGTTTTCGAACTTGGCAAACGCCTAGTTAACTTGATATCAAGTTAACTTGATCCCAAGACCGACCGGGTAGAATCTTGACTTGACACTTTCGTAGCCCTTTTAGGGTGGAAGAGACACCATGCGGCCTTCATTTCGTAAAACATACGAAAAGCGCTATCCGTGTCCATAATTATTGTGGGTGATTAAAGTGGATTACTTCTTTAAAATGCTTCCCAACCTTATACGGCAAAGTAACAGAGAATATTATTTTTAAAATCTTATTGCTTATGAATAAAATAATTCTCATATACCATAATATGGTGATTAACTAATATGCTTTGATTACTTGGGGCTGCGAAAGTGGACGACATATCGCTCACTGTATTTCACCACAATCAACGTCTTGGTGCAAAAAAAGGCATAATATTTTTTGCCTGTATGAAAAAACACGTAACAATATATAATGCATTACACTCCGAACTAACTACCTATGATCTCTGACTGTTGACTGATAAATACGCGCGTTGTAACTAACATAATTAAGCTGAAAACAAATTACATTTACTCTGAAGGTTTATTGTCCCACTTCTTTGATGAATGCTGTGAAAACCTCTCCAATGTTAACGTTATTAACAATTATTATGTTCGTTAGCTAACAATAATACTGCCAATGAAATTATGGCTATTTTAGAGTACTTTCCATCGGACCATAATTCTTTCATATAATTTCTTTCATCATTATTTCATTTCTTTTCCTTCCACAGTAAGGAAGATAGATTTTGTAGGTTCAATGAAGTAAACAAGGACGGTACATTTACAATGTATGGAATTATTCACACAACTATTAGGTCTTACTACAACACACATAAACAACTATCTTTTATCAGTATATTCACATTTGAAAAGCCTTTAAATATAACGAATTCATCAATTTTTCCGCAAAAAAATAATAAATATCACACAATTATACGTAGTAATGATAAAATAGTATCCATTTGAAAGTTTCTTCACTTCTATCTTCCGTACAAGCCCATATTATCACACCCCGAGTTCGAACTTAAAACCTAGCAAGCATAGCAAGTCTCCTTTTTCGTTGACTTGGTATCTTTCCTCGATAGCTAGTGAACAAGCGCTTGGTGATGACTTGTCCATGACGTCATAGCTTTCGATGCGTACTAGGTTTCAAGGCAAGATGCTAGATTTGCCAAGTTCGAAAACGGCCTTAGTATGGTGGGCGAGAAAAGGGAATTTCTGAGCGATATCCGGGTAAGTCAAGGAAGGCGGCAGGAGGAAGTAATAATGGGCGATGGGTCGATCGGGACTACGATAGAGAGAGGTTGTTCGATCATGATGTCGGGAAGATGTCGGTCAAGCGTGGAAGGGAAACAAAGAGAATAGGTTTTGTGGACTGGATGAAGAAGGGTAGGACGAATGCTGAGGCGAAAAGGAGATACTACAGAGGGATGCGGCCCTGAAATTCTAGAAATACGGGAGGAGGTTCTCTAACTTCCAACATAATATACATTTTACCGATAGACAACTTATATGAACACTTTACCGTGGGTTACAACCTAGACGTGGTGGAAGAGCTTGCGCGTGTCGGGTCATGGAAAATACTTCTAAGAAAGCTCCATTTCCATAACAACAAAAGTTTGAAGGGAAAATTTACTGAATCAGGGATAGGATAATATCCCAAGGGGCAATAACGCCATTTGGAGACGCATTCAGGTCCTGGACAATTTCTAGTAAAAATAACCAAACTCTTCAAAGCCTATTACATGGGCTTTAAGTTTGGCAATAAATCATTTTCTTAGCACATATCTAGAGCGTGTTTGACATATTTTGGCAAAAGATGCAACCTGGCGTTAGCACACAAATACTTGGATAATAACGCCAATCACCAATGTACAGCTTTTAATTTTCGAGAACTACACACACTGACTAATTGTACGTTTATTACATTCGGTAACATTATTTTTCAACCAAGAGAGTTTCTCCTTTTCTTACAAAAATATTTCGCAATAATTGTAAATAGAATATGAAGGCATTCGATTATGATAAAAAATTCGGCACAAAAAAATTGGACACTTCATTGCATACGTTTTAATGGGAAATATGGGGAATAAGAAGGGATATTGCGTTTGTTCGAAAAGAGAAGAGAATGGAGAGCAGCAGGTAACCAATCAAAGGACTGGTGACAACTGATGAATCACAGAGACCTCCTCCTCAAACATTTTTGGTATTACTGATTACCTCCTCCATTTCCACTACAATTCGATCCTATCACATACCGTTTCGTCATTTGAATGGAGAAAATCAACCCGACTGGATACCCTCCTTCTTAAACTTCATGACGAAAGATAATTTCTACATCAGCCGGCCATCGAGGTAGTTTAACCGACATCACCCTGCGCATAATATTCAAAGGATTTTATAAAAGTTCTCGACTTTATAATTTTATCAAAATAGCAGCCACTGATCGCTTTTCTTTTCAAAATATCTGCCAAAAAAATTGAAGTTTTTTTCACAGTGATTCGGTACGACTGCGCGCTCCAGAGAGACGAAATGAAAAGGATTAAATCCTGACGCTTGATCGCGTCAGAAATGAAACTGTGTGTTCCTGGTTGGTATGGTGTTTCCAATAAAAGCTTAAATTTTGCAAAATAATCACGAAAATACATGGGGCTTTTAGGACACATTTTTCCAAATCACTAGCCATTTTTTTCTTAAAATTGGGGCTTTTTTCCCCGCCCTCTGGTCATAACATACGGACAAAATCCATAATGCCATAAAAGAGCGGAAGAGAGAAGCAATGATCGGGCATTATGGGTTAATTATCAAAAGAGAACACGATTCCGAGACCTACAAACAGCATTAGCAAATTTCTCTTGCCTTTGCCCACCCCAAAACGGAATGGCGGTCAGGTAAAATTAATGAAGACATATTACAACGTTTTTGCGTAGCTAGTGTGCAAATATTCACCTCATGCTCCTCCTTGAATTTCTAAATCAAATTCGAATACGGTCTCTCCGTTATGAGCGGAGGAGAATCTCGCTCCATTTATTTCCCTCGCCTATCACTTGGTTGACAAAGAACTCACCTGACTTTTTCACCTCCTCCCTCGGCCTCTCTCACGAAGGGACAAGACAAATAAGAGGAAGTCGAATGGAGGTCGAGGCCCTGGAGATAGAGAAGGTGGGGAAAGGGAAAATAGAGATAGGAAATAGAGATGTGGGAGCTAGGCTAGAGAGAGGACACCCGTCATGTCCAACTACCAGCGAGACATGGGTTAATGGAGCCGAAGTCCGATTTTGGTGGTGGAACCAATTTTCGTTTATGCACCTTTAGTGCGAAACTTTGCATATGTGCGTTTAATATTAATACGTAGAGGTGAAAGTGTAAAAATTGAATGTTACGGATTTGGTTTCTTGGTGATTTAACGCAACTTTAACACGTAGCCTATTTGGCACTTGCCATGTATATCGAGATAATTCGATTACCCATGAAAAGAGATTTTATCCCGAGTGCGAAATCAAACATTATCAAACCATATCATCAAAATTGGTGCTAGCAATAATCAAGGTATCATACAGAGTAAAAAAACATTTATTTACATGACTTTCACTAAACTTTAGAATACCATGCCGTAAACTCACAAAACTCGTAAAGCCATAAAAATGCTTTAACTAAGGAGAACTTATTAAAATATAACCCTTCTATCATTTAATAACAAGTCTGGAGATTTCCACCCCATTTGCAGATGTACATAAGTGTAGTACGGTCCACGGAGATGCTTTACTTACTCGAAGAGTCATTAAAATGTGCTCTGAATGACTCTCATTTACCGATCCAGCCACCTTACTGATTAAACCTATATCCCAAGTGGTTCATCTGTACGCGAGCGAAGCTGAATGACTGCGGAAGTGAGACAAGCATGCTCCATAATTTCGAGGGTCTATAGAGCGTTCCACATTTAATTGATAGAATGGGCCTATTAGTGGAGAACGGTGTTTCTAATTATCGAGTACAAGCCTAAAGCCTGTTAATAAAGCGCAGAACTGTTGCTCACTTAACATGCAATCGGAAGTTACAGGCTCTACTTAATGGAACTTAATTTCTAGGTGAATAAAAATACACAGTATTTTCGCACGAATTATATGATTCGGGAGGAGACCGCTCTTTCCACTGCTCGTCCCAGCCATCTCCAAGTCACATTTAACTTAACCACAGTCTCGCTTCTTCCCTAATAACTCCCTCTATTCTTCAGCATCCTACGAGTTTACAAAGGTGCTTGAGTCAAACATTATACGTTCTATTTGTAATGACACTTATACGTTGAAATCGCGGGTCGACCACACCAAATAAATCGCTTGGAAATGCGAAGTTTTCATCTACCTGATACATACAAGCCAAACAGGTAACATTGCACGGTTGAAGAGAGATATTAAACGATGCTGACGGGCCACTTACGAATACACTGAAGATTGGCCATAAATCGTTCCTCACGGTGTCAACCCAGAGTTGTTTCAATTCGAACAAAAATCAGCCACTTTCCTACAAAAGAATCTGCGGGAAGTTTTTGTGACTGGTATATACATACCATGAAAGGGAAGTTGGAAAGCGGCTAAGGTTTTCTTGGGACTTACCCCTCAGTTCTTACGCATATTTCTTCTGCTGCCAAGCATTAAAGTGCGCGCTATCTATTCTAGTACGTAGCATTGAGAAAATTAACACTAATACTGTATAAATGCCTAACTAAAGTGAATGAAGAGACAGTAGTTCATTCATACGATATAATCCATGTACAAGTGCGTTTTAGTCGACGGATTGCGTAGGACAGAAAGAGTTCATTTTACTCAACGACATTTCATATTTACACGTTCCGGTACTAATGGTTCATCTCAGCTAAGTTCGACAAAATTTTACGAGTAAATTCTGGTATAATATACGATTGGCCTCGTTTACTCCTGTCGGCTGCCCTGTAAAATAAAAATGAAAAAGAGCGGCTCACCGCAGCAGAACGCGGGGCCTGAATAGTGAATACTCCATAGTATGAAAATGCTTCTTTTCGGCACGATTATTTTCGTTTGGGATCACTGCACATGGCGCACCTACCGAAAGTACTGAAAAGGCGATCAATCCCTCGAGAATTACAAAAATCTGCATTATAATAATATCACTCACGCCGTGCCTGTCCGAACTTGAACTGATGAGCATGATGTTAATAAGTTTATTTGTTACTTCTTTGGCGAATTCAGATTTTTTCAACTTAAATGGGAATAAAAGCATTGATTTCCTCTTTAAGGTTGGATATAAGCTACCCAGAAAGGCTCCATTGGAATTACAGAAGTCTCCGAGGAATGTCTTCTAACTATGCATAAAAGATTTTAATCAAACCGCTTTATATACTTGTCTGGAAGCTTTTTTCATGTCTTAGTCCAGTATAATAAAATAATATAAAAAATAAAATTCATAACTCCTTGTCCAATTGCATAGTCAGAATTACGTTCAATTAATACTACACATCACAAATTGACAAAGGAAGATGATTCTCCGGATCTGGAATATAATCACAGACCTCCTGTTCTCTAATTCTGCTTTGCGTTAAGGTGACTAACTCGCGATGAGAAATACTGATAAGTATATCTCATCAGTATACTTATCAGTATATCTCATCGCCACTCGATAGGACGTAGAGCTGTGCAGCAGCAATTAAAATATGCAAAAACAATGTATAAAGTGCGTAACAGTACTGATCTCCACAATAGCACCATTCAGTGTACAATTTAGTCCTGAAAAGGACTATTATGTGTTATACTAAGAACTTCTAAAAAGAACTTAGTCAATGTGTTTAAAGTAGGAAAGCACTTCAGTACACGCACATCAAACAGGATATCAACTAAGTTCAGTACATCGTTGCCAAAGTTTTTAGAAATTAATTAACCTTTAAATAGATGTAAATGTAGGGTTTACTTGAAAAAATATTGTATTATAACAATCACATGAATTTTTAGATATTTCTGGTGATATATATTGTTGAAAAGGTTTCATAAATCTCATAACCTATTTAGGCATAATCGCTGCACGACTCCATTATCGGCATTCGATAAAAAAATCTTTTCGTAGACTAGTCTTCCTTGTGTTCATTTTTAATGCGATATTTCAGCTTTCCTCTAAATTTAGACATATTACAAATCAAAGCAATATTCTTTTAAAGGCTCATGTGCATAACTAATGCAACCATGATGCCGCTAGAATTATGACTCACTCCGTCGCGAACCAACCTCCTTAAGCTGACTAACTCGCGATGAGATAGTGATAACTGTTCCTTTCTTGTAGCAAGAGGTTTTGAAATACGGCCAAGCCTTTTGAGTCACCTTCGATGAACCGCAATTGGTAGTTCCGAACACATCATCCGAAAACTCTCATCGTGATCGGAAATTCAGGAGCAGTAGAAGGCGAATCGGAGCGGAGAGCCCAAAATCCAAGGTCATATTTCTGATCCGATAAACCTCATTCCTCCCCCACTTGGCAAGGCACACTTTTTCATTATTTTCGCCCAATTAAGACGACCAGCCATGGAAGTAAAAGACTCGTCAAATAATTTTCCAAAGTTATTTCATTAAGCTCGCATTGTGACGTCTTAGACCATAAGAGTCTGCCCCTAATGATCACACTGAGAGGTTGAAATATGAGCTCAGTAAAAAAACGAGTAAAAAAGGATAACTAGACTCGTTTACCACAATCAACAAAAAATTTCCACTTTGCCCTACCTTTGACTGCTGCATTTAATGTAACCATCCACCAAGCCGTCGCCTTCAAGTATTGTCATAACCTACGAACTTAGAAGCCCCCAAAATAATGGATTCATGATAGGGAATTTATAACCCTTAGGAAGAACCGTACTCTCCATGAGACTCTTATGAGGACGACAGGCTTCCTTAATAGGTTCACCGCCAGCTTAGGAAATACTGTTTTGTCGATGAATAACTGTTACTAATACAACTTTTCTATTTAAATTATGCGACCCGGGTTTCAGTGAATATTCACCATCATCAGGCCTTAATTGAGATCTCAATTAATGCCTGATGATGTTGATTATTCACTGAAACCCGGGTCGCATTATTTAAATAAAAAAGTGGTATTAGTAACAGTTATTCATTGACAAAACATTATAATGGAATACCACAAAGTTAAAGATGAACTAATGAATTTAGGAAATACTATTATGGTAAGAGACTTGTGGCAATAAACTAAGACGGACATCGCATTACAAAAAAGCTAAAGCGTGACGAACGTCACTCTAACCTTTGCTCATCAAGAGATGCATATGCATCTCTAAGAAATGTGTGGTTCGCTACGCTATGGCAACGAGGAATATTTCCACCACGAGGCTGCATACATCACATCTTTTGATTGGACATACGATGCTAAAAAAAAACACATCCAGCGAGTTCAGCGTATCAGCTCGTTAACATCTTATGTGCCGCACCACTCGTGTTACTTTCGCGACTATAAGGGTAATGTCGCAGTGTGAATGTAAAATGACAACAACTTGTGTTTACAAGTACTATTCCAATGTCACCACCGCTGATGATAAATTATCGTTTTTACCATGACTAAGACATTCGTTGTACCATAAATAATCCAAATTAATTTAGTAGATGCTAAAATAAAGGCCTACGAAATACACGGGTGACATTAGCCACCAAATATGAACAGTAAAGCACAATAAGTAATAACCGATGTGTTCATCGATTAAGAAACAAACGGGCATGAAAGACTCATGTGCCGAAGTGAATTGGAACTAAATTACGCCAAAATATCTTATAATCATGAAATAGGAATGTTCATGAATGACGACCATCCCAACATAAATGTAGCAAGGCTTTACACGTGCTGCCAATCAGGTAAATCTTACTGCGTAACTCCTAAAATAACACCAACCAACTTCCTTCCACTGATAAAAGATGGGTGGCTAAATCTTCAAAAGTGGTTCATTTACAGGTCATAACTTGCAAAACCTATTGCCAAAATTTCCCCTCTCCCACTTTACAAAAACCACTCATCACCAAAAAACTTGCGAGCGCCAAAAATACTCGCAAACACCGTACGCGAATATCCCACGCGCATTGTGGCCTCGCGATTCGTTGTCTCGCGTTCGCTGTCCGCGATGGAACCACCAGCTCACTTCTATACTGAAAGTGATAGTGGCGCACTGTATTCTGACCGACTTTCCCCCGCCAATCATCAGCCCGACAAGGATTCCCCTACTCCCGCAACTCATGCGCTGGTCAACTGACTCCCCTCAATCGCCAGCAGCGTCGCGACTAGAGCCCTGCAAAACGGCCTCCGTACTCAGCCACAATCGGTCGGCTGCTTATGAGTCATTTCCCATGCCACCTTTTTGACGTAGAAATGGGTGGAGAGCCCGCACTCTAGCGGAGTTATCGGAAACCTGCGGCCGAGTACAGCTACACTCGAAAACGTTCGCCGAGTGCAGTCATACTCGGCCGGCCGCCCAATAAATCGTGCCACACTTCCCATTGCTGCTCATAGCGCTCCAAGCTATAGATTTGACTGAAGCTCGCTCCCGTGGTGTTTGCAGGCATGGGTACTCCGCCATGTGTGCAAGACGCAAAAAAACAAATCCTCGATAAAATTTCAGACGGAAGGTGTATAGTGCAACCTAAAGCAAGGTCAAGCAAAGTATGGGAAAACTTTGACGTAGTGTACAACGTCAGTGCCATGCAAAGTGAAGACTATGTGCAGTGTCGTGCGTGCAAAACACTATTAAAATACTCTTCGAGTACAAGTCTTGTGGTCCACAAGTGTATATTTGCCGTTGACCCCGAAGCTTCACGTATTTATCGATTCCAAGAAATCAGTTACAAACAAAATCATGAGGACGAGAGAAAATGGTAAGCAATAATTCCCTCCAAACAGCCAATCTGTAATGTTATGACCTTTACTTCTCTTTAAAACGATGGGGGAATTGGCATTCGAAGGGTAAGAACCCGAAATTTTGACCCGGTTGAAAACCCGTGAACAATTCACTCGCTAAGTTGGCCGGGAAAGCACTATTTTTCGACGAAAGTTTAATCAGATTGAATTACATTACAAGACATTTTATACAACTACATTATCTTTAAATGATGGGTTCAATATATTGAATAATATGCGTGACATTTCCATCACACAAAAGCCTTCATTATTGCTCAAAAAACTGCGTTAAGTCGAGTGACTGCACTCCGCCTAGCCTGTAACGCGCAAGCGAACTTGTAGGCGGACGCCCAAGCAGCTGCCGAGTCTGTTCACACTCGTCGGTTGATCGTGAACTCGGGGCGAGTGAGTGGCCGAGTAAAGCCAGACACGGTTGCCTCGGGACTCGATTGTCGACATTCGATTCCGCCGGCAACCGAGCGTGGAAGGCGTTTTGCAGGGCTCTAGTCGCGGCGCGTCGTCTCTACGCTGGGCCCGACATTCTTTTGAAACTGACCGCGGACAAGAAGGGACCTGCTGGAGTGGTGACTGGTGATCGTCTTCTATAGATCAAGTTTACGGTATTTAGCCTACGGGCTTGATTTCAATTGTAATACTTGTTTGTTTTATAAATGTTCTTGCTTGAAGTTAATCAAACTGGCTAATGTTGTTGTTATTTTCTCTCGTCTCCGCCTACCATTCGCAGTCTATTCACTCGCGACGTCAAGTCTTAGTGATTTGCGTTGCAACATATTGCCGTGACCAGGATTCTGGTCGAATCGTCTGTTCTCTCCATGTTTTCGGGTTAGCTGCGTCAAGTTTTATTCAGATGACGTTTCGTGGCCTATGCTGGCCACATCTTCAGATCAGGTCTGAGTGAGATCAGACCTGATCTGAAGATGTGGCCAGCATAGACCACGAAACGTCATCTGAATAAAACTTGACGCAGCTAACCCGAAAACATGGAGAGAACTGCAATCCAGCGCTGCGAAAGCCTCAAACAGAAATTTAAACGTCTGTTCTCTGTTGGTGCGGAAGTGCAATTCTTGTTGTTTAAGCCTCGTAAGACGACTAACTTCCTCTGTATGCATTATTTTCTTGATATGTTCCTCTCCTAAATGGTTTTTCAGTTGTGGCTGTATCATCTTCATCTGAGCTTGAAGGTGCGGCAATCAAGGAACTTTCCACGAAGTAGAAATATATATGCCATCTATTAAAATATTCCCTTTCCGCGGACTACAACCTTGGTAGAAAGGCTTGCGCGTTCCAATGACCTCTAGAGCTGGACTGGCGGGAGCAATATATATTGCTCCCGGTAGGGCCACCCATGCCAGATAGGTCGAAGGGTAGGAGCCAGACGAAAGGTAGTCCCGTGATAGTGCCACGTGAAGCACACTGTAGGGAAGTGGGGGTGGTAGACCCCTCACGACTATTATACTACCCAGAAATGTGAATGTCGCTCAAAGAGAAATGAATCCTGGCAACTACGGGACGCCTCCCCCGATGCCTAGAGCTGGACTATGATGCCGGGCCCGACACCCGCCCCATCCAATGGGGCGGGTGTAGGGGCCCCGCATCCGGGGAGGCAAGGCCCCAGAGGTCGCCATCTTACGAAACCCTAGCACGACAGAGTCATCACAGGACACAAGAACCTCAAAGATAAGAAGAAGAAAAAGAAGAGAAGGAAAGTATGATAAAAATAGGGACTTGGATCGTTAGGACAATGATGAGGGCTGGGGCTGGAAAATATTAAACGGGAGATTGATAAGAGAGAACATGGATGCCTTGGGGCTGCGTGAGGAGAGATGGAAGGACAGCGTGGACTATTGGCGAGATAGTCTATAGTGGTGGGGTTGAAAGTCAACGTGGGGTAGCTATAGTACTCAACGCATAATCGGGATGATGGTAGTAAATATTGAACAGGTGAGCGACAGGATACTAGTGGTATAAATAAAAGCACGCCCTACAAATTTCGTATTAGTCCAGGTGTAAATGCCCACAAGCAATCATAGGGAGGAAGAGGAGGATGGGGCGTAGATAATCAGAGAAGTCCCGGGCAAGAAAAACCTATTAGTAATGGGCGACTGGGACGCAGTAATGGGGGAAGGGAGAGATGGGTATGAAGGGGGAGGGTTTGGATTAGGAACGGGTAATGATCGCGGTGAGATGGCAGTTGAATTATGTAGGAGAAATAAATGAGTTGTAACAAACACTTGGTTTAAAGAAATTGCCATGAGAAAAATTCGGCCTGGACCGGGAATCGAACCGCGGACCTTTGGTTTGCCGTTTCAAATGGCTAAGCACGGAATAAGTGCTGTTGAAGGATACTGTCTCTTGGTTGTGGCTTCTTTGAAGCCCTCTTCTCCTTTGCTTTGCCATCTTTTATGGACCGCAAGGGCTTAAGATCTAGTTGCCTTGTATCCACCAAAATTGCCAGGGGAATTAGAAAGCCTGGATAGCATAGTGGTCTGCGCATTGGTCCGACAAACCAAAGGTCCATGGTTCGATTCCCGGTCCAGGCCGAATCATTCTCATGGCAAATTCTTCAAAAAATTCACCCGCCATACTTGAATATTTTTACTTGGTTTAAACACCATCCTGGGAGGAGGTACACATGGAAAATGCCGGGAGACACTGGGAGATTACAAATGGACTACATCATGGTCGGGCAAAGATTCAGGAACAGTGTGAAGAACTCGCGGAGCAATCCGGGGGCTGATGCAGACCGGATCATAATTTAGTCATGATGAATTGTGAGGTTAGATTCACAAAGCTGAATAAAAATAGGAAAATGAAGAGGTGGAATTTTGAAGCATTGAAAGGGGAAAAAGCAGTGAATACAAAGAGATAGTGGAAGACAACATAGGCGAAGCCAAGAACAGGCACAATCGAGGAAAAATGGAAGAATATAAAAAAGTAAGAGCAGCCGAGAAAACAATAGGAGCGAAAACGAGAGGCAGTGGGTTACGGAAGACATGACTAGGAAAATGGAGGATAGAATAAAGTGAAAAAACGTCAACACCGACCTAGGTAAGGCGAAATACAAAAGGCTAAATAATCAACTACGGCGAATAACCAATCGGGCGAAGGAAAATTGGTAAAAAAGACAATGCAAGAATTGAAAAATTTTCAAAAGGAATTGGGTGCGCTAAACGCTAAGTTAAAATTGCTATCAGAAGGTAAGAGAAGGCAAACGGTACCAAATATTAAGGACAAGGGAGGTAGAATACTGATCGAGCAAAAAGATATTAAAGAAAGGTGGCGAGAATACGTAGAGAAGCTATATGACAGCGATAGTAGACGATTTAGGCTAGATTAAGGCTAATTTAGATATAGTGGATGAGTGAACATTAAAAGAAAATAACCACGGGCCAATGATAATCGACAGTGAAATAGAGAAGGCATTGAAAGAGATGAAGGCAAGAAAAGCTGAAGGAGTAGATAATATACCTTCGGAGAAGCTAAAGAGTTTAGGAAAGAAAGGTAGGCAACCTTTTTTCGAACTTATTTGCAGGATCTACAAGGAAGGAATATGGCCAGAGGACTTCGTGATAACAGTATTGATTCCTATCCCAATAAAGAATAATGCGTCAGAATGCGAGAACTATAGAACAATCGGTATGATTTCACACGCAGACAAAGTTCGAATAATCAATAGAAAGTTGGAGAGTAAGGCCATAACTACTTGGGTGATGACCAGTTTGGGTTCCGGAAGGGAAGGTCAACTCGGGATGCGATAGCGGTGATGAGAACACTTCTAGAAAGAAACATAGAGTATAATCAGGACGTTTTTCCTTGCTTCACTGATTTTGAGAAAGCTTTTGACAGGGTACATTGGTATAAATTAACTGAATTACTCTGGAAAATGGGAATAGATTGGCGAGACAGGGGACTTAACTTAAACTTAAATATGACACAATTAGCGCAGGTGAATCTGCTGACGGTGAATCAGGGTGGGCAACTATAAGTCGCGGGGTAAGGAAAAGATGTCCGTTGTCGCCTTTGCTTTTTAACATTTATGCTGAGGAAGTGGTAATACAGGCATGGGAAGAACTCGATGTGGGAATCAAAGTGGGAGGGCAGCTGATAAAGTCGGTTAGATTCGCGGACGATCAGGCATTGGTTAGTCGATCTTCGAAGCGATTATAAGCTTTGCCAGATGCTTTAAATATCCAAAGCGGGATATTAGGAATGAAGAGAAATCATCAGAAAACAAAAGTGATGAGGTTCTCTAGGACAATGAAAGCGAGGCTGGTCATTAAAGTTGGAGGACACAAGCTCGAGCAAGTGGAACATTTTAATTACTTAGGTAGTACGCTTGAAGGAAATAGGCATTGTAGCAAAGACAAATGGAGGATAGAGTTAGCTACGGAGGCGTTTAGTAATATGTAGACGGAAGCTTATGTCGGGAATCGTGGGTAAGGATGTGAAGATGAGGGTGGTGAAGAGCTTGATATGGATCGTAGCGTTGTATGGAGCAGAAACGTTGACCTTCTGAAAGGAAGACGATAATAGGCAGCAGGAATTTGAGATGGGGTTGGAGGAGAAGGATGGAGAAGTAGAGGTGTACGGAAAGGAAGACTAACGAGGAAGTTCTTGAGATGGTGGGCGAGGAAAGGAAACTTTTGAATGAAATTCTGGATAGGCAGTGTAGTTGGATGTAGGTTGTAATAATAGGGGCAATGGGTTGCTCAAGAGTTTGATAGAGCGACGGATGTTGGGCAAGAGAGAATGGGGAGGAAAGAGAGTAGGTTTCATGGACGGGATGAATAAGGGTAGACTGCATGCCGAGGCGAAAAAAGGAAATACTACAGTTAGTTAGGCTTCAGAAAATGTAGAATACTGGGAAGAGATTCTCTGACTTTCAATAAAACTTACTTTTACAGATAGGATATTTTTTTATATACGGTAGCTTTCCGGGGCCTTGGTATAGGCTGGTGAAGAGATTGGTATGGAGCGTAGCGTTGCATTGGTGCAGAAGACTGCAATAGACGAGAATGAATGTGCTTTAGCCGAGATTGAGATGGGTGGGTGGGTGTAGTGGATGGAGATCTGAAAGGAAGACAAACGAGGACGTGTACACAGAGGGAGGAAAGGTATCTCTCTTGGATGAGAATAGGAAGAAGCAAAGTAGAGGGCTGGAGGAGGCAATAAGTGACCATGGGTTGTTGAAGACTGGTAAACTGGAGGGTGTAGGGTAAGCAGGGTAGGCGAAGAAAGGAAATACTATTGGTTTCTAGGGCGAATAATGCCCTACACAAGAAAAAACCTGCACAATTTAACTCACTTCCATTTAAATCTACATCAACTATAGATGGTTGATAATGATGATATCTTTCCGATGTCTAGTTGCATTATTTAAAATTCCCACCCAAATACAGAAAACCGAGCTAAATAGCAGTACGTTTCGTTTGCTTTCGAGGGAGAGAGAGAGTGAGAGTTGAAAGCAACAGAGTTCGGAAAATTAAGTCGCACCTGAAAGTGTTTTTTTTCCTACAAGATGAAGGAAACGTGCTTTTTATTGCCGCGGTCAATGGACGAAATAAAGGCCTCGCAAAATATGTTTCTCTGTTGTCACGCTTGGAATTGAATATTTGGAGCTCTTTTAATAGCAGAGCCTTACCAAACTCCAAACTCTTTGATTCAACTTGAAAACAACGCCTTTCTGCAAATATTTCTCCGCCGAGTGGGCTAGCCTCTCTCCAAAGAGTCCATGAACCTGCACAAATTTAGGCGTGAAAATCTGTGTAGCCTTCTTAAAGAAAGAGCAGATCAGTACTTCGCCTCACCTAACATATGATAAAGTCTAGTGCAGAAACTAAAATCACCGATCATAAAATCAAAACTTCAGGCAGAGAGAGGTGCCACCATTATCTTACTCTATTACGGATACGGCGTTTCCTAAATCAACAAGCCATTCGATTACATAGGCAACACTTGATCACAAAAATTAAGCATAAAAACATTGGAAACTCATTTAACATATGCAATGAAATATACCTCCTTAAACTTTTAAGCATCGGGACCAAAACAGAAATATCGGCAAATCGTCGTCCAATTCGTCAGACACAAACTCGTGACGGAAATATGGTTCTCAACATGTACTCTTGAAATAATTAAAAATACGAAATGCTAACGAGTAAACTGTTGGCACCGCATATACAGTGTTAATATGCCTCGCTCTTTACTTACTATATCAACTGTATGCGAAGTTTCGATGAATATTATCCTGTAGTGAAGATGGTACAGTTGACAGAAGAAGCAACTTGAGGCATTTTTAAAGGTAATTTCTACTTGACAGATAAAGAAACAGAGGGCAGTTCTACATAAGCTCAATGAATTCCAGTTTGATGTATTTAAAAAAATGGGAAAGGGCTTATTTAAGTCTTTTCAATAAAATGAAGTACATGGCTGATTAATGACTTGATCGATGATTAAATTTTATCAATAACATCGCCCGGTTGTTCAGATACATTTCGAGCAGCAAATTGATTAGCAGTAACCTTTTAACGTACGTAATTTCCTATCCAAAAAAAAAACAGAAACAGCGCCTGGTGCGTAGAATAGAATATCTCAGGAGGAACAGATTTACATCCACCCAGAGACGTGTACCTACTTCAATGTCAGTGGTTGACTATGTAAGGTTCATGTTAGCGTGCAATTGAACTAACTTTTCGACTTCTACACTGGTAAATGGAACCAAACCATGACCGGTTTCAACGCGTTCGCGTCATTATCAGGAGAGATAATGCATATATATATATAATGACACGAAATCGTTGAAACATGTCGGTGTATGGTACCGAAAAACAGAGTAGTATGTATGAAGCTGGTTCGATTTCACTCTTTAACATCGCAAATAAAACTCCACAACACCACTCCGTTAAACAGTCGATACACACATTTTCTTGAGGGATTTTGTACATACATACCCATCACGCCGTTCCCTTCCGGGGTAGGCACAGTCAAAATGTTTCACTCGTTGATACATAATTGTACACCTAACTCTGCTTCAATAATTTCCTCCATTCTGACCTATCCTTGCAAACCTCTTTTGCCTCATTCACCCCAATACACTGTTTCATACACGCCCTCCTGTTTTCAAGACTCCTAATATTCCTCCTCCTAAGAATTTCCTCGATCACATTCAACCACAACTTTCTCGGCCTACCTCTACCTCTCACACCATTCATTCTACTCTCATATATCTGTTTCGTTATTCTACTCTCATCCATTCTCTCAATATGGCCAAACCAACGAAGCACACTCCTTTCATACACGTCCATTACTGGAGCATTTAACCCACATTCATTCATGACCCACTCATTCCTGACCCTATCCATCCTACTTTTGCCACAAATACTCCTCAGATAACTCATACCCACGGCGTTTAGTCTACTCTTATGTCTATCCTGACATACCCATGTTTCACTACCATATAGCAAAGTGGGAAGAAGTACACTTTTGTACACGGCGATTTTCGCTTCCTTAGACAAGCACTCATTCCTTGATATGCTCCACATGCTACCTACCACCTTCCTTCCAGCATTCGCACGTCTCTTTATCTCCTCATCAATTCTTCCATCTTTTGCATACATCTTACCTAAGTAAACGAAATCATCCACTTGATCAATTACTTCACCATTCGCCCTCATCATACAGTTATCCTCCCCATTCTCTTTATCAAAAACTACTACTTTAGTCTTGCACGCATTTACCTTCAATTCCATTCTCTCCGTTGATTCACAAAACTTATCTAGGAGCTTCTGTAATCCCTTTAGACTGTCTGAGATCAAAACAGCATCATCCGCATATAGAAGAACTCGCACGTTTACATTTCCAATCAAAACACCGTCATTTGCACTACAAGCGTCTCTAACACATCTGTCCATAAATACATTAAACAGCCAAGGAGACATTACACATCCTTGCTTTACACCCCGATTTATTACAAACCAATCACTCAGAGCCCCGTTAACTCTTACACTTGCTTTACTATTGTCATACATCGCCATCATAACATTCAATAACTGCCCATTCACTCCATAGTCTCTCAAAACCTTCCACAACTTCTTTCTATTTACTCTGTCATATGCCTTCTCTAAATCGACAAACGCACAGTACACTTTCTTTCGGACACTCATACATTTTTCTATCACTTGCTGAAGTGCAAAAAGCTGGTCACTACATCCTCTCCCAGGCCACACTGCACACCCCATATTTTGTCGGAAGTAATATTCCTCACTCTTTCGATTAATATTTTACTGAACACTTTTCCCGGGATACTCAATAAACTAATGGCCCGATAATTATTACATTCGGTCTTTCCTCCCTTCCCTTTGTACAACGGAACGATGATAGCATTCTTCCAATCCGCTGGAACAACAGAAACCTGTAAGCATAAATTGTATAGTTCACGCAGTCTACAAATTAGTAATTTACACCCACACTTCAACATTTCACTGGATATCCCATCTATGCCTGCAGCCTTCCCATTTTTCAATATTCTCACAGCCGTTGTGACCTCCTTCTCACTGATATCCTTTTCAATCATCACATTGTCACACACCACTTCACAAGGCTCATCCTCAACGCCTGCAATATTATTGTACATATTTTATTTTATTTTTTTTAATTTGGGATTTTGTAAATAACCCTTATTCCTTGCGTGAGAAATCCACAGGGGTGATTCATGACATACCCGAATTTTTTAAATAGAGCGGCCTTACGAACCACTCGGTATAATAATTTTTCGCGGAACGACCTCTTATTCATATTCCGTTTTAGCCTCGAGATAAAACATTAGACTGGAAAAACGAACCGATGTACTTCTCTGTCTCAGCGAATCACATTTCACAATATAATAAACATTGTACCAGCAAGGCTAATGCATCTAATATTTTATCTTTTTTTTCAAAATCACTAAATCTGGGAACGGATTGATCTCCCTTACATTAAATGGAAAACTGTGTTTCGAGATACGAACTTTCAAACCGTAGATAAGAGCGAATTAAGCACGCCATTAGAAGTACCACAATAAAATAAGTTTCTCTTTGCGAGAGCGGGATTTTCCTCCTCTGACCCACAATATTTACTATCAATTTTATTATCCGTAAATAAATTTGAAGCCGTAATAACCATGTTACATTAAGAAAAGCCATGTTCGTGAATATTCAATGAGCTCTCACGAAAGCATTATTATGGGTGAAGAGGGCCATGAAAATCAGCCAACAAAGTTCACTAAGCACTCGACTCCAAAACATTCAGATAAGCTTAACTAGAGAAACCGCTTCCTTTCGATAACAAAACATTTTTGGCTGCGTTCATTGGGCACTGAAAGATATTACGACACTTTAATAGCTTTTCTGGGTAAAGATTGTTAAAATAGATGGATAAGTGCGACAGAGGAGATAAGTCAATATGACACGACAGCATATGACAGTGCCATATTGACAGTCACCACTGCCACGCGCAACAGCATTCAAAACTAAAAAATCTAAACCTGTCAGAACCCCTGAAGACAGAGAGCAAGTCGTTCTCCGAAACATCGTGACCTAAGGACCTGTTTACCCGGTGGAACACCCGAGAAACATTTATCTAAAAAATCTAACTTCACAACCGGTTGACGAAAAGCATACTAGAACATACATCGTTGAACCCATCACATGTATTGTTCCAATGGTGCGAAAAACACCAGCCGTACCGTGGCATGATAACGCGCATGTGATTATGCCACAACGTAGATCTACGCACATCAGAGAAATATGTACAGCGAAAATAACACACCATGTTCTTTTGAACGTAGCTTTTCCATCAATTGCACCATATCATGCCCACATCTATCAACATTCGAAGAAGAAATAAAAGCAAAGCGGCATGACTGCAACCCTCTTCAAGAACAAAATTTTCCCATGCAAAGAACATTCAATTTCATACCCTAAATGAAATACAAACTTAAAACGCTCCAGAAACAAAGTTGTGCGGGTGAATAACAGTTAAAACATAGTAAATACATTTCACTCAGCAAAATTTCCTTCAACACGGCACACACACTTAATTTCACCAAACATACAGCAACATCAAGAACATACAGTGTGCAATGAAAAATGGTAAAAAGAAGGCTCAAGCGATTCATACCAGCTTAAACTGACACGGAATCGTTTGCTCACGGAAAGTAATACACGCCAAAATAACAGTGCTGTGTGATGTATATAATGCATGCACGCCATGCTTGCCTTCATCACTTTTGATAAGGTTTTAATAGCGGATAAGCTTCCACTGCCGGGAAAAGTCACACGTTTCCGAATCTTTGGGAGGGGATACAAACATAAACGCATCACCGCAAGACAACAAACTTATGGTATCACCAGGAGGGTAAGAACCTTCCGACTGAAATCGTTAAAAGTGGATGCGTAACCTTACACACAACTGGATCACAGCGAAAGGTTGCAACACCAGCGATGAAAAATCTCACTAAGAAGTAAAAAAACACAAGCACGGCAATTGCAATTTTCTTTGAAGTCACATTTTTCACGAACCCACAGTTTCGGGGTAGAAAAAAGTGTCCGATAGGGTATCGAGATCGCGTGGGCCTGGTTTCGAGAAACTCAGAAAAGGGGGCGTGACGCTGACGACCCGGCTTATTTTCCCGAAAAAATATGGAACGGCAAAAAATGCCGTAACATCCACCACGTGCCGTCCAGACAGGTGAAGGGCTGGTGCTACTCATGTATACGTAATGACACAAATATATGAGAGGATGGGAAAGAAGTACGGTGAAGAATTGAAATGAAAAACAATATAAGCATACAAAACTTGTTTGTGCGTAGTTTTCCGCCACCAACTCACCCATATTCCTTCATCCTCGAGAGAGTAGATATCCAAGATGTGGCTCACCACAGGGCCGCATGATCGCTCAACTATTCCTTTATCCACCTCGTCTTCAAACGTTCCTCACAACGCGAGCACTACAGTCTTCGTCGGCGGCGGCGTCAAAAGCACTCGAAGCCACTCGGCTTGAGTGAGCGACTCGCTGCGAGACCGGCGGCAAAAAGACTTTTTTCTACTAAGGCCCTAAAAAGATGATGAGGCCACAGGCTTGTATCGGGGTCCCGAAGGTGGAAACCGTCTCTTTGAGACACCCCAAACACTTTTTTGCGATCCAACAGCCTTCCCGAGGCCCACGTTACAGAACTAATGAAGGAAGGATATCCGAAGGAGCGGAGAAAGAGAATGCGGTATCCCACCGCTGCTGCTGGCGCTGCTGTGGCCACTGACAATGCGGCTGTATCGACCCGGGCAGGCATGTAGCTTCCCCTCGAACCCCCGAGGCCGGCCCGCGGATGGGGAGAACAGTAGTGGGGTAACCCTAAAATTCGGGGGAAAGTGTCGGTGAAGTCGTGATAATATAGAAACCAAGATCGCGAGTAATTATTTTTCCCCACCAATCACTTATGAGCACGAGTCCCCATAATCGTGTGACCACTTAAACCATTAACATTTTATTTCTTTTTTATACATAATCAACTTGACCACTAAGAAAATAGAGAACACATGAAATGATTACGCGAGGGACGTGACGGTTCATTTTCACTAAACACGGCAGACAAGCAGGTTGTGCAGAACAACCATGTATTACAAACAAAGCTGCCAACAAGCATAAGCAAAGTTTACAAAAGTTTCGATTTAATAGTGTGGCATGTTCACTTGCATCACATCAGAAATGTTTCTTACAAGCAAACGCACAAAAATTGCTTCCTCCGGTCAACATCGTTTTAAAAAAGGCCATTTCAAAGCAATATTTATGCTCATTCAGAAAATATGGTTAATCATACATGTATCAAAGTTCATTATTTCGCATGCAATTAATAAATGGGTCAGCTTTGGTAAAATAAGGACTTAAAAAATAGTTTAATCGAAAGACCTCCTTTTCATCCTTTAAACTTCACGCCACGACATGGGCGCCATCGTGTGACTGGAGAAGGAATTTACTGGCGGGGCTAAGGTACGTTTTGAATTTGGTATGCACACCTCTCATGGTAAATTTAAATTACTGTGTTCACTTCATCCGAATAAATAACTCCTAATTTAACAAGAATACCGACTTAGGAGCGCAGTATTAGCATGAAAGACAGTTAATCTAAAACTTGCTATACAAATTATAATAAAGGATACATATAACAAAACAAAAATGCAAGACCCCGGGCGTAACATAGGAGTCCATGCTGCATTGGTGCATGATATACCATACAATCGTCATAATTTTATAAGTTTTAAATAAAAAATCAGGGTTAGAATTTTATCAGCGCCCATATCATGCGAAATTATTAAGTGACAGCACCGTTGTCAGAAACATAACACATGCCTCCTGAACCAATGTAATCATATTAATCGTCAAAAGTGTTTCTAGGAACGAATGATACCACTAGGCATAGAAAAGCTTTGACGACATTAATCAAATGGTTTCATCGGCGTGAACTATGAAAGGTACATATAAAATACAAAGCCACCGGCTACCTTCACCCCCGTACATATTAACACAAGGAACACGCCCGCTCAAGCTATAATTAACGAATGACAAATTAGATGTCGGCCTACTGCCGAATACTGACACAACGTAGGCCCATTTACTTGGGTGACTTAGCTCCGAATTTTAAAGAAGTCTATTCCACCATATTATTAAGTACATAAAAGTAGAAACCAGAGTCCTACCGTTTGCATATATGCAAACGGTAGTAATCACTTTCATGCAACGAGGGCACGTAAAATTAAAAGAAGTTAATAGTTCATTCTACAACTAAGCTCCTAGCTGAAAGACAATGTTTACTTATAAGACAACCGGGATAACACTGTAGCAATCCATTAAAAACATACCGAGGGATCCTTGAAATAGTGTAAGAGAGAGGAGATGCTTTCAATTACTCACCTTTAAACGAAATACATTTACAGCAGAGCATGGCAAATAAATTTCATGCGCGACCTCACATGTCTCGTGGTTGTTCCACCGAAATAGAAATAATCGCGAAAGACCATGGCCTAACTGAAACCCCTCCTACAACACTGCTGAACGTCTTTCCTCGGATAACAACTGAACGACGAAAGGCGCTAACAAGGTGGACAGTTGGGCACACTTAGTGCGACCGTCAATTTAGGATCTAGATATTAACATCAATGAGAACTACGTACTTCGTTCGCCGGAAATTTAACATAAAATTAGTTTTTGAATATTCTTACAAAAGGGAAAATCTTTTCAATTACCTTACTACTTCTCTTCCACGATAGACCACGACAGGCCCCTTATCTGGAATAGAAATACTTATTTAGAAATACTATGCGTTCAGCTAATCCTAGTTAACTTTTTTCTTTAGACTGCTCACCATTAGTTTTGCCGGGCTAATCCTCAAGAACGTTTTGGCCATCCGCACCTGGGTATCTACAAAGAAAAGAACACGATTACGGAGTCGTCTTTCAAAGATTCGTTGTATTATACATTTTGATTAGTTTTCTCTATTCACTTTAACCTGATTTCATTTATTGTTGTTAATTACGACTTTGATTCTCACTAGCTTTAACATATGGCTAAGTTAATTGGCAATCGAAACTGCTTCAAATGACAACGGTCCCGTTGTTGGGGTTTCCATTACGCCCCGTAGTGGCAAGCACGAATTATTTCATTAAGTGAAAGCCATTATTACCCGAGCCATTTTTCTATTTAGGGGTTAATTGATATTATATTGTAAAACTGGCGTGCGCTGGACTTCTCGGCTTGGTGAGCAATAAAAGTAGCACTCGAATATGACTCTAACCCTAGTAATTTCTAGCAACCAGCGATACCCACTTCGACGTGTGGTTACATCACTGTTCTAGAGAAACATGCCAAGATTGGGGGCTATCACTTCAAATAGAATTATTTAAAAAGTTATTTGGATGAAGCTCCTACTCCGTGGGTAATATTGTCGAGGCAATTCTGCAAGTGCCTAAGGGCCACATAGTATAGCCTTGAATGCACCTGTGACATACTGAACAAGGAAGCGACGACTAAAACTACGGAACCACTTACTAAACATAATTTGCACATGGATGCAAATGAATGGCTGAATTTGAATCAGCAGGCAAATGTTTACAGTAAAACTAGTAAGTGAGATAAGAGAAGAGGCCCACGACTACAGGGGAAAAACCTCCCTTGATGTCATTTTTGCATAAAAACGACTAAGATCACAAAATTTCTTTGCCACATTCAATTACTACTATGGAAAGAATTGCATCTTCTCTTCCCATGAAACAGGTTGCTTGTAAACACATAGCTTCATTAAAAATTTATTACTTCTGCTTGAAGTAACAATTGGGTACCTGAGAGATTAATCAACATGGCAGACACATTAAATTACCATAAGATAAGTAGTTGCCTCCATTAAGCAGCACTTAAATGAGTTCTACTGAGTAAGAATTTATTCATTCATTCTTATTTCCCCTGGAATATTGACAAAGTTACTGTTCATAAGAATGTGCCACACAAAATTTGTAAATTAGCACCTCAGCAGTAAGCAGCAACCCCATATATCAATACAACTGACTATCTTCCAGTTCCTGGGCTACTTAAGAAAATAAGGGTATTTTCATTAAAAATCCACCCCATCCCCAAAATATGAGTTTCTGTTGAAAACTGTCAACAGCAAAGAAACTTGTTTCCAGATGTTATCATAGCTGATGAGTAGTTCGTACAAGCAATGTCATTCATATGGACCTCATAAACTTCTGTCGAGTTTCATCCCACGTGAAATCTATGCAATTATCTTTCATTAGCCAGGAGTAAATAAAGGATGATTGAAGATTCTCCTTTCTAAAAATTCAACTGTTCATATCATGTGCCCTAAATTTCCTATTGCTGTATGATGTGCATTGATTATTCATGACTTAGTCAAAATATGAATGTCCATTCTGTACGTGAATGTTGTTATGTATCACCAGTTAATATGAAAATGCAAACCACATCTAATCCGCCTAGTACATTCACAAATAAAATTCTGATTTGAGTTTAGGTCACAAACCTTTCATTAATCCGTTAACCAGTTTATTTTAAATGTGAAGGATGACCAGCATATTAAAAAAACCAAGAGAACTTTTGAAAGCCTTCAGTATGCCAAGATTTACATGGTTATCGCGAAAATATAGGAGGAAATCTTCCCACTACAAAAGAAGTTCTTAAAAGCAAGAGGTATGCTCTAACATGTAAATAAACACACTGTCCAGCTTCGGTTATCTGTATTTCATTTGTCGGAGTCAACAGAAAGCCATTCATACAAGACTACTTCTCATTTACCTTTCTACTATTTCCACGTATCATTGTTAATGCTTCACCAAAGAAGTCCAGCAACTACAATATAATACCAACTCAACTATTAATAAAAGTAAATGATTCCCACTGTAGAAACATTGGTAAACATGCATTTATAAATTTTCTCATTTTGATGGAAAAGAAACAATGCCCTTTCTTCATAACAAAAATCAATCCTCAAGGTTGAAAGAAGTATGCTTGTCAAAAATATAAACAATAATCATACCATATTGATACTGATATAATCTGTCATACAATGCCACTAATTAGAAATGACTATGGTGAACAATAACAGACATTAAATCATATTTCAATGAAATACTTTCATTAAGGGAAACATTGTTCAGTTAAAATCCTTGTAAAAATGCTAAGTATATATCAATAACAAGCATTAAATTCACCTTAGCTGCAGTATCCACATATTTATCAGCATTATATCCAATGCAAGCTCTCATTATTAAAACCAGTTTCTTTAAATTAGCTTCCGAGAAAGTTGTGACTGATTCTTCAATGAAAACAAACAATGTACAAGAAAATGCACTTCTACTGTGAGTCAGGAACAAGTTATTGACGTAGAAGTTTGAAATATTTGATCTACCACATAACCTTATGTGTACCATAAAACACTGTAAACAATGAAAATTCACTAATGATTCAGGTACAAACAGTAAGATCAATTAATACCAAATATGTACACAATATGGTTCGTGTAGGAATACATACTACATACAATCGGTGGATACACATTCATACCAATCAAGGCCAGAAACAATAACTATTCAGACTAACCCAATAAGAATGTGCTGCCCTCTCAGAATTTCAACACAATTTTTATTTGGCAAATCCGAAATCACTTCACCATCTGCCACCAAACGGCCCTTGGGCACCACGGAAGGGCCTGAAGAGAGTTCGAGGTCCCCGACCGCCAACAAACTGTACATCGGGGCTAATTGGCTGCCTCAGAGGCGGGAAAAGGGGAGGAGGGCGAAAAAATCGAGGCATGATTGGGGGAATTCCAAATCTGATTGGTCCGCCTGCTCGAAAAGCACCCCTGCCACGACCTCTCTGAGGGGGCGGCACAGAGAAACCCAAACCAGGAGGTGGGAAGGCCAGACCTGGATTGAAGAATGAATCATGAATCTCATCCCGCGAGAACTCTGATACATTTGATGAATCAAACGATGAATTCATAGACTCTTGCTCTGATTCAGCATGCTCAGCAGAGAGCTCTTCCATTATGGCTTCTATGCTTTCTGTGTTTATCCCTTCTGAATTAACTGCGGGAACATTCCTAATGACAATGCTTTTGTCTTCAGAAATGTTCTTAGAGTGCCCTAACGAATCATTGTCAGACAGCATAAGACTAGTATTAGGAATATCAGAAACGACAGAAGTATTCTCTGGACCCATTTCTTTAGTATCATTATCATTCCCGTTACCACTTGGAAATGGAGGAGGATCTTTAGTATTGATTTCCATGAGAGAACGTATCCTAAGGGTGCTTCCAGTCCTAAATTCTTTGATCGCAGTGTCTGAGGATGACCCTTGACCAAAGCTTTCCTTTTCCTTGACTGATGAATTCAAGTCCTCATTCTGGGAATTTTTAAATGATCCATTTGCCTGTTCCCCAAAACTGGAGACCCAAGACCCTTCCTTTTCAATCACTTCGTTTTTTTCCCACTTCATGGTGAGTGGAACTTCTTTAACTGAATTATTTTGAGAAGGGATTGAGGAGTTCAAATCAGACTGAAATCTGGAAGGCACAGAGGGAGGCTGTGAAAGATTGGATGCAATGTTCCTACTCAATGGGGGTCCGACAGGCTGAACAGGGCTATTGTCTGTGTCATTCACACCAGATTTCTGCACGGGTGGCGTCAGGAGGGGAGGGAGGGGGGGAGGGGGTGGCGGTGGAGGGGGAGGCTTCTGCTGGAGCAGAAGAGGCTGCGGAAGCGGCATCAATGGAGGAGGCGGTTTACCCAAATCATGAGGAGGCATACGAAACATGTGAGCACTCGGCAAAACGGGAGGCATGGCTGGAAAGTGACTTTCGAATGTCTGCCTAATGATGGACGAGGGGAAGTTTTGTGACATGGGAGTCCTTGGTCGGAAAATCCTATCGGTTCCAATGGTGGGGATTTTTTGCAGAAGTGCAGTGGGAAATGTTGGATCATATGGCTCAGATCCATCCTTTTTCTTTTCATGAGAAAACCCTTCTTGTCCAGTCTCCTCTTCCTCTTCTTCTAGGGCCTTTGGAATTGATTTACTGATTGGTTTGCTCAGATTAGAACGTTTCTCCTGGCCCCGCCCTGATTCCTTCTCTTCTGACTTGGCCATCTGCTCTTTACTCAATGCATCTACATTGTCTTCATCATCACTCATTTCCATGTCAACACTCTCGATGTTGTCATGGGACTCATCACGTTTGGCAAGTTCAGGCATTTTAGATGATAGCAATGGAGCAGGCACAGGGATCCTATAGTCACAATCACCCTCCCCTTCTTTGACTTTCGGAGATGTCAAACTAATTAATGAGGATTTCAAACTTGCAGGTGATACATTTCGATAATCCTGATCGGTGGCTTTTAGTTCTGCCTGAGTCCACTGAGAGCCACTTGTGTTCAAAGCCCGGAAATTAGAACCAGGAGAACCAGTGAGGCTGATTAGATTGCGATGATCTATGTCCTTAATCTCCCTTATCCTATTAATGGGAGGTATCGGACCAAGCGTACGGTGATCGACGTCAGCAACACTCCCAAGTTCCGGCACTTCGGTATCATCATATTCCACCGGGTCACTGAAGCCTTCTTTCTCATAGGTTGGTGGAGATTCAGGTGTTTCTTCAATGCTCTCCATCACCTTGCTACCAAGGCCCTTGGTGGGAGATTTTCCAAGGAGAGAACTGGAAAACCAGTCCACCTTTGTGGGCGTCTTGTTTCCACCCGAACCAGCTGACTCCCACACTGTAGATGGTGATGGGTCTCCCCAGGTGGGAAACTTAGGAGGTAACTTTGTATTCCATTCTCCAGGTGACGGCATCTGTGAACCTCCTTCCCTATCACTCCAATCTCCATCTTCCGACATGAACAGTCCTGGAGGTAATGGGGGTGGGGGAGGAAGGGGCTCTGGACTGGTGTTTTGTGACTCAGTTGTTGGGGTTGGTACCGGCTTCTGGTAGTTAAACTGTCCACTTGTATGTTCAAACACACCAGGAGGTGAACTGAAGAGAGGTGCTGTTGTACCGACTAGGGATTTCACTGAGGGAGATAGTGTGGAGGCACTTCCAGGGTTGCTCAGATTGAGTCCAGGAATTGCAGAGTTAGATGAGTCAGTTTGAAGGAAGGGCTCGACAAACCCTTGGCTTAGTGATTTAAGGAAATCAGATATATTGAAATTCTCCTGCCCCTTGGTTCTTGAGCCAATGACCTCAATTGGCTTTCCCTAAAAGAAAGAAAACATTAATAGAAAGGGGAAAAAGCATTTTAAATGAAAGAAATGAATCAAAAATGAAAGGTTCAGAGCGTAACAATGCAAAAATAACAATACATCAATCGACACGATTAAACATGGGATAGTTTTATCTTTCGCAAGATCAAGAGGAGAAAGAAAATGTCAGTACATGGTGAAGTGTTGTCTAAGGCAATCTTTACTATTTTTTTTTCTCCTATGAAGATAAATAATGGAATGGACACTAATATAAAGGGCCTATGCAATTAAAATAACCATTAGTTATGAAAACACATGACATAAATTATGCTCTTCACACTTGAAAAAGACTACTATTGATCCATTCTACTCCATTAAACCTCCTTTTTCACATTACATATCATGCCATTTTAACCAAAGAAAAACACTTATTGCATCCTAAGTGAGAAAATTTTACCTGTTCCAACAGTTCAGCCCATTGATAATCCATCATTATATACATATAGACTATCTGATAACAGATGATGATGTTGTAAATAGGCAAAATCAGTTTTATAAGGAAAATTTTGAGCTCATAGAATTTAAGCTTTTTCAATGGCAGAATGAATATATTCCACCAATCAACTCCAGATTGACAACCTTCACATAGTTTAACCAGCAACTCAGCACCAGGTTCAGGTCACATATGGAATGTATAATAGCAAAGAATAATTCCAAAGAAAAAACTTTTTGCCACATGTAAAAGCTTAAATTTTTATTATTCTTTTAAATTATAGGGATGATATTAACTTGAAATCTTTCTACAAATATTAATTTACTAAGTACCCTGAAATATTTCTTATCAATTTCTGGTAAATTATAACTCCAAATGTGATAACACATCACCGATCCATATTTATAATGTGAAGCATATGTTGCTAATCCATAGTACAAGACACAGGTTGAAAGAAACACTTCTGTACAAAAAACTAAGGAAATAATGTATTAACTTTTGGCACAATTACAGCAGATGCACACTAAGGTAAATAAAAATAAAATGTAACGTAAGTAAGGGTACAGCTTTTACATTAGTCGACAAATGAGAACTGTTGAAATATGGATCTAAATAAGAGCACAGGGAGCACTTGAAGAAATTAATGACCACAAAGAGGTTAGAAAAACATGGGGAACTGATGATGGGCATAAGTTTTTGAGCATGACATCGATAATTTTATTGAACTTGGATTAAAACTGCACCACAACTTCAAATGAACAACAAAAGAAAAAGTGCACACAATTTTCTACAATGTCCCCTAATTAAATACCTTTATTCAAATATGAACACAACCTGAAGAGAAATAAAGATTGATTACAAGGGCTGTGCAAGCAATTAGAAATTCAAGTTGAGTTTTAAAAATACTCTTGACTTTTGACTCAAGCTTTATAAGAATGCTCAAGTCAAATAGATTTTTTCTCAATAATGATTTCTAAGTTGTAGGAAAAATGGTGTACCACATCAGCACAAATTAATGATGAAGTTTTTGCCTTCCTGACTTACAAAGAGAAGTGGGTTCATCTTACAATCGGAAGCAATATCCTTTACTTCAATCAGAATGCATAAACTAAATATTTACACTCAGCAGTGTAGTAAGTACATAGTAAGATTCTGTCTGAGTGTAAGTCCATCAACCTTATGCAAACTCACAAAATGACCATCTTACTGAATACAATGAATCTACATTAGATTGTAGAAAGCATCAGTGCTGCTGCAGTGTAGAAAGCATAAATGTCGACACATTGAATTCAGATTACCTTTACGAACACATCATAGTTTTCCACCTATTAGATTGATCAATACACTAATGATCACCCCCTCATGGTTACACTTTACCAAAGTTCAATTGTAGAGAGCATTAATGCCATTTTGCTTGAGTTTCCTCCGTGTTTCTGTCGCAATGAAAGAAACTTCAGATGGGACCAAACTTTGAGCACCCTGAACAATCAATGTAGAAGGCGAAAAGTGATAATTTTCTTATCATGCACATAGTCAGTGGCAAGTGCGTAACAATGACGAGCATCCATTGGCAGTTCTGTTGTGAAGCTCCAAAAATGCGACATCCAGTATTCTACAATTCGTCACTTGTTGCCAGCCCTACACATACCAATGCCTTCCAAGAAGACATTACCTATACCTCAATGCTTGACCCAAAAACATTCAATATCAAATGTAGTCATCCTTCAATAGCTACGAAAAAATTGCATTGACTGACCTTATGCTGTACTCCAGATAAAACTTTTTGTGTGCTGTCACGTGTATTTGTCATGATAACGAAAACGCAAAGAAAATGCAAGCATGTCTGTGGCCTTATGCTTAGAATTTACTCAAATTGGGTGGTACAAAAGTGGCAAAAAATAGCTACAGTGCTGGTACATGGAATTTAAAGCAACATAACCACTGCGTCTTCACTGACCACAGATTACATAGATCAATTCGGTAATGATCACACCATTATGGTCACAATTTACTATTTGTTTACCAATACGGCAGTATAAACTGCAAACATTGGATTCGGAGTAACGTCTTAGTTTTCTGCCGATTAGATAGATCAATCCAGCCATGATCTCACCCTTAAGATAATGTGAGTTTTCGTTACCAACAATTTGTTGCACAACATTTTGGTCCATACCAGCAACAGAAATATCCAGTGAAAGGGGCTACATTCAGGCACGGGAAATGTTTGAAATCGTTTCAGGCTTAACATGGTGGAAATGCGATATATCCATGATAAAATATAACAACAATAGTAATATCCACACTTTAATAAACACACACTTTAAAGAGTGGATATTACTATTGTTGTTATATTTTATCATGGAAACAGGAAATGTTGTTGATGTAAGAAGAGGGAATCTCCATTTTTGAACGCCTGAATATTTGTAATGACTGAACTTTGAGTAATTTGTTTTCCTATGTAAAAATTTATAATTCGATTTTAACTTTACAGACATTCAGAAATAAAATTTTTTTCTAATACTAATTCACGTTTCTCCGATTCACTTGCTTTTCTATCATTTCTCAAAGGTTTGCTAACATTGAAGAAATACTTTTCTTGTAATTCACAACTAGTCCATTTTTTGCATTCAGTGTTACAGAGAGCTAATAAAAATACTCAGTGGAAGTCATTCTCATTGCGTGTACATTTTGTATTGAGTTAATAAAACTTGGACAAGTGAAACTTAGTTTATTTCTTGAAAATATGCCAAACTCATTGATATATGTTGTTTCTTTCTGAAATTAAGTCTTTTTTTTCAGGAGAGTTTTCTGACAAAAGTGAGCATTGCGTACTAGCTGTTGAATAAATGAAACTTATGATTTTAATACTGAATGAACACGGATTTGAAGGATTTTATTTTCTCTTTAAAACATAAAGGATAGTATTGATGCTCAAACTTAACTCGAATTCAACTCCAAACTTGATTTTTAAATCAATGTTTCACTCAAACTGGACTTGAGTTGAAAATCACGTGTTTCCACATTCCAAGTGATAACTGTGCGAAGATAACCAAGTGATTAACGACAAATTGAATGAGGTATCCATATATTCTAATTACATCAAGCTTAAATTAAAGCAGACTTGCAGCCCCTTAGCACGAAATAACCATCAATCTTGAACATTGTCACTGTGTGTACATAGGAGAGAGCAAATCCCGGCAACCATAATGGCAATGTGAATGAAAAAACCAAACATGACCAAAATAACACACTAACTGAATTCACTATAAAATGTACTTTGTATATCTGTGTTAACCTTACAGATATGTATGCTTACTGAGTACTTGGCAGTCAGTTTTTGCTGCTTAAATCCCTTATACCACAAGGAGAACGACTTGGTATCCAAGTATTGCTCTTCAGTATATGCCTAGCTTTCATAATGTGCAGAAATTATTACCTTAATGCCCGGCCCGTATGTGTTCATGTATGAGTTCATGTCTGAGTGCATGAACCTAATAGAGCAGATGCTAACATCCTGTTCATGCATACATGCTTACACAAGTGGGAGTGGTTACATGGTGGACTTTCACACTAACTCACATATTCATGCATTCACACATTACCTTATATGGGTTAATGTATTGTGTTACCAGGCCTAAAGAAGCAGTTTTTGGGGAGGAAGAAAGCAAAATATGTCGTGAAATGCATATATTATGCACTGTGAGGCCTGGTGAATTTATGATGACTAAATGACTGTGCATATATTTCTGGTAACTCCATCAGATATTGCCTTTTTTAATTATGAACAACAATTGGGGATAAATATGATAAGTTAATATTTTTCTATTTTTATTTTTACAAGGCATACATTTTGTAACAGTAAAACAGTTCGTATGACGAAGAGCCCGGAAACAAATCTGCGTAAATAAATTTACCCTTTTTTCCTGCCTTTTCATATAAAGTAAAGGATCATATTATGACTACTGTAATTCCATAAAATTGACATCATATCATACAACTGAAATTAAATTTGATACAATTGGCATTCCACATAGAAGCCATGGGTGAGGTAGAAGTTTATTTTGGACTACAATGAAGTGGAAAAGCATGATGATTCCATCAATGAGGTTTCAAAGGAGATCAAATTGAGTGCAAACCAGAAATACCTCAGTACAATACAATGAGGAAATAAAATTCAAAAGGAAAGATCAGTGAAGATCCCTAAGCTACTGCCATTCACAGAGTTGAGAATTTATTTGTTGGTAAATAGTTGAGTTTTCATCCAAAAAGAGGTAAGCTCATTTCCACATCAGTAAAACTGCTTAGAAATCGCAGATCTATTAAAATATGGTGATTTAAAAATCAACATCATTTCAGAAATGCACTGACAAAGTAAGAGCATTTCTTAAAATTGATAAGAAGTGATATGATCCAAGACATCGTGAAGGACCAAATGTATTCATTTAGCATAAATGTGCTTATGCTCATCTTTAGATTAAGAGAGAGGCAAACATACATGCAGATCAGCAATCACTTGAAACCTCACTTCACAGGAAAAATAATCAACCTTGTTGAGTGTATACTAAAAAAATTGTTAGCAATGCATTCCCTGGGTTACTGTATTTCCTGACCCATCATACACACTGTAATTATTTAGGTTAGATTTGAGACAAAAATTATAAATACCCACGGCCCATAAGACACAAGCTGATTTTTGAGCCAAAAAATGCATCTAATAGGCCAGTAAATATGGTACAGTATACTCTAGGAAAGCATTGATAAAACCATTGGAAACACTCACCAAATAGCATAGTAGTTCCACTCCCATCATCAGAGATTACACACATTAGCAGTATAAATTGGAACAAGGTAATGGAGCGATAGGCTAGCTTTATAGGGGAATGTAGTGCATAGCATCTATACTTAAGGCTTTATGGTAGAAATGGCCAAGGGGAGCGTTTCAGGCCTCATTTTAACTCTACCTATGTTTACATATCACTCAACTATGGGTTAACTGATAAAGTCATTGACTTCGGGTTTTCTTTATTTGGTTTAAAAGATATCATTCCAAAAGACGATGCGAAAGAAAAATTCTCATCCCTCTTGGTTAGTGAAGAAACTTACCTGAACTTTGGCTAACAAAAACTCACTTCTCAGCCAGATATTTGAAAATTAGAAACAGTCAACCTCTGGCGATATCTTTCTTCTATACAATACGTAAAGAACATCCATCATTACTCGCTTTTGAGGTTGCAATCTTTAAAATGGTGGATCCTTGCTTGCTAAAAATCTAACTATTTTCCGACACTATGGGGGCAAACCATGCCATCACGAATTTGTTTCCCCCTGAGGAACTCCTTCCACTGCCTCTCAAGCAACATTGAGTCACCCTTCTTTCTCAATTCTAGTATAATGTTTCACCTGTCCCCCCTCTTCTTAAGTGAATGTAAGATGATCCCAACCCCCTCCCCCAAAAACGTCTTACGTAATACTTGAAAAGCCCTTAAAAGTCGGACTAGTGATCAAGGGAGTAGATTACAAAGTGTCCATGTGCATAAGACGAAAGCCCTCACACCCTCCACCTCCTACGACTTTGTCGCAGAGGTAGCAGAAGGGGGAAACAAATTTGTGACGGCTCCACATACTAACACATTGCCATGTTATAAGTGGCAATTTCAATTTATTGAGTACTCGAATGGAAAAATAACGTGATTAAATGATGGGAATTAGGACTGGGATACCTGTCGCAGTCACTATCCCTAAAATCCATGGCTTCACTACAAATAAACCCACGTTTACTCCCGCCATTGTCCATATTTCATGAGACAATAGAATTAACAGTTTCCAAGAATTTGCAAGGGTATAGCCATCCCTGGGATTGATATAATTTTGCATTTAAAACATTATTTCAAATTTTGAAACAGATGACCCAATCGGGGGAGTGACTCAACAATTTAACATTATCCAGTAAAAGGCCTGTGATAAACCACTGAGACAATTCAACCTGAAGAAGCTGTTGTCCGCGAAATATTGTCCGATGAAACATAGTCCATCGCATGAGTAAACCAGAAAAACTCAAATCTTTAAGATAAAATCACCATGGAAGCCTTCTCTTTAACTTAATTCCAAGATGTTGATGGGGTAATTCCATGAAACTTTACTGGAACAAACTTTCATCCATGAAGCAGCCTTTTACCCACCCTTAACCCTGGCGAAGCTCCTGGTTAATGGCAACGATAAACAGGAATCACTTCAAAAGTCCAGAATTTACAAACTCCAATGCAACACTTGCAAGTCGGGGAAACGCATTGTACCACACCAAATACAATTCTGTGGAAAAGTACGGAATTGTATTCTCTGTGTATGGATACTATTAACTTCCACGAAGTGAAGCCTGAAACTGCAGAGTGAATTTCTTCCCAAGTTCATATATCATACAGGCGATGTGGAAGAAACTACTAATAATGACCTGAGAAGGATATTTTAAATGGACTGAGCCCTTTGCTCTTTTTACCTATTACTGAGCGATTGGAAGCACGGTTGGGCCAGCTTGTCCTAACTGCATAGATGCTAGAGACATCGATAAGAATTGGACTGGTGAAGCGCCATCATTGCAAACGAAGGCATTTCCAGGGCAGCAGTTGAAGCGTTCGTTCCTTCTCCATGAACCGTGATCTGAGGTTCTAATTTCTTCAGCATCATTCTCCACGACCTCCACATTAATATTCCATCTGTCCAAAACATCTCGTCATTTAGTACCAGAAACTTAGTATACTCCAAGCTGATAGAGGTAAGTCCAGATCACACCCAGTTTGTCATCAAGCGATTAGTAATTGGAATGAAATAATATTTCTTCTCAAGTTCGTATATCCAGCTGGCAATGTGGAAGAAACCACAAATAATGACCTGTGAAGGATTTTTTAAATGGACTTAGTCCTTCGCTCATTTTACCTCTGATTGAGCAATAAAAAAAGGGTGTTTGGAAGTATGGTTGAGCCAGCTACTGTCTTAACTGCATAATGTTAGAAACAAATGCCTCTCTTAAACGCCCAAACCAGTTACAAGTTCTTATTAGCCCCAGATTAAGAAAGCAAGAGTCTCATATAAAATGCAGAACTTGCTATATATACGTACTCTAAACTAGGCGAAAATTTTGCAAAGAAAATGAGTGCCAACTAAAAATCACTTACATAGGGAAGTAAGAGGTGATAGTTATTTCACAATCGTTTGTGACATTTAGCTTATGATATAAAGGCATTATTTCGAATGCTTTCACGAATGATGGCTATAAATTGTTTCAAAACGTTGCTAAAGACCAGAGAAGACAGGGGGGGAAGAGGAAATATTTTTCGTGATTTATTAATAAGGTTCGAAAATACAAAGTGCAGATTTTTCGGTCCTGCCAACTTTGCATTATTGAGTTTCTACTGTAGGAACAAATTATAAAATACTGCATGCCATGTTTTTGTCATGTGCATCACAACAGAGCTGCCATTGGACGCTCCTCATAATGTTGAAAGATGCCACTACCTGCATCTGTGAGAGAATATCATCACCTACCAAAATCATAATGCGGAGTCGGCTTATAGTTCAGAGCGCTCAGAGTTCGGTATTATTCCTCCATGACTGAGTCATAGACCTCCATCCAGGATATTTTGTATGGCAACAGAAGCGCGAAGAAACAGAAGAAAGATGATGTTGATACTTTTTAGAAATCAATTTAGGTAATTGGTGGTAAACTATAACATGGCCATAACGTTGCTTTGAATCCAATACACCAACATTGCTGCAGTTTATGCCACAATGGCACTGATGCTTTTTACAATCCAATTTAGGTAAATTGTAACCACTAATTTTTTGTAACCATTGTAACCATTTTGATAGTAGTTATGATGAACATTTAACTTGATAAGTATTTTATAATATACGTGCATACAATGGTAGCCATAAATATTTAGATTATGCAATCTGATTGAAGTCAAGGATATTCCTTTCGAATGTAATATGAACCCAAGATTCTTCTTAAGTCTGGAAGAGAAAAAAACATTGTCTTTACTTCATGCTATTACAATAAACCATTTTCCCAACAACTTTTTTTTCTGCACCTCAATAATGCTTGAGCTCTTTTAAGATGTTTTAAACTCCTCTGATTTGAATTTCGAGTAGCTTGCACATCTCTTATTCTTAGGAAATGCAATGAATAAATCCTGATTTTCAAGTTACCATGTCAGAATGGATAGTAAAGACATTACCTTTCACGAAATAATGGGAAAAATTTGGAGTTGAAATGAAACTATAAGTTTACCTCATCAGATGCTGAAGATAAAATTGGCTCTCCGGCAGACAGATCATTATCTCCACTTTCAATTAATGGAGTGGGTGACGGGGACCTTGGAGTATCAGTGCTGGTTTCATTAAAGATACTCTTCTGAATATGTTCCAAGAGAAAGCAAAATTAATTAAATCATGAAAAATTACAATGAATTAACTTACCTTCTCAAAAACTAGCAACAGAGGAGGTTGTAGAAAATACATGGCAACAAAATAACCGTGGTTAAGTGCAGTCCTTACAAAAATTCAAAACAGTGACCTTGAAAAAATATGACAATTTCCAGTGATGTCCTAATTCAGCAGAAATACAGGGTTAAAACACCCATTAAAACTTAAGACAACATAAAAAAAAACCCATGTAGAGGTCTAAAGAAAGAGGAATATTTTGTTATATTCTTGGGAACATTCATGTTCTTAGAATTAACCAGGAAGTTTTAACATGCATATCTTTAAATAATGAAAAATAATCATTACTTGGTTGTTGAGTTGGTTTTAGCACAATTGCAAACAAATCTAAGTATTTGGCAACAAAGTCATATTTAAAAAGATATATATTACCTTAAAAGAAACAAATACAAAAAAAAGAGCTCCAAAATAATCTTAACTCAAAAATATCATAAGAAATGTTTAGGCATACATATTCACATCACGGTCAAATGAAATTTCACATTAGATAAAATAATATTTTCATATAATGATGCATTCAAAAGAGTACCATCCTTTTTTAAACATGTTCCCTTCCTGGAGCTTTACCTCTGAGCCTAGACAGAGGATTAGTTTAATGCAGGCAAGATGTAAAGGCAATAAACTATGGATGCCCACATAACCAATCTTCATAATATCTTCAGCAAACAATTGAGTTTAGACTCCCTATGTCCACATAGCACACTCCATTAATCATAGCTTTCCTCTCTCAATTCCTATAAATGGCTGGGCTTCTTAACACTTTACACACTGTTGGTAACACATTGGGTGGTATGTAGACATATATGGCAGTATGTACCTACTGCAAAGGCTCAATTCAAAGAAGTACCTATCAGCCATAATTCGAAGGAAAACACTTGAAACATTTCATATTTTTTAATTGAAAAGTATTCTGGTTTTTACTTCTACTTATAGATAGAAAGAAGATGTTTCATGCATCCCAATTGACTATGTACCCTCAATGAGCCAAGCAAGACAAATTAAAGAGTTTTGGATGCTCTAACGGAGAACTTGCAAGGTTTTTGACAGCAATTTTAACTCATGCATCATATAGATTACCAAACTCGTTCCATATACAGTAGAAACACAAAATTACGAAACTCGAAATTACGAAATTTTGATTTTACGAAGCAAATTCTTCGGTACCGACCAAAAGGGTATCTAAATGCATGTAACAGTATGCGATATTACAAAAGATGAAGGGTCACAGCAGCATTTTTTAGGCGCTCCTTGTCAGAGTGAAGACATTGATCATTGTTGCAGAACACATTATGCACTCAATGTGACATATATAAACGATAATACATTTTTCAATGCTGCAGTAGTTAGGACGACATTAATAATCAAATTAATATCAAAGGTCAAAGTTAATCAATGGCATACTAGTTCAAAAAATATGACACCAAACGGACGAAATTATTTGTTATCGCAAGTCCGGAGTTACCGACAACGAGTAAAAAAACATGAATTAATCTAATACAAACATATGCACCCGTGGGAGACGAATTGCTACTACCAGCATTTTACTCTCGAGTTCACGAGTAACTCTTATCATGAGTCCAGAGTTACCGACAACAAGTAAAAAATGTGAATCATTCGGATACCAACATACTCGCCAATGGGAGACTAATTGCTACTACCAGCCTTTTCCTCTCGTGATTCCTGGCATTTTTTCGTACCCATTTTTCCCTAACATAAATCCATGATGAGCATTCCCAAATCGTTTGCTGCGCGTGTGTGCTCAAAAACGTAGACAGAGTTCGGAGATGATGCCATATCATTCGAGTGGTAAATTCAGTCAAGAATATCAACCAAGGAAGCTATTTTTCAAACAATATCAGACTGATTACACTCAACCTTGCTCCATGGCATAATCATTCCGGCTGGCAGTAGTTATCATTGAAAAACTCATGTTTAATTAACCATCCATATTTGAAAGTTTTGATGAGGTCGTTGAGCAAGGTTCTTCGTAAGCATTGCCCTTCCCTTCCTCTATCGCCAACAGCCAAGAAAACCAGAGAAAATACGAGTTGGCTTGATTCATACGACCACTGAGTTTGATGCACATTAATTCTAAAGGATGACTAGTTTTGGGTACATGTGCAATCAATGGGAAAAAACGCTCAAGTACAAATATTTAATTGTCAATTTTAATGTTTAGGAAGAGGTACTGGATGAAATGCCTATCGAGATAAGAGGTTTGACTAGTGATTTCCAAAATAACTTGTCGCAAGTTGGCAGTTCATTGGTTGCAATCTCCAGAGATATTTGTCGATGGATGATGATCTCCAAGCTTGTGTAGATCGAACGCTGCAGCCGCCGACTGAAGAACCCGTGGCAGGGCTCAGTAAGGATGGCAGCAATGAAGACGAAAATGACCAAGTCCTCATCTCTCCCAAAAAGAACGAAGTTTTGCTCGCTTTTGGTACATTACATCGATTCCAAATTATTAATGTCGACTCCCAGTTCAGTTTGCATTTTTCCTAATTAGAGGCCATTGTGGAAGCGACTATGGAGCATAGCAAAGTGCAAAAACAAATATCTGATTTTTTTGTTAAATAAGAGATTCGGTCGACAGGAGAACTGAAGTATATTTATAATAAACATTCATTCGTATTTCCTCTTGACTTAGTATTCCCTGATTCCCTTTTCTGAAGTTGTCGCAATGGATTGGAAAGTTAGCAAATGCGAAATGAAAATGCTCGCCCATTCCCATATTCTTTTTCCCCACTCGGCAATCCCCATCAGAAAAATTCACCCAGCTTTCCATCTCCGCTGCTTCAAAACCCCGGCTTATTCTCCCCCATTCTCTTTCTCACTAGCTGCAAACCTAGCAAATGCTTCCCTTCCCTTCCCTCCCGCACTGGTCATATTTCTCCCTCAAGGACCTTCCATGTCCACCTTCCCTGCTCCAGCCCACCAACTCTACAGGTGAGCATGAGCCATTCCCCTCACACCGAAGCCTCCCGTGCCGGCCCTTCAGAAGATCAGGCCCCTTCGTGTCCCCCCTCCTCCCACCTGCTCAATACTAGGTCAGGATGCGATGTCCCCAGCTGACTCTTGGGTCCTTTAAGATGTCCCCCCCCCCTTCCCCACTATCAAGGAATTTGTACAAGCCAATGTGTCTAACACAGCCAAAATATTGTTTTGTGGGCATATCTTGATTGATGATAAAATCCCCTCCCTCTCCAGAGTCATGTCCTCCCTCTCCGCCGACCCAGCCGGTTGAGGTGAGAGTGGAGGAAGACAGGATGTGACTATTGGGCATTAAGCTGAAGATTCATTCTATGTTCATTCTTCGCACGCATCTCTTGGCCCTGACTTACAGCTAGATCAACCTCCCTAGTGACGTAAGATACTCCCGAGGCCATGGGTTTCGAAGATGTTTCTGTGAGAGGGTGAATGGGGTAACCCCCACAGCGAAGGGGAAAGGAGAGTGAGACAGCAGATTCCAGCTGGGTGCGTGGCCTGACCTGGAGCTGCAATGCTCAGATGAAAATCGTATGCAGAGGAAAAACGATAAGCAAAAATATCCCACTTGTTAATTCAATATCAAATCTTTATATGAAGTCTGAGATTTAATGAATGAGGAGCAGGCGACCTAATCTGAACAGAAGCACAACTGAAGCTTTCGCATTGCTGAGTGAAAAAAGAAAATTATTGATTTGTAATGTTAGCACCATTAGTAGCCGATTAAGTGTAAAAAGAACTACCTCATCTTCACCATTGAAGTGCGTGGCTAGTGCAATAACTTTTGAAAGGAGGTACAGATTTAGCTGGACTACTCTCGAGGCTCTTCTTCCAGCTCCATCATATTGGAAATAACCACTCACTAATAAGCTCAATCCATGGGAGAATAATGATTGTGACTTCACAAAATTAACAGGCATGTCATTTTTTGTACAAAATATATAACATGCATGCATGGTATAGAATCCGCGAGAGAATCTTTTCACCATCTTAGCTTAATATAGGTACATATATTATGCCTGACATGGAGCATATCAAAAATATTCTTATATCGAAAATATATTCCTCAAATTTCTACATTCGGTGCAAATGATCACGCAAGTCACACACTACCTTAGTGTACGCATAAATCAATATTACTAGTATCACAATACATCGCTCATGGAAGTTATGAGTTCTCTAGTTAAGAAATGACAGAAAAATGTGCTATGAAGCATCCTAGGCAGTCCAAACTGTGCCAAAATTTTGCAAAGACTTTGCAAAGAAAGAGATTGCCTTATCTCTTACTCATTGCAAAAAAAAACGAAAAGTTATTTGTTTAGATGCAGATTTCCACGAGGCATGGATGAAGTTTAATTCTTCTGATTTCCGGGATTTCCGCCGTGAAAAGAATGAAGCAGCAGAAATCCTGAAAATCGGAAGCGTCTACCTCCGAAAGGTTATTTGTATTCACATTTATGCACCCTGTTGGCATGAAAACAAATTTAAATTAACTTTTAAAAACTATAACTACATAAATCATGCGAGTACGTCACATGAGTGCATCGTAATTTAAGGAAACAAAAAAATTGCTTCATCTCAATGCTCTTGAAAGATACTCGTTCATAGGAAATTATACATTAAGAAATGCAGATTTTTCCCGTCCCGTTGACTTTGTAATTTCGGATCTCTACTGTATATCCTTTCCTTTCACCTGAGTGACCCATATTTATTGAACTACAGTGCATTGGAAAGATGATAGCTTCAAACAAAGCTTTTCACACGCCATTTTGGAAGTTATACATGTGACATCACACCAGCCATCCACCATAAGAGATACCAGCAAATGGTTAAGAGTATTGCTGTTCACTTTCCACTCACTAATCTTTAGCCTCCAGTTAGTTCATTGCAATCTTGCATCTGAGTTTCAGAAAGTTTTTATGTATTATGATGTACACGATTTTTTTAAAGGTTAACCCTTTGAGTGTGGCATAACGTGATATCACGTCATGGCTGTCTTTATGCTGGTGCTGATGGCGTGATATTGTGTCATGGGTACCGAGTGTGTTCCATCTTTCACTAGGGAACTTTCACTAGGCCCCCTTGTGAAAGCTGGAACACTCATGGTACCCATGACGTGATATCTCATCATCAGTGTTAAGACAACCATGACGTGACTTTGAGTGCGGCATGACATCACGCCATGCCGCACTCAAGGTTTTAACGATTTATAAGCTGATCAGCATGGAAGTTTGTGCCGAGTCCGTTATTCTGCCTGTAGGTGACAATAAAGTTACGATTGAGTACTTAAAATGAAGTGCAACATGTACACATAGTCCAAAATACAAACTGATAAATCACTTCACTAAGTATTCACAGTGATTTACCCAAAACATGAATATATTAATTGCTGCAGTAATGCAACATTCTTAGCAATGTTAAGCCCAGGGATGATCTTTACGAGAAGATCAATTCTAAAATTCATTGCAGTTCCATTAGGAAAAATTACATAGATAGTGCAATAGGACGTGTGCGACAGCAAATATTGAAAAATGTATGCATAGTGAAGTGCGAAATATGTCTGTAACATGAAGTAATGACAAAAAATTGTGAGTCTAGCCCCGCGATCATCAAAGGCTCAAACGAGGAGAAAATGCTAAATCAATGTTGAGGCCACTAACGACACAATAGTTTTCCCAAAGAGAAATGTGGGAAAAGTGTAACGATTTTCTCTCCCATAGGCCCGAGTTCGCAAAAAAAGTTTAACTCAAGAATTTTGTTCCTATTCAATACTTAGCATTAAGACATGTTTGTTAACACCATGCATGTCCCTGCAAGTACTTTATAGGACAGATGCGAGGACAAATGTTCCGTATCATAATATGGGCTATTTTATGTCCACAAGTTCATTCATTAGAGTAATTTTGGGTGTTAATATGATGCAATTTTAATGGTGATCGTGTTTACCCATCTACTCATGCATAACAATGGCTTTATGCGCATATTGTAATTAATTGCTATGGTGGTGTGGGTGTATCACAGCATTGGGAGCATCAAACTCAAGTGTAGCAAAAGATCGAGGCCCTTCTGGGTAATTTTTTTTCATCAAATGTGTTTTGGAAACAACATAGGATTCCCAATCCCAAACCCGTGCAATGGTAACTACATCATTTTAAACTTTCAAACTATTACCTAGAACTTCAACTAAACCTTCAGAGAGAGTATACCTAGTAATCAATTTTGGGATTCTAAGGTTATTATGCCGGATTGACAGTTAACAGGAGGAAGATGAGTCCTTGGCTGAACATTTTCATATTTTGAAATCCTGGGGTACTTTTTCGGGAAGAGGGAAAGAGAGCTCCAATCAGTCGTGGGTCTCCATGAATATCACTGACAATGGATAAGGATTTGAATTTTTAACGCCAAGCAATGTATTTACATTGAATTTCCTAACAATTATACTCAAATGCTGATTTTTGTAAATCAACACATAATTCATTCACCGTGAAGGGTTAACTGACAAGAGAGAGATTATAACAGTTGACTAAGGTATGAAGAAGCAGAGGTTTGTGAAGAGCTTCATTTAAAATGATGTATTCAATGTAAGTGAAACGTGTAACGTTGGATCGTGGACTGTTTTCCTAGCGCAATCAACAATCAACATTTTTGTGTGTTTTAAAGATCTTAATCTTTAAAACATACACAAATGGTCGTAAGCTATGTTACCCACAGGAACTGCGCTCGTGCAGATGCAAATTATCAGGTGATAATTTTATTAAATGCTCTTATTGTAGAGGCATTTTTTGCTTTCTACATCTACATACCACCCGCCACTTCTGGCACCATGAATGAACGTTGCTATGGAAAAATGAGAGAACTTCAAATTCCGCATCTTCACTTATTTCACGGTACATAACAGTGTAGGGGTGGCAAATGTGTGATGACTTACGCAGAAAGTGAACTGTGGTGAATTAACTAATATTTAATTGTAACCCCCACTCCTGGCACCATGCTTGAACATTGTTAAGGTCCAATGACATATTTTTAGTTCTTTTCTTCGTTCATTTCACGGCAGATAACTGTATAGTCTGTAAATAATCTTAAATTACTGTTAACTCAAGAACTTAGGTCATTAATATAAATAGTGAATAAAAGAGGGCTGATCACGCTTTCTTGAGTAAGACCGAATGTGAATTTCACCATATCAGAGCTAAAACCACAATAACTACTTTTTGTTTTCAATCATTGAGAAAGTCCCTTATCCAAATCACTATTTCTTTTTAACTATGCATGATTGCAATTTATAAATGATTTTTGTCGATTATCTTATTAAAATCAAGGAATACTGCCTTGACTAGCTTTTTCAATTCACCAGATTTTAGCATATCAGGAAGAAAGAATGCTAGCTGTACTTTGCAGAACCTGCCCTTACAGAAGCTGTGCTGACTACTTTGTAAGAAGTTACGATTATCCAGACAAGTCATAATACTGCAAACAACAATGTGTTCGAGGATCTAGCATAAAAGTGATGTTAACGACATAGACCAGTAATATCCTGGGTCACTTCTATTTCCTTTTTTAAATATCGGTGTGACGTGGCTATTTTCCTGTTATGGGGCACCTTGCCTTCGGATAATGATTTGCTAAATATAATTTGTAATAATGGTGCAATCTGTGGCACTAACTCCTTCAGCACGCGTGCAGATATTCCTTCTGGAACAGGGGTGTTGTTGCTTTAAATTGAACGCAGTTGTTTTGTTATTCCAACACATTGAATTGTTATGTCAGCCATTGGCTCGTTAAAGTCAAGAATATCTAAATTGTACGTTGTGTCGTCCTTAATGTATACACTTTCAAAGTTGTGGTTTAATAAGTTGGCTTTGTCGATGCTGCTGGTGACCACTTTGCCACTTGTGTCCAATGAAGAATCTACTGTTGAAGATTCACCCTGGAGCTCTCTCGCATACGACCACATTGCATGTCACATTGGGCTTTTCATCTAGTAATTCACAGAGGATTTTTTTCTCGAAGTGTCGTAGAGTAGCACACATCATTTTCTTCGGTTTTGAGCGTTGAGCAACGTATCTTTCTATTGCCGCAAGCTTAGTTGATTTTTTACTTAACTTAAAAGAATTTTTATATAGATTGTGTAGTTGCCTTTGTCTCCTGAGCTCCTGACTTGTTTTGTGGTTATACCAACGACGTTCTTTATTCTCCTGCTTGAATTTGTATGGAATATATTCATCAATTCCTTTACGTAGTATTTCCAAAAAATATCTCCATGATACTTTGGTGCCCTCGTACTTCATTGAGGCTACTTATTTCGTGACTGAAGTTTCTAATGTCTCTCCAAATTTTATGTAATAGCATTTTTCAAATATGTAGACTTTACGTTGAGGTTTCACAGTGGAAACTACTGTAGTTATCAAAGTCGTAAAAATTACTTAATGATCACTTACGCCTTTGAGGATTACAACGTGTTTAATCATTGCAGGGTGACTAACAGCTAAAAGATCTAATATTTTTTTACCTCTCGTAGGTTCATTACTACTTGAGTAAGAGAGTAGTGTGAAAGTGTATTTAGTAAGGCCTCACTCATATCATCCTTCCTTGAACTTGTTTCAACGCTATTGGTTTTCCAAGTTATAGCCAGGAGGTTGAAATCTCCACCGATAATTATCACGCTTTTGTTGTCTCTCGAAGTAAATGATGATAATTGAGTTTCTAATTAGTACAAAACGTCTACTTTGGAATCTGGTGGTCTGTAAAATGAACATATATGAATATTTCTATTGTTTCGTTGCTTAATAGAACACCAAACACTACTTCATTGTTGTTTAATATGTGTGCTGTACTATTCAAATACAATTTAACTGCTAAAAATACTCCCCTGCCAGTCCTATCTGGTCCATCACTTCTATAGATATTGTATCCTGTCGGAAAAACTTTGATAACGCTAATATCCTCTGGAAGCCAGCTCTCTGTTTCAATAACTATATTGGTGTTTTCAAATACATGCTCCACTTCGGCACGCTTGTCTTTTGCACAACATAAATTTACTAAAATTTATATCGCATTTAGTTTGATGACTGTCAGTTCGCTGTTTTCTTTGATTCTGTGAGCTGACCTTTTTTATGTTCTCTGAAACCACTGAGAAGCGAGTTTTTCTTTGGAGTTTTTTTGCAATGAAGGTCTACGTTACACAGATTTACTCGAAGGCTGCTATCAGGTCTATACTTTCTTATCCCAATGAATGACCTACTCTCTGGCTGAAAAAATACCTACAATGCTCGAAAATCCAACAAGCCACCTGTTCTGACACCGATTGCTTATACGATCATTCCACTTCATGCCACATAATGCAACGAAAAAAGTAATTCCTAAGGTTACAATACACGTGATGGGGGAAAGAAAATCGATATTATCATACTTTTTATTTTTAACGAACTGGAATGGATTAACTTCCTTCCTCTAAGATCCACCTTATGCTTCCTCAATATGTTACAAAAATAAATGCTATTTTCTCGTGAACCAGGGCCTATGGGAGAGAAAATCGTTACACTTTTCCCACAATTCTCTCCTGATTCAGAAAAATTGTGACGTTAACAGCCTCAACACAGGTTTTATGATGTTACATTGTAAGAGGGATCTATAGACGAGCTCTTGCTAAATTATTTGCACAAATTCATTCACAAAACAAGCCTAAATTATTTGCACAATTGCTAAATTATTTGCACAAATTCATTCACAAAACATGCCTCTACAGTGTAAGAAGTTCTGAATGCCAATGACAAGTGATTAAAAATTAATATACATGGTTAAATTTTGCTTTGGTTCCATTACTTTGGAAGCAGAATTTCCATTGTTAGTATAGGACATATAGCAGCGTACGTGTTTGCATACAAGCATCCATAGAATACTCCACCACTCTAAGCATAGTGCTCCTTCCCTCAGATCCCCGGTGATGCCAAACAGTCTCTGATAAAGATGCCAGGCTTGCCATCCGCTATGCGCTACAGCCTCCGAATGGCAGGAGTGACGACAGACCTGTCAAATCTTGTTCCTCCCCTATTTCGGCTGTTTGTCGCACCAATGGATTTTTGACAACTTAGAGAAATAATATCTCAGGAGCTAAGCATTACTTAGCACTCGGGTTTTTGCATTGGGCAAGAGTCATCATCCTCAATTAGCTCTATTAAAAAAAATGGCAAGTTCTTTAATTGCAAAAATCCAGCTCCTGCGCCAAACAAAGTGTTTTATGCTGTCAAATTTCTGTGAAAAGATACTAAGAATACACCAAAGTTTGTTCTTTTCAATTTACACAATTTCCACCAGTCAGTCCTGATTCTATCATTTTTATCAGTGACCTACCTGAAAGAGCCTCATTGGGACGAGTGGTTGATGAGTTGGCATTACATGGATATAATTTTCATCCCAAATCTGTGCAGTGGGTTACTTATAAGAATTATTTATGCAAGATTGCTGAGGATTGACACAGGTATACCTGGCCTTATGTTGTTAATTGGATCCAGAAGGTCCGACGTAGGTCAAATTGTAATATTAATCGATTCAGCTCCCCTATAAACTGTTTATATATAACACATATGATAGATTTCATACAAAAAAATAAATACTATCGTTGACATACAGGTATCCTGTATTGGAAAAATGATATCTCACAATTAGACGAAACATAAATGCGATCTTATTCAACATGGCGTATTGACAACACATGCCTCTATATTTGTCACTGAAATCACTTCTGTCCTCAAATACATGTTTACATGAAGCATGTACCAGTGCGAGTATGTGGCTGGACAAATGCTCCATATTACAATAGGGGCTATTTTATGGCAAAGCAGTCATGCATTTGTGCAATTTTGGGTGTTTACATGATGCAACTTTAATGACATGTACGCTCATGAATCTACTCCTGTGGGTACGTGCACCATGCAAACAGGGCTCATTAAATAATTGTGAGAGTTATTGCAAAATTTCGCTCTGATGCATGGCTCATTCTAATTTTCTATTTTTGACACATAAATGTAACCTTTGAGTATAATGTATGAAATCAGGGTCACCAGCTGAGCACAGATTTGCTATGACAGTAGTTTATGGTCACTTCTTCCATATGCTGAAATGAGACTATTCATCTCTGATTTTTTTTTAGAAAAAAGCCTTAAATAGCTGGAAAAAATGCTAAGGAATTTAAATCCAGTCAATATTCTGCACTGTTAATGCCACAATAACCTTAAGGTTACCATAAGTAGCTCCTATAAATAATTGGCTAAATTTGCAGATAGAAGAGTGAAATCTTGAGTTATACACATTAATAAATAAGTGAACAAGTAAAAATAATGTTTCAACAGCAAGGATTGAAAATAGAAAATTATTTATAGAAGCCAATTATGCTAACTTCTGTAAATTCTTTGAAATATTAACCTCATTAGAGTCAATAAGTGCAGAATTGCAAGAAACTTAAAAAAATGACAACATTGAGACCCACGCAGACAATAATATCCTTGGTAGTCTAAGAACGCCCTATCTATAATTTTTTATTAGTGAAAAGGTCATAACATAAGATGATAAAGTTCACTTTCATTTGCTACGATACTCACCACTGATTGAGCACTCATGAAAGGAGCATGAAAATCTGTGACAAACTGCTATTGACCTTAACATTAAAATAACACATTATGATTTAAAAAGAACTAAATTAAATTAAAAAACAGATGAGACAAATTATATTTTGGAGCTCTGGAAAAGTGATATAGATTATCATAACCTTAGACATGGGTTTGAAGCAGGAATTCATATTCGGCCAAAGAACAAAACACTTTTTTGAACTCAATAAACCATGCCTAGCACATGTAAGGTAAAAATAAATAATCTTACAATCTTACTTTGAAATCAAAAGATAAATTATTGCCCATGAAACTTGACAGGCGGCTGTCCAAAGAGTGAGGAAGATCCCCCCTTGTATGAGTTTTGATAGGCTGGTGGTCAGCAACAACGGCATCAAATGAACTTGAAGATGTTTGGTTCAGCAACCCTGAAGGAGAAATAAGGTACTCAATGAGTGAAATTTCAATGTAATCTCAGGCACTCAACAGATTTCAGAAGCCAAGAAATACTCTGAATTAGGGATGGGCGGCTGCCAAAAAATTATTCTCAACATTGAAATATTCACATTACCATAACGTCTTAACACTTGACTTTTTAATACCAGAAATTAATAAACTCATCCATTTATGGGAATTAAGGCAACAGCAACTACACTGAACATCATTCATTCCATTATTTCAATAATTATAATCATGGATGCATTGATGTGGAGGTTTGTCTGCCATTTCCGTTGGCAATCACTGATGAATAAACAGAGAATCTTCTATTTTAAGCTTTTGAAAGGGACCACCTCCATGCTAATATAAATGTAAAATACAGAAAAGGTTAAAAATAAAGGGCATGAAAATATCTTGAAATTGACTTGGGACAAAAAAGTGTAAAACATGAAAAAGTACACGAAAGGTAGGGAAAGGGAAGTTTCACTGTATTTTCTCGTTTAATGTTTGCCTAGGAATCAAAATAACAGGACCATGGAATTAAGTCAATCGACAGGAATTAAATCCCATCCCTTATAAGTACTTCCGAGGATTAAAAGAGAGTGTGACAGTTGAAATTCAGAGTTGATCCAACATCTTCCACGGTTATCAAGGTGTTCAGAAATGTGAAGTGCTCAATGAAAGTACTCTGTGCAGTAATCAAAAGAGAATAAATACCTTCATTTTTGTGTCTATTGATTCAATATCAAAATGGACAGAATCAGATTGGAGACAGATAAGGTGTCTGGGTTTCAGATGAATTGGGAGCACCTCAGCATCACTATATATTTATGTAAATGGCAATAACTTTGTAATACTCCTCTGACCTAAGCATAATGATGCAATCATTGAGTAAACATTCCACAAACATAGTTGAAAATCTCTCTTAGGACAAATAAAAAGCTAAGTTCACTAAGTAATGGCCATCTACGCAATGCTCTGTTATGTTGTACGTTTATGATTTTTGTTAATTATCTTTTGACTTGCCTTATGTCTGAATATAAACCTATAGTTCTACTCTATTCTAAATCCTGTATCTTCTCAAATCCAAGTTCAAACACAGAAAGGTTTATTCAATCCCCAAATATCTCTCTCAAATCTAATCCCTAAATAGCTATATGCAATGATCACCAGAAGAAGAAAATATAAGCCCTTGACTCAAATTTAAAATTCATGGAGATTTTAGAAGAAGGAACCAAAAATATGAGAATGACGAAGGTTATTAAGACTCGGAGGTTTTTAGATGTTTCCATAAGACTAAAAAAAAACTAAATAAGTAAATTTTAAAAAATTCTTCGTAGTTTACCTATTTAGCTTTTTCATTTAAACATTATAAGTTTTTTCAGTTCAGAATTGAAAAATATAGATGATGAAAAAAGAGAGAATGTTTGGTAATTCAAAGATTTAAATGTCATATCTCCAGTCTTTTGATGTAAAAGAAAGTTGAAAAAAAAGTCTGCCTGGATGGAGATTGAAGCCCAGATCCCTCGAGTCCATACATTATGGTTTAACCAATGTAGCTACCCAGGCGTCCTCTTCAAATGTGAGTTTCATTGAGACTCCATATGAAATACATAAGTGTCTCTCACTTTGCTGCTCAACATCTCCAGTCAGGATGATGCAATATGAGAGTTATGGACTAGGCATACGATACAATGCCTGTCAATCTAGATAGCTGGTGGTGTAAAAAGTTCCATATCTGTGACATGGTATCTGCTCAATAGTTTCTAAGGTAAACATTGAAAGAGAAAATAGAGTTAAAAAACCATTTTGCCTGCATTCTTCACAGTTTACGCCTTTTCAGGCTCCAGTTTCCATTTTCATGCCCTGTATTTTTAACTTTTTCTATAGTTTACATTTATTTTAGCATGGAGGTGGTCCCTTTCAAAAGCTTTAAGTAGAAGATTCTCTGTGTATTCATCAGTGATTGACAACAGAAATGACAGACAAACCTCCACATCAATGCATCCATGATTATAATTATTGAAATAATGGAAAGAATAGCGTTCAGTAAAGTAGCTGTTGCATTAATTCCTATCAATGGATGAGTTAATTAATTTCTGGTATTAAATAAGAATATCAAGAAATAATCGTAATTGTATCAGAGGAATTTCGAGCTTGAATTGGGCAGCTTTTCTCAGAAATTAGCAATTTATAAATATTTGACAATTAGAAACAATTATTTTTCCTTTTAAATTCTAGCTATACATATCATTGAGCGTATTATGGGCCTGTACATTCCATAGGCTGAGAAATATGTATACCAAGGTACCCTATCATGAAGTATGGCACCACATGGTTCAGAAACTGGGTCACTCGAGGAAGAGAATTAGCAATGACTGGAAGCTTTTCAAATTTGGGAGTGGTGAAGATCAGACAGAGTTATCTTGGAGGAGAAAACAAATGAGAAAGTATTGTTGACTATGGTGAGGAATAAAGGAAGGGAATGGAAATTGGGAGGGACAAAAAGCGTAACTGACTGGAGGACAAAAATATAGGACTGCTTAGCTAGTATGAAAAAGAGAGAAGAATAGGAAACAGGACTATATGAACAGAGGCAAAAGATAGAAAGAGTTTAAAAGAAATTCTTCGTAGGGTAATCGATAGCCTGTACATGAAAAGTAAGGGTACGTTTTCATGAACAGGTTTCAGACGAAGAGACATGAAATCGAGATCCTCAGCCAATCAGGAGTCTGGATTTCTTCGCGTCCATGAAAACATAGCTTAAGAAATACAGCACAGGGATGAATCTCACTATGACCAAATCATTTGACTAGACCATGATTCACACCAAGATCTCCCAATTGCTGTTACCCAGTCTTTGCAGTCACCAAGCCTTCATTGCATTTTTCATGCAAGGGAGTCTTACTATATACTAAGAAGAACACCCAGTTCTGATATGCCATTTTCTACTACAAAGCATACTATTGCATTACTTTCAGGAGACCTACAAGACATTTAACCAGGAAATTAATATTTTTTCTGGAGAATGGTGAGGTTATATGTTTAATGCAGTTGAGTACTCAGGGAGGGACCTGACCTGTCCATAGATTCAAATTACTTTCTAGTCAAGGAGAATAGGTTTTAAACAAAAATTCAACAAAGTAAATTAACCTTTATATTCCGAGCATGTCTCTCTGGCACAAAAATTGTGCCTCTAGAGTGCTGAGCGTACGCATTTGGCACATGGAGAGGACATTTAAAAAACTGTTGACATTTAAAAAACCCCAGCCAGCAAGGCTTACGGCCATGGAAAAACCCACAGAGATATAGATTGAAGAAGCAAATTGGATGCAATCTGAAAACAATAGCCTCTGAAAAAAGCTGACAAAAGATGAGAGGAGTAGGAAACACAGAGGAATATCAAAGATGAGATACACTGGGCAGTGTTATCAGGGATGTAAAAATGAAGATTTGTGAAGAAATGATGCTTCTAGCTGTAAGGAGAATGCAGGGTCATATCAAACCTGCATAGACTTATGCTGCTGTGAAGCAGAAGGATGAAAGTAACCACAAATACATAACAATTTTTTAAATGTAAGAGTTATAAGCTCCAGCACAACTATTGGACTAGGTGTTAGTTGAACTGTTACCACCTAGAATGCTAATCAAGGAGTGATTTTTTTCAACTTTCCACAGTCCAGCTCATTTATCAATTTTGCTCATGTTCCATTAGGCACTTCTATGGGCTGTATCTAATTAAAACAGATGCAGGAATGTAAATAAACCAAATGTACAACTTATCACAATTTTTAAAAACAGAAAGTGATTATGAGATAGATAAATTACTTTTTAACAAACTCGAATGACTTCATCACTTCCTTCAAATCTTTGTTAAAATAAAATTGCAATAAATTTCACGAGGGATAAAAAGGGAGATCCTTCTCCATCAAGGCTTTTCCTGTAGTTGGGAATGTAGATACTCTAGCGACTGATCCATTCATGATCATTGCTGGTATTACAATGATGTGTTGAGTAGAAACTTATTTTGACAGTCATATTCATTAAATTGCTTTGTGAGAGATAACACAATAGATGACAATAAAAAAACAATACCCCTCACCACTATGAGTATCTGATGCTGGAGAAAAGAGACAGAAAGTCACTAAGCACTGAAGAAATTTCCTTTGAGTAGCTCAAGTACACAGAAAAATGGACTTGAGGAAAGTACCAGTCGATTCGTGACATCTTTGAAAGAGGTCAAATGCCAAAGGACTTAAAAGGAACATGGAATTTAGATGATGATTATCCACTAGGGAATATAACATAAGACATGAATATCTGAATGGACACCAATTCAACTTCATGAAAAGAAGGAGAAGAAAAGTGATTCCAGTCTTCAGGTTTCTTACAATGAAGATAATGAAAGAAGACCATCCAATGTACATTGGCCAATTCAACATGAAGAAATTATTCAATGATGTGGATAATAACGGAATGATGGATACATTGAGGAGCATACCATTGCCATTTAATGATAGAAAAATATTAGGTAATTATCACAGCTTCAATTAATGGTGTGGTATGTCCCAATTTGTTTTTTTTATGCACGAGATAAATTTATAAATTATTTAAATATTAACCCAACGTATTAATGATTAGCTGATGCTTATTGTTCTCAACTCTCGGTTAACCACTGTTTGAAACCTTTGGCAGGCACTTTCATGCAGAGGGATATAAAACTCTCAAAACTGATTGTCAGATATTGTAGAGCTTAACAAATAATCAATAATAAATGATACCAATGAACACCTGGCAACAATGTTAATTCTGTTGACCTGAAGTTGAAACTCCAACGTGTCCAGTGCATACAGACACTATTTAGGCCAGGTTTATCAAAGTCAAGGTACATATCCCTATCCATACCAATAGGTCACCTGCATCAGAGTGCTATAGTACTTTGAACATTCCATTTCTCCAAAAACAAGAGCAACCAAGGGGAAGCTAACAAATAAACATAACTGGTAACTCAGTTCTAAAGGCCTAGAGCTACACATGACAGCAAATTCAACTGTCATAACCATGATTTTCTTGGTTTGGAGGTAATTAAAACAAATATTTTCAATATACAAAGGGCTTGCCTCATCCACTAAGTAATCTGTTGGTAAAAGAAATATTTGCTGAGAAGATCATTCAAAGCCCTGCAGCAAAATACATGATGGATATTTGGGTATAATTTATTATAGAATAAAATTATCTTTGAGATTAGCATAAAGTGAGGATACAAAAGAATCAGTTAACGCAAAAAAATGATAAGACAGAAAGCATACTTATTCATAGTTCACACAATCACTAAGAATTACATCAGAAGTAAAAGTACAGTCCTCCATTGGGGTGAAACCATTGCATCCATATTATCCTCAAATTGTGCGTAATACATGGATCTCAAACTAATCATGAATTAATTTCAATTACTATTAATGCAATCTCTTACAAGCTCAAAAGTTAATAGCAAAGTCAAAATGGTCAACCAAATTTATTTTTCCATTCAAGTGTAATGGGATCAAACTATCATCATTTCGACAGGTGCACATCACATCAATATCTTAAACAACCAAAGATTTGTAAGCAACAGGCCTTCAGTCACTTCTCTTTTTTATCTAACACCTTCATTTCTTCACAATAACCCGTTCTGACGTTCCTCAAAATATGCTAAGTTATTCCGTACTTGGCTTTCCAAGTTCATTTTTCTGAATAGTAGATGTTTTCAGGAGGTTGTCATGTTTCAGAAAGTTTTCAATAATTTTATCTCTTCTACTTATCACAGATTTCATGAAGTACTTTACCAAAGGTATTTGAAATGGAATATGTGATGCTTATATTGAATGATTCAGGACACTAATGTTGACTATCAATTCATGAGTTGCCAAAAATCTTATATTCCATATATTGCTTGTCAAACAGTAATGAATACTCAATACATTATCTCTTCATTAAGTATGAAAAATGCCTTGGTCACGACATATATCAGGGCAAAATTAAGGATGTTTCCCTAATTGATACTTGGATGCACAGATGGAAGTTTACCTATTGTGTGAGAAGATATACTGACAGTGAAAGAAGCACTTGAAAATTATATCTGACAGGTACTCCATGAGTAATGGTAAAAAAATTGCAATTTCTAGATTTTACCCAGGAGATGCTGATTCCCTTAGGTGAGTAAACCGGAGGGGTTATGCTTGAAATTTTAGCAGTAAGAAACTTTGCAGTTGAGCCCAAGACACGTGGTATGGAGCAGAGCACTTGACTGCACAATATCTATGGGACCCCTCAAGACAGACCCTGATGAGATTTCGAGCATCATTAGCTACTCGAGGACTGGATTGCCATCGACTGACCCTTCGAGACAAACAATATGGCAAACACTTCGCTTCACTTGCTGGTAATTGGCTTATTTTGCCCACTTCCAAGAAATGCATCACCACGAAATTCACGCCCTTTATAATACTAACCAAGCACATTGGCGCAATGTTTTAATTTTACTAATAATTGATATCTCCTTCCAGAGCTCTAAAGTCACCATTTAAACAGACTACATTGTTGCTACTCAATCTCCTTCCAAACAATTGAAATTGCAAGAATTGTGTTAATAAATGTCCATACAAACAAACCAATATTACCAACAACAACAATATTGCCCTCTTAACATCTATGTCACCATCTCCTCCCTACTGCCTTAAGAGATAGACTAACTTTTGCCACACAATCAACTATCCCACAACAAGAACACCTTCTCCCCCATGCCAATCACCACCCAATCCCAGGAATTTCATTTCTAAAAAATACACAAGTCATTCCAATTTCTCAAATAGTCAATAATGCAGCATTTGAAAACTTGTTGAACACTCACAAGTGTCCAATTCATAGCTCTCATTTTCCTACAAATTTCAATAAACATGTTTTCACCACGCACAAATGCCATTCACACCACTGAAAATGGCCATTTCAGGGCTGAGTATCATACCACCTTGCACCCATGTTTCACTCCACATGCCTGTTTACTTTTTGACTGGTGGGGATAAGGGCATATTTTAGAGATGAGATTAGTGCAGATCCCTCTATCAGGAAACATCAAAAAAAGACATTGAAATTTTATGAAAAAAATTGCAAAATTGGTCATTTTCACATGAAATTTCCTCAAAAATCAAACAAATCATGGGAGAACTTCAAACATTTTCTAAATGCCCATTCATTACAATACCTCAATACATCATAGTCATATAGAAGTTAACCACAAAAAATTTTTCCACTCGTTTAAAGGACGCTGACATTTACCCCATTTGATTTAACAATCATATGGTTCAAACATACAGCTCAAAGTAGATTTAATCATCAGCCTTGGGGGCTTAATAAGGCCACCAAGATCATTAGCCTTAACAATGGAAACTAAGGTATATATCCTCAACACCTAATGAGCAATCGTTAATAGATATTGCAACATCATTCTAATTCTAGATTTCATCTTTTCCCAACAGTACATTTAATAATGAAAGTGTCATTTTTAATATATTTTACTGTGATAAAGTGATTTCAAAAAAAAGGCCCAGACTTTATCACATAGATTGAGACCAGGAGATCCCTTATGTAATTTCAACTTGAGTAAAACACTCATTAGTTGTCAATCGCAGCTGAACACACTTTAGCCCAACTGTTATACTAAAACATAACCCAGTTAAGTAAAATGTTGAGACTTAATGGCTCACATTTTTAGTACAATTAAAACAAACACACAGATATGTGCCATACCTAAGTTCATAGTTCACCATAAGCTACACGAATGACCTTAAGCCAATACTAAAAAGCAAATGGTTATTTTATCAGGAGTGGAGCTGTTATTATCAACTATGGTCTAAAGCAGTCATTCCCAACATAAGGAAGCCATAATATAAATGGTAGGAGCCTGATGGTTCCTTGGTATAGCAAAGAAAGTTGGATAATACAGTGAGTGCAGTAAACATAATAGCATATTGCAACGAACCCAGTTGTTAGAGATATCATTTACGTAAATGGGTCGCCAAGAAGTATATTAGACAAAAAAAAGGGTTGGGAGCCACCAGTACAAAGGATTGTTTTTTTCCAAATCTCAAAAACTGAACTTAATTGATTTCTTCTCCTCTCTAAGTGCTAAACTAATAACAGATCTTCATATACTTTATCATATACAATCACTTGCAGTACCTAAAACTTACTAATATAATGCAGCACAATATATTCACCTTGCATTGGATCTGCCTCCTCGGGCAGTTCAATATCCGAGTCTGGTGATGGGGAAGGTGCATTTACATCAGGCGATGGAACAGGACTGCAGTCTTTTAGGTTTGGTATTAGTTCATCAAGCCTCCTCTTCAAGTTCTTCACTCTCCCTCCAAAATTTTTATAGGCCTTGGTAGAAAAAAATAAAAAGGACAACTTAGACCAATGATTTACATACCAAAAAACTTTGCATATCCCAACACTTTTAATGGAGACAAATAATTTCATGTTTTGCAACCTGAGCTTACTAAAGGAAAGCCTTCATACTGTCAAATCTTGATAACATTGAGGCTGAAATCATAGCAGCCTCACCAAATTACATTTTAGCTTGGAAATTTTATCTTAATTCAAATGAATCAAAACTGAATAAAATCATGGTTGTCACAGCAAACCAATGGGTAATTGTCATGTTTTCCAGAAATTCTTTTGAAACACAGAAGGCCACTACAAAATAATAACTCTGTGAGCTTTTGAAAGAAAAGCACAAAGGTAGATGTAAGGACCTGCCATAGAAAATGGTGAGTGTAGCATCTGTTACAATGATGAATTAAGTTAATGTTTTAAAGGAGAAGCATAGTAAGTTCATGAAGGCATTAAGACTAGGACATATTGAAAAAAATGAATGAGACTGCCATGCCAAAGATGATATTATATGGAAAAATATATGCACCAAGTAAGAGAGGAAGACCATGGCCGACATGGTTAAAAGACATATGCAAAGACCTTGACAGGATGAAAGTGAGAGGCTGGAGGCGTAAGAGAGACGACAGAGAGCTGTGTACACAGACAGAGCTGGGAGTCAAAGCTCTCCCAGATCTCTAGTGCCAAGAGGAAGTAAGAAAATAATAACCACCAAGCTGAATTTCAATGATGACGGTAATTTTCAAGATGTTTCAGATCAAAGTGGAGGAGTGGGTAGTGCAAATAAAAGTAGAACATCCTAGAGGTGTGAGATAATTTGTTTTAATGCAAAACTGCCTGCTATTTATGTTCGCCATGTTTTCCTTATTTGACAGGAGTGAGTGGAGTGCTATCAGTATAGAACGAAGAATCACAAATACTGTCTGGTGCCTGTGCCTGACGATATTGTTTCCCATCTGGATTTTGGTCCCTTCCCAGAACTTGTCCCCACAACAGAGAACCTTTGTCTTCTCCCACCTAATGACATGGTCCTGCCTGAAGTGATGCTGGTGTTGCACTACCCTTGAGGCAATCATTACACCCATCTCTCCCATGTACACCTGGTGGCATTCACATTGTGTGGACAACTTCTGACAAAGACTGATGAGTGAAGTAATTGAAATACGGATGGGAAATAATGCCATGAATTGAATTGTGAGGCTGGATACTCTCTCAGCAATTCCTGGAAACCAGTGCTGAGAAGCATCCAAAAGACAAGAGAAAAAAGCAGGTACCAGCAGACCAACCATGTGATGTCTGACCTGAAGCCAAACAGCATACATTCCAGACCAGTTGCTTTGCACATCATGCCCTGATGACGATGACTCCATGCATCAAAACATCAGCAGAGATGGAGAGTTTGACCCAGTGGAACACCTGAATAACCTTCAACATCACCATATGCAGGGAAAGCCTCAGATCTTTCTCCATCATTTTAATGTGACTAGATAATTACAAGAGCTAATAATCTATAGCTAACATATGAAGATTAAAATGTTCTATTCTTTGTATTAATCTTGGTATTTACCGGAAATCAAAATATTCCAGTGTTGGTCCACTAAATAGTGGACTATTTATTGGACCAATAATAGAATATTTTGATTTCCGATATGGAGATATTCCACAAAGTGAAGCCTGAATTTATTTGCTATATCTTGGTATTTACTCCAATAAATCCATACAAGATTATTACCATCTAGGCATAATTATGACAATTTTATTAATGTTATGTTTGCAAGAAGATGCTGAAAATTGGATAAAATGCCCCATGGTATGTGGCAATTTAAGAATGAAGAAGGATACTGTGCCTCATAGCTTTGCATGCCAGAATCAGACTGGTAATTGGCTGTGAATACTAGCTTAGAGTAGGCTACTGTTGAAAGCTCAGGTACAGTGTTCATTAAATGGAGAAGGGTGGTAACCGTGAGGTAGTCACTGATAAAATTTAAATATTGTCTTTCAATTAATATTAATTTAGATACAGATTATTGATTAACTACAATACAAATTTGCTTACAAAACTAACATTCCATTTGCTTTCCCTAAATGTAGCACATAATTGATGCACATACATTATGACATTCATTCATTCATCAGTCAACAACCCGAAGATTGGTTTGACGCAGCTCTCCACTCAATTCTCCTATCAGCTAGTCTTTTAACATCTACATAGTTCTCCTGTTTTAAATCCTTCATCACCTGCACAATGTATCTCGTCCGAGGCCTTCCTCTGCCGTTCTTCCCTTCCACCAGTCCCTTAAAACGATTATTCTCATCAGACCATCGTGTCTCATGATGTGGCCAATTAAGTTGTCTTGTCTTCTTCCCAAAGGTTTTCAAAAGACTTCTCTCCAACTCTTCTTACAACTTCCATGTTACTCACACGACCTATCCATTTGATCTTCATCAATCGTCTGTAACACCACATTTCGAAAGATTCTAACCTTTATTTCTCTGCTCATGTCATCGTCCATGCCTCACTACCATAAAGAAGCATGCCCCAAATGTAAGCCGTAATGAATTGCTTCCTTACTTCCATGCTTATATTCCCAGCAGTTAAGAGACTTCTCTTTTTAAAGAATGCCCTCTTCGCTTGGGGACATTATGACATACCTATGTCAAATGCATTCAAACCATACTCTCAACCCAAGAGTATGTAACTTTTTACGATACATAATTAAATTGATTTTGTTATTCGTTTGCAAGAGTATGTAATTCCACCGATATTCAATCACTATCTTTTCTACTCAGCTGATTTAGTGCCACCTGAGGAAATGAAACCAAAGGAATTGGAGGAGTCCAACAAAGAGCGGAGTACTGCCGAGCAAAGCCAGAAACAAGGACAGTTGGTATTCGGGGAAATTCCTCCACAACTGTGAATGCTGCTATTTCTCCAATGCAGCCCTTCAGATTCGTAAAGGCATAGGAAGATATATCAGCCATAGGTAATAGTGGTAGTCCAACTACGATGAGGATCCTGAAAGTGAAGGAAGTTCATCCTCCTGTGGCAGTGGCAGCTGTAACACCCATTCTAACAAGGAAATTGTGCTCTAAGGGCCAAATATATTTTATATATAGTTCAATGACAAAATGCTTCATTTCGAAAACCAAATTTCATACAGAGAATTTTGCAAAAAAATAAGCATATGCATATATGATTAACTCTATCCCACAGATTCCTACAGCCCACATTCAAGGAAGTTCTGCCAGTTCAGCTGCCCAGAAGGCCATTGAGTCATGCCACAGGGAAAATTGACTTCATGACCACTCAGAGCAAACTTCACCACAGCAGATGGATTGAAATATTTGAACTTCACCACAGCAGGTGGATTTAAATATTTTTAGTCAGTTTTTCTTTTATAAGCAGGGATTGGTGTGGAAATTTGAAGGTACGAGTGGATTCCTCATCAAATTTTCTACAATACATAATAATTTTTTCCAATGAAAAATTTTTATGCAACTTCCCCATTAGCTCATTCACCATTTTAAAAAGCATATTCTAATGGAGCCCAAATTGCTACGCAGGTGTTTTTCCATTCTTCAATTTGCTGCCTAGTTATCAAGTTATAAGAGATGAAGCACTCAAGTACATACTCCAAAAAGGAAGTAATAGCATTATCAACATCATTTGACTATCCACCAATCACCACAATGGCCGAAAAGCTCTTGCTTCCATGAGGCTTCATGTGACCATGAGCCATTCACCAAGTGTTACATGAGTTTCTGAGCAAATCATTGGAATAACACACACACTAAATGACAACCTAATACAATGAAGTTAAAAATTTTGGGGAAAAAGAAGTTGTTTCATAACATAGTGAGCCAAAAAGTAAAGGTTTCTGTCTCATTTGCAATCTCAAAAGATATATGCGAGTTCAAAGAACCATCCTCCTTAAGTCAAGCAGGAGACCAGGGATTGAACCATGGTTCTTTCTTGTAACCATCAAGTCTGAATCACATGATCATTTTTCATGAAGAAGGGATAGTGGTCATGATAGGGATCCCTACACCCCATTTTCCATCATGCAACCAACCATCATCAAGTGTGCTTTCTTCCTTTTATGATAGTAAATAAACAGCTATGGAGGAATGGCTAAACTATAGAGAAATACAAATGTCTCGTATTGAGCCAACTTTTATTACATAGCATGTAGCTCCTAAAAAGATTGTAAAGATGCCCCTTTGGCAGTACAAAACTACTGAGTATGTCTTGGTCCATTAATTAATAAGGCCATGATACTGAATTCATAATATATTTACCAAAAACAAATTCAATATCTTACAAAACTGAAATGACAATTTGATGCTTGGTTCGGAACAGTCACAATAATGGTTCAATTTAAAAAAAATAAGATATCTTGATTGCTGAAAACAGAAAAGCTCAGGTGCAGAAATGATGCTCCCAGTTACGATACAAATGACCGTGTGATACAGAAAATGATGGCTTAAACTTTCCCTTTCCCTATCATCCGAGGGATTGCTAAAGCATCCTTTAAATGATCCCTGAACCACCCATAAAAATGATAGCGTGATTCAAGCTTTATAATCATCCAAAACACAAACCTCTCTAGATGGGCAATGCTTAATGTCACTGTCCTAAGAATGCACTCCATCAATTAAAAGTAGAGATTCAAAATACCCAAAAAAAAACTAATGAGTAGTAGTCACATTTTCATTCTCATGAGGAATGGTGAAAAGAAAATGATAGCAGTACTTAACACATACTTATTATGGAGATCTGAGATTGCACACCAGACCTCAGATAACATGGACAAAACAACTGAGTAGGAAATAATTTATAGGGTCTTTCATTTTTCAAGTGCTTGGGGAAGGAGATAAAACAAGATATTTCACCAAAATTCATTTCAAGGATTTACATATTTAGTGACTTCATTACTAAGGAAGAATTTTTGGGTCAGACTAAACTATCCTACTTTGATTTCTCCCACAATCAGGCTCTACACAGCCTTCATTAGGCACAGGATAAAAGTATCACATAAAAAGATATAGACAATATATTATGCTCACATTAGCCACCACTTTGGCTTCTCCTTTCTGTGTATCATAGAATACACTCCCTTGATCCAAAAGCTCAATCAGGACTGCTCTCTCTTTCAGCTCCAGCTCCAACGCCCGTACATACGCCTCCATCTTTGCCACTCCTTCGTCCACTTCAGAAACAACATCATCTCCTTGCCGCCGATCTATCATGACACGAGGTGGTATCATTACGAGAAATGCAATATAAAAAATATGTACACTGAGTAAGCTACCAAAAATGAGAAACAAACCTTTTAAGCTTGCACGAAGGGCATCAGCATCAGAGAGAGAAAGGTGAGAGTCATTCAATTTCTTAAGCAAGAGATCTGTCTCATCCTCACATTCCTTGCAGCTCTTGATTTTTTCAATCAGTATCCGTGGCTGTGCAAAATCAAAAAAACAACTTAGTGCTTCAACAATAACGAAATATGAATCACAGCAAATGCTTGATCATCTTGCTATCTCAGGGATTTACCGTATTTGACGGCACATAAGATGCACCTTTTTTCCAGAATAATGGATAAAAAAATCACTACTGCATCTTATATGCAATGGTGAACCTTTCCTGAGGCTAATTTAAACCCTGATGCTACCAACCATCCCCAAAATACTATGACTGATGTTAGCACATGAGTGTCCTAAGTGTCACTTAAGTATTCAAGGTGCATTCAAATATTTACAACATATTTTTTTAATAGTGCTGAACATGGGTAAATGATTCCCCTGTCAATACGCAGGGATTACATACAGAGTCACCTCCTATAATTACTAGGATTGCTAAATTGCCTAAAGCATAATTCACTGTCTAATCCCCGGAATTCCCACATACATCAATATTACGGAATGCTATCACTGGAATATTCGTGGATCATGATATCCTGTAGTAGTAGAGTCATTTAAATAAATTAATGGTGCAAAATTTGCTTTACCTTTTATTTTGATGTAATTTGCTTTGTCGCCCTGACAATTTTCTGTTTCTCTTCCTCTGAAGTCTCCAACAATATAACACACTCTCTATTACATAGTATAAAGGGATAAGCCACCTTGTAAAAACTTCCACATTTTTCAGTCTGTAAGGTAGCCGATATGTATATACATAATTACTACAATGATACATATTAAGATTAAATAAGTGCATGATACGTTTAGATTATACTTTGGTTCCTTGCCTCACACCATCAGGCTTAAAATGTGGCAACCCTTACAATTTCTCCGGGGCAAATCTACTTAGAAAATAGTCTTCTAAGCGTCCATGTTCTTAATTGACTGAAATTGTAAGTTTCAATAGATCGAACTATGGAGCAGACTAATTTTGAAGAACCTTCAACGTAACACACATAAAAACTACTTAAAGAAGTGAATATGCAATTGATAAAATTAATTATATGTTTGGGATTTGAAGATATCAGTCATTTAGAATATTTTTCTGGTTTTGAAAACAAATAAATGCCCTCTTGCATTGAATTGTTTTTCTCTAGTTCTTCTTGTATTGTACTGTTTTCTGCTATATAGCTTACATTTCATAAAAAATTTTCATCACAAATTGATCTTGTTCTTTGCAATTAACCTAAAATCTAAAATATGAAATGATGACCCATAGTAAAATTTTTCCTTTCAATGGGCCTCTCAAAATAGGGTTGTGTCTTATGTGCTGTCACATACGGTATAGGTTATCTGGATAGCAGCAAGTTTTTCCAGTCGTGTTGAATAGCTGACGAACATCATACAAAATTTGGCATTAGTCTCTGCAATAGCATCTTCAGCATGAATTATTGAAATTTTAGGTAAAACTGATACTTCTGTACAATTGTGTATATCACATTGAAGATTCACAAACTTTATAGACTGAAAAGACTAATGAAATTTGTGATGGCACATTTGTGAGCAAGTGAGTTCAAAGATACAACTCAGTACAAAGAGATGAAAGAGAATTAAAATTTTTAACATGATATGCTTCCTTAAAGTTCTAATCTATAAAAAGATCAAGGCCCGGTTTTAAACATGCGATTCATGTTAACCACAAGAAGACCTTTTCGTAACCTTTAAACAACCTTGATTATAACTGAGAGTTAGAGTAACACATGTTTCACGAGATTGTAGGTTATTGATAAAATTTTATTCATGGGAGGGATTGTATATTGGCATCAGTTTTCATACCAAGAAACTGATAAACCTTAGATTATAAAACCGGGCCACAGAAAAATAATTACATAACTTGAAATCTTAAGTTTGGGTGAGAGGCCATTTGTGTAAATTTAGTTCATGCTGTTTCCTTCGGCAAAAACTCCAGTTAATAGAGTTCTCTTATTATCCAGATAATGCAGCTTTTACCATAATCTTGAATTTAATTCAAAATTACCATACTACCCACCTGAAAGTCTGGATTACTGGAGACAGTTTCAACTGGTTGTCCCTTGGTGGATGCGGTTAGAAGTCCAGTGAGGTCAGAAATGAATGTTTCATCGTACACACCTCTTTCATCCCAAATTTTAAATATCCTTGAGATACTTTGCTTGACTTTATTATCCCTATTAAAAACAAGATATTTTGAAAGACACAGAGAGCACATTTGGCAAATTATTAAGTAATCTGAAGGCTACTGCAGCTATTAATAAACAATGGAGATGACTGAAAAATCAGCTTTCACATATTATTCCAGCCGGTTATAACTAGTAATTTTTTCCTAACAATTAAGACCAATTTTTCATATATCATACCCATCACCACATTCCCTTTTGGGGTAGGCAAAGGCAAAGAATTTAGCTATTGCTAAGAGCCTTGAAAACTGGCTCTCCTTTAATAATTTCCTTCCCAATATTAAGCCTCATTCACTGCTTTTGCTTTCCCTACACTCATGCATTGCTTCATGCATGCTCTCCTATTCTCAAGACTCCTAATATTCCTCCTCTGAGTCTCTCCGATTCCAAGTTCTCTTCCTCTCACACTATTCACTCAACTATCATATATCTGTTCGCTATTTGACTCTCTTATTCTCTTGACATGGCCAAATGAATGGAGCACACCCCTTTAATCTACGTTCATTACAGAAGCATATAACCTGCATTCTTTCATCACCCACTAATTCCTAACCCTACCCTCTCTTCACTGCAAACACATCTAAGGTTGTCACTCCCACTGCATTTGGCCTACTGCATTTTGTGACCTGATCCTGAGATTCCCAGGTTTTGCTACTATGTACATATATAATAATGTCGAGAGGAGAACAGTTCTATACACTGCAATTCATGCTATCCAAGGAAAACACTCATTTTCACATTTGCTCCACATACTACTGATGACTTCCCTACCAATATTTGCATGCCCTATAATTTTTTCATCTACCCTTCTACATCTTCAGCAAAGATAAGCAATTTTGTCTACTTGATCAATTACTTAATTATTTAACCTTAATTCGCAATCATTCTAATCACTAACCTAATCATCTGCTACTTCGGTCTTTGATGCATTAAATCTCAAATAGTTTCTCCTTGTTGCCTCATAGAAATCATACAGGAACCCCAATCATTCCAGTTCACTCTCCGACAGCAAAATCTCATCATGCAAACTATAGACCTGCCCAATTTATATCACCAAGTATTACACCAATGTTATCCCCACAAGCAACTCTCGCACATGTTAAAGAAAAAATTGAATGGCAAGAGCAACATTAAGAATCCCTGCTTTACACCCTTTTTAGTTCCAAACCAGCCACTCAAGATCCCAGCAGCTCTTGCACTTGCCTTACTAATATCATACATCATTTTCATGACATTTAAAAACTTCTTGTTCACTCTGGAGTCCTAGCTTACTTCCATTCACCATACCAAATGAATTCTCTAAATCACAAATACACAATATACTTCCTTCGAATATACTCATTTCCCCCATGCTTACTGAAGTTTAAACAACTGATCACTGCATCCACTTCCAGGCATAGGTCCACACTGTGCACCCCATAATGTCCATTATTCCTCATTCATTTAATTATTAGTGTACTGAACACTTTTCCTAAAATACTCTAATAAACTAATTGCTCTAAAGTTTTTGCAAGCTGTCTTCCCACCTTTCCCTTTGTGCAATGGAACTATTATCCCATTCTTCCAATCCATTGGATTAAAAGATGTTAAGTATAAAGTAAACTACACCAAAGTGACCTGCAAGCAATTTCCTTCACAATGCTGACAGCCTTGCATACTAATTTGTACGGTTCATCCTCAACACCTACACCACTGTTGCATAATACTTCAAAATTTCCCTCAGACTGTCCAAGACATTGCTTTCACCCAACACTAGCGCACAGCTTTTGCTCTTCATTGCATCCATCACAGTGCCTTCACCTTCCTGGGCCCTTTTCCAAATATTTAACCATTTCCAAAATAACTTTTTATTGCCTTTAAAATCAATCTATATTTTCTAGCCTCATCCACATGCATTTGTTCCTTGTTCTCTTCCACAACAGTTGCATTTTCCTTCTTTTCCCCTCTGTATTCATCACAAGCCTTCCTCAGTACTTCCTCAGATTTTTCTGCAATCAATCTCCTGAACATGTCTTTCTTTTCGCTCCCTGAAAATTTCACCTTCCCATTTCACCATGCATTGCCTTTCATTTTCCCTGCCATTCCTCCTCCATGCACTCTTTCAGTATATACAACAATTATTTAATCCAAACTCACCCATACATCGTTTACCCTCCCATTCAAATATTTTTGTCCCATTCTCTGTTTTGAAGATAGCATATCCTCAAGAATGCATCCTTGCCTTACTATTACCTCGCTGTCGGACAACATCCCTACTTTTACTCTAATTTGTTTTCATACATTTCTCTTTCTTGTAACCTACTTCCTGCATAGATTCAGTCTATGGACAACCAAATAGTGGTTAATTGAATCTTAACAGCATTAAGGTCAGTTTACACAATTCATTTGAACACACAGATTCATGTAAGTATGGAAGTACCTTTGAAATTTGTCATGCCAACACAACTACTAAGTGGTATGAATATGCATGAAATCTAGTTTCGTGATGGAGTCACAGCAAGTGCTCATGCAAGAACCCATGAATGAAAATGCATCATGTAAGCAAGCTGTAAATTTTTCTCGGGCTTCCGTCTGGGTAAGATGCTCCATTTTCTTCGTTGCCGACATTTCCATGTAAGACTTTTCCATTGTCATCAGGGCCATTGATGCCAGGTGTCAAGGTGCAGAGTTTGTATAGGAAGTCTCTCAAGTCAGGCTTTCATTGGTGAAGTAGTTATCAGTTTTCCCGCCATTTTCAGGATTGGGTTCCAAAAAATCCCGGATTATATATTGCATAAACATACGGACTGTACATTTACCACCCAATAAATTAAGGAGTAAACTGTTACGGGTAAAGGACCCTGCCGACCTGAAGGTGCCTGGTGTCTACCGTATACCCTGCGAGTGCGGAGAGGTGTATACTTATTGGTGAGACTAGCCCAACCATCAAAGCAAGAATTAAGGAACATCAACGGCACCTCTGGCTATGTCAACCTGCAAAATCAGCAGTCTCAGAACACTCCATTAACTTCGATCATGCCATTCGGTGGGAAGTGACGTAACGACTCGGCCTCTCCAAAGGATATTAAAGAGGCAATACAAATCCACCTTGAGAGCAAGAATTTCAATGGAGACGAAGAGTTCCACTTAAGTAGGACCTGGAGCCCAATCCTGAAAATGGCGGGAAAAGTTAAAATGCCTCCACCGATGAAAACCGGCCCGACCTGAGAGACTTCCAAAATAAACTTGGCACCTTGACACCCGGCATCAATGGCCCTGATGACAATGGAAAAGTCTTCCATCAAAACGTCGGCAACGAAGATGATGGAGCATCTTACCCATACGGAAACCCGAGAAAAATTTACAGCAATTATTCGCCGGGAGAAACTTATCTTACATATGTAAGTAAGCCTTCAAGGTCCATTTAACATAATTTATTCACAAACAGGTAGATATGATTGGTCAAATTAACAAAACAATTTCTGAGTAGACCTCCAAATTTAGATGTATAAAAGCGAAATTTCAACCAATATCCAAAAAGCTTTCATTCATTATTTCAGGCATGCATTTCGTTTTCCTCATGATACCAGTCATAAGTGACAAAAACCATATTGTAAGCACAATCATCTGTCAGAAAATGATCCCAAAATTCATGTAATAACTCTAGATTAAATGTTTAATAAATAGAGGAACTAACAAGCCTCTTCATCATATAATTAAAAGCAGAGCAAAAGAAAGAAACCACGGTGAACTGCGCGTAATTGCGAGGAAAATTGGGTTAAATTGAACTAAATGGTAATTCCTACCAAAAGCAAACATTAAATGTGAACGGGTTTATTTAAGAGCCTCGAATGCTTTGTGCAAAAAGTCAGGGGACAAAAATGTTTTCAAACGAGCACTTCACACTTCAACGACAAAATAACACGAATTGGTGAGAGGTACTTAAAGTCGTTTCGACAGTGTGGAGCAATCAAAACTCAACGCAACGTAATAAAATCTGTCAGGCACGGATGTTAGAATTAATGGGTCTAAAGACGGCATTCTATTTACCTTATGGTTTGAATTAAGTTATATACTATCACTCACCTCACAAGGGTAGTCGCCTTCTGAAGGGCAGGAGCAAATGTTTGGACATAGTCATAAGCTTTTCTCTTACTATACTGAATAACATCATTAGCAAGATAGAAGAGAGTGAGCCTCTGATCAGGTTTAACTGGGGAATGAATGAGACACTAATAAACGGCCATTTCTCAATGCAGAGAGTAACAGCATTAATGCTGGAAAGTAGCCAGTTTTGAACAATATACTAGCCCACGTTACCTTTTCTTAAGACTTTCAACCATGTTGACACAATCTTCTTATGATGTTGGCGGTGCTGTAGACACCAAGAAGATAGTGTTTGTATGCTATCCTGGGAATCTTTCAAAGTCAATAACCGTTTCTCGAACTGATGCTCATTAAACGCTGACATTTTGTCAGTTAGCCTAATAAACACCATTTATATATTAAAAAATATGACCTTTTCCATGAAGACCATATCTTGTATGCCATCAATCTATTGCAATAGTGATTAACTTAGCCAGTGAAACCATCAGTTGCGAACTACAGTTTACTGATTTAAAAAAATAATGGAAGTTCTAAGGCAAGCTAAAACAAATTCAACACATTCTGAAAAGAATATTTAGTCACTTTCAAGCGAAGATTATACGCGCGAAAAGGTAATGCAGGAATCACTTCTCACAGAAAATGACAGATAAGCGTTACACAAGAAATGCAGGGATAATCTACAATTTTCCTAGTGGATTCACAGTGAGTTTTCGACCCTTCAACAAATGTTTATAATAAATATTCCATTTTCACATGCTGAATTATGTTCGAATAAGCTTCACACTGGAAGTTGAACACCGCACTAATACACCATTGACGTTTACTATCGATGAAAAAGCACTTCTAAAATTTTAACGCACATTTTCAAACGTAGTCCAATTGTGAATGAACATGATATGCAATGCACGATAAAGCAATACGCCATGGAAATCAGTATCAACATTGGTCGCCAGACGCCATAACTCGAATAAACAAGGCATAGTCGGAATTCGTAATAACATGGCGGCGAGTCCTTCGAAGAAAGTAGAGGGCGAATATCTTTTGCTGAAAAATCAACTCAGTGTGGCCAGAAGCGAAATAAATAATTTAAGGTAGGTCAATATGCTACTTTTCTTCAATTCTGCTCAGAACTTTCGCTCAGTTGTGATAGAAGTGGTCATTTTGTGCCAACTTAATTAGGACTGTCATCATAGACTTTCTGTGGCTTTCTCAATTCGTTCTGTTTTTTGAAGGCAGCAGGTAAAATCCTTAACATTTGCACATCATAAAGATGTCCAGAGAATACAAGAAACGTTGATTTCGTGGAAGTGTCCAGAATGCTTAGCCAAGTCGGCAGTGTGTGGGCCCTCGAGATCCTCAACGGAGACGAATCCTCCTGAATCCGCTGGCACCTGCGAAAAGCTATTGTCCTTGAAACCAATTGGTATTGTATCAACTTGGTTTCCTCAAAAAAGAGGAACTCCCAGACAGCCTGGTGTATGCAAATTAAGCCAGGGAGTCTTGAAAATTTTTAACCATGTCTTCACCAACCCAGAGCATTCCTTGGAAGGGATTGAGCTTTTCTCTCATATGTGGTAAGTTTGGAGATTATCCCTGTACGTAAGTGGCGTTTTTGAAAGAAATAGATTTCAATTAACGCCTAAGGATAAAGCGCGAAAACATCTTAAGGTATGACCAAGGCATTTGAGCTCAACCGGCGTTGGACACAAGTTTTTATTGTGATTATCATGAAGTATTTTTTTATTTATAGGATATTATTTTACTTCCACAAAAACGACTCTACCCATTGCCGAGCAAAAGTGACGCCTCCAAGGCTCAATGGAAGCAGAGTGGGTTTGTTCGGAACTCGATCGCCTCATAGACCGTCGCCGATCGGCTTATCACTGGTTAAAATCGAGAAAGTTGAAGGCAAGTACCGCAGAAATTATCACGTCTCGATAGTTCGGCGCAAATTTGTCATTTGATGCTCGTTCAGAAAATGTACTTCACGATTTAATTACCGCTGTCATCAATATTGTCCTATTTTCAGGGTCATCGGTGTACTTTTCTGGAGTTGACATGGTGGATGGAACTCCAGTTCTTGATATAAAGCCATATATTCCAGAGTATGACTGCCCGAGTAGTTCTGCCGATTATGGGTTGGATGAATTCAAAGTTGGACGGATGATGGATGGAAGGGAATTTGAAGACAGGGATAAAGATATGAATACTCTAGGGGTAAACATTGACTCACAACTGAAACATTCATCTTCCGAGTCTCTTAGCAATTCCAATGTTGCTTTGGGATTTGAATGTGAGAGGGAAGCCCCTGATGGAGAAGAAGACGGAATTAATTCCATTGCCCAAGCTTCCGCTGTGAATACCAACGATTTGAGCATTAGTCCCTCCCCATCCCCTGGGATTGATGAAGAAACTGGTAGGTTAGCCCCTGATAATGTGACCGTGCCTCTTTGGATATCAAAACCTCCTTTACCAAAGCTTTCAGTTGAATTTAGTGGAAGAGCTGAAGGACAGCTGAAAGAGTTGACAAGACTCAATGTGGTAGATGGGGTGCATGAAAATGAAACCACTGGCATACCGTGTGAAAACACGTTAAAAAGAGCAATAGAGAGTGTTCTTAGTGAAGACCCTCGTTCCATTTATGTACGTGAAAAGTGGGTGGGTCAAGCATATACATTCTTAATTCATAACTTTCATGTTAGGTGTAAATTTGATGACAATACTCGAACTGTTACAGTATCACAAATTCGCTCTTCCAATCGCAGATGCGAATGTGATTTGTTGGAATGGCAGTGTCGAATACATGGTTATGAATAAGTCTATCGCATTTGAAATTACACATCCCGTGTATGATTTGTTTTAATTAGTTCACATTTGCAAAGACAAATGTAATTTGTCAGTCTTGATCTCAAAGTTGTGTGTGAAAGAGGTAAACATGATGATACCTCTAGTCATTTCCCTTCCTATGCTTCATACTGGTTTGAAGAATAATTTTGCAAGTTGCGACTATTAGAGATCATGATGCACTCTGCATAATCTGTTACTGTAAAGTTTGTAAATACACCACTGGAATTAGAGCTTTCTGTTGTCACAGTAAATTGAAGACACTAAATGTTAACATTAAGATGTATACAATTGTTTATTTACAATAAATAACTTATTTACATTTTGTTGTCACAATTCCTGATTCTAAAGCGACACAGGTGATTGTCCAATTCCTAACTGGAATTTTGTCCAACAGGTGCTGTTTATCAACAAAATCAACTGGGGTACAAATACTTAAAAGTTCATTTTTAAGATAATAAACTTATAATTACCTCTAACATAACTTAGCATTAAGTTTCACAATATCTATTGCATTTCTCAAAAGTTGTATCAAAGTAAGGATACAATATGATGTCACTATGTTACATATAATACTTTGACATACCCATTACGGATATTCCTGATAACAATTGATCCCAGAAAAATGAGGAATGATAAGAATTGGCTACTACATGGAGGGAAGAACACACATTCACACTTAATAAGGTCTCAGCCATCAAATGAACACATAATATGAACATATGAGCACACATCCATAGGTAAAGCTTTGAGCACAAGGAGAGGGTGAGCTCAGACACCACAAGAATTCAACTTATTGCATAGAATTGCTTTACACCAGTGGAAGAATGAGGAACCTTACAAAAATATTATTTTTTTACTACACAAATGGAAAGACATGCACAAGTAGGCCTTTTTTGTATACCAACACACCCCTGCCATTTCACAGTTATAGCTTTAGTACATATTAACAGTGCCCAAGTAATAAGTTCACAACTGTTCACAATAAAAACATTGCATTAACATCCTGATTGTTCCTTCTTCAACCTCATTTACTTGAGTAAAAATATTGAGAAAATTGGAATAAATACAATCAATTACCAACCTTCTACTCAAGCAAACTATTGTCTTAATTGTTTGAAAGAGGTACGAACAGTCCATTGCATGCCCCTTCCCTTATTATTAACATGCATATGGGAAGACAGTGCATTATCTACAAAGTAAATAAGTATAAAAAGCAGACTTATCTTTAGTGTATTAAATAAGGAGTGAAAGACCATCACCAAGAGTAAGACCAATTGCAAAATACAATTGGAAAACAACACTGGGCAGGTAGGATCTCATCAAGAATGGCAAGATGTGATTTATTTCAACTAATGAAGTTCAAAGGTTTTTTTCTATGAAATGCTCATTCACAAAAATGGCTGCTGGAACAATGAGACATTCACTATTATCTACCAACAAATTTCACATGACCAATGAAAATTTTTTCTGACCATTACCCAAGTAAAACAGCGTAATCATCAAGACAAAACATAACCGAGACATTAAAAAGTACTGAAAAAACATATCACACAAAGATTGCAGTCTGAATCAGTCAGATAAAATGTATAGAGTTCAACAATGTTTAATTATTTAACACTAACAACTACATCAAGTGCCAAACACGGCACATCAAGAATATAACAAGTCTTGTACACATGCTAAAAACATGCCACAAGGGGCATTAAAACTACAGAGTAAATTATGATAAAAATATCATCCTGACATATAAAAACGGAGGAAAACCAGTATATGACATACAAATATAACATGAAACCATTTTGTTAGTAAATCAATTACCAGAGCAAAATTTCTCTTCACAATAATGCCACCCCCCAAAAGAATTCCGATTGTCACAAAAAGGCTGGCAATTAAACTTATTGTACGTCAGAAAAAAATAACTTCTTCATCTGTCGCTGCTGGGACTGAGCCTGCTTTTGGCCGCGGAGCTGAATCTGGACTTGTCACTCTGTATTTTTCCCGAGCTTTTGGGTATGTGTCAGTACGTCCGCTACCACTTCCACTCACAGACCCTGATGCCTGCTGAGATTCTGTGTTTTGCATCATGGCAGGACTGCTGCCAGTACGCACATGAGTCGGTTGTGAAGGTAACGTGGCAGATCCACTACCCTCCTCCAATTTGGTCGTCACTGGACGACCAAGGCTCAGCCTCTGGTAAGGGAGGCCACTTGACGCACCAGCTACAGGGCCCTTTTTCGTCACTTCGGTCGCTGCACCCACCCCACCAACTGCTGTGGCCTGACTGAGTCTCAACGGCAGGATCTGTTGTACACCATCCCGTGATGGACCCACTACGACACCCCCTGGCAATATACCACTGCTCCCACTAGCACCTAGCTTGGTGGCCAACTTCAGCGGCAATTGCTGTTTCACTTGAACCACTCCCTGTGCAGCCTTCTGCTGATTGGTCGCACTAATCAAGTTAAGTGGCAAAGAAGCCTTCCCCTGCACAGGGCCCAAGTTGACAGAAGACGAGCCCTTCCATTTCCCTTCTCCCTTGAGGGTCCGCCTCCCGTCATTCCCAGGTGGAGAAGGAGTTGGCAATGGAGAATCTCCATTCCCAGACTTCTGGGGCCCAGAACTTGGGATATCCACATTTGAAGATGGTTCTTCATGAGGGACTGACGTAACAACGGGCATGTTAGGACTTATGAGTATACCCTGACTAGTCAACATCTCCATTTTCCTATAAAGTTGTTCCCTCTGCTGAGCGATATCTGCCTGATCGGCACGAATTTGTTCCTGAAAGAGAAGGAGTGTATAAGATAATGTAGCACCTCGGGGATTCATAAAACGATGATCAAGCCTCCAGGCAAAGACAACAATTCAAATCATTACACAGGCACTGCATTGGTATGACTAAAATGGAAATTCTCTCATATTCCAAATTTTATTTGTGATGCCAATTTTTTATCAAAGACATGCCGGTCATTTATGTGTAAGTACAGTATTCTTGGAGCCAAAGCAAGTAATAATCATCTTCTGACTCCTCACTATGCAAAAACTTGCTCGCAGTGGAAAAATAATAATTATTATAATGAATATCTGGCATTTACTGGGTCAGGTTAAATTAATAGCTATTCAAAATAAAGGACTAATTTATGTCTTTAAAAGGCTTGATGACATTTTTTTCTCATAACTATGGAGACAGGCAGGGCACACATAATTCACATTCTTCAGTGGTTATGGACAACAGGGTCACCAGCTCTGTCACTCCCCTCTCCTTCAGCTGACAGCTCTTGCTCTGCCACCAGCAGACTTACCCACAGATTCTCCTCATTTATCTCCTATTAATTCATTATCGATGGAGAAATGTAATATATCATTTAAGCATGGAATTATTTTCAAGATGAATCACATAGAATTTTTAGGAGAAGTCCAATAGCTTTTAAGCAAATTAGATGCTGGGATCTCAAGTCCACATCTTGCACAGTTGCTGCACAGGAGATGATGGTCACATAAGCCCCAGTCGATGTCAGGCAAGATCAAGCGGATATGCAAGGGTTACAGCCTGATACTACTGACATTTTGGCTATCAAGACGTGAAGGGTTCAAGGGTTAGGTGACATTCACTTTATTATTTTACCCATCTGTGTTATCATTTCATAGGCTTGCATCTGATGATATACAGGGGTACTTGTGTAGCCCTTTCAACACCACAAAACTTCTGGGCCAATGCCTGCTACCACTGAGATTTCCATACGAGGGTGTTGGAATTTTGATTTTATTTTCTTTGGGTATTTGATATTCATGCTTTGAAAGAATGTATGGTTTTCAGCGGTTGGTATGTACTCTAAACTATGATTAACACAGAAAGAAGAGTGAACTTTCAACCAGAAACTGCCTATTTCACATCTGGTCACTGAATGCCTAGTCAATTCACCACAGTAAAGGATATCTTCCATTAATGTCCTTTAAAGCTATAAAAGGTTGAGCTAATGGCAAAAGGAAAAAGGCAGAGGCCTTGAGGTGGAGTTCAGGGAAACCTTGACCTCTTTTGGTCCCTCAAATGCTGTGTTTGCATGTGAATGTGTCAATATGCAAGATGCATTCCTTCTAACATTGAAACTCCTACAAAACTCATCTGAGGGCTTACATGAGAAATTGAGATTTAGCTGGCCATCTTATTTTCACTCCTTACAAACGTCCTAATCTCCAAACCGTAGGATGACTCATTCGTAGGCATGGTAGGCCCTGGATGAAGATACCGATGGAAGATTGTTAAAGAAGTGGCGTGTCAGCACATCAGTCTACCATATCTCTGAGGTGAATGTACACATAAACAGGGGAAAACAGCATCTTTCAGAGGCGATAGGAGGAAAAAACTCTGGATAGTGAAAGAGAATGGCCAACAGTGCTATGATTGTGATTATAAGAAAAATATGCAGGCCTAATCAGAGTATGGCAAAACTATTTGGGATGATAAAAAAATATCCATATGAAAATCGTTGAAAGTCTAGCTTACATCATGGGATAAATTTTGGTCAAATACAGACAAATTCATGAAATTTTCTCCCTTGCTGTGGAGATGAACACTGAATTTCTTCCATATTATCCACATAATTTATTTAATCTTCAAGTAGCAGTCCCAATGCCTGTCTCCGCAATAAAACTAAATGATTTATTATGTGAAAATCCCAAAAGCTACCACTTCTGAATTTTTCTGGGTATCTCAATTAGGACATTTTTTTCTTGCTTGCTGACTTTTTCCTTGCACAAAGATTAATGATGCACTCATTTTAAGAATTTGATGAAACTTTCTCATTTAATAATAATAAAAGTGACATTCATTTGTTGTCATTGGAAAGCAGAGAGATTAAACTGTAAATAAGCTTTCAAATAATTGCAATTAAAATACGCAAAAATCAAATAACTTATGGCAGTTTGAACAAAAATGTTTGGGAGCATTGCCATCCCATGAGAATTTATAAAAATAAAAAAATAATGACAGAAAAATTTATGCATTTTTAAAAAGTTACCTACCAAATAGAGATATGTTTTCTCTCTATGATGACAATTTCTTAAACACTTAATCACAATCTAGAAATATCATATACCTAGCAACGTTGTGCTTGAAACACCCACTGCTAATACATAGGAAATATATACCATTAAAGCCCATCGTAAAGCAAAAACATGGAACGCACTTTAGAATGGATGGTGTTTGACTTCTGAGTATCCACTGTGTTTTTGTTCTATATCATCACTGCACTAGGAAAAATTTGGTCGCCTAATTTCTCACAAAAAGGCTTAAGCATCAATGTACCTGCAAGCGCGACAACTCAGCTTTCTTCTCCTCCACCTCCTTCTCTTCAGTTTCCCGTTCCCGTTGCCAGGCTTCCTTCTCCTGAGTAAGCCTGTCTTGCAAATTACGCAGCTCTTCCAACTGCTGATTATGTCTATAAATAGGACGTCGCTCTCGGCCATCATCTTGATTTAACTGGGCCTTGCAAGCTGATAGCTGTGCCTGCAAACTAGAGGCCAACTTAAAGATAAATAACTATGCAAGTACATAACTTTCAATAATGTATTGATTCTTAGCTTAAATTACAAATCAATTTATTTACTTGCTGTGGTAACCAACAGCTGAGGCTGTTTGGACTATAATGTACATCAAGGTAGAGTTGATATAAAGGTTTACATGGTGACTAGCATAAAGAGTAAATGCTCAAGGGAATTCCTCCTCACTCAGTCCATATATGACAAAAGGCACCAAGTTTCACCAACCATCTGGTGGTTTCACCACCATGCTGTGAGCACCATACTTCCCCTCACCTGAAGATGCCAGCACAATGGCTGGTGAAACTGTCATCATTAACGGACACCACACCACATGGAGGTACACCTGCAAGCTGTTACTCTTCATATTTGGATAGGACAGTAATAGGTGGATTACTTGGGGTATTGAGGAAGGGTGGAGAGAAGCTCAGTGCATTGCCCCACTCTCGCAAAAAAGGTTTTATAGAGACCACAGTTTGATGGCCAAATATCCAGCAGACAAAGAACTAAATGTGAAGAGCTCTCTCCACCACAGCAAGGTCTTCAGTCAGGGTTCTCCAGTTAAGAAGCAAAAACGACCATAACACAAACCTGATCCCTATCATTAGAATATGTAATTAAGTCTTCATAGGCAACTCACTTCAGGTAGTTAGCAAATTGCATTACAAAATAAAGCAACATTAATAATCTACACTACATTTCTAGAAAAGACAGAAGCAACAAGATGAGAGAGATTAATTGTCAAGAGGTAGGTTAAAAACTTGCTTCTTCCAAAACATCATTTGTAAAAAAAAGAAAAAACAGCCCAACACTTAGTCAAAATGATTTCACTTCTCATTGCTTCCTTCATGAATATATATTATGGATTCAGATGTTTGGAATTGTTGCCTAAATTTTTACTTTTAGTTCACCCAGTCCTTGGCGCCACTTCGATTTGAGTCTTTTCAGTTGTTATTGTAAATAGACGTAGTTAATTGTTGCTAATGCGAGACTGTGGTGAATATTCATAAATGATCGAGGAGATATGAATTACTTGATGCTTTGAATAATATCCTGCTATTTTTGTGATCTAAAAGTTACTTTGTAAATGCTAGAGAGGAAATATCTACTACAGAAAATGTGTAAGAGGTTTATGAAACGTCCATCGTGTGGTGACTATGATGTTTGCCAGAATCTGATTATAATTGGAGTGCATTAAGCCCGTTTGGCCTAAATAAAGAATTCAGAATGCCTTGTTTATACAGAACTTGCTTCGTACCAGGCTGCTAAACAGGGTATGCGTCTACGAGGATCCAAAATAAGAGACTTGGATTGAAAAATAAGAATCTATTCAAGGTGGCGGTAAGTGCATTCCTTTTTACCTACACTGCAATTATGGCCATTGGGAATACTCATGAAGTCACCTCGTATTATTATTAAATTTCTGCATAAAATAGAACGTTGATAATCCAGATCAATTGTTACCGGACCCAGTCCGGATTATCAAAAAGTCCGAATTTTTGGACAGATCCAAGAAATAGGCAAACCAAAGGTCCGTGGTTCCATTCCCAGTACAGGCCGAATTTTTTTCATGGCAATTTCATCAAAAAAAGGCTGTTTGATGCCTTAAACAAAAAGAAACTTTGCTGACAAGAGTAAAAACAGTAATTCACTATAGTACTGTAGCTAAATAATAAGAGCAGATAAATAAAACTATTGATTAATATGAACTTATTACATAGTATTTCAATGAAATAAACTGTCATACGTCTTTCATCCACGCTTTTGACAAATATGTACACTTCAACTTATTTTTCGCCGGATGTGAATCCGGATTATTGACTGTCCAGATTTTTGACGTCCAGATTATTGACGCTTCACTGTAACAATATTCATAAAGTACTAAGAAGTTAATTGTGCATTTGTGTAATTAAATTTGGAGAGGAATTAAATATACCTGCAGACCGGACGATATAAAAAATGTGTATAATTAAGTCCCGCGTGTATAACTACATTTTTATCCACTGCATTATGATTACTTGTAAGTAAAACCCATGTATATTCATGGCATAACTGGTAAGACGTGTTTATTTACAATCTGTGGACTGCATTTACATTTGAACTTCCGTCTTTCATCACCAGGCGCCACTTTCCAAAAAGTTGTTTGTTTACGGAATTCTAGACAACAGTTTTTGGCAACAAGATCACAATCCATAATATATACACATGGTTTCCTTCTTCCACATCCTTTTCCCAATTTCTTCCCTTCTTCGAGTTAGGTTTTTTCCAGCCACACACCCTTATAACAGCTAACGGAGGCAAAGAATATTTAGCACCAGTATTTTATTAACCTCGTTCTAACTGTACTGTAGATAATACCCTAATTCTAGAGTAAATGTAAAGGCTTTTGTTTTTAAAAAATATAACACACAACTAAGAATTGAGTTGCATGATAGTGCAAAGGTTTCTGAGGTATTGATCAGTTGGGGTCTACATAGCTTCCCGGATTCCATTTAATTTGTTAGCTTTATTAGACAGTTTTGCTCACATCTGAGTCAGCATCTTCAGGTTTAAGGTGGGGGATAATAGGTTTTGGATGCCTCATTTAAGTCAGCCCTTCTTGTTGCTGCTTTGTGAAGAGCATTTTTGTTTCATACTCATATCCAGGTGTTGTGTAAAAAGTAACCATCATTTTGGTTAACATTTTGGGGTTTTTTTGAAGACTACTACCCCAGGTCAATAAGGGAAGTCATAGAGATCTTCATGAAACCCCAAAAAGTTCAACAAAGAGAACAGCTATTTTCTACATGGCACCTGGAAAATATTATTGAAAAAAAAACAACCAATCATAAAGTGTAACAATATGGGATGACTTACATAAGGAGACCAAAAAAATAATGTCCCTCACCTGTGACCTGCAGACAGACTGGAATTGTCAACAAAACTCTTGTCTATTAGCGCTGATCATTGAAATGAACTGCTGGAAGCTATGCAGATGCCAAATGTATTGTATTTAAAGATAAAAACAGCATGTGAGTACAAAAAGGAGGGAACCTGTAACACATGAGAGCAGGCCTCCTATGGGAGAGAGGCCTTCCGCAATGAAAAATACAGAAATTTGATCACCAAAGATTAGCATGATTGGGCTTATATCAAATTTGGAGGTGGGATGCTCAAATATAAGTCCAGCAACTATGTATGCAAGAGGTAGACAGTAAGTAGAAAGTGTGAAATGACCTTAGATGTCAGTGGACATAAAACTAAAGAACACACAAATTTACATTGACTCTTGTATAACATTTTATTTCTTTCATCTCACCTGTCAATTGAAGTCATCTGTTGAGAAATAATACATAACAGTGTATACACATAATGTGAAAGCTGTACGGCAGCCAACTGTTGCTCTCGGCCAAGGCTGAGAAGGGCAGGTAACTCTGAAGTATTCTCCACAAGATTTGAGCTGATTACCCCAGGTGAGACTGAAGAAATCATAGCATTACGCCACATCAGCTTATCCTGCAATCAAAAAATTAAAGGTGAAGATGGTGCAAAGCAGTTTATTCCTCTTAACTGAGAAAAAGGGTCAAATAGCAGGATAATTAGCAAACTTAATTGATTATCTCCTTACTGGTGGAAGCTTAGATGATGGTGGGGCAGGAGGGAGACCATCTTTCAAACTCCCCATTAGAGTGTTTTCTTTCGTTGAGGTTGACACTTCCACATCAGGACTTGGAGAGCTCGGATCTTGATCTTTCTGGTCTTTATGGACACTTTTCTTAGGCAATGCTACAAAATAAAATTTCAAAATTAATTGCTTACACCCTTTTGTCCCTTGGTTTATTCCTTTTTCACTCTCAAAACACTCATGTTTCAACTAGTTACAACTCAAGTTTCAACTATTTATTTAAATACTGGTTTGTAACTGTTAAGGGAAACCTATTATTTCTGAATCAAAATTATTTTTAGATACTCATCTCAAAAGCTGTTTAATTGCAAAATAAACACAAGATTACATTTTTAGTTTTAACAAAAAGAACCTTTTGTAAGAGTCTGTAATGCATACGACTGCACACTTGAGAATGGCAGCATTTATTTGAATTATGGGACACGTAGTATCACTGCAAATGCACCTGGATGGTAATATTATTGACAAGTTGTCAGAACATTCCACAGAAAAGAATAGGCTATTTGTTTACACATTCTCAAGAAGTCGGTAGGGGAGTTTTGGGGAAAAGCGACGCACAGGGCTTCCACTCGCTTTTCGACACAGAAAAGCGAGAAAGTGAGGGATTTTAGCCAAAAAAGTGAGAGGAAAATGTGGAAAAAGTGAGAAAATAATGAGAAAATTTGTGACTTTCACCCCATGTTAGACTTCTGGAAATGACTAAAACCCTACATTTTGCAATATTTTAAGCTGAAACTTTTTTCAAAGTAGTAACAACAGGGATAAAAATTACATTACAAAGAATTGGACAATGAAACCATGTATTTCAGACTCTAGAAAGCATAAAGAATAAACAAAAAATAAATAAATCTCCACTAAAGATGAATGGTACAAAATAGATAAGAATGAGGTATATCTATATCTACGTAATACCCTGCAAGCCACCGCATGGGCATGTGGCAGGTGGTGTTAGGACACTGGCCGTGTAACGATGTAAGGATTAAGGTTTTGGGAGGAGAAATGGTGATGCGTATTATGGAAGATTATTAAGTGGAGCTCAGTTTGTACTGTGGTCGCCTGCTATCCATGGAAAATACGAGTTTTTGTACCTATCTGTTCAGCAACATATCTACCATGTTTTATCGCTTCTGTGAGACTTAAGAGATATAGTGAGGCATCATGATAATATTCTCTGTGTTGCTCTGAAACACACTAATTCCAAATTTTTCAAGCAACCTAAGCCTAGGGTGTAGCCTCCAAGTCTCTAGGGGCAAGTTGAGACACTATACCCTCACTCGTAGCAGTTTTTAATGAAGCTTGTTGTTTTTCTTTGTTTTCCATTAATTTTTTAGTTAAATCTTTATGATCAGGATTCCAAATGCTCACGTCGTATTTGAGGTGTGGCCTAACCAGAGCGAAGTAGCATCTTTCTTTTATTTTTTCATCAGAGGACCTTTCAGTTTTACAGTTAACACATCCCAGTTTCTTTAATGCTGTACCGCATATGTTTTGTAATTGTGTTCCCCAAAATATATCAGAAGTTAGGGTAATTCCAAGATATTTGACTGTATCTGAAGATTATAACTTTACTCCACTTACAGTATAGGTATAGCACTGGCCACTGACAAAATAATGAACTGTACATTAGGAGATCAAATGTAAAAAGCAGTTATCACAATAATAATTTTGGTCTAAGCAGGGTCCGCCTGTACCTAAGGATCATCATGCCACCGCTGTTTGTGATTCTTAAAAAACTGCTCTATCAGAGATGATTTTCCGTTCTCAACTTTCTCTTGCTAAGGCACCTTTTTCTTCAGCAAATCATCTGCCCGTGACTGCAATGTTTGTGCCCCCTTCAACATACCTTAGGCAATCTTTACTTTGTCATATCTTTTTTGGCAACAGCCTCCTTCCAGCTTTATATTTGCCTTGTTGGCTAGTTGATCAGAAGCCTTACGCTCCTCAGTCTCCTTCTTACTTGTCACATGCAGGTCATCCTGCAGCTTGTCCAATGCCTGTCATTCCTTTAACTGGGTGGCCTCTCACCTCTCCCTCTCCAGGCGAGTATTCTCCTTTCCTTGCAACCTCTTCAGCTCGTCTTATTTTAGTTTCCCCTGGCCTCCAGGTATTCTTCATACTTTCTGCATGCTTCTGGTGTGTGCTTGAGCTCCTGCAATGTCGTGGGCACATGTTCAGGGATGCCATTGCATTCTTGAAGGCTATCCCTGATGTTGAGCCTGGCATTATGAGTAAACTCCAGCACAGCCAACCTGCCAGCAGGGAGCTGATTTCTGGAAAGAGAAAATCCTCGCTCAACATCAGGACTGCCACGGGCCAAACAGAGGGCAGCTATCACCACTTTGCTTACAAGCGGATACTTGGGATCACTGGCAACATCTGCACTGGTAAATATCTGGGTCCAGTAATCGTCAATCCTAGTTCCAGGTTCATATGGCGGAAAGGTTTCCAGCTGCAACAATCTTCACTCGTCTCGAAGGTCATCTTCGTCCACTTGCATTGGTGTCTGCAGCGCCATGTTCTGCGATGAGCTTTCCTTGATGTTTTAAGGCTTCAAATATTTCATATGACGAACCTCTCTTCCCTATGCCATGACTGATTTCTGGAGGTGGCTCGCAGCTGCCTGATAATGTTTTAAAGCCTCTTGATGAAACTTCAAACTCTGGAGAGGCAAGCATTCCTGTTCAACAAGAAGACTACCTGCATCCTAACCAATGTAAATTTGGCTCATTTCCATAATATTGTTGGTATTAAGAAAGAAGGCTTCTTTCATGCATTCTTGTTTGCTTGTGAGCAGCTCTGGCCTGCAGAAGCGACTTAGCAATAGCAAATATAGACTCTCAACCTCTTCATACAATAAATGGATCATAGGCCGATCATGTTGGAAAAGTTTTGGAAATCTTACAAACTCACACACTCAGGATACAGTTGATGCCTAGGCATGATCCACGCTCGGGCGAAAAAGTGAAAAAAGAGAGCAATTTTTCAAAATAGTGAGAAAAGAGACCCGGCTTTCAAATAAGAGAGTAATAGAGAGAAAAGTGAGTCAGTGGAAGCCCTGGCGACGCGTATACACAATGTCATGAACAAGTTTACATCCGCCCAGGGAGACTGAACAATTAAAGTTCGGGGTGAACAAGGGCATTCTTTACGTAGAATCCATGTGGTTTGGACGTGTTTTAAGGGGGCTCTCTACAAAGAACCCAAGAGTTTAGTGTATTTGTGTTTGGTCTGGAGATCTCCGTAGTTGGGACACATTCGGGGATTCCTTCTGAGAGAATCCAAGAATTTAATAATTTCAGGAGTGCTTCAAAAGGGTAGTTGATTATTCGGAATCCGAGGGGCCACCGACAAGGACAATGGTGGTCGATGACCAGCCCGAGAGTGGATCATGCCTAGGCATAAACTGTATCCTGAGTGTGTGAGCCTGCGATTATTTGAATTAATTAGAATTATCTAAAGACCGTCCATCTGGCAGGGAACAAATAATTAATTGAGTGTCATCATTTTAAAATATGTTTGTTATTGAAAACCATTTATTCTTTTTGAGCATGCACACATCATCAGGTCATATAATATTTTAATTTTTGTCACATGTAAGGTCAAAGAGGTAATTTAAATTTTGTAAAAGACAAAGTTAAAAGGAAACTAAATTTTTATGCATCTGTTCTTATGGCATGCAATTAGCCACTAAATATCTTGGAATTTGAGTGCATGTGTTATATTTGTATTGCCATTGAACTTATTTTGATGTAACTAGTGCGGTCGAGGCGAGTATTTCTGGGGGCAGCTTATCAGCGTCCACGTCATTGAGAGAGATTACTATCATACAATGAAATAAAAAAAATAAGTTACAAGCCGATACATAAGCATCTATAACTTTTTGAGGCAAACTACATCAGCACATCGAGTGTCTACACCTATATGAAGCAAAGAATTCTAACAGAGCAGAAACCTGTATTCTGGGATAAGAGGATGAGAAGAGACTCCCATTCATTGAGATGTGGGTGTGGAAGAGAACATAGAAGGTGGGTAGGATGGAGAGTACAGATACACTCTGCTTAACACGATTTCATGCCACACAAATTTCACAAATAACACGACAAGCCAGTAGTGGATGTATTCACATAGCAAGACCAATTTTACCCCTTTTACCATGATTTCTAGGGCTTCTGTGAGCTCCAAACACCTTTACTTGAGTAATGAGAAGGACTGTATAAATGCAGGTACTCATGGGAAACCATCCAAAGTTTTTACATTGAGCTATTTCCTTTCATTGACTCTCTACATTCTGTCCCAAAATGATAAGATATGCAAATTTGTATCAATGGAAGCAAATGTTGCAAAACCTTAACTCCAAAAAATAATGTATTTAATTAATTAATAATTTATTATTACTAGAAGACCAACTGCAAAACATTGTTACAGCTTCAGCACTGAATACTTCAAATATTTGATTCTCTTTTGATATGCTAGTTGCACTTACATCATAGTCCAATAATTTAAATTTCTACCATCATTCAGGTTAATATGACAATAATAAATTCAGGTCTTCTGTATGAAGGATTCCAATTTTCTTTACATCTACAAGTAACAATGAAAAATTCCTGGTTTGGTATTAATAATTGAAGTGAAGCACACACTTCTTGCTCTGAACAAATGAAAAAGCCATAGTTTACACATTTTGCCTTTAAACCACCATTACAATGTTCATCAATTACATGCACACCAGTTTTTGGGACCCACTCCTAGAGTTACGTCGCATGGCAGGGTGTCATTTGACCCCTCCTTATATTCAGTGGAATCATAGTGTTTTCTTTCCCATTCTTTCTCTTCTAGGTATTATTTCATTGCTTTACATTGCTTTTTACGAATGACTATACATTTACTATTGACAATTGCTGACTTTTTTAAATTTTGGTTAGCATGTCCAAGGATGCACAGTCAAGTGTCTCGTAATGGAGCTTTTGCACAATTACGGAAAATATGATAATGAATATTTACATACCTCTGCGGCACATGCCATGGATTAATTTCCAACTATTATAAAGAATAGACATTAAACAAAGTCCTTTCTATGCTAGCAAGTTCATGCATTATATATTACAAGCATAAGTGACATCATGTGTTCTATGTGTAGATACCTACACTACCCTGTTTCATTCATCGTTACTTGCATTACTAAAACAAGAAGTCACCAGGGGCAGAACTGTGTAGCACTTGCAAAGAATGAACCCTACAATCGTTAAACCTCAAACGTTTTGCTCTTCAACCAGGATTACATACCAGGATGAAAAAGTAATTATTTGCATAGCCAGGGCATCCGGCCTCGGGCATTCAACATCTGCCATCAGGATGGTGTCCAGGAAGTGATCTAAAAATTACCCACATCTAATTTATATTCACTGTGTTAGGGCAAATCTATCCTTTGGAGATGAAAGACAGGAAGAAATATCTATTCTTGCCTCATCTACCCCACATGAATGAGTTCGCGAAAGACTTCATACAGCCTTCCACTTTGTGTGCCTGTTTCTATTGGGCATCAGGTAGAAGGCTGTCTGTATGTTTAGTGAATGCTCTTCTGAACCACCTGTTTGCAATCAGACTGCAATATGATACTAATATCTACAATATGTGGGAGATCAGAGACTTCTTGGAGCTCAAGAAAGTCCAAACAAAATATTGCCTGAATGTATCAAACTCCATCAACAGGGGCCGTGTATTGCTGCTCTTCTGAGTGGCACTCAACAAGTTCAGACATCAAAATAGTAACTTCATCCGGTCAGTTTAGGCAGCTCAAGACCTCATTTAAGATATTTTAAACCTAAAAAAATGCCTTTCACGACCTAGAGCAAAGGCGTTACTGCAGCAGTTTTAACAGGACCCCTGCCATCCAAGCCGATGACTAATATTTTTCTTCTATAAAAAGTGTCAAGGTACAGTACTGTAACTAATAATGTAATAATAATTAACCATCCGATCTGAATCTGCCGCAAAAACAGAATTTCCTACACTGGGTCTGGCAAGACCAGTCGGCTGTTTACGGTAAATCTGGATTATTTTTCAAAGAGAGTAGACCCCCGATGAAAATGTTTTGGTCATAAGGTCACTAATCATGAAAAGTCAAGAAAAACCATCACCTTACCTCAAACAGTGTGGAAATAGCTACAAAAAGAAACACTGACTGGGTCCGGCCAACCTCAGTAGCATTTCTAGTATTAAGCTGGGACATGCAAATAAAGGTGCCATTTTGGGAAAATACAAGTTTCATTTAAGTCTTTGTGATTGCCTTTCTGTTCCCTCATGAGACATAAAATGAGCATTTAATGATAGTTCTTCACCAATTACACATATACTTTAAATCATCCTCATTTGAAAAAATATGAAGCAGTATAATTTCATGGAATATCACAACATCTCCTTCTATTTCTTGAAATCCACTATCTCACCTTTGGGAGTAGTTGTAACAGGACTTTCTTTGTTTGCATTGTCAAAGCCACCAAATGTCTCTGCTCTCTTGGGTAATGTGGGTGAAACATATGCTTCACTTTGATGCTCTCCAACAGAACTGACACTCCGAGAAAGATTTGTTCCAGAAGCATACAATGAGCTTGCAAGAAGGCTTACTTCCTAAATTCATAAAAATTGTTCAAATCATGAGTAAAGAAAAAACAGCATTAGTATTTACAAGTTTAGAATGGAAAAAGTTAAAACAAGATACCCATTTAAGACACAAAATAAGTAATAAGTAATTCTGACCTGAACAGCAGATATAACTTCTTTCCACATTATGTTGTTGTCCGCATCTTCTGTCACTAAGTGACAATAATTGGGAGGTTCAGGCAAATTCCCATGGCCAGCTGTTGCTAGAAGCTTTAACTGTAATGCCATTTTCTCCTCAAGAATCAACGCCTGCTCAACATCCTTTTGCCTCAGAATACCTTTTAACAGATAATTAACATAACTTCAGCAATGATACCTCTCAAAATCCATGCGCATAAAACAAAACTATGTTCTACACTTAACTCCACCACCAAAGTAATGTTTGCCACAACAATTTACATATAAGGCTCTCATTAGACAAAACTGATGCTATGCCAAGTCAATTCTCACACTTTTACTGCCGCATAACCAAGTCATGACATTCATTTTTTAAAACTACATTCAATAAATGTTTCTAATGCATGTTAATCTAATTGATACAATTTTGGACATTAGCATGGCTAATATAAATTCTCTACGAAGTACACAACAGATACTAGCTATCTAATTCAGTAAACATTGAGCTCACTAACAAATGTTTCGTTAATTAAAAATCATGCTCACCATTCAAACCTTTTTTCACATAACAATGAGACTATCAACTCCCCAGTAACCTCTAATTTATGAGTAAGTCTTTTTCTTTGCAGTAAAACTATACATAGGCAGTCCCCAACTTCTGTACATAATGTGTTCCTGACGACACGTGCAAAAGACAAAATGTACAAAAGTCAAATAATTTAGCCCCTAACTAATTAGTGGTTACATACCAAGAGAGCTAGATAAATATAGAAACATTTATTTAATAGCATGGAAATTTTATTTTCAAAGCGAAATGTTGAGAAATACAAGACTAATATTTCAACAATATGTAAATATGTATCAAACAATGCACATGAGTCATAAGAAAAGTTTTTGAAAAAATTGTTATGTGCTGAGCAAAAATTCTACATAAAAGACACGAGCCTTCATAATTTTTACCAAGCTAAAGTAACACTCCACTGATTATGTATATACACTAGGATGGCACTTATTTTTCACAATTTTAAAAAGTGATGCTTTCCATCTCTTAAAATGATCAGTGAGGAATGTATATTAATGTGCTTAAGTTTAGTCACACTTAGCTATCAGAAACCTGAGTCCCAAGGGTCCTAAATACTTCAAACTAAATATGTATGCATTTTGCAGGTAGAAAAAGCTGTACACCTATGTAAAATGCAATAGTAAAGATGGGCCAAAATTTCATCAGTTTTCATGTATCTTTCTACATTTCCAAGATATTGTCCGGTACAGTCTGAGCCAGCCCCAAAGGATGCCACCTTGCACTGCCATACTACTATGAAATACAGTAAAATCTCCATATAACAAACCTCAATATAGCGCAATTTGACCAAAACCTCCCTATTACGAAGTCTTGCACCCGGTCCCGGGCCCTTCCCATATATAACGCATGAAAAAAAACCTCCCATAACGAACCTCTATAAGAACGAAACCTCCGTACAATGACGTCCATGTGTGGGCCCCAACATGGAAGTGACCTCATTTTAACGAATTAATTTCTTAACAAGCATTTTTCTTTGTACATATTATTGTTATTAGTGTTATAACCAACATCAAGATAATGTTCAGCTATTCTCTCTACAGTGACGTAATGTTCGGGTGATTTTTCCCGCTATTAATGAGAGCATTGTCTCAGTATGATCCGAGTGAACGGCCCGGATGCAAAACCTGTACTCATTCCTTCAGCTCTTATCTTTGCGATGCGTGGTATTAAATAAGTTTAATTCCAAATGTTAAGGGAGCAGGCAACATTGTAAAAAAAGCATTTGTAGACCGTTGGCATTTTCCCTAATATGATTGATCGCTGACAGATAAAAAATTTCGGTTTTCACTAATGAAGAGAAATAGAGTAAAGATACAGCATGGGTTCTATTTTGGTTTTCCAGGTACTTTGCATATCAGAAATATAAATGCATACGTTTACCCAAAATCAACCATTTTCCCTGGCGCAGTACTCAACCATGAGATGGATTATTTCAGCGATAGAAATGTAAACCCACGGATAAACCCTTCTCTTATCATTCGTACCCCTCTGGTATTTATGTTTTGCTTATTATTCTAATTCTCTGGCACTCTGCTGCAATAATGCGATGCCTGTGCAGTGATTTGGGCTCCTGGCTAAGCATGACTACTTCCAGTTCGCAGCATATTTGCCCTTCCCCCCAACCTACAGAAACCTGAGAAGCCTTTCTTGCCTCCCATCGAGATAAGTCTGAAATTCAGCCCGAGCCAGAGTTTCTTTATCTCCGCTCATATTATGTTACGAAACATGCTTTGAGACCTCAAAGGGTCTTCCGAGGCAAACGCTATGACTAACACATGGACTTTTAATTTCAATAATATAATGTTTTTCTTGAACATTTATGGAAAACATGTATCATAATCATGATACTTGTAAGTTTCTGATTGATTTAAATCCAAACACGATGGAATTGGGTTGATTTTCAGCCATACAACCTGATGTAACTTAGCTTTCCCCCGCTACATAGCTCTGAGGTGGCTTGCAAGGTTTCTCATAGAGGTAATGCTGAAATGCCGGTGATGAAACCCATGAAAAACCGGTACAGTGCTATGTTATGCTCAAAAAAGCAGGAAAAGCCAAGTATGCCACACACTATACAACAGACACAGCAAAGGGCAAGGAACGCCAAAGGTGAAGAGAGAGCATAGCTATATTGCTTCGAATTTCCAATAGTGTCAAGGCAAATAGCGGTGCTGGTGAGGGTTGCGCCAGGGCACACGTGCAACTGTTTATTTGTACCGTAATTACCCCGAAATCGCCAAGTTAATCACTCACGTGCCTAAATAATTATTTTCATCCAAAAGATCTTAAATTATAACAAATTTGTTCCAAATAAAATTTAAAATGAATTATTGATTCAAAGACTATCCGGTGTAGTCTTTTTTTTCGGACTAATATTTTTTTATGCCTCTATGATAGCCGAAGGTATTTCTAAAATTCGGCTAGCCGAGGCGATTGTTTTATGTACCGGGACCCCAACCTGGGTTGGGGTCCCGGCCAGCAAGTCTACTCCACTCTTTTTTACTTTCGCGTGTCCTTTTCACTTAAAAATTTGAAAATGACGTAGCCATCCAAATTAGTGGTGAAATGTAAAACTTCTTTGTGGAAATCTACAAATTTATTTTCCTGACCCATGATTTTCATAGCTTCCCACGTTTCAAGACACGACTCCTTTCTCATCATCAGGGCTTCAGATAAGAATCCTGAGAAAAGTTTTTGTGTAACTTTTTAACCCGGTAGGAAACCTGAGAAAGAATCATTCTTGCTGTGTAATGTAACACTCGACGTTGCACCTGGCCCCAGATGAAAGAAATTTAATATTGCAGCGTGAGGGATGTTACTGCCTTTTCTTGCAAAAAAAAACCTCAGCCATGTTTTCACCTTTGACTGTTCACGATTCGCACAGAGCTCAAATGTTTCACTCTAAAAGAGTATTGGATCACCTTACTGAGTCAGGTTTCATTTGCTGTGGCGCAGGTGGATGGTTGTGATGAGGAGAGACAGAGGAGTGGTTTTAGGAATTCATTGGGACACAACGTTCTACAAAGGGGCGCAATTTAATTGTCGCTCTCATACCTCGGCGGAAGAAATTCACATTAATTTGTGGGAACTTTTTCCGCCCCTCCATTCCTTGACCGTTCACTACCGTCTCAGAACAACTGTGGGTTGTCATTTAGTTCTCTCTAAAACGCTGCGGAAATTGTTTATTTAACTTGTTGGTGCTAGAAGGCAGTATGTTATATGTTATTATCATAGTGTGAAGGCAGACTTGATGTGTACGATCGTACGGACAATAGTAATGTGAACGGGGCAATACTCCTGGGAATGCACGATTGGTTGGTGCGATGATCCGTACGTTGGTAATTGGAACGGGGCATTAGGGGTCATTCAAGTACTAAGCAAGACGTGAATGGGGAGGAGGTTAGGCTCTCTTACATTTTCTTATGTAGGATGTTGTAGGAGTCTTACATAATTTTAAATACCATTTTGTTTACACATGAGATCATGCTTGAATCACTAATAATCGTCGTTCCGTAGCTTTAGTAATGAAAACAACCCGTATTTTCTCCTGAGGTAAGGTCCATGAACAACTAAGAAGGATGTCTTTAGTTAATGTACTGGAAAGCAAAACAAACAGTGTTGTTACTGGGTGAGGGTTCAATTATTAATGAATACTAGGGAGAGCCAAAACTACTTTGAAATGGAGCATGAATGGATTATCCAATTAGATTTCACTATCAATTACCGCGAGTAATCGTAATTGGTATACTGCATTAGAGTTATGATTATTATGTCCATGGAAACTGGATTGCGAGATTAATGTGAGTCGCGTCCTAAAGCAACACAAACTCTTGGCTGCTCCTGTGACAACGCAACCCGCACACAACCTCCGTACTACGAACCTCCGTACAACGAAGTCGTCATTTTTCCGGTCCCGGCGAATCCGTTACATGGAGGTTTTACTTTAGCATGTGCCATTCCCTTCCCCTCCGAGACTCTTCCCCTCTTTCTCCTCCCTATACCAGCGCATGGTGTTCTGCCCTTCCTCCTCCTATTAGAGGAATGAAAGCCTACCTCTATTGCCTCTTAAAATATTATCTGGGTTGTCATAATCTGAGAAATTATGAGAAATATTTGGATTGACACAACTGTGCAAAGCAGATAATTCATGCAGTTTCACTCTTATTTGATACATTTTCCAATTTCAAATTTAAGAGGGTCATACTAGATGTAAAATTGTGTTGAAACAGTTTTTAACATTCCTCGTAAGAAGAACTTAGTAAAAATTTGCTCAATTGCTTTTGGCTATTTGCTTAAGTTTAATGCGAAATTTGGGATTAAGGATAAAGTCAGAGGGGAGGGAGAGTAGACTAACATAGGTAAATCCTGCCATTGGCATAAGGGATAGCAGCAAACCATTCTAGTTAAAATAAAATTGTAAGTAAACAAGATCATAATCCATTGCAGATACTAGGATCATTTCACTACAATAAACTTGTGTTACCTGTGGCTTTACATTATCCGTGGAATCAACTTCTATGCTACATGTGATCAAAGTTCTGTGAGCCTTTTGGAAGGAAAGATGGGTGTGTGACAGTCTAACTCTCATAAAAAGAGACAAGTTTTTTTTTACTTTCCTTACACCCTGTTCTGTGAAAGCCCAATCAGCTTGAATTTAGCTTTTCTTTCAGCTGACAGATGACCATCAGCTGCAACAGATGATTATTCCATCCTCCATGGTCTCATTAAAAGCTGCACATATTATGTCGAGCAGATGTTTATTTTTTATTGTGTTTCATAGGAGCACTTAACACTTAGGACACTCTAGCAAGGAAATCTATAGAATTTAAATGATTCATTAAAGCAAACTTCTTGTGGGAAAAAGGGTCTTTGATTAAACCTTTCCAAGTAAAATACAGAATAATCTTGGGTTAAGAATGTACAACTATGAAATAATTACTGCCAATACCAGCTCAGAGGTCATTCATTAAGCAAAATTAAATATTGTGTGTTCAGATGAAGTAATGGAACCCTACATTCTCAGTCTCATATTAGTTTCATTTAGCATGATTTTTCAAGACGTTATGACTTTACCTAACCTCATGAGGATTAACTGTTCCTGTTTTGGCTTTTATGCCATCACCAGGTACCCTAATGTATATTGGTTTTGAGATAATCTATATATGTCTGATGGGAAATGGTGAAAGATAAATATTTTACTTACAAATACTTTACTTCACAATGTTATAAACTTGTGTTATATGTTATGTCTATGGATGTAAAGCAAACAATCATTACATTATTTTTTAACCTTTGTGAATAGTTTTCACCAAAGCATAGAGTCACCTCTAAACTAAAAGGACCAATTATAAAATGTCTGAAACTTAATTTCTATTCAAAATAATATTTTTTTATTTTTTATTTATTCTCACAATCCCGAAAACAGCGCAAGAAAGGCCCTTTACATCGGGTGATTAACATCAATAACACACAATCAACAACACTCATGTCATGAGAGGTGAAAAACCACCCAGGCAGGACTCGGACCTGCAACCCTCGGACTGGCAAGCGAGGACTTAACCCCGCCGCCACTGGGGCCGACAAACACAAGTTCTCTATTAGAGGGAAATCAACCCATATTGATGCAATAATGCAAAATCATTCATGTCACCCCCACTTCCATAAACTTTTTTCACCCAATGATATATTGCATGATTAAACTACCTTTGTCCAATGTTGAACTTAATACCATCACAGAAATAGCTCCAATTAACAAATATGGTGACTCGGAAATTACAAAGATCTTAAATCCAGGCATTTAACCTCCACACAAACATGTTCTTTATCATCCTATCATTCAAAACATGAAACAAAATGGTTTACAATACTGTTCATTGGTCCTCTACCCCATACTGCATGCAATACCCTACCCAGCCATTATTTAAAGACGCCATTAAATCAATTATACCTTAGGATGGCTACTAGATTATTATTATATTATTATTATTTTGTATATTTCAGTGAGCCATTGGCCCGTTAGGCAATTACAAAGTAACACAATAGTTGAGAAAAATAATTACACAACATAATTATATCTAAAAGAAAGAAAAAAAAGCACATATAAGCAAGAACATTGTGTGCAGATGGTTAACAGATGTAACTAAATAAGGTTATGCATTGAATTTCACACAGTAAACCGTTACAGTTCATCAGTCGACCAGATAAATAAATACAGAGCATTATACAATATAGAAAATAGGAAGTTCAATGATACATAAATATTTTTGGACATTGTAAAATCTTGAGCAGTAAGTTTTTCTCAATAGTTATTACGTGTAAGATCACCCTTTTGCAGCAGCTTATGTACATTGTTTTTAAATTGATTAAGAGTTTTGGCGTGTCTTATTTGGACAGGTAGCGAATTACTAGCTCGAGAGGCAGTTACTACAAAGGATTTATTCAAGTGGGTGGTGCGGTGCTGTTGGATATGGAGGTCAATGACATGGTTTCTGGTGGACATGTGATGCAGCTCTGATTTTCTTAGCAACCTATCATTTAGGTAGGGTGGATTACCAGTGGTTAGGATGTTGAAAGCCAAAGTCATCAAAAGATAGATACGACGCTCCTTATATTTGAGCCAGCTTAAGTGAATATAAGAGTCGCCTACATGGTCCCATTTTTTTTAGATCACATACGAATCTGACAGCTGTATTCATAGTGACCTGCAGTTTGTTAATATTTTCGTCATCAAGGTTTGAGAGCAAAGGAGCACAGTAGTCTAAATGTGGAAGGACAAATGTTTTCACCAGAATAGAGCATGTATCAGAGGGTAGTATCTCCTTCGCTCTTATTAGTTGGTGTAGAGATCCTAGGAATTTACACCTTACATGTTGGGTTTGTGGCTTTAGGGTAAGGGTACCATCAAATATAACACTTAGATTTTTAATTGTATCTTCATATGGAATGGTACAACTTCTAATATGAATTTTTGGCAGAAATTCGAGGTCTATTTGGGATAGGAAAAGGCTGTTCCCGATTAATATTGCTTTTGTTTTACTTTCATTTAGCACTAAATAGTTATTCTGTGCCCAGTTACATGTTACAAAGTTACAGGCATAAGAGGAATTTGAAGATGCCATTGACTACTCGGAATGCCATATTCTCCAAGAGACTCATTGCCTAGACTGCGATCGATTTTTATACAAATAATAAATTTGATTAGAGTAGTCGGTATTGCACAAATTTCCTCCACCATGTTTGGAACAATGCTACAATTTGTCTTTGATTTTTAATTTGATATTTTCCACCGCAAATAGCTTTAAAGGACCCTCTTAGAAACAGTATTTATTTCAAATGTGAATTGAAATACCTCTATGCCCCATTTTTCCATTGTGATAATACTTTTAAACCAACTTCCATCCACTTAACCATAGATTTTATCTTTCACTCAATTTTAGTCACCTGGTAGAAATTGCTGGGGATAAAATATACTGTTTGCTGGATAGAGACATCTATTCGCCAACTTTGACCAACTTCGTTTCATGGGCGTATGATACACAGCAAACTTCTGCATTATTATTAATAAAAAAACACTAGCATAGAGAGGTAAGAACTCTACGACAATGATTTCCTCGGGCAGCTTTCAAATATCAACTCTTAAATTTCCAGTCTTAACTTAGTTGTTATTAACATCACATTGGGAAAACAGACCATTGGCCACTGGGGTTTGCATCTCACGTTTTCTGCCTTTATTTTTCATTTGTCATTCTGGGAAGAAGTGATTAAAGAAGGGTAAATTCCTTCGCAAATATATCCTGCTTCTAAATTCGCCGATTCTTTCGATTTACTTTACCTCTCAGAATTCTATAGCAGTATCCGAAATAACTTATTTATTCAATGGCCACCCTCCATAAGTTCAACTACACTGCTATCATCTAGATAACATCGAGTAATATTGAAAACGGTTACTAACGTAGGATTACAGCGATGTCAGCTTTGAGCATCCATTATATTCATTTTGTGATCTTAAAAAAAGGAGTACAGCAAAGTAGGTCAACAACTTCGACCTCTTATTGAAACAGAGCATTTCTATTCAAAGTAATAATTAACGGGAAATATTTCCAATGGAAATGGATTACTACAGAAATATAAATAATTACTGATTTTATTTAACATGTTCACTGCAGCGTGGCCCACCGGTGGGTCACGCTAATCCGACCGATGGCGCGGCCACAAGATTCAATGAATTATCTTAACTTGCGAGGAGATTGTGAGAGTAGGAATCGAGAACTTCTCGAGTGAGTTCATCCAGAGGTTAGTCACAAGCCAAATAATAACCTTATATGTGCCACTTAGTGTACACACCAGACGGTCACGTACAAGTTACATATTTGCGTAATATATACAAAATATAATAAATGAAAATGACAACTTTGTAAAATTCCACCAATTTATTTTCAGGTACGACTAGTTTCGTCGCAGCGGCGACATCTTCAGGTACAAAGTCAAGGCACAAAATATGGTCCTTGTATACCATCTAGGTTAGGTGTTTCGTCAGGGGAGGAAGAAGATAGGTGGAAGGGGAGGGTGGGGGTATGGGTGGGGGGGGGGGGGTAAACCTCGAGGATGTAATGTGGTGTTGTGAGCGGGTGGGGGGGGTTGGAGGGGGGGCGGGGGGTGGAAGACCGTTGGCAGGGAGATTTGAAAGGTTGTTGGTGACAAAGTAGCGGAGGGGGCGTCCGTAGGAGTGGGGGGAGGGGAAGGATTATGGGTTGCTGGTTTTTCCGTGAGGGTCAAAGAGGCTTTTAGGAGGGGGGAAAGGTTTTCAAATAATATGTCATTAAGTAGAGGACGTTCCTTCATCCATCTCCTAATCTCCAACTCTTCCCTTTTGTCCATTCTCCTCCCTTTTTCTTCCCGGTGCAAAATCTTGGGAATGAAGTCACTGGTGTGGTTCTCCTCCCACAGGTGCTTAGCAAAGTGGGACTGGGAGAGGTTACATTTCCGGAAACATCTCTTGTGCTCCTCTGTTCTCTGCCGGAAAGTGCGGCCCGTCTGCCCAATATAGGCCGCAGAGTACTCGTTGCATTCCAATAAATAAATGCCACTCTTATCTAAGGGATCAATTTTGTCTTTAGTGTTATTAAAAAATTTAAATAATAATATTAAATAATAATAATAATTAAAATATAAAAATTTTTTTTAATAACACTAAAGACAAAATTGATCCCTTAGATAAGAGTGGCATTTATTTATTGGAATGCAACGAGTGCTCTGCGGCCTATATTGGGCAGACGGGCCGCACTTTCCGGCAGAGAACAGAGGAGCACAAGAGATGTTTCCGGAAATGTAACCTCTCCCAGTCCCACTTTGCTAAGCACCTGTGGGAGGAGAACCACACCAGTGACTTCATTCCCAAGATTTTGCACCGGGAAGAAAAAGGGAGGAGAATGGACAAAAGGGAAGAGTTGGAGATTAGGAGATGGATGAAGGAACGTCCTCTACTTAATGACATATTATTTGAAAACCTTTCCCCCCTCCTAAAAGCCTCTTTGACCCTCACGGAAAAACCAGCAACCCATAATCCTTCCCCTCCCCCCACTCCTACGGACGCCCCCTCCGCTACTTTGTCACCAACAACCTTTCAAATCTCCCTGCCAACGGTCTTCCACCCCCCGCCCCCCCTCCAACCCCCACCACCCGCTCACAACACCACATTACATCCTCGAGGTTTACCCCCCCCCCCACCCATACCCCCACCCTCCCCTTCCACCTATCTTCTTCCTCCCCTGACGAAACACCTAACCTAGATGGTATACAAGGACCATATTTTGTGCCTTGACTTTGTACCTGAAGATGTCGCCGCTGCGACGAAACTAGTTGTACCTGAAAATAAATTGGTGGAATTTTACAAAGTTGTCATTTTCATTTACGAAATGAACTTCCACAAAGTTAAGCCTGAGATGATAGAGATACAAAATATAATGTTCATTTTTTGTTTTCTTTTTCTGTTTCTTTATTTTTTCATGTTTTTACGATTTATACATAGAAGAATGAGCAATGTTCAATTCAGTAAAATAAGTATAAATCAATTTAGTAAAAAATATGTCGTATTCGCTGGATGACATTGCTTCAAGATGCAACAGTAAGGATACTGACTATTTAGCTCACGGACTACTTTTGATAATAAGCACGCGCCACACGTTTTTCTCCTCAACCTCTTGGCTGTGTGTCACTTGCTCGCAAACTAAACAATCTCAACTGCACTCGGCTGGCTGTGAGCGAGACATAGACACACACTCTTCCCTCTCCCCCCTCTTTGGAAGAGAAATTGGGAAAGGGGCGTGTACCGTTCTTGAGATAATCCCTCAGTGGATGGATGAGTGACCATGCCCTTGCCGGGCGAACGTCTTCCAAATTGCAGACACTACTGTTTTCTGAGGTCAACAACTCATACCTCTTTCCAAAGGATCCCCCTTCCCTTCTCTCATAGTCAGAGTGCGCCGGGATGGGTCACATGGACGGGAGACACCCAGAAGGGTATCTACGTCTCACGGACGATCACGAGCAAGGGTATGGGCAATAAACAGAGACGGGTGGGAGGTTCCTGGGTTTTCCGACCGTCAGCAAATCTCAAGTATATACATTGTATCGGTGCCCCTCCCTTTCCCATCCCACCCAAGGGTCTAGCCAAAAGCGTGTCGCAACATGGCCGTCGGAAGGGTGGGCTGGGGGCGGGGCTAGGAGTCGCTTCCCTCACCCTTCCTCTAATCTCAGGCAAGAGCTTAATGTTGCCGCTCATACCACCATCCTTCGGCAGCAGTCAGAAGCTCAAAGGGACTGTGACCCACCGGTGGGCCACGCCACCCTGTAGGAGGGATGGCTTACATCAGCCCCGCAGTGAACGTGTTAAACAAGTCATCATATTTCAATCCTCATATCTTTCTAATAACACAAGGTTTCTGGTTGCTAACTTCTTTTTAATAGTGTTACTATGTCTCGATTTTTTTTCTCACAAAAATCGTTGAAATTAATGGAACAAATAATCTTCACACTAAACTCAGTTCAAAATAATTCAATGTCATTTATTTAACTTTTTACTCAAATACTCTCTTCAGTTCACTCAATTAGAGAATTAAGCATTCACTCTATTATCCAAGTCATCGTGTTGAGGCAACATCCTGTCGACCCCATAAATACTTTTCTGGGTGAGCAATAAACATTCCACACGAAAGAAAGTCCTTCGTCCCCCCCATCTCCTTACTCGTTTGAGGCCAGGCTTTACTCTTCTGAAAGTGACCTAAATGGCATGCACTTTCTTTCTCAGCTGGGAGTGGGCATATGGGAGGGGTGTTGTTTTTGAGCTTTTTCCATTCAGGTTTTGGGCTTCTGTTTGCTTATTAGTGAAGCAGGAAGAGTCTGCAAATCTGCAAAGTTAGACAAAATCAAGATGCTTCATCCGCAACAACTAGACGGTGCAGAGAGGACATCCAAGGTGATAAAATACTACTTTCTCTAACACCACGATGCCCATCTCTGGTCCCCATCTTCGTATCTCACTTTATGATTCGTCTCACTTCGCATCTCATCATATTTTGATATGTTAAAAAATATTTAGGTGTTTGCCTCATTTTTTGCTTTTGACTCCATAAATTTGCTGTTTCCAGATGAATGCTATAGAATATTCATTGCAGGAAGTGCTTTTACGGAAGTTGTTTTCGCAATTACTTTGGCTAAGTGCTCAAAATTCGGCATAAGTGGAAATAGAAAACAAAGCAATGATGGCTAAGGAAGGCTAGGCAGGCACAGACTTCAAACTAATTCTGTAAAGAAGAGGCATTTGGAGGTAGTTTTTGTTGGGAGATGAAGTCGGTATTGGGAGACAACTCGTTCAATCAGTGGTTATAAAAGATCTTTGTTCAAATAGCCAAAGCATGAGGTGCTTTCTTCAGAAAAAATTGAATAGAATGTTGCCTAGAGGCAAGGAGGTGGACTGAAAGAGCGATGGGAATGATCGAGCCTCACAGTTTCTCTTGGGCAATACTTTTCATTCTATAATCGTTAAGTTATTCTTCAGTTCTCGTTGGCAGATGAACAAGAAATGAAATAATTATTCTTCGACACATAATCCATCAGGAAAAAATAATAACCCTATGTATTAGCAAAATACTTTTAAATTAAGGCTTAGCCGTTACATATGCATATTATAAGGACAAAAAATGGGAGGTAGAGTTTCCTTCAGAAAACAACCAAAACACGTCTATGTATCTATGGATAAATGTGTTAGATATGCATGTAGTGGAAATGACGGTGTTTTGATTGGAAATGTAAGCGTGCAAGTTCTACTATACGTGCATGATGCTGTTTTGATCTCAGAGAGCCAACAGGGATTACAGAAGCTCCTAGATAAGTTTTGTGAATCAACAGAGAGAATGGAATTGAGGGTAAATGCCAAGACTAGTGTGTGCTTCGTTGGTTTGGCCACGTTGAGAGAATGGATGAGAGTAGAATAATGACACAGATATATAAAAGTGAAATGAATGGTGTGAGAGGGAGAGGTAGGTCTAGAAAGTTGTGGTTGAGGAAATTCTTAGGAGGAGGAATATTAGGAGTCTTAAAAACAGGAGAGCGTGTACGAAGCAGTGTATGGGGGTAAATGAGGCAAAAGAGGTTTGCAAGGATAGGTCAGTATGGAGGAAATTATTGAAGCAGAGTTAGGTGTACAATTATATATTTATGAGTGAAACTTTGTGACTGTGCCTACCCCAGAAGGGAACAATGTGATTGGTATGTATGTATGTGCATAGGAAAGGACTTATTGGTATTAAAGCTTTAAGTGTAATTGAATGATATTGGTATCCAATTCAATGCGATTCAACACATCTGAGCAACGCAAATCTGCGATATATTCCTGGTAAATGGATCACTATCATTTGTTGGGCGAGGGCTTGTTGCTTCCTAAAAGTTAAAAGGAAAAGAACAATTTTTATATTTCATTTGATACGATTCGACCTATTTTAGCGACGACAATACCCTCTCTGCGACCTAATAAAGGGAAGACCCATCACTTCCAGCTAAGGTTTCCTGTACGCTGATGGAGACAAGATGTGGATGTTTGAGTCTTGCTTTAATTCTTGTAACCTCTGAAAACAAGGACAATTTTGCCATTTGTCTTTCTGCTGTTCTTCGTTCGCCGACCGACCTTTCCTATCTCCATGCTTCCCCCACCCATGAGTGTGTGGCTAGAGCCTGGATCGGGCAGACACAATAGACCCATCCCGCCCCCCACCCCCGCAGAAATAATGCACTCACAGGTCAAAATTTTTCGTCAAAGGGTGTTCCCTCTCGTCAAGTGAGTTCCGAAGAAGGTTCCTTTTCCCTCCCGTGCATTTATTGCTTTCCCATGAAAGGGGGCGTGGTTTGGAATTGTCACATCAATGCCAACTCGGGACTTAGAAATTTCTCGGCTCTGAGGTGGTAAGTTTTTTTGGAAAGGAGTATGCATTTAAAAGAATAGTAAGTCATTATATGACTCAATTAAACACTGTCTATGGATTGAAATGCTTCATTTGTATTATATAATGTTCGAAGTATCACAACTTGGCCATAAATAGCAAATTCACGATCATTAAACATTGTAGTCAAGTATCAAGGGATCATTGCAAGCCTCTTTTTAGCGAGTTGGGGATTATGACTCTGCATAGCCTGTACATTTATAAATGCCTATGCAATGCTAAAGAAAATCTTAGCTCCTTTGAGAAAAGGTCTAACTTCCATAACCATTTTACCAGGAACAGTAATGCCCTAGATGTCCCCTATTGTAGACTAACAAAATTGAGCAATTCTTTTAATATTTTAAAAATACGCCTTTTTAATAGATTGCCCCAAGAGGCTAAAGATGTGAGTGTGACCAAATTTAAGGCAGTCATCCATAACTGGCTTACAAAAAAAGCATTTTACTCTGTAAATGAGTTTTTTGACTGTGAAATTGTGTTGCCCTTCACACATGTTTAATTCTTTTGTCTTGCCATATGTATTCTGAGTATTTTGTGTATCTTCATGTATTTGTTATCTATTTGTATAAGTAATTTTAACTCAGTTAACTCATGTATTTCTGATGTATATGACGAAGACTATTGCAAATCATATTTGTTTAATGTCTAATAAAAATTATTATTATTATTATTATTATAGCTTTGGTAAAGCTATACTCCACTCTTATAGCTTTGGTAAACCTAAAGTGTACCATTATAATTACTAGCCTTTCATTGATGCTATAGCATTTCCCTTTCTCAATTAATTATTACCAAGGCTCAACACTTATCAAATATTATAATGTTAAAAAATATACAACTGCCATTACAATGAGATAACTCGGGTGAGCAAGAGTGATCACACCCAGTGTAAAATCTCCGGGAAATGAAAATTTTAAAAAACAAGAGATGAAAACTGCAACTGAAAATGTTTAAAAAAAAACCTTAAAAATTTTAATATCACACTCCACTTCATACTGTATATTGTGGATACTATGAGGCTCACGACTTGAAAAATGCTCTCGCAACATCAAAAACTATTTCATTATTTCACTTTTCTCAATTAATTTCACATCCTATTTTCATAAATTTACTTGCAGCACTGCAATACATATCTTTTATATAGGACTTTTATTCAGGACTGAAATTTTGCTAATATTACATTTTTCATTCCAAAGACATTTTGTATGCTTGCAAGAAGAGCTTACTCACTTAACACTAATTCAAAAAGGAGTAAAAAATCTGAGCACATTTCATTTAACATGCAATATTTGCAATAAAAAAGACAGGACTGTGAACTCTTTGCAGATAAAACTCTACCCTTAGTCTCTACACCCATGCGACTAATACCAACAAAGAAGAATATTGCAACAGTGAAGCCATAACTTAGCTTAAAGACAGATTTACTTAGAATCCCTAAGGCAATTAGCACATCAACAAACAGTGGGACAGATAGCAGGACACTGAAATCCCAAATTGGTGAAACATTAACATAAAAATACAAATACCGAATCAGTGATTTGGGTCAATTTGTCAAGGGATTTTGGGTCATTTCTAGTACAGACTGATTGTCCCAAGAAAACACAAATTACTTCGCCATAAATAAGAATACTAATTGTAAGTGCTTTAAGGAGGAAAACAGAAGGTACACTCAATGCTAGGAACTGAACTAAACCTTACATACATATACTTAAAACATGAAAGACAGAGATATCTTCCATAGTCTATTACCTGATAGGTTGATACAATAAGAGATAGCAAATTTCAAGACACATGCACCATTTTTTTGACACATCTGCACTTTATTTTTTTCAAATCATGATTCATATCATGTCATCTTTTTATCAGGAAATAAACTAAAAATTATTCTTTTATATGAGTTCTTTATGTAAAGCACAGAAAGGTAAAGAAACTCATACACACATATGAATTAGTAGTGTTGTGAATTGCAGAAACCTGTACTCTACGGCACGTTTTCCATGGGCCACAAACATGCACAATCTTAAAGAGTTTTTTTCCTCAATCTAGCATGCAATAACAATTGAAAATAGAGCAGGGGCTATTTTTCCATCTTGCATCCATGCATTCTTGCAATTCACCACTTTACACTATGCAATTTGAAATGCACGATTGTACGTACATTAGATTGTGCAATAACATTCCCCGCGTGAAGTCTCCTTCCTGAAGCCCCCGTGGGGCAGGACGGGTAGGAGGACGAGGGTGGGCTGGAAGCATTTGGGTTGTGGGTTCAGAGGTGAAAGGAAAGTGCTATGGATTCTGAGTAAGACAAACAAGTAAGCAATTGGTTTTGGGGAGAAGAGAAGAAACCTCTGTAGGAGATTAGGGATGCAGAGTAGGTGGTGACAATGAGTGATCAGTGGGACAAGGGGATACTGACAGCCATGATAGATGTTGGATGGCCACAGGTTGGAAAGAAAGAGAACAGGTATTACCTATGGGATGAAAAGAGGTGAGATACGTCAAGCTGAAGAGTGAAATTGCATAAAAAGTCAAAAGCCTAGGGTTGTAAAAGATTATTTAAGGTATTCCTCCCTCCAATTTGACCTACATAGCCAATAAAGTCGAAGATCGGTGAATTCACTTTGTGGAAGTTCATTAAATGCATAGTGTTTAAAATGCTTAGTACACTGCCCCATTTTTATTTTGTTCTACTACAATTGGTTTTGAAGTTTATTCACCATTTCACATAAAACACTTGAAAATTATGTTAAAACATTGAAATCAGTATATTAGCATAGCCATGATTTATGTTAGAGAGGAGGGGAGTGGGGAGGGCACTCACCTAACAGTATATTGCATCAGAAATTTTTTTCCAATACACAGGTTGATTAGTATGAAGGTTTCCGCATCATTTCAGCAATTGGAGATCAGTTCTCGGGTTTCCTTTTACATGTTGTCTTTCGAGAAGAATCATTCAGGAAGCCATTGAAATGACAAAAAACCCAAACAATTGTGACCAGGAAGACAGCTACAACCTATCAAATGCATGGAAGAGTTTTCATGCCAAAAAGCACGGGAAACCAGGTCGCTCTGAATGACCCATAAGGACGGACCATGAGATGCATCGCCACTTCGACCTGAAGACGCCAGCAGGATGGCTGGAGAAACTGCCATCACAAAAAGACAACACACGGAAGGAAACCCGAGAACAGATCTTCAAACACAGGTTGATTAATTTAAAGTAAGAGCTAAATAAAGTATGCCACTGATGAATGTGCTGCCATATTGAAGGCTTCAAAAACCAATTATGCCTCCCCTTGGCAATGCCAATGAACTAATGTCAGTGGAAGGGATAATAAAGTGAGGAAAAAATAGTGTTTCAATCACCATGTAACTCCATCACTGGAAGTTCTCCAATTATGTTACAGTAAAACCTTTACACATCTTGATTTTACATAGTTTGTGATTTTGCACGGTCTTAGTTAAGTCCGGTTGCAAATTATAAGGAAATTCAATGGTAAATACTTGATTTTACAATGGATTCTCGATGTTATGCAGTTTTTTTGATATTATGCAGGACTAGTTTAGTCCATAAGAGCAAAATAATCATGACTTCACGAAGAACTACTAGCATTTTAATACATATTGCTCGCAAACTTAGGAATAGGAGATCTCACTCCATAACGTAGACAAACATATCCAAGCACTGTAGAACCCTGCCACCTGGAAGCCAAATATGGCACTAAATATCCAAATTCAATGGGTAGTTCATTCAAAGGCAATGTTATTGTAAATGAAAGAGACCAGTCAGCATCTTAGTGGTTATGAAGAACCTTCAAATTCTCGTGAATAATAATAATAATAATAAGGGTACAAAAGCAGACTCCTGATGGCGTATATGGTAATGGCTCTGCCGGCCAATGGAGGATGTCTGTATGTGGCGGGCTAACCACCCCACATGCAGTTCAACTGGTTCCGAGAGTGTCGACCAGAAATGCCACCCACAACCGGCCCCTCTCGGATGGGGGCCCCAGTGGGATTGGGAGTGGCAATAATAACACCAACACCGGAGCTCCAGTATGCCAGCACCAGTATGCTTCAGAAATAAAGTGAAATTCCCAATCCTGATCATGTATATACAACCGCAGCTGCATCATTTTTTTTACTTTCTTACAATAACTTGGATCTTCAACTAACCCTTCAAAGAGAGTATACCTAGTAGCAAATTTTGGGATTCTATAGTTTGCCTGGATTTACATTTAACAGGCGGAAGGTTGGCTGCTAATTTTGAAATCCAAGGGAAAGAGAGAGGTCGTGAGTCTATTTGAAGAGTGTTAACAATAGACAAAGATGTAAATTTTTATTGTAAAGTGACGTATTCACTTCGAATTTCCAAGCAATTATACTCGAATGATTATATTTGTTAATCAACTTTTCGCTCACCGTGAAGAATTTTCTGACGTGAGAGAGTTGAAAACAAGTTCCCAAGGTATGTAAAAGCAGAGGTTTGTGAAGAGCTTCATTTAAAACGGCGTATTTAATGTAAGCAAAACGTGGATCGTTAAACCGTGGAGTGTTTTCCTTGCACAATCAACCAACGCGGTGAAAAACCCGGAAGATCTTAACACTAGAACGACGGACCTAGCCATTTTGGCTATTTTTGAAATTCATCCCGTGGCTGTACCCATACATTTTTAAAAAATTGCCCTTACATGACTTCTCATACCTTTCGAAGATATACACGTTTACAAAGTTACATGTCTGCCATGCGTACTTCTTAGAAAATAATTAGGAATTTGCCTACAACGACTAAGTTAGCCATTTAGGCTAACACATTTTTACGGAAGACGTAATCGTGTTTTAGCGATTTAAATATTTTATTAACTGAGTAACACGAACAAGAAAATAAAAAAAACAAAAGACTGTGCTGAGACAACGATAAGCGTTTATTTATTTGGATATTATTTTTTTATTTTGCTCTAAATGTGCCTTTTCCAACTGGACTGGCCGGCTGGTGATTTTTTTTCTGAAGCGTAGAAATCATTGACATGGAAGCGTACACTGAGTACTTTTCTTTGTACAAGATGAACAATCAAATGAGGTTAGAACACATTCAGGACTCGTAAATATGACAGCGGCCCGGCGCGTACGTTGTGTCAACTCTTGGCTAATCGCGTAGAGTGCGGTCAAGAAAACGTCCTGCGAGAAATTCCCGGACCTACGCCTTATGCTAAAAAAAAATTTAAGTGAAGATAGCGTTGTTAGCACTTGGCGCCTATATTTTAATAAGGTGTCTTAGATCATATAAAAAAATGCACTGAAATAGAGGCATGCCGGTAACTCAGCAATGAGAATTAGTCTTTGGAAATGAGTGAACTAGAGGCCTACATCGGACTGTTGTACGCTCATGGCGTTCAGGGCTTGCGAAATTCCCCAGTTTCCGATTTTTTGTCTAAGTCTTGGGCTTTATCAATTTGTAAAGCCACTAAGCCAAGAGACAGATTCAAAGAAATCTCATGTTTTCTAATATTTGACGTAAAGTCACCTAGATCCGAGCGTCTGCAAGTAGATAAATTTGCATTATTTTCTTTCGTGTGGAATAGATTTATTGAAAATTGCAATTCAGCCTACAAACGTGGACCTTACATTACTGTAGACGAGCAGTTATTTCCATCTAAAGCAAGGTGCCCTTTTACCCAATTTATCCCAGCCAAACCTGACAAATATGGGCAAAATATTGGCTTGCTGTTGATGTTGACAACAAATATGGCGTAAATGGCTTTCCGTATGTTGGGAAATATGACGAACGTAGCTCCTAGGGAAGGCAGTCTGATTTTGTAGTGATGAAGCTCGTGCAACCGATTTTAGGAAAGGGCAGGAACATTACTACCGATAATTATTTTACATCGATCCAAGTGGCTAAAAAGTTAAAAAAGAAACACGACTATTGTGGGCACGGTAAACAAAGCAATAAGGAAGATTCCACAAGCTATCAAGACTGCTAAATACGAACAGCATGGTAGTAAGTTTTACAAAAATAATGATGCTTCTCTGACTGTGTACCAGGGGAAAAAGAAACATGTCATTTACAAGAGTATTATGCATCCATCGATTCATGTAGACAGAAATCTTTAAAAAAACTTTAGAGACATTAAAAATGTACAATATAACGAAGTGCGGAGTGGATATCGTTGATGGTTATGGCTAAACTATACTCTGTGAAGGCGACTTCTAGAAGGTGGCCAGTTCATAGTTTCTACAATAGGTACTCCTGACTTGAGTGCAATCAATGCGTATGTTGTGTACAAAAGTGTTACCGGTGGCCGCATAACGCGAAGGGAATTTCTGCGCAAATTGTCAGAGGAGCTTACTGCTAAGGCGAGAAGTTGTAAGTCATACGCTCCAGAAAGCGATGATTCTTATTTAGATGCTTTACTGAGAGTACAGGAAAACGACACATTTGCCAATTACGTCAAAACTAAAAATAACCAGTGTCGGAAAGTGCAAAAGATGTAAGAAAAGACTTTGCGGTAAATGTGGCGCCAAAACCAATTTCGTTTGTCTAAAATGCTCTGAGTAATGTCAATGAGAACCTTCACTAGTTCATTCAATGATCTATTCTGTGCAATCCAAATTCCTTCATTGGTCGAAAAATCTACTATCCAGTGTTACCTTGCTTCTCTTTTACTGCGGTCATTGATTTATTCCATGTTCAATTTCCTGCTGCTTTGTTTTTTTTTGTGTTCTGAACAAAAAGTTGAAGTAAGTGTTTCGTGTCTGCAATTTTGTATCCCTTTTTCGATACTTAGTTTAGTATTATTAGGTCTTAGGCTCTGTGTTGTTTACTATTTCTTTACTTGTGTTTCTCATAACCAAAAATGTAGAATTAGTATTCTTGTTTCAGCTAATAAATCCAAGAAATAAATATTTTTGTACCAATCAACGGAATCATTTTTCATGCTATCACCTACCAGCGCGTATTCACCAGCAAGCCGATCAAATGGTCCTGCATCAAAGTCCATATCGCAGAAAAAGCGTTAGTAACTTTTTGTGACTTCATCCTTCAAAATAAAAGAGTTTACTCCTTTACGGCGAAGCATTACATGTAAGAGACTGAGCTGTCTGATTTTTCCGGGAATTATTACAAACTATTCTCAGAAATAGTTAAACAAACAAATAGTTTTAAAGCTTCAGTTGCTATAATATAAGAAATATTATTGTAAATGATCGAAAAAAGCAAATAACACTTTATGATTTCGTTTTGGAAATTTTAATAACTCCCGCGATCTTAAAATCTCAAAATAGCCAAATTGGCTAAGTCCGTCGTTCTCGTCAGTGTCAAAGTTCAGTCGTTCTAGTGTTCATGTTCGAAAACATACAAAATTTTACATCATTTAAAATCATGCTGCATAATGCCTAAACACAGGTTTCGTGATGTTGCCCTGTAAGTAGGGACTTCTAGATGAGCTCTCAATAAATTATATGCACAAATTCTTTCACAAAACCAATCTCTACAGCATAAGAAGTTCTGACAAGGCCGATGACATGCGACTTTAAATTAATGTATATGGTTAAATTTCACTTCAGTTCCGTTACTTTGGAAGTGGAATTTCCATCGTAGATAGCATCCTAAATGTTTGCATATTTGCATCCGTTGAATACTCCACCGTTCTAGGCGTAGCGCTCCCGCCTGCCCGCAGTTCCCTGCTGATGCCGCCCGGAGTCCCCGAGACAGATGCCGGACCTGCCACAGCTGCAGCCTCTGAGCGACAGGAGTGACGTCAGACCTGCCCCATCTGACCACGCCCCCCTTTTCGCACATTTTTCGCACTGTTTGGATTTTGACAACTTTGAGAATTTATATCTCGGGAACTAAGCATTACTTAGGCCTCGGGTTTTTTGCGTTGGGCAAGACTCATCGTCCTCTATAACCTCTGATTAATTAAAAAAATCGGCAAGTTCTCCAATGATGTTTAGTTGGCCAAAATTTGAAAGACAAGAGATGAAGTTCTCTCCTTTTCTCAAAAATGCCATTACATTAGAGATATGACCATTAGATCAACAGTAACTTCAGTCACAGTTTGGAACTGTATCGGATCCTTTTCTGCTAAACTGTGGCACTATAACCCATGGTTAGCTCTCCAAAGCCACAATAGGACACCGTGGCAGTGCACATATAAAATATCAAGGGAGGTTTTAAACACCTCATTACGAAATATCTAAGAATGCAAAAGAATGCGTAAAAATTAACCAAATATTCATGTGTTCTCCTCGCTTTCTTTCTTTCCTCATTATTGAGGAAGCCTAGGGAGATGGCATCCGGAGCATATGCGGCGTCCTGTGCAGCGTCCTGCAATATTTCCATAAATTCGGGCGAAAAAGTTGTTTCATGCCACTTTTGTGCACTTACTTTGCATTCTAAATGCTCCGGCTTGAATTAAATAGCATTGAAAGCATTAAATGAATCTCGAGAAATCTTCTGGAAGTGTTTTTCTTGTCGACGTGATAAGATTCTAGTAACCAAGATGGTGGCAGACATCAAAACTCTAAAAACGGAAGTTAATATCTTAAAAAAACAAACAAAGTAATAGTGCTGCTGTAACTACTAAATCTGTCATATCCTCAGACGTACTTAAGTCTGATAATGACAAGCCTAGGATTCCCAAGGCCTCGTCTAAACAAGGCCAAAACGAGGGATTGAATGCCAATGCTAGTCCCGTACAGCAAAATAAGGAGAGTGCAGCAAGTATTGCGTCCTCACACATCGTCTTTGATGCTGTTAAGGATACCCCAAGTGAGTTCTTGAGGAACCTTGAACATAGTGAGAAACATGCAATTAGTGCAAAGAGGAGCTCTTCTACACCAACGCAAAGGTGTGCCAGTGACGACGACTTCACGGACGTGATCAACAAATGGCAAAAAGGCAAAATTATTACCGGTTCAGCAGAGCATACAACCAACAATTTTATTGTCTGTGCACCAAAAAAGGTGCAATTACACATACGGCATCTCAGAAAAGGTACCAAACCAAGTGAATTGTCCTGTTATATAAAAAACAAGACATCAATCACGACAGAGGTGACAGAACTAACTTCAAAAGGTGACTACTTATCCTTTTGTGTGACGACCTATGACTGCCACCTGCACAAACTCACCGACCTTTCAATATGACCTCAACATGTGTCAGTGAATAAGTTTATCATCTCTACAGCCAAAAAACCTGCCCGCAGTATGCCGGAAAGTGACATTAAAAATGACCACTGCACAATCAGAGCCACAGAAGGTAATTGTCTTAGTGCCTCGAAGTGTTCCCCCTGTGATTCCGAATCCCAGCTCAGTGAAATCCTGATCTTACCACGGGCAAAATGGTCACGAGAAAGCAATCTGCTGCCCTAAAGAAGGGTGACTCATGACTAGGATCCCCTGCTCTGTCAGTGTTGCATATTAACATTCAGTGTATAAGAAACAAAATGGTTGAGCTTGAACTCCTATTAGCTACCTACCCTGTTGATGTAGTTTGTGTGTGTGAGCACTGGCTAAAGGAGGATGAGATCTCTGTAGTTTTACTTGATAACTATTTCTAAGCTAATTCTTATTGTTGCCCGGATCTCTGGAATGGTGGTGTTGCTATTTTTGTCAGAAACAGCTTAAAATGTGATACTGTTAGTTTAACATTTCATGAGCAATGTATTGAGCAAATATTTGAATATGCTACTTGTAAAGTTACTTGTTGTACAAGTACCACAATTTTCATATCTATGTATTAATAGTTTTAAATTAAAACTTAAAAACTTTTTATGTGATGAATTGTATTACTCTGTCAGTGAGTATTTTGAAGACATGTCTTGGGTATTGTTTTTTTATTGTAGCTGTCATATTGTTTGTATCTGTATTTACACTTTTCTTTTTTTTTATAAATGTATTGTTTTGATTCTGTGTTTGTATGTAATTGACGTGCCTTATATCAAATATTAATTGTTGTAATATTTTGATCCTTGGGCAAAATAAATAAATAAATAAATATGTATCGCTCACCCTGCCAAGGTGACTTTCGGCTATTTTTTGATAAGTTTTGTTAGCCTTCTCAACTATGTAGAAGATCACTATCGGGATGCTAAAATTATTGTAGCTGGTGATTTTAATTGCAAAATACTATGTAACAATGCTGAAAAAAGGGACTTCATATATTTGTTACAAACTTTTTCATTGGCCCCTTTGATCTTAGATGTTCCCACAAGAGTAACTCATAGCTCTTCATCTTCGATTGATAATATAATCACCAATGTTAATGTCTCCTCCGTGAAAGCAGCTGTTCTTGACAATGACATCTCTGACCATTTTCTTATCCATTGTGAATTTAATGCTGATTATCCCCCAGTTACCACGATGTGTAAGCATTTTTTTAATGCAGAAAATGTTGCTTCTTTTATTGGTTGTCTTGCTCGAGAAAGTTGGCAAGAGGTTTGTGGTACAAATAAGGTTGATGAGAGTTTTGACTTACTTTATAATAAGTTGAAATATATCTTTCACCGTGAATTTCCACTAAAGCGTGTAACAAATGCAAAGAGATCCACTAGAAAGCAATGGGTTACTGATAAAATCCGGCAGATGTCACAGGAACTTAAAAATCTTGCTTCTTTTGTAAATTAAGCAATGATCAGGAATTGAAAACCAAATATAAATCTCAGAAAAATCATTATCATAAAATAATGAGTAATGCCAAACGGACCTTTAACATTGAAAGAATTGCTGCATCTACAAATAAATCGAAAGAAATTTGGAATATCATAAATCATTATAGAAATACTGGTAACCATCATCACTTACCTATTATATTAGGAAATGAGTCAACGGGAAGTTACTATGAACTAAGCAATCTCTTTATCGATCTATTTACAATTGAGCCATCACAGATCACCCAACGATACTCCCCCCAGCCATTACCACAACTTCATCAGTATCTTTTTTTGCTCAACCATGCACCGATCGTGAATTTAATTTCTAATGACACTGATCATTTCAAAAATTGGAAAAAACACTTCCGGCCATGATGATATACCTGGTTCTGTTATTCTCAGTGTATATGACTATGTAAAAGAACCATTGTTATATATGATCAATGAATCTCTGTCCAAAGGTGTTTTCCCCTCTGCCCTGAAACAAACTAAAATAATCCCAATTTATAAAACAAAGGTTGTCCTAATGATGTTAAAAATTACAGACCTATTACACAGCAAAACACATTAGCCAAGGTGTTTGAAAGGATTTATGCTACTCAGCTTGTTTCCTTCTTGGACAAAAATTCCCTTCTTATCTATAACCAACACGGTTTTAGGAAGGGTAGATCTACAACTACTGTGGTATATGAAGCCATTGATTTCATCCTGACATCACTTGACAGCAAGCAGAAAACCCTTGGTCTCTTCTTTGATTTTTCGAAAGCTTTCAATCTTGAAAATCATCACCTTCTCAAAAAAATCTTTCACTTGGGTATTAGAGGTATTCCATATGACTGAATTGGGTATTAGAGGTATTCCCCGGCGGAACTGCTAATGGGACGTAAGCTGAGAACAACCTTGCCATTGTGTCCCAGAAGGTTGAATCCCAAATGGCCCAGCCTTACGGCCATATGGGATAAAGATATGGTCATCATGGAGTGTCGGAAGAGGAACTACGACTGACGACACCGGACAAAAGAACTACCCCTATTGACTGTGGGAGCTCCGGTTTGGGTGAGAGATCGTCGGGAGTATGGAACGGTTGTCGGAGAGTCGGGCCATCCCCAGTCCTACCTGATTGAGACAGGTAGCGGAGTCATCAGGAGGAATCGGGTGGCGCTGACCTTAGCAGAACGGCTTCCGAGCACATCGGAAGATTACAAGTCAATGTTCCCAGACCTCGAGACCACATCGGAGAGCGACAACCCACTGGAGACGGGATTAGTCAGGACGAGATACGGACGACTCGTGCGTCCCCCACAGAGATATTCCCCTTAGTTTTGTTTTCCCGTCCCTGGTTTTGTTTGGCATTTTTTCAGGAGGAGAAATGTGGCGGGTTCGCATGGAGGCCCCAGTTAACTGGCACACTGGAAAGGCAGCAGCGCCAAGGACGCGGAGCAGGCGATGAGCGACTCCGAGGAGATATAAAAGGCCATGTCATCATGCAGCGGGGAGAAGTTTTACAGTGACTACCTACTTGTACACTCGCTCGGGCTCGTCCCTAATAAAGAGGCCAAACGATAATTAGTTGGTGTTAGTTATTTCGCGCCAACAACACACTCATGGCCCTATATTGTTCTTAATTTATCTCAATGACCTGGTTCATTATATTACTGACAACTCTAGTTCCAACCTACTACTATATGCTGATGATACAAACTTCCTTCTCTCCTCTACTTCTTACCCTAACTTGATTGATAAGGCTAATATCATCTCAAATAAATTTAATACCTGGTGTCAAGAAAATTACCTCTGCCTTAACTCCCAGAAAACACAGTTAATTGTATTCTCTCATTAAAAAATCAATGAAAGCTTTCTGGTCAAGATCAATTAAAAATCCATACAGTAGGCCAACTTTTCAAAATTTCTTGGCAGTCACATCAGTGCCAACCTTGAACCTGATTCCCTAATGAAAAAACTTAGCTCTGTCCATTATCTTATGAGATTCATACACAGTACTGTGAGTCTATATGTCCGTAAAAACTTATACTATGGTATCTTCTTCTCACATATGACCTACAATATAATGTTCTGGGGCTCTTCCACCCATGCCATAAAGATTTTTGAAATGCACAAATGCCTGTTAGAATTATTAGACGGAAATCATATCGCTCTCCATCCAGACCAATTTTTGTAAACCTAAATATTCTCCCTTTCTCTAGTGTCTATATAATATTCTCAGTTGCACATGTCCAACAGTTCTCTACCCAATTGGGTAAAAAACAGTAAGTCATTGAATGCCTTTAAACAAAATGTTCATAGTTTTCTATATGTAAATTATAGTACTCTATGAATGAATACTTAAATGATTTTTAATAACTTAATTGGATCTTATTTTTTTAGTACTATGTATGTACATTTTTCTAGATTGACGTGTCTTATATCCATGTTTAAAATGTGATCCTTGGACAAATAAAATTATCTTATCTTAGCCTGGGATTCATAATTTACAGAAAGTAGGATTTGGATTTGAGATTTGGTATTCCATAATTAATAAAAAACAGAGATTAGAATCCCGGATTCAGATTTGATAAATTTCGGATTACTTTTTTATCACATTACTATGATTTATTACATTACTATTTTTTATCTTCTGTTGATCTTTGCTATGATTCCTCAGTTTCTGATTTACCACAAGGAGACCAGTCTTTATCATCTTCATCATCTGAGTCCACCAAAATAATAACATCCTCTGTACCATCAAGCTCATTAGAAATACAGCAAAAAACTCTTAAAAATAAGTACCATTAATAATAAAGGAATATGTACCATTCCAACGCTTAAGCTCCCATTGAGTGATGAGAGCAGGTTTCTTTACTTTTCCTGATGGGGTATATCCCTTATCCTCCAACCTATTTCAGTTATTAGAGGTAAAAGATATGCATTTAATCTTTTTTACTCTTAACTTCAAAACAAACTCCAGAATTTGTTTTTAAATTTAATTCTACAAATTAATTGAAACAGCGTTATCTAAATGATGATTTATACATACGTTGTGAAAATCTCATCAACAGTCTCGCAGTTATTAAGGTTTAAACTTGAGTCTACAAGATTTTGGCGAGCACAAACATTTTGATTTTTTAACTTTATTTCATACAAATCTGTTTTTAATTTTGTGGAACAACTTAATTCCTGTTCATACAGGTCGTAGAGATCAGATTGTGACACATTGGCCTTCATCTTGACTTTAGTATTATGATTCTAGTCCTTATGGAAACATAAAGCCAATGGAATGACATATTATCGCAAATAGTATGCACATTTTACAAAGTGCTGCGCAAGTCTGCAGTATGCTGATTAGCTGCTTTGTTAAAAGAAAAGGTGCTTCATGCAACAGCAAAAGTGGGTATTGATGTCTTCAAAGCATCACATAGTTGGACAGACCATTTCAAAATTCAGTGTAGTAATGTTTATGACGGCATCTGAGATGAATCGGAAAGCATGTAGTCCAAAGAAGTTTCTCGCTGGAAGTGACCAATGTTTCATATTCACATTGATGGCAATAAGCTCTTAAAGATAATTTTACTGAGGATGAGGCAGGTCTTTCTTATGATGTACTGCCACACAAGACCCAAGCCTTCAAAGGGGATTCCTACCATGGGGACAAACACAGCAAAGCTCGCCTCCTCGTTTTGTAAGCAGCTAGGGCAGATGGCAGTGAGAGACAGAAGCCTTTTGTTTTAGGAAAATCTAAAAATCCATACTATTTTTTTAATATTAGGACCTAAGTAATTCCTTACAACATATGTAGCCAACACTAAGACATGGAATACTCCTAATATTTTTGGAGGATATATGCATACCCTTAATACAAAGACTGGGGGCCCAAATAGAAAAATCTTTTTGTTATTGGGTCGGTAACCTTCCCCCCTCCCCCCCCCAAGTAACTAGAAATTAAGATTTAAGCAGTCACTAAATTTTGGATATGATCTATTTAAATAAAATAAAATATTGGGATATTTGGTCATGATTCTACTTCATTTTTCTGCAAATCAAGATTTCCCTGGTTTACTTTTTCCTGTGATTTACTCTTAATTTCCATTAGACTCCTCAAAAGTAAAAAAAAAGGTTTTATGTTAATTCATTAGATATTTTCAATAATGAATTTAAATAACTCCGTGTATAATTGATAGGTAATAAGTTATCATAACTTTTAGTGAACATAAAGCACGAGATGAACAAGTCATTGGTAGTACTTTTTTAAAGACAACCTTTAAACACATGAGTAACCTAATTAAGTACATGGGTACATAAATTAAGTACATGGGTAGCATTCATTTTCTTTTAATCAGGTAATACAAAGAAGCAAATTTTAATTTATGTAGTTAGGTGCTCAATGAAGATGATACGGTTGAAATATGAGGGTACTCTTATTACTGTGATAATTAAATCTATTTCCCTGATTGACTGGAACAATTTGTGATATGTACTTGTTTGTAGCTCCCTATTATTGAATTAATTACAATATTACCCAAACTTAACTTAGGTAAGCGTTGAGATTATAAAAGTAACCTGTTATTTTCTGTTTTGTCATCAAAATTTTGCAAATTTTTGACACTAGCCAAAGAATTTATCGATTCTGCCATGTGGTTATTATTTCTACTACGTATTGTCCATGCATTTTATAATTATTTTAAGCATGTGCTCATCTTTGTTATACTTATTTCTCTTTCAAAAATTTGTTATACACCTAATTCATGAAACATAAGCACACAAGCACATACATAACTTCCTTAAACAAAGAATTTACTGACATATTAGATTACAATAGAAATTGTCGCTGCTATTATTTTTAACTTTTGATATTCATTTATTTCCGTAAAACTTCAGCGACACATCACCCGTTAGCTATATTAAATAAAATAAGAATACATTTGTTTGATATTTTGCATCCATTTACTGAAAATTAAGATTAACCACATATTACACCTGTGATTTACATGTTTAGCAAAGCACAGAAAAAATTTTTAAATTGCAGGTGAAAATAATTGTGTGCCATTTTATCAGTTGGTTTACGTCTTTCATACATGATGTGATAATAAGGTAACTGCTGGAAAATTCTGCCATTTGGAACTCAATGAAGCAGATATTTTACGTTAAGATACTTCATGCCCTCATTTGTAGGTTTAGTGTGATTGGTGGGTCAGGAAGGGAAGGAGAAATCCTCCCAAACCCCGTGTGGATGTGTGATTAAGACTCAACAGCAGATCATTCCACTTGCATACTTGCATACATGCTATGTGAGGGAGTGCATCTAACATTTGATATTTCATTGCGTTCATTTGCTTTGACCTTGGGTGGAGGTTTTGACTGAGGAGGTTCCCTCCTGAATTTTATTCTTTCCCCTTCATAATTTCCAAAACCTTCTCCACTTTTCCCATACCTTGTGCCCTATCAAGATTAGGGCCTGGGGACATTATACCCGCTATCAGATATCTTATGTTCGGAATAAACAAACATAAAGCAGTTTACAGTGATATAAAATTCTTCCTCATAATTTGAACTCCCAAATATACCTTAAAAGCCAGATGCAATCAATAATTGTTCATATGACCCTATATTTCATTTGCTCACTAAACAAAACGAAATCTTTAGTATGCCTCACCCAGTTTGCTTAATAATGGAAAAATTTTCCATACACCATAAACCTAGAGCATGTCTATTTAGGTAAATCAAATGTTGATCACCACACCAAAATAAAAGCACTAGAGAATTAGTTTTACAAAACCTGCAATGTCTACGTATGTCTGGGAGAATAGTTAAGCAATTTTACTTAAATAAGAACTAATTTTGAAATTTATTAAAATCCATGAAAAAACCTCATTAAATCTAGATACTACATTTTTTTACTTCAAAGATACAATCACAATACTTCATGGAACACCTGTCAGGTTCAATTTTTTAAGCAAAATGGGCAGGAATCAAGATGCGAACCAATTACAAAATCTTCTCACTAATCATGCTTTCAAGACAGAATAGGCATCACTAGAATAGTTGAACAATTATACACAAAACTACTTTCACCAAAGTATGCATATGCAGTTCTTCCTATGGCCATGCATAAGTTAACATTAAAATTAAAAAATTACATGAAAGGTAATGTAAAGCCAGCAATTCAGCAAGATGGCCATTGATTCATTCCATACACAACATAACTTGAACAGATTACCTTCAAATCCCATACTGCTGCCTTAGGAATTATATGCAAACAGAGGAAACTTATTAAAATCCAGATTAGTGGCAAACAGAAGTCAGCTATTCTCCATTTAGTAGGATAAACCAATGCGCTTATAACCCAAAATGAATGTATGAAAATCAAATGGAGACATGGCAACATGGAGATGATTATTCAAAAGATTAACACTCTACTGCCACTTGTGCCAATTTGGGTGAAATCCAATTAACCACCCCATGAAAACAACGATTATGTGCAACAGCTACTTCATATATTAAAATTATCAATTCATCATAAGCAAATGCCATTGCTTTATTCAAGAAAATCCATGAAAATATTCTATGAAAGAGATGAACAGCACCAATCCACACACATTTAAAGTGAGCTCTGAATGACAGGTAGATTATAAAATTGATAAAAAAATTATTCAACGTATTATTATTAGTTTATATAAAGCTTAACATAGACATTTGACTGAATCAACTCCATTACATCACCACTTGGCATAGATTAAGATGGGGAAAAATATTCTTTACCTTAAGAAATAATGATTTTAAATATACTAATTTCATTTAGTAGAAAATTAATTTCTTTGTCAAATCAATCAAAAGGCATATCATGCGAAAACACTGAATGAATACAGGCTTAAACTGAGTTATAGCTTCACTCATAACTTGAAACAAAACATTAGATTATTACTCAAAAGGTAACAAACATAAAGAAGTTTACAGTGATATAATACTCTTCCTCATAACTTGAACTCCCAATTATGCCTTGACAGCCAGACCCTATCAAGAATTGTCCATATTACCCTACATTTCATTTGCTCACTAAACAAAACGAAATCTAAGGTACACCTCATCCAGTTTGCTTAATAATGCAAACGTACATGGTCTGATAATAACCTCCTATATTTCATTTGCTCACTAAACAAAACCAAATCCAATGAAATCCAATTAACCACTCCATGATTAAAAGTAAGATGCCATAAAAATACCAAAAGCCCATAACAACCACAACTTACGTTTATTCAATTTTTATAAATATAGGATTATCAGTAAATATTAACAAATTAATATATCATCCCCAGATAATTCAGCTAACATAAAAATCATTTTAAAAATCATAATCAGTATGCACTTTTTAAAATAAGACTTTAAAGACAACATTTCAACACTATGCACACATAAAAAGTTTAAATTAAATAAACTAATTCTCCAGTGAAAATAAAGAGAAATAAAAAATAACACAAATTACACCACTCAAAATACAAGAACCCTCCTTAAATACAACTGATCAGGCCAAATGCTACCACAGCCAAATAGTGAGCCAAATGAGTACAAAAGAAATATTTTTTTTTTAAATATCAGGGTAGGCCAACCTTGGATCGAAATACATTCTTACTTTGAAACTTTTGTCTTTTACATTACATCTAAGTATATATCTAGCAAAGTAGTTTGCTGCTTCAACCACTCACCAATGCAGGGAAAATGAATAATCAATTCACTGTCTCATGTACATGGAAAGCTACTCAAGATGGATGCGACTGGATGACATTGAAATGAAAAATTACCAGCCGTTTCAAAAAACCATAAAACCACCTAATGATATACAAAAGGTCTGCATTTAAAAGTTGCAATTCATTTAAATCAGCACACGGTACACTACTTTCATTGGATTTTACCCTGTATGGCACCTTTCCATGCGACATGCAAAGAAATAGTTGAGACAAACCACCACTGAAAACTAACAGTTTAAGTGGTGAAACAGCAAACAAATGACCAAAAGTGGTGAAATGAGGCTCAAAGAAAATGCACATACCAACTAGCTGGCGAATTTGAGAATGTTTGGCATCAAGTAACTTTCTCTTCTCTTCAGAGCTTAATAGCAAGCTGTCCTCCTCATCCTCCGGGCAATTTTGAACCGCAGATCTGCCATAAGCAATGTTTTTCATTACAAAATGAAAAAAGTAGGCATCTGACTGCAGGCTTAAGTTATAAACAATTTCAACAACCAGGCTATGGACTCGTAACCACAAACTTCTTATTTGATCCATATTTTCTCAATAGAATCATATTAAAGAATTGGTGGCCACTCCAAAACACTTGCAATACTTTATTCCAACCTAACCTAAGAATTTTATGTTAGCATAGGAAAACTCAGGAATTTTGTAAAATAAATCCCAATCGTTTCTCACTTTCTATCGGTGGATCCTTAAGTAACTGAATCCTGGCAGCCAAACAATGCAAACAAGATAAAAGACATATAGAAAATAAAACTTTAAAAAATGTGACCAACACAGAACGTGAATACTAGCCTCTCCCCTTGTTAGGAACATTAAGGAAAACATTTACTGAAAATCTTAATGATGGCACAAGTATGTACCTCTACTGGAATAAAAGGATTTAGGGAAAAATGCATACAATAGCATTAAATAACATATACATTCAAGAAAAATGACCAAATAAAGACGTAGAACTTTAAAGGCATTTGAAAATCAGTAACAGTTGATATTTTTAGCAACAGTTTACGTAAAGTAGCCTTAGTTTTTGGCACCATTACTAATTTGATTTAGAGTTCAACACTTAGGTAAGCAAGTCAACACAATTATCATTGAAGTTGACATTAATCAAAACAAGGTAATTTTTCTTAATTGGTTCTCTTACATCATGACATTTCATATCAATGAGTTTTGACCTCTCTGAGACTGAACACTTCTCTGCTTAGGCAATGGCACCTGGAATGTCCACATGTATGGTGATGGGTCTAATGGCGGACTCCAAACTCAAGGTCATGTAGCAGTCCATGTTCTCTACAATCCACATACTATTAACTCTCTGCACTCTTCACTTAGGGATATGTACTATTACTTTCAAAAATATTGATACACCCACCAGCCCGATTTCATGAGCTTGAATGAATGGGGCCGGGTTGGAAAAATCTTGTAGTTGGCACACAGGGCTGGCTGCAGCCTCTGCTGGGAAAGCTTTACGTCGCCAAGAGACGAAGAGGAAGGGTGAGGATCAACAGGGCTAGAGAAACTGGAGTCAAATAAACTCCAGAGTAAACGCCCCAGCGGAAGGAATGCCTTCAAGAAACTCATGTCCATGCATCGGAGTCGATCGCTGGGTTTTCTATCGGGCTTCGCCTTGACTTTTAAGTTTCCTGTATTTTCATTTTAGAAACTACCATTTTTGAGTTTGGAGGGACAGGCGTAATAGCCGCGGTGGTTAAGTCCATGGTCGCTGTGATAGCGGAGAATGAGGTGTAGTTCAAATCTTCGTTGGAGACTTTTTTTTACAATGAGCAATTCCATGTGGAACACGTGTGTGAGAACTCCAAAGATTCACTCTTGACATCGACACGACGCATAAGATTGACAAGAGATAAAACTAATTTTGCAGTCAGTTATTAACATTTGATTCTACATAAATGATGTATAGCAAGCTACTCAGCCACTTTTTTCTCATCTGATTTCAATCACTAGAAGAAATTAAGCATCCAAATTAACAGTTGTTGGATTGTTTTGACTTTAAAATGATTTACTGGAATATCTCCTTCGAATGAAATAATCACTCATTGAATTATACTCTCTTGATAGCTGAATGGCCACCATAACCTTCCATAGTTGCCATCTTCTCTTTAACAGAGAGGACATTAGTAGTAGATCAATTGATTTTATTGATATTAATTATTTTCCCCTCGTCATATAGTGATTAATTATTTTATTTATACAGACGGAAAGTGGCGTAACCAATATCTATAACCAATATACAAAATTTTTAAAACGCTTCTCTTGTCATTACCTGATATAAGCTTTTTCTCCCAAGGAAGTCAACATCATTAAACAAACTGTGGTAAATAACAGACATGATACCCATTTAGTTGACAAATTCTTAAAAAAGAAACAATGAAGGCCAATTAAAGTGCCAAAACATGTAGTAATGTTTGAATATTATTAAAAAAGTGGACAGTACAACATCGAGTGTTTTTCATTTCGATTATGCAGCTCCACAACACCTCGCCTGAAACCGTTGACTTCAGTGGAATCTATTGTTGTTTTCAAAGTGATAAAAATTACTTAATGATCCCTTATGTCTTCGATGATAATCACGTGTTAAATCATTCCTAACAGCTAAAAGCTTTAATATTTTATTACTTCTCGTAGGTTCGTTTACTACTTAAGTAAGAGAGTGCTGTGAAAGTGTATTAAGTAAGGCCTCACATAAGTCACGCTTCCTTGAACTTGTTTCAACGCTATTGGTTTTCTAATTTATAGCCAGGAGGTTGAAATCTCCACCACTAATTATCACGCTTTTGTTATCTTTCGAGGTAAATGATGTTAATTGAGTTTCTAATTTGTAAAAATTGCCTATTTTGAATCTGGTGGTCTGTAAAATGAGCATATATGCATATTTCTTTGGTTATATTGGTTAATAGCACACCAAATATTTTCTATTTCATTGTCGTCTAATATGGGTGTGGTATTATTCAAATACGATTTAACTGCTATGAATACTCTGCTGCCAGTCCTATCTGGTCAATCACGTCCAAACATTTTAAATTCCTGTCAGAAAAACTTTGCTACTGTTAATATGCTCTGCATGCCAACTCTCTGTTTCAATTACTATATCTGCATTTTCAAATATATGCTTAACTTTGGCATGTCTGTACACTACGGAAATTTAATATTACTAAATTTATATTGCACTTAGCTTAATGAAAGTAGGTTTGCTGTTTTCTGTAATTCTGTGCATTTTCTTTTTGATGTTCTCTGAAACCACTGAGAAACAAGTTTTTCATTTAAGTAAGTAACCTTTAAATATTTGTCCTTCCCCTAAGTATTTTTGGCAATGAAGGTCCACGTTCCACGGATTTACTCGGAGGCTGTTATCAGGTCTATACTTCCGATTTCACTGAATGATCTACTCCCTAGCCTAAAAAATATCTACAATGCTCAAAAATCCTAAAAGCCACCCATTCTGATGCCTGGGTGGAGTAATGCACCTCAGAACGGTTGGGGGGAGCCCGGCATGTTCCGAGCACCGGTCGATGATCTATGAATTCTGCTCCTATGCTTACACAGATTTCCCACAATCCCCTGTTAAGGCGGTCAATCCTGCTACAAACATGGTGACCGCAGTCGATCCGCAGAACAACACTACAAAGGGACAACTGCAAATCGACACCAGATGCCCTCCAGATGTGCTCCATGCCCTCCACGTGCTCTGCACAGTTTAAATCCCTGAAGGAATTTAAAATCTAGTCGGCTCCACGCTCGGACCCATCATTGGTGCTGACATGGGCCACCACCATCAACCTGGAGCAGCCCATATCTCCAACCGCTGTGCTTATCACAGCCATGGTGTCGGGTATTAATCCTCCTGGTATACACCAGGAGGTGACCCGTTGGTCCGCTCTGTCTCTCCTTGCCCTCTTCCGCAATGAGGGAACAATTTGCTGGATGTTCAAACTCCCTATCAATAAAATTCCCGCTCTCTCTACCTGGCTAACCTCGGGAGCTGGTTCTTTCGAGTCAGGAGGTTCGCTCACGTCCTTGCCAACAGGCATCATGGGGCCATCCTCCGACAGCACCGTGAAGCTGTTGCGCACAAGAATGGGGGCAGCCTCTGCTCCCGCCTCTCCCCACTTCGGCCGTATCGCTGCCCCCTGACCTTGGGGCACCACTATCCACTCCGGCTTCAAGATGGGCATCATCCCCAGGCTCAGGGGCTGCACCACCACCCCTCCGACCAACCCACCTTCATTTGCACCCAAGCATGCCCAGAGCACTACCTTGGTGTTGTGAAGGGTTCTGGAGGATAGCCACGGCCCCCGACGCCCACACAATCCATCATACAAGAATCTCTCCAATCTCTGCAACCATCCTCTCCAGCTCAGCGATGCGGGCCTCCAGGAGGGCACTCTTTGCCCAGCTGTTGAGGCTAGCCACAGACCTGCAGTAACCCATACAATTCTACTGGCATTACGAAAACGTTAATATGATACGATACTTTTTATGATACGATTTTTTTTGTCTGGATGAGTTTCTTAAAAGAAGTCAAATGGCAAGGGGATCCTACACAGAAATCTAAACGAAGTTGTGCGATATTGTTGTGACGTCAATGGAAATGGTAGAGTAAACATTATTTAGTAAAAGAGAGGATTAAATGAGTGCAAAGTGTAAGAGGAGTTTTTAAACTGGATAAACTTTAGAAACTAAGGGCTAAATGGCAAGAATCGTTTGATTTTCAATAATACTACATAAAATAGAAAATGGGGAATTTCAAAGCATTCACGCAACCCACACAACAGTCTTGCTGTTGGCATGGGACTTTCAGGAATGTCAAAAGATTAAACAGTTATAACTACAAAAAATAAAATTTTTTGTCAGATTGTCTTATTACACAATGCTGAGTAGCAATTTTTTTTAGCATACCCCCCCATTTATTTCCTCTTTGGACAATTTATCCTCTGCGGACTATTTATCCTCCGGACTCAGCCGAAGGGCTTGCCCAAGGCGCGCCCCGCCACTGATGCCCTAACGACATCTGTTGCGCCAACGACGATCGCAAACTCCAGCCATCTCCATGACTCAGCATCTCCTGCCAGCAATTCCTGCCTGCCAAGTCCAGCTGCCATGTCCAACCGCCACGTCCCCTCTCCAGGTCCTCTCTCGTTTATATAGCAGTTGGAGACGGAAGACTACGAAGAGTGCTAAGGCAGAAGTGCTGGGCACAAAGGCAAAAAAACCAGAAATCCGCGATCGGAGATGAAAAGTAGTTCCTCATCTCCAATTGCAATCCTACACCGCAATGTGTTCCCCTTCCACAAAATTACCTCCCCTCCAAGGCTGCCAATCACCTGTTCCCACTACTCGCCCTCACAACTTTCACTTTTGACCTTGCCGAAAACTTCCCCTCCGAGGTAACAAATCGCCTCTTTTCCTATGCTCACCCTTTCCACTCTCCCACCGTCTGAACTTCCCCTCCTACGACGGAAACTGCTAATCGGTCTCTTTTGATATAGACCGTGGTCTTGAGAGGTTCTACTCTTGCTGTCTCGTATAGTTGGTGATTGATTTTGAAACTTAGACGTCAGAACACAGGTTGGCTGACCCTTACTTTGTTTGTACGTGTCATGTTGCTGACATATATTATCTTTCATTTGGTGGTACTTTTATATACTTGATTGTTCCCAATTCCTCCTCTTTCTCTCACTTGTATTTTGGGAAGAATTTGTTTTTAGGGCATTCTCGGAGAATCTTCGACTCTCCCCTCGATTGCTTCAGCTGAATATAAATAAGTCAAAAACTAAACTTCGTCACTAGGAAAGATCAACAATTTACTCCTTAAAATGCCCACACTCAGTCAGTTATGGATTGATTCTGGGCATGTCAGTCCAGCTGTTCATTCCACAACACACCATGTGTGGGGCCACTCACTCTAGGCACGATGGCCCATCACGCCACTTCATACCAGGAGTGATGAATCTGACTGGTTAGAATTCCCTGAGTGGTGACATGATAAAAGTGACTGCCTCTACATTCCAGGAAGGACATGTACCTACACACTGTATCCTTTTTGACTAGTGTAACTATTTGCCGTAGTTCTTCTGACAGTCTAGATGTCTGCCTTTGCTGAAGCATTCACAGTTTGTTACTAAATGTACAAGAATGTCTTTCACAAGCCTCCAGATTGTGAACTCAAATGAATTTGTGACTGTTCATGGGCCAGAACTGAAGTTTATGTCCTGACACGTGAGTAGCGAATTCCTGGAGCACCCAGAATGACACCCCTTGGTTGTCATGCCTGGTATCTATCCATAACTGTCCGTGTCTGGACACATTATGTGCTGAAAGGGTTAAATACAATGTCATCATAATACACATCACAGCCTTGCCATTAGTCTACTACGGTAGCCACTGTTGCTGCCTCATACCTACTGCAGCTGCAGTAAAGTCCGATGCAGAAAACACCTTCCAGTGGATGTTAGATTTTGGTAACAGAGCAGTGCTACCAGATGCCAACAAAAATCTTAGAAAATCTCAAGTGGTAATGGCAGTGACTTTCAAAATTAATCCTTTATTTTTCAGGTTGTAGTGAGTTGTGCCTTTCTTGCTACAGGAAATTATGTCATTAAAAAAAATCCATAATGCAATCAGCAATATTAAAACATGAAAATGTAATGAGCCACATGTTCCAGAATAATAGAATAATCACTTCTTCCCATATAGCAGGTCTTCTACATACATATCTTTCAATATGAGACACATGGGTACATGATATGATGGATAATTCTGCAACTAAAGTAAAAACCTGAATTAAAACAATATCTACCTGATAGCTTCAATCCAAACTTGCTTTTCTTTTGGTTTGTGAACTTTCAGTTCAAACATTTCAGGATCAGCAGGATTAGATGATATGAGATATATTCCTCGAGATTCTTGTCCAGCCTTTTCTCTCACGAGAAGTTTTTGGAGCGATACAACTCCAGCCTAAAATAAATAGTACAAGGTAAATGAAGTATTCAGAATGCATAATTTTGGGAGAGTCTCAAACCCACCATATACCCACACTACATGTAATGCATACAAGTCATGAGTTCTCTTGAAAGCAAAAACAAACAATATCTAGAGAGAAAAAGCAAAACTTCTGTTTCTCTATTCACCAGAATAATTTGCCCACCAAAAGTTAACTTCAGGAAATGACAAACTTCCAACATAAGACACACCTCTAAGTGGTCACAGGTTAGTGCACCAGAAGCAATCACTAATTGCATATTCATGATGAAATGATAAAACTTGGTAGGTTAAACTAATTCACTAATTGAGTATTCAAGGTTTGCCATGCTTGGCATTTAATGAACATAACATGAAATTGGTAATGAACTTGCATTACCAATTTCACCAAGCACATTCACCTTTAACACTACCTCAGATTCAATTCTCTGAAATTATATGGCATTACTCAAAATCTAAAATCAGTAGCAATACAATAAGGTAACAGATTAATCTTGGACCACTTTAATGAAAAATGCAAAAAACACGTACTAAGAGGAGAGAAAACTTATATAGTCACTAAAGCAAATATATCCAATTTGTTAAAAAGTACGTCATAGCTAAAGTAGATCAGCCTTTTTTGTAAATGATATGAAAGGCCATTAAGTATTAATTGATTGATATCCTTCACAGGTAGCAAAGAATTTGAATATCACAATTTCGTAAAGATACACTGGTATGTGTTTGATTTTACTAACACAAAAAACTAATTTCACTCCACGATAACTGGCAAGTACCCATTCAGACAAAATGATGAGTCTAAAAATACCATTCCCCAATTCATGTATATACATAAACAACTGCCATCTGGATAATACAGCAGAAATCTATACTACGGAATCAACAGGAAAAAAAATATGGCACTTCATATTTTTGAGTTTCGTATTTTCGAATACTTTTAATGAACCACGAAAAATATTTACCTCAAAAATTAATTTCTCGCATATTTGACAGCGTGTTAAAATACTATTTGTGTTGATGTTTGTGTATGCATTATTTAAAAAATATGTTTACACAGTATAAAATCCTAAAATAAGTTTTACCCTGTAGTTCCCTTTGCAAATGCTTTTAAGTTGCCAAACATGATGTTGGCTAAATTTTCATCCAGTTTATAAAATGTATACGAGGCCTGTTCAGAAAATAACTGAATATTTTGAATTACATGCCAACAGAGATATTTAGTGATATACAGTTGCCAGCACTGCCTTGTGCATTACCTCCTTTGAAACCACGTGCTTTTGGATTGTTGATATCTCATATAGTTTTCATGATATTGTTATTTGAGTGCAACATGTTTAAGTGTTAGTGGCAACTTTTGAAACGTGTGATTTTCTGGAGCAACGATTCAATGTAAAATTTTGGGTGAAACAGGGGAAAACTTTTCCAGAAATGTTTCAACTTTTGAAACAAGCTTATGGAGATGATGCTCTGGGTCATATGCAATGTTATGAATGGTTTCACTAGTTTCGTGGTCGTCAGTCAATTGATGATGATCCTCGACCAGGAAGGCCTTCCACTTCAAATGAAGACTCACAGGTTCAGAAAATTGACGATCTGGTGCATGCAAATGGCCGATTGACGGCCAGAGAAATTGCAGAAGAGGTTAGCATCTCAACTGGGTCATACCAAGAAATTTTGACAAAAAAATAGAATATGCATCAAGTTGCAGCAAAATTAATTCCTTATTTGATGACAACGACAGAAAGAAAATGGAGTGGACATTTGTCAGGAACTCCTTGAACAATGCAATGACGATGAAACATTCATGCAGAGGATCATAACGTGAGATAAAAGCTGGGTTTACGGCTACAAGACAAAAGCTCATTCATCACAATGGATTGGCAAAGGATTCCCACGCCCCAAGAAAGCACATGAGTCTGGATCCAATGTCACTTTTTTTTAGACTTCAATGGAATTGTGCAATTTGGATTCTTGCCTCAAGGTGAAACAAGGAACCATCAAGGAACAATTACTATCAAGGCATTTTACAATGGTTATGTGAAAAAAATCCACAAAAAGTGACCAGAGTTGTGGTGAGAAAACTCATGGTTCATGTACCACGACAAAGCACTTGCACACTCAGCTATGTAAATTCATCAGTTTTGTGCCAAAAATCAGACGACTGTTCTACCACAGTCTCCTCTTCAGACCTAGCTCCATGAAATTTCTTCTTATTTCTAAAAATTTCTAAGGGGAGGGGAGTATTTTGAAGGGGTCAAGGATCAATAATCTGTCAAATTAATAATAAAGTTTAAATAAAGTTCAGTTAATTTCCGATCAGATCTCATATTATGCTAAAATTGCAAGTAAAGATTTAAGTACATTAAAAAAAATAGTACAAGAATTTAATTTTCTTAATCCATGGTCAGAAGAAAGGAGCAACTACTAAATAATAGCACTTAAGATAGGCATTTATTTTTCACATCTATGTAGCTACAATGGCAGTTGGCTCAACCGACGTGCCAAGTAAAATATCTTGGGATTACCTTAACTTCAGATATATCGTGGGGAACACACATACAAAACATATGCAGCACAGCATCAAAGAAACTAGGTTTTGTTAAGCGTATTATAGGAAGGTCCTCGGATGAAAAAGTACATGAGAGATGCTATTTTGCTCTGGTTAGACCACACCTCGAATACGCCGTGAGCATTTGGGACCCTGGTCATAAAGATATAACCAAAAAAATTAACAAAGTACAAGGAAAAGCAGCAAGCTTCGTTAAAAACTGCAACCAATGAGCATATAGTCTAACAAAACTGTTAGAGGGATTAAGGTGGGAGCCCCTAGAGACTCGGTGGCTGCACACTAGGCTTAAGCTGCTTGAGATATTCAGAACTGCTGTGTTTCACAGCGACACAGAGAATATTATCATGACACCTCAATACATTTCTAGGTCTGACAGATGCGATAAAATAAGAGAGATACTCTGTTGAACAGATAGGTAGAAAAACTTGTTCTTTCCGCGCACAATAAGTGACCACAATAGAAACTGAGCTCCTCCAAATACACTCTCATAGGACATATTACCATTTCACCCCCAAAACTTTTATATCTTTACACAGTTGGTGACCTACCACCTCCTGTCACACGCCCAAGTGGCGGCTCACGGGGTAGTATGTACATGTAGAAGTCTTCATTGAACAATCAGAGGTAAAATGGAGCAAGAGACTTGGTCCATTTAAAAAAAAATCCTCCAGGCATAATTATTTTTGGTGTCTTCTACATGGTCGGCTGCATATGCTAACTTGGGAGGAAATATAGATTTGCTCCAATTACCTATTGCAGGGCATCAAATGCGGCATGAATTGGCGTATTCTTCATGTCTCCATCAGTTTAGGATTAGCTATGCTTTCAGTTCTAAATTGCAAGATTATTTGGACAGGTAATAATGAGGAGGTTGTGGAGAATGATACCAAAGAAAATAAGCCGCCAACTTCGTGGAGATAAATTATGTAGTCCATGCCAAACCTTTAGTTTACAAAGACTGCAATTCTACTGCAGCCCAGAAAATGCCTTTGCTTTCAATAATGGCAATTTGCCAATCCAGTTTTATAGATGCCACATCACCCATTGTCATGAATGAATCATAAACAAATTCCTAAGTCTCTTTTCGCATAGACAATTTGTGCTTGTACTTCTGATCAATTAAAAAAATTACTCGGTTAAAAAATAAAATTATTATTTTTAATCTTTACAAGCTTAATCTTTTCCCCATCACTTCACCTCATGCATGCCAGGAGACAAGTGGAACACCATTTCCTCAACTGGTTCATTTGCCTACTCTGATGAACAAAAATACAGAGCTCATTTAATGCCTTAATATTTACATGTAATTGCTGAATTGCCATGATTTAGGGGACATTTTATCCAATTGAAGAAGAGTGTAACAGAAAATTCATCTCAAATGTGAATCACTGAGATTATCCCCATCCAATCCATTCTCCATTCCACTACCTAGGCATTCCCCCCCCCCCCCCCCCCCCCCCCCCCTCGGGCTATGAAATGACTTTGTTCTTAAGATATGAAAATCCACAGAACAATGCCACAAATCAATAAGTTTTTCAAGCAAAATTAAGTCCACAATGGACCATTTTGAACAAAAATGCCAAATTTTGCAGGAGAACACTGAGAAACAGTTATGAAAGGTGTAATAGCTTAATTTTATACACTCACCTTATTGTCTGGTGTAAAAAATGAATACTTATGATTATTTTCTTGGAGGAAAAATAAAACATCCGAGAGAACTATAACAAGCACTACTTGCATCTTGCTTCGACCCTGCATCAACATCGCAACACCTTCAAACCTGTGTATAAAAACAAACAAAGTGTATAAAAAGTGTGTACAGCAAAAAATCTAAATCATCTCAAATATGTGTCTGTATGAATATAGGTAATTCAAAGACAATGGAAATGATACACAGAAAATATATTACCTCAATTTTCTGTTTGCTGATAATATATCAGACTTTTTAAACTTCATACCACGATGAATTGTAAAAGACTTTGCATCTATTCTATTATATATTTCTATTTTTCTGTCCTCCTTCTCTTTTTCAGCGACCTGAGCATCTACTTCAACAAGAATCTCCTGCAACAACAGAAAAAAACATTATGCATGAAAAATGTCCGGTTAAGGGGAAGAAAAGCTTCCTGGATACTCGAAAATTGAAGACAACACTGCCATTATCAAACAATGAACTCAGTTATGAGCTTCCTAAAAAACTGACACACAACTCCAACTTTAATGGCAGCACTTCACTCAAAGGAGATCAATAATAATCATCCAAATTGAAGTCAATAATTGATAATTATATCCTTGGAATATACTTTATATTAAAATACAAGGAACTAACAAAAATGTGGTGAGGTGGTTAATATGTAAGGATACAGATAACTCATTGGAATCTATTGAGCTAATTTGAATGAGAAAGGCAGCCCCACCCCACGTAGGGATTGGAATCATTCCAAAAAAGTTGACTTTCAACTTCGACTTGGGACTTCAGAAGTCGACGAGTCGGCACAAAAAGAGGACTTAATCAACTTTAGCTTAAGCTCCAAAAAATAAGTTGACACCTTTCTATAGAGCTAAAACAAACCGACAGCGTGATACTTAATGATGCTTAATTAAAGTTGATCCACTTGTGATTGTATGGTGACCAAAATAGTGAAGCCCAACGATAACAGCCCAAAAACTGTACATGAAGCAATAATTTTAGTTTAAAAAAACAACATATGGATTATACTTGATACATATTGCTGAAATTCAGTCATGTTTAAAATAAAAAAATACTGTAACAATGGGGAAAAGAACAAGGATGTTTAAAAGTTAAACAAAAGATCATTGGTGCAATAAAAACATTGTCTACTCTTTCTACAAGCGAAGGGGTATAGAGCCATGGAATAGCCCCATTTTCATTGTTTCTCCTCAGGTGAGCCCTATCATTTTTAAATATATTTCCCACTTTGAAAAAGAGTCTTTCACATGGCACTGATGTTGCCAAGATTGGGTGGTACTTCATGGCCATTGAGTGGGTATTAGGAAATTCTGACTTGATTCTGTTCAACAACTGGATAATAATATTAATAATCATTTATTTGCCCGGAGATCATATTACATTCAGTATGTAAAAGATATAAGGCATGTCACATTTACGTCAAAAATCAAACACATTACACATACACTCTGTTTATCACAGTATATACTCAAATGTATGGGTTTTTTATTACATTTGTGTTAAAAAATTCTTTCAAAGAATAAAACATTCTGGAGTGAAAAAACTTCATTACATTTTTTCTAAATGCTTCAATGCTAATCTTAGATTTGAGGTCCGATGGTAAGTGATTATAAATCTTTAAACCCATGGACATTGGTCCATGCTTAGCTATGGTGGTCCTAACAAAGTTTGGGTGGAGGTCCATGTGCCTTCTGGTGTTGTAACCATGAATACCGTTATTTGTCAGGTAATCTGCTAAATTATTCTTAACAGACACACAAACAGTATACATATAAACAATAGGAATCGGAAGTAAGCCAAGCTTCTTGAACGAAGGAAGACATGGTGTAAATGCCTGAACATTGCACATTAGCCTAACTACCCGTTTTTGGATCTTGAAAATTATGTCAGCATGGGGGGAGGAACCCAAAAACAGAATGCTAAACATCACTTGTGAATAAAATTCTCCATAATAAATGGCTAGCAGCACGTCAATACTTACTGTTTGTCTTATGCTCCTAAAAAGAAAGCTTAATTTACTCTTAAGTTTGCAAATATGTTCTTCCCAAGAAATGGTATGGGACAATGTTATTCCGAGAAATGGTGTACTGGAGATTTGTGGGATACAATTGCCATCTATGTTCACTGAAATTGCGGCAGGGGCTTTGTTTTTGGTGGTGAAATATATGAGACCAGACTTATTAGCATTCAGTTTTAAAAGATTTTGGTGGCACCAATCAGACAGCATGTTTGTGACACTTTCTGCCCTCTGAGATAAGATATTAGCAGATGACACAAACCTTATTGTACAATACAATAAGGTTGGTGTCATCTGCATATAGTACAGGTTCAATGCCAGGCACTGATTTCATAAATCCAGGTAAGTCATTGATATATATTGAAAACAAAATAGGGCCTAGAATGGAACCCTGGGGTATACCAATGGTGACTGATTTTCCAGGGGAGATAAACTGTGAGCCTTTTTTTGACAGAATGACATGTTGGCAGCGTTTGCTCAGGTATGATTTGATCCACAAGTAAGGAATACCTCTTATCCCATATCTTTCCAGTTTAATCAGTAGTATCTGGTGGTTTACAAGATCAAACGCCTTTGAGAAATCAAAAAAATAAGCCTAATGTCTCTGTTCTATTATCTAGGTTTGATAGAATCTGGTTCACCAAGTAATAAGTGGCCGTGGATGTTGATCTTGATTTCCTAAACCCATTTTGAGAGGTATGCAGCAGGTTGTGTTTTTCAAGATATGAGGTCAACCGGGCAAAGAAAACTTTTTCAAATAACTTACCGATTTGGTTCAAGAGAGAAATAGGCCTGAAGGAATTCTTATCATGCTTAGGACCTTTGACTTTATAGACAGGTATGACTTTGGCTATTTTAAGTGCTGCAGGGAAAATCCCAAGCCGTAGTGACTCATTAATGAGAAATAACATATGATCACTAATAGTAAGGATTGATTTCTTTACGACAGTTGCTGGAATACCATCTAAACCTAAACTGTTTTTATTAGGTAGGCTATTAACAATTCTAGTCAGTTCCATTTCAGTGCAAGGATTAGGATATAAAGAATAGCATGAACTGGGGATATGTGAGTAAAAGTCAGGACTTACTGGATTTGTGGTTGTCTGATGGAATAGATAGAAGCTGTTTAAAGTCAATGCAATTTGAGAATAATCTGAAATAACATTACCACAAGAGCCCAAGAGCTGAAGGTGACAATGTCGGTTATATGGGTTCTTTGATTCTTTATCTTCCAGATTTCTTTGAATTTATTGCTTGAAATTGTAATTCTACGGTTATTGAAAGATTTTTTTGTGGATTGTAATATGTTTCGGTAGTTTTTCTTTAGGGCAGCATAACCTGCCCGGTCCACCAAATCAGTTTTGTTTTTATAGTACGCAGCTGCAGCCTTCATGTTTCTTGAGAGGCATCGAATTTCATCAGTGACCCAACGATTTTTGTCTGCAGTCGCAGAAAATGGTCCTATAGGTTTTTTGAGAACCAGGGGAAAACAGACATCAAAACAATCCAGGAAGATAGAGTAGAAGTAGTTGAAACTATTATCAAAAGATTCCTGGTTGTACATCTCAGACCAGTCCTGTGAACGCAGCATTTCATGAAAATCAAGTGTATTCTGCTCGGAGAAGTGTCATTTGTAGTGTTTTGTGCACTGATGAAGAGAGTGAACTGTCACTGAGCATAACAAGGGGTAATGATCTGAGAAATGAGATTTAATTACCTTCTATTCGACCTTCCCAATGTCCATGTTCGTCAAAATGTTGTCTAAAACTGTAGAGGAATTACCATAAACTCTAGTCGGTTCGCTGTTAGTTGCACTGATGTTGAATGAGGATAATAAATCCATAAATTCTTGTTTTTGGAGTTCACCAGTAAATTGCAGTTAAAATCGCTAGTAATAAAAATATTAGGATTTGTAACTGACGTATAAATTATTCCCAGAACTTTTTGCAAGTTTTACGAGAAAGTTATTAAAATCACTCGAGGGGGAATGGTACATAGACACAATTATACAAGGTGTGATAAAAAAATATGGTAAATGAATATTCATAGCAGCAACTACTTACGCTATATCGTTAGCTGGCTAGTTATAGTATCATCCACTTTCCATAAATCTTTATCTGACAATGCTCAGTAAGTCACCAATAAAATTAGCAAATGGGCTCAAGATAATTTTCTAATTGTTAACCCTAATAAAAGTAATTTGATACACTTTTTAACCAGCAGTCAGCCATCTGAAAGCATGCTAATAAAAATGGAACAAAAATCAATTGAACAAGTTAACACCTGCAAGTTCTTGGGATTATTTCTTGATTATAAAATGCCTTGGGCAGAGCATATCAATTTCCTTAGTAGCAAGCTAAGTTCAAGCTGTTACATCCTTAGACAGCTTAGTCAAACAGTAACACGAGAAACTTTACTAAGTTTATATTTTGGTGATTTTTACTCACATGTTTTATACAGTATTATCTTTTGGGGATCTACTCACTTGTCTTTAAAAATATTCAGACTTCAGAAACAAGCTGTCAGAATCATTGCCCAGAATGCTTACTCGAGAGCTTACTGAAGAACTTGACATCTCGTACGTGTCCGTACAAATCATTTTAACCGATGATTTGCAAATGAGACGAGTGAGTGCCAAATTTGTTCCCAGACTTTTGACTGATGAACAAAAAGAAAATCGTGTTTCAGTTTGCACAGAATTGAAGGATCGTCTTCATGCAGATCTGGACTTCATGGCCAAAATTGTTACTGGAGATGAAAATTGGGTCTATGGCTATGACCCTGAGACAAAAATTCTGAGTTCTCAATGGAAAACCAGTAACTGACCTAGCCCTAAAACGGCACAGTCAAGCATCAATCAGTCAAACTCAGTCAAAGTCGAACATCAAGTTCATGGTCTCTGTTTTTTTCGATTGTGAGGGCATAGTGCGAACAGTTTTTCGTTCCAAGGGGAACAATTGTTAACTCCGACAAGTACAAGGGGGTACTGGAACGTTTGCGAAACAATGTGCAAAGAAAGAGACCTGAAAAATGGGCCAACAGCTTTCTTCTTCATCACGACAACGCGCCGTGCCACAAGTCGCTTTGGATTCGCGAGTTTTTGGCCAATAAAAGTCTTCCTGTCTGTCCTCATCCACCTTACTCACCAGATTTAGCACCATGCAACTTCTGGCTCTTCCTAAAAATGAAAAATGTGCTAAAAGGACAACGTTTTGACACCATTTCTGCCATTGAGAAGGCAACAACAGAGCAGCTGAAAGCCATTCCAAAAGAAGCCTTCCAGAAATGCTTCCAGTTATGGATTCAACGTTGGGATAAGTGCATTGCTAGCCAGGAACAGTACTTTGAAGAAGATTAATTCAAATTTTATGTAAACTTTTTACTTTGTTTTTAATAAAATAATTCACCGTATTTTTTTATCACACCTCGTATACGTGATATAGTCAAGGCTGAGACCGACAACACTGCATTCAAATGTTTGCTCCTCGATGAGAAAGTCATAAGAAAAATGTATCGGAAGAAGACAAGCAATCAGACACTAGAATCATGACGCCTCCATGTTTGCAGATTGATCAACAAAAGACGTTAGCGATGAGATAGCCGAGCAAGTTAAAAGCGTTAACTTCACCGGGCTTCAGCCAGTGTTCTTGAACAAACAAGACATCAGGTTTTTGTTCTCTCACTAAAACCTAAAAATCTAAAAACTTATTGCGCATACACTGAATATTTACTTGTGTAACTTTAAGGTAATGCGTTATCCTGCTTGGGAGTCTTGGCGTAGTTTCCGAAAATAATAATTGTTCACTTTCACAAATTTGGGCCAGAAAGAAGAATTAATAAGGATGGACTCCATTTTGCGAAAGCAGCACACTATGCACAACTTCACCACAGTGAGGATTTTGCTGACAGCTCTTACCTTCCAGGTGAGCAGGAGGACATAAGTCTCATGAATGAGTCCACTGTGATCTATAAAGTTATGGGATCAGGGCAGAAGATGATGGAAATAGAGATAGTGTTCAGAAGAATAATGGTGGAGAAAAAGGGCCTGTTCGATGAGGAAATAATGAGAAGCAGAGTATTCTCAAGAGAAGAGCTAGCATGAGCGGGCCAAAGGATGAAAGGGTGAGGAAAGAGAGAACATAAGAAAGTAATGGTCGTTATGTGATCTTAGCCCATATATGGCTGAAACTGAACTATTAATAATGATGAGAGAAATTAGGGGCACTCATAGATCCAAATCATTTCCTTTCTCTTGGCCTACTTGAAAAAGACTTCTGCTGCTCCCATGAGTTCTCTTTTTGCTGTTTTCAGCCCTCCAGTGATTGGTGTGAATTGTACTGCTCCCATTGTACAAAGTTCTCAATTACAAATTGAGTATTCATTTTTCCATCTTTCAATTTCCAAAAATATTCCCACATAGTACTCTTGTGCTCCATTTATTATGTCAGAAGCCACAGGATAGGACAGAAAACAACAAACCAACATCAAAAAATAATAACAAGCCTACACATGCCACCAGCATACCTTCTCACGCTGAACATGAAATAGTGAAAAGCAAACATATGCCTCGTAGCTGTTGACATTGAAGAAATACTGGCAATATGCTCCCATCCAGCTCGTTCTATTAAACTTCTCCTCTACTCCAAACCCCTGGCCCTATATAACATGAAAATGAACTCATCCAGACAATTCTCATGATCAGCAGATTAACAACTATCTTTCATTTGCAATGTATTCCCAGCCAGCAACTACACAGATTTGGTGCCCATATGTATAACTTAAGACCTTAATTGCTAAGGGTAGCAAAACGCAGCTGTTTTCTTCATTAAAGGAGAGAGAGAAGGGTCCTTAGATCTTGAAATAGTATTATTGAGACTGATGATGAGTGCTGAGGTTTTTAAGACTCACTTTTTGCTGCTATGTACTGATACACGGCAAGGTACTTAAAAAGAAGGGATATAAGAAATGTTTCAATTTTTTCATAATTTCTAAAGAAACACTATGTCTATGAGGTACAAAGGTGACAATATTAACCTGCCATATTTAAAATTATTCAACTCTTTAACTAGAATAATCATATGACTCCCAGAGAAATAGCCCTTCTAGAAAATTGAAAATGGCACCACTTTACCCCCTCTTAGCCATCTATATGCTTCTAGATGATAATCAATTGTTTTCATTGCTTCTCCTTTAAGTTTGCTCTATAATAAATTCTCTATGTGCAAAATTGTCAATCAATTATTTGGAAAATTGAATTTGCAGTCGGACAAAAGTCAAAAGTCTAAAATTAAAGTCGAAAACTAAATTCAACTGTTAATCGACTTAGAAAATTCCAAGTCAACTTTGGGAGTAAAAAGTTGATGCTCAACTTAGACTTTCCAATCCCTAGCCCCACCTCAGATACCTCCAACTAGATTAGAGATTCCATGTCAAATGATGTAATAAAAAAATAATAAGTTGCATGATCATTTTTTTTAAACTAATTTTTTGCACAAACATACAACGACATACATTGGTACCTTATAAATTATTTTAAAAAGTTTATCCTTTCTTGCTTTTTCACGGCAGCCATTATTCCAAGATGGCAGATGCGAATTTTTGATAATTTTGATTTTTACTCTATCCCAACTGCAGTACTCGAGAACTAAGTATGGCAGAGGAGAGATACTAGAACTCTACTATTTATACAAAGTCGAAAACATTTCATTCCATTTTTCCTCATACATTTCTTCATTGTTGAAAGTTCTTAGTAATTTTTTTCTAAATAAAACTAGTTCATGGGAAATTCTACAAAGAAGGAAATTCTCAAATTTTAGAGCATTTTCTAATAGAATAATTAAGTAGAAGAATAATAAAAGTGCTACATGCATGGAACAAAGCCTTTTTCTCCTAAACGCTAACAAAATGAAATTAAGGCCTCCTGAGTAATCCACCAGGTTAGCAGCTCCCTCTAAGATCTTTCAAATGATAATGTTTCATACAGGTGATCATTGAGGTAAATGGAAGGGGCATTGAGTCATCAAACTATAGCCTGACAACCGAAATAACAGCCAGATTGGTTCTTCCAGCTCTTACTTCTAATCGAAGAAAAACTGAGGTGTAGTTGTCTTGTTGCCTTTAATCCAATGCCCGTACATTGTAGCCGTTTATACCGTGACAACACTGATGCTTTTTACATTCCAATTTACTATCTTGGCCCAAACATATGATGGGTTATGTTTTTGAGCCTACATCTCATGAAAATAAGTTAGTATAGGTAGACTTTGACTTACATCCTTTCAAGTTATGTCAGTTTTGAAGATACGTCAGATTTTCTGGCTAGTAAATGGAAATAGGCAAAGATATGCTGAGATTGCCAAGTTTGGGAGGAAATACTAATATTGAAAAACATTAAAAATAGAAATCACTCAGAAAAGAAGTAAAAAATCATAATTAAACATACAATTAAGAGTAAATTATGCAAAAATATAACAAATCAATATAGACAAGGAAGAAACCACATATTAGAATACATGCGGACAAGAACAGTGATGAATGGAGCGACGTTCGCAGAAGAAACGTTGGGAGACCTACCACTGTACATTATGGAGTATTCACATTACTGAATAGTCATGGCTGAATGCTTTTTAAATAGTTATTGAATTCGTACAAAGAGTGTATTTATACATGCAAGCATTACCACAAAGTATTTAAAAACTTTGCATAATGCATGGCTGCATCACGTCTTTATTTGCATTCAACATAGATGCAACTATCAAAGTTTATTTCTCATCCTGCTCTCCTTTCATCTCCTGAATATGACAGTGATGAACAGCTGTGTGGCCTTGGCCTCATGCGGAGGACAGATGACTCAGAGGCAGTATCGCCTCACTCTTGTGAGGCAACTGATAGAGAAAGGCACATCAGCACTTCCCTCAATAACTACACAGAGGGGAAGACCAAGCATGAGGGGAACTGAGCTGTGCCATTTAGAGGCAAGAGGGTGCAAGCATTGGCCAGTGAAGGGAAGTCGTGCCCAATGGCGTGTGTGAGCTCAAAAATGGAAATATGTTAGAACGCAAATAAAGTGAAGAGTTTGCGATTTTGGATTATGCATTCTTCAATGTTTTGAGGAATATCACACGAAATAATAATTTTCTACTGAAATATTTTTAGTCCTATGTAAAAGGATTTGAACAATATATTCTTATTCTCTACATTCTTTTCTGGTTTATTTTTTCATTGAATCTTTTCCTCTATATCCCTGATGCAATCAGGTATTCATTTTCTATTATGAATAAACTTTAAAACGGTTTTTATTTGAACAAATTCTGACAAGTAGTTCAAACGATAAGAGGTTTTTTCCTGAGAAAACAGGAAAACATAAAAAGGGACAATTTAAATCCGGCAGGGAGGGACTTCGAGGGACATTTAAATGCGGCATCTTAAGGTTAACACATTCACTTCAACCGTCAACCGAGGCTACCAAGTACTGGTGGTTGGTGTTGGGGCATAGTCGACATGTGTTCTGCTCAGACATATTTCCATGTTGGCTTAAGCCATGGTGCTGACTCCTTGGTTAAGATTGAGCAAATTTTGTTTCTTTGGTTTCTGTTTTTAATCTTTTTTCAAAAATTTATACTGATTTTCTAAAGTATAAAATTAATTTTTAGCATACAAAGATTGGCACAGATTTTTGTATACATCGTATTTGCAAGTACATTTTATAATATTTATCTATTTTTAATGTTAGAATTTGAAAAATGGAATTAGGATTTATATTCTAAAGCACTGGGAGAATATTTTTTTATCCTGAAACCAATGTTACACGTTATCCCTGTTCCCCTCTTTGATCCATCACAGGTTTTACTACTTCAAATGATAAGAAGCCGAATAATCAATCGAGAATCTTTGGGAAGATTTTTCCTCAACGGAAGATGTTTTTCTCAGTCGTGAACATCTTGGTAATTGGATTTAGAAACATTTTCATAGTTGATGGCAAGACTGCAAAAATATTTGTGATTGGACAAAAGCATGTGATGTCCCTCTTTTTCACACCCTGCTCAAATATGATGCTGAAGCATGCACATGGAATACCAGGGCAGTTTTTGGGACATCTTTTATCTCATCATAGAGATGGTTATAAAAGTGCCTTGCCATGTCCCCCAGCATCTACAACACAAACTACATTTACCCATCCCATCCTCATTTAGTACTGACTGTGGCCTACACTCAAGCCACCCGACAATAAATATGCCGTTATGGAAGATTTTGAAAAACTTTTAATGGACGGCAGCCTCTCAGTTTGCTTGCAACGAGTGTGCACACACTCAAGGTTGATTTTAGATTCATTGTTTATTTTTCTGGCTCGCGAACGAAGCCTCCCTTGGATTAGGCTGCTGGCTTCTTGTTTTCGGTAGTGCATATTTTTTTATTCTCTTCTGGATGAGTTTCACCTAAATGCTGATAGGGGCAGAAGGTTAAGTTTTATTTTCATCTTATCATCTCCATAAGAATAAATATTTTATCCCCACAATTTTCATTTAGTGATATATGGTAGATAAATGTAAAAAAATAATTACGAAAGAAATAAAATTAACAATTTCACATTATTTATAATTGTAATGGCACTAGCATAAATATTGCCAATTTATAGAAATTTATAGGAATTTTACAGAGACACAACCTGGGCCCTCGGGGCTTCCGTCCCGCAAGAGAAAACTGCAAATAGAATACCTTCCAAGAATACCTCAGAAGAATTTACATCAACTGATGAGGGTGATTCCTGCATCAGCGAAATGATTAAGAAGAGGGGGATATTGAGGATGAAGAGGAGGAACCAGAAGAGGTCCTCTCCATTGTGACAAAAACGTCTGCTTCCTCTCGGAGGGTGAAAAAGAATCACACCCAATGCAACGTGATATTGAAGAAGAATGAATGGAACATCCAGCTGAGAATCCACCATTTGCTTTCTCTGGCAATGCTGGCTTGAAAGTGAGTGACTTCGGCACTGAGCCAATTGACCATTTCAATTTGTTGGCTGATAGGGAATTTTATTCATTGATCGTGAAATATTCCAATGAATATGGTGAAAGAGTTTATTCTGGCAGGAAGTGGAAACCATTTGATCAAGACTAATTTCCAATTTTTCTTGGACTCCTGTTCCACACTGGAATGATAAGAATGAACTGTACGCTGTAGAACTATTGGAAAACGGACAAACTCTTTCAAATTCCCTGCATTTCTAAATTTTTGCGTAGAAATAGGTTTCCATGCCAGTCTTTGTTTGCTCCATTTTTCTGTGAATGGAAATGTGGTTGAGCCTCAGGATCGGCCTGAAAAATTGAGGCCTCTGGCCATTTGTATAATACAATGGATTCAATTTATTACCTAAGAAGGGAATTATCACTGGATGAGTCGATGGTTTTGTGGAGGGGCAGGTAACTTACCGGTACATTAAGGGAAAGAGACAAATACGGCACTGAACTGTACTTTTTCACAGAGCCTAGAGGCCTTGCTCTGCGATGTTATGTTTATTCCGGAAAGGGTACTCTTACCGAAGTTGGAAATGACCATTGACAAATTTTGGTGATGACCCTGATAAATGGTAAATTGAGAGTTGGCCATAGGTTATTCATGGATAATTATTAAGACAGTTTAAGACTTTCACTAAGCTTGTTAAGACAGCATACATAATGTAAGGGCACTCTCCGGCAAAACCGGAAAAATAATCCTTCATTGGTAGTTTCAAAAATACTAAAAAATAAGATGATGCAATCTGTAGATACAAAAGAAATGGCGTTTGTGTTGCAAAATGGAAGGACAAGAGAGAAGTACTTTTCCTTTCAAGAGAATGTGAATGTGAAATGGTGGAAGACACCAACAGAAGAGGAATCAAGGAAAGTACACCCCTACCCATTGCTAAGTACAACGAATTCATGGCAGGTGTTGAAACACAAAATCAATTGCTTTCTTTATACCCCATGCAAACGAAAAACCCTTAGGTGATATAAGAAAGTGAGTATACATATTTTTCAGGTTATGCTGACCAATTCCTTTATCCTATACAATAAATATTAAAAACAAATTATTTGTACGATTTTAGATTAAAACTCATCAGATCTCTCAAGAGTTCTAGAGTTCTTCCAATACAAGTTCAAAAAAAACTGCGAATGTAGTTCATTTGCCAAGTAAAGTTTTAAAAAAATGAGAAACGGCACTTTTACACGGATGGTGCCAGATGTGTGCCAAATGAAGGAAGGAGAATGGAATCCTTGTATATACTACTGTAAGGAGTGTGATGAAGAACCAGGGCTTCATTTGGATCAATGATTTCAGAAGTACCACAAAAAATAAAAAAAATGTTTAAAAACTCAACTTTTTATACCTTTTCCTTGTGAGAATTAAATAAAGTTGGAGCTCTCTGGATATGCCATAACAATTGCCTATTTTCCATTGGTAGCTTCACAAAAAGTAATGAGTGCTTTTTGCTCACCACCATCAAAATGCTTTCACCAATTATCCTTATTGGAGATCAGCCTCCAGGTTATTTGGGTGGCACACTCACGCAGACAAATTTGTCCTCAGTTGAGTGTCTTTACTATGGGATACTAAGGCGGGTCATACTAAGGTTCTGTTGAAAGACTGGGATTTTCTTGGGTGGATAGCGGTCAGTTAGCTGCCACTTCCAACAACTGTGTGAAAGGCTTTCTAGAGACCTGCAGGCAGGCAGCAAATCCAAACTACCCTTGCCTGGCTGTGTGCGAGAAGAGACAATATCTTTCTTCTCCCCACTCTAAGCAGTTGAAAAGGCAGGAGGGGAAGTGGCACACACCGCTCTTGAGACAATCGCTCAGTGGGTGGATGGTTGACCATCCCCTAACTGGCCACCTGTCTTCCAAATTTTGGAAATTAACTCTTCCACCACTGTTTTCCTGAGGCTATACCACAAAATATGCAGAGCTCTTTCCTAAGGATCCCCTTGCCTTCTCTCATGGTGTCAGTAGGTGACCGGCTGGTGGAAAGGTGACTGGGTGAACAGGAATCTACCTACAAGGGCAGGCGCGAAGAGGGGCATGGGCAATAAAAGAGACAGGCGAGAATTACCCAGGTTTTCTGACCACCTGCAGGTCTCTAATGCTTACCCAGAGGGGTGAAAGTTATTGAGAAAATATATAGTTTAATTTCTCTATACTGTCCATTCCACATAGGATTGATGCTGCTCAGCGATATGCAATGAAAATCTAGATGTTTGAGGACATTTAATAGTAAAAGGATGACTAAGAACAACTTAATTTTTCAAGAAAAAAGCGAAAGTGCATAACCTTTCCTAATATTTCTGCATCAATATCAATGTAGGCAACACTTGACTACATCATTATTGGGTTATTAATCCGATTTGGTGAAGACGAAACTAGTGAGCCAGTGCTGATTCTGAGTTGAGGCAAATAATTTTATTGTTGTTATTAATACCATTAAAACTTTAAAACTAAGCCATGAGAGCCATAAAATGAGTTGTTGAAAAGTGTTAAAAAATTTCTATTCGGCCATATTGGTTGGATCTTATAACTGTAGTGGTGCTGAATGTGTGAACGGCTCTTTCTGAACGGCCAACGAAGGATTCTCCACATCTGCACTTCATTTCATACCCTTCTAGATATGCATGATCAAGAATCCTGTCTTTACAGGATGGATACTGATATCCAATTTTCAAATTCCCTGACATTTCCCTAATGGATTTACCAATTTCTCTGACCAATCGCCCAAAGGTCACCTATTATTGGAATATTTTTTCTGCTGAATTAAATTTTCTACGGCAGCTTTCAAGTTTCTAATCATCATTTCGTATTTTTAGAACTGCAAGCATGTATTTACTATAAGCTAGTGTGCTCCAGCTAATTCTCCACCTGATTTATGGAAGTTGAAAATAAACAAGAGGTAAAATTTTCCAAACAGCATAGCCTCGGATTACTTGTGATGAGCATAATACATTGTGATCATGATTTTTAACACAACTAGGCAAATATCGTAACAAGAATTCACAAAAGGGATACATTATACGTCTGATTCACAATTAAACAACTAAGATTCACAACTGAATGCTCCACGACTTAATGAGGCTTATTCCATGCACGTCAGCGATGGTCTTTAGTTTTAGTAGGTGAAATAAAGGGTGGGAAAGACTGGCCGATAAACATAATGGTAGAAAAATAACGAGGATTCCTATTCCAGTTTCTCCCTAACTAATACGAGAATTCCCTGACTTTTCCAGAAATTCAAAATTCCCTGACAATTCCAGGTTTTCCCTGGCAATCTCCACCCTAATACAAGATTAAGGATAATATCTCCTCTTTTCTTGGCAGCAGACAAACTAGTCACTATATCATGTTTCTGAAGGAATCTTCTCCACCATTCCTGCTATGAAAATAATTAAGGCATGTGCAACTGACTTCTCAGTCTTTAACCCATTTCTTTATATGCGCAGATCTTCAGTCTTGGGTACTACTTCCTCTTTCTTTGCAGTCCTTTTCCTTATGACAATCCTCAGACATCATTTTTTTTCCAGCACAGATATCAGGTTTTATTTCTCCAAGGGAAGTGATTAATCAGTGAAGTGAAGGCATCTGAGATGCTGTAGGCACGATGAGTGGCTGTGTCAATGAGTGAGTTCTTCTGCCTGGATTGGTGGTGTGACCTTGCATTGTGATATTGATTTGTAGGAATTTTCTTTTAGTAAACTGCATGGCCAGGGCTTAAAACTAGATTTTGCTTGCCAATACATAGATCTAAGAATGGTAGAATGGTTTTTCTAACTCAACACACTGAGGCAACACAACTAGGGCATTGTTGACTTATAGGATTCTAAGAGGAGATTTCTTCGGGTAAGGTTGCAATGCCTTTCCTTCAAATTTCTCCATAAAAATTTTGGTATCTAATCGGGTGAGTTGTAAAGCGAAGTAAGCTTCTCCCCAGCATTCTCACCACAATCACCCCTTCCAATATCCCCTTCATCATCCCTCAAAATATTCTCCATCTATCCTTCCTGGCTTCTCTGAATCATCCCATCACCTTACTTTCTCCTTCCACAGTATCCAACACTGCCTTTTTCAACTTCCATGCCACCCAGCTGACACTCTCCTTGCCCTCCAAACTCACATCCCAAATGCTTTCAGCGTCCTTACATTGTGATCAAGTTTCCGTCACATACGGCACCATGCCATATTAGATTTTCACCAGTCTTTTCTCCAGTATCTTTCCTCAGAGCTCTCCACATTAATACCCTTCTAGGAAAATGCTGAGTCAGTAATGATTGCATTAATCTACCTACAATGTACTATTACTTTCAAAAATAAGTACACAATCACCTTGCCCAATTTTAGAACTGGCTTGAATGGGGATGGATTGGAAAAAAACTTGGGAGTTGGCACACATGGCTGGCTGCAACCTATGTGGGAACTGCTTTATGCTGTTGAGAGACGATGAGAAAGGACAAAGAACAACAGGGCTATCAAAACTGTAGTCAAATATATTTCGGAGCAAACACACCGGCAGAAAGAATGCCCTACAGAAACTCATGTCCATTTCAAGTTATTCAAAAGCATAGACATTTCTTCAGGGCATTCCTTCAGCATTTGGGACATTTACTCTAGAGTACATTTTTTGTATCCCTGTATCCAACACTCGAGTTTTTCTAGCCCTGTTGTTCCTCATACTTCCTTGTCATCTCTTGGCAGTATTAAGCTATTCCAGCAAAGGTCACAGACAGCCATGTGTGCCAACTCCAGAAGTTTTTTCGACCCAGTCCCATTCCTTGATGCAATATTCCTTGATTTCAAGAAGGCATTCGACAAGGCAACTAAAAAAAACCCCTATATAATTGCAATCATGTTGAGTTAATAAAAAATTAGTGAATTGGATAAGTGACTTTCTCAGCAATCAAAAACAAAAAGTAGTTATTGATGATTTTAGCTCTGATATGGTTGGAGTCACATTCTGTGTTCCTTAAGGAAGTGTGATCGGCCCTCTTTTATTCACTCTTTATATTAATGATATAAGCTCTCAAGTTAGCAGTAAATTAAGAATATGTTCAGACGATATAGTTATCAACAATGAAATAATCGATGATGCAGACTTTGAAGTTCTGTCATCGGACCTTAACAACATTCATTCGGGATGCCAGGAGTGGGGGCTAGAATTAAATCTTAGTATATGTACCACAGTTCACTTCCTACGAAATTCATCACACAAATGCCATACCTAAACTGTGGGTGGAGTAAACATAAAATCTTAAAATACAGTAAAATATCTCGGTATTACTTTAACTTCAAATATATCATGGGGAACACGCATAAACAACATATGCAGCACAGCATTAAAGAGGCTAGGTTTTGTTAAGCATATAGTATGAAGGTCCTCTGATGAAAATGAAAAAGATAGATGCTACTTCGCTCACAACTTTTAGAAGGATTAAGGTGGGAGCCCCTAGAGACTTGGAGGGTACACACTAGTCTTAGGTTGCTTGAGAAATTCGGAACTGGTGTATTTCAGAACAACAAAGAGAATATTATAATGATGCCTCACTGCATCTCTAGGTCTGACAGAAGCAATAAAATAAGAGAGATACATTGCCAAATGATAGGCACAAAAATTTGTTCTTACCGTTCACAATAAGCGATTACAATAAAAACTGAGCTACACTAAATACACTTCCATAATATAAGTCACCATTTCACCTCCCAAAACCTTATATCTTTACACGGCTGGTGTCCTAACACAATCTGCCATATCCCCCTGCAGCAGGTCGCAGGGTAGTATGTAGATGTAGATTCTATCAAGTCCATACAAAAATGAGGCTAGTGGGTGCATACATATTTTTGAAAGTAAAAGGACAAATTATATGGCTCATTATGCTGTCATTAGGTCGTAATTCACGACCTATGCTGATAAGCCTCACCCCTCACCACGAATAAGCCATTGATTTCAAAAATTAATTCTTTCATCAGTAAAAAAAATACTATGTAAACCACGCTTGTATAATACATCTTACCAGGGCCCATTAGCTAAATATTGAAAATCAAACACTCCAGTGAAAAATAATAATTATACACACTATTCAAAAAGGCACATTATTCATTAGTAAGAAAATGGAAGAAAAAAACTCCTTAGATTTTATACCAATCAACATGTTCAGATCAAGAATGGTCATTCATTGCTGGCGATTATGGTGCATATAAAATAACTCAATTGCAATTTACACTCTCTTTAGTGTGGAAGTAAAGAGAGAGAGTGGAAATTACAACAGAGTCATTTTATTCACACCATCTTGGACACAGAATATTTCCACAAATTAACACCCGAAACACTTTCAAATATTCATATGTGGACTGTAAACCATTTGCTAAAGCATTATGCTACTACTACTGCCACATACTTAATTCATATAACACTGAAAATACAACTAAAGTAAAAAAATGGTCAAAACTCAAAAAGGCTTAATTTTTATCATGAGCAATTTTTAGTGAGATGATTTCTTTCCATCAATCAGACATATCAAAGACTCTGGAGGCAGAATTATCTATGAAGTAATGGACTATTAGTCAACATCTTGATATGCTGCACATCAAGCCTCAAAAAGAATCCAAGGCCTTTCTACAATAAATTAAAAACTAGTTATTCTTTATTAAGATTGTTTCCACTGTTTTCTATTAATATACCCATAAATTATTACAACAATTGCATCAAAGGATAAAAACATGATATCCTAAGACATGCAACAATGAAAAGCAAAATTTAGATTGGTTCCAACCTTGACTAAGGCAAGAGCCCTTCCAAGCATTTCTCTCTCAGTCTTGTTATCCTTGGCTGTCTTGATAAGAGGCTCAATCAGCAGGGGATATTTAGTCAATCTCTGAGTGACAAAAAGAATGCACTCAGGAATGCCTTTTTTCTTAAGCAGTGGGTTAGCTTGACAGTGCCGCACAAATTCTCCAAATCGCCGATCATGTTGAAGGTAATACTTGTAAATATCCACAGCATCACGGTGACGACTGCAAAATTCACCATATGCTGACTTCAGACGACTAGCACCTTCACCAGAAAACTGCTCAAGAAGAATGTCTCCGATGGATTCTATTACTGGTCCACCTGTCCTTTGACGCTTTCTAAGCATCTCTAGGAACCCTAAATGTATTTCGGTTAGGTCTAACAGGCGTGGAAACATTCGATCGACATTCGAACCCAACTGGAAATACTTCTGCAGACCCTCCACAAAGACCTATAAGAAAAGAGAGAGGAGAGAAATGTAAGCATCTCTGGGTAAATTAATTCCTCAATTATACCGATTGAAAATTAAAACAATATCAAGTGCTCCACTTGTTTTCCCTATTACAGCAGAGAAATTTGCTACTTATGTACTCCTTTGATGCTCTGTCACATACCCAACAACTTCACCTAGAAAACTGTTTATCTCTGTGCGCACAGTGAATGTTCCATAGAATATATCAAAGACATCTTAGTATTCATGAGTTCTGGATATGTTCCATAAAATATACCAACTTTAAGTTCTGTTCTCAAGTGAATAAGTTGCAATGTCAATTTTTTAAATATAACTTAAGGTGAAATCACCTTAGTTATGAAAAAAGGTAACTTCTGTCATTCCAGTGGATTGGAAGAATGCAATCATTGTGCCATCGTACAAAGTGAAGGGAGAGAGACCGAATATAATAATTATGGGGCCATTAGCTTATTGAGAATTCCGGGAAAAGTGTTCAGCAAAATTTTAATCGAAAGAGTGAGGAATATAACTTCTGACAGAATTAGGGGTATGCAGTGAGGGTTTATGCCGGGGAGAGGATGTAGTGACTGATTTTCGTGCTTCAGTAAGTGATGGAAAAATGTATGGGCGTCAGAAAGAAAGTGTACTGCTCGTTTTTTGATTTAGAGAAGGCATATAACTGGGTAAATAGAAATAAGTTGTGGAAGGTTTTGGAGGATTATGGATTGAATGGGCAGCTATTGAATGTAATGATGGTGATGTATGATAATAGTAAGGCAACTGTGAGAGTTAAAGGGGTTCTGAGTGATTGGTCTGTAATAAAACAGGGTGTAAAGCAAGGATGCCTAATGTCATTTGGCTTACAACTTACAAGGCACTCAAGATGAAAGTGCTAACTTTATTCCTCATATACAGTGGAGCCTGTTTATAACGAAGTTGAGGGGGAAGCAGTTTACTTCGTTATATGTGGGCCCGCTCTTGTGAACTTAAAATTGAACTTTGAACCAAGCAAACTGCTGTAATATCGCGGCTAATATTTTATAACCTCACACAGGAAAGGAAAAGAAGCGTCAAGGCGAAAGCATTTGGGAAAAAGGCTACCATCCGAATAGACCAAAAAAAAACTGATTTTTTTCTCCATTTCAGAGTCTGTCGCCTTCGCCAACTTCTAAAGAACGTTTTACCAGAGACACTCAAATGAACATACTAATTCAACTATCCTTCGCGCAGTAAAGATAGCAAACGGAGGAGGGGTAATTTTGTTGTCTCGTATTCATACATTCACGAAATTCACCTATTTACATGACGAAATTTTTACGAAAGGAAAGAGTATGTTTCCTGAAGGGTATCAATTTCCATGAGGACTATCATTTACGATTATATAAACCACGAATCGTATTTAAATCATCAGCATCAAGGCTAGCCGCCGATGTGCGACTTCGGTAAGCTCCATTTCAGAATTTCCTCGACTGGCGTCCCCCCCTCCAGAATCTGGGTGGAATGGGAAGATCCTCAGCATGTAAGGGGGCAGTAGGCGAGTGAATGGAGGGGAAGTGGAGGTGGAGGAACTTCGTAGAAAACAAATCAGGTGTCAAATTTCGTCTCGCTGGGCGCCTGACTTTCGGATGAGTTGTGCCTCGGCGAGGTGAGCGGATTCCTGTCGCTTGGATTGAAAACTGCCAGATTTTGCTTTACGTTTCATGGAACTACATGGGGCATTTCAAGTCGATTCTAAGGCTTGGCTAAAAAAATATCGTTACTTTTCCGATAGGCATTTCATAGCTATAATATTGTTGGACCGGTAGCAAAAGAAGAAATACGGTGATAAGATAACTTATGTGATTGATTTAATGCATTCGTCTCAGTTAATCTACCGGTTAATAAGTAGTTGAAAATTAATTAATGCAAGTGAATAAAATGTAGGTTAATGCATATGCCAGTTTAAGAAGATTACTGCTGGAGATTTCATTCTACCGTCTTTTTTAATGAATACTCTCCGGGTAAATATGTAAGCCACACAGTAGATGCATTTTTTCTTTACGCGTATATATTTCAACCTAGTAATACAACGATCGGTCGTATTCATAGAATATAGTGATGGGGTAAAATCTTTAGTCATATTTTCTGAAGGTCCCACTTAAAGGAATGTATTTCTTACTATGCAATATTAAATTTGTATTTCAGAAATAATCATTCGTGTGCGATTCAATTCCGAGAGGAGGAGGGGATTCCGAGGGAAGGGATTCAGAGAGGTGAAGGAGGGGAAGAAGGGATGAGGTTTGACTGAATGGGAGTGAAACATGATACTGGAGGGGAGTGAAACACAAAAGGGGAGGCCTTGCCTGACACTTTGGTTATCTACCCCCTAGATCACTCAAGTCCGACTTCCAAGGGGCCAACCAAGTATTACGTAAAGCGTTTTTGGGGGAGGGGGTTGGGGTTACCTTACATTCGCTTTTGAAGAGGGGGGGGCAGGTTGAAACATTATACTAGAATTGAGAAAGAAGGGTGTCTCAACGTTGCTTGAGAGGCAGTGGAAGGAATTCCTCAGGGGGGAAGGAATTCCTCAGGGGGGAAGGAATTCCTCAGGGGGGAAGGAATTCCTCAGGGGGGAAATAAATTCGTCACGGCATGGTTCGCCTCCATAGCGTCAGAAAATAGTTAGATTTTTAGCGAGCAAGGGTCCACCGTCATAATGATTGCGACCGAAAAACGAGTGATGGTGGATGTTCTTTACGTATCGTATAGAAGAAAGTTGTCGCCAGAGGTTGACCGTCTTCGATTTTCAAATTTCTGGCTAAGAAGTGAGTTTTTGTTAGCCAAAGTTCAGGTAAGTTTTTCCTCACTAACCCCGAGAGATAAAAATTTTTCTTTCACATAGTCTTTTGGAATGATATCTTTCAAACCAAATAAAGAAAACCCGAGGTCAATATCTTTTATAGTTAACCCAAAGTTGAGTGATACGTAAACACGGGTAGAGTGAAAATGAGGCCTGAAAAACTCCCCTCGGCCGTCAATACAGTATCCTCGATATCCGCATATTTAGAGCGGAGGATTTTTTTGTGATAACTCCAAAAGTCACACGCTCACTAGATTTTTCAATTTTCGCCCGATTTTTTAATATTGTTGACAAAGTACTGAGTGAAATATCGTACTATTTGTGACATTGGTCTTAATAATTTTGTCATATATGTCCTTAAAAATTTCTAATTTAGTATTTAAACTTAACACTTTTCTTCTTATTTTATCGCTCTCCATAGTGATCAATGTCACAATACCGTCTATACGATTGTGCACATAAGTGTAACGCATCACTAGATGCAGCAGCGAACCGCCAGAGACTAACCGATGAGCACGGATGGAGCTGGCATCAGAGAAGGGGAGGGGTGACTAGCAAGAGGGGGTGGGAGTTGCCCGGCGCATGACAGGGGTAGGTTTGGCTCAGCGCACAATAGGGAGTTGCCGTGTTCTTCTAGTCTGAGATAAGGAGTTCAGGTGCTTAGGGTAGATTTCTGGATGAGCATTCATGCGCGTAAATTATCGGATATTGATAGAGCTCTCAATGTTTTAACACGAAGGTGATATTGTTATAATATTTTTGCAACAACCGAGAAGAGGTTTAATATATAAAGGATATCTTGCCGCATGACTAAGTTCATTATAAGCAGGACTCAATTCAGTATGCCTTCTTTAAAAGCGGGATTTTTTACATGGCGAAAGGGCCTCTTTTGATGGGGAATGGCTTTCACTTCGTTAAAAGCGGGACTTCGCTATAAGCAGATTCGTTAGAAGTGGGCTCCACTGTATTCACAGAATGTGTACGATGTTCCATTGGACACAAATAACACTTATGGAACACATTAGACACCCTTCAAGGAACAGTCTAGGAACATTGACACATCACGCAGATGCAGCTGAACTTTGATTAACATACTCAATGTACACGGACGTTCTGGAATGCCCTGTGGGTGCTATCGGGTGACGTAGGACATTCTAGAACGTCAATGTTCAAGCCATTCTTCACGGCCGGCCAACAGACTCAAGCCACTCGTAGGGCGATTGCGATTTCACCTTTGTCATAGCTTCGGCTTCAACCTTTCCTATGGTGTACTGTGTTTTGGCATGTGTTGTTTAGTTACATAATGACAATGTTTGAAACTATTTCAATTTTTTATGATTTGAATCCTTTGATTAGAAGTGTATCTTTGTTGTTTTTAATATTTTTCTTTCCTTTTTGACATTAAATTTGATTTAATAATATCGATTCAACAAATGCTGGATTCAGATGAAATATTGGCCTTGAACTAACAGACCGTAGGTTTGAATCCTGTTGGGAGTGTATATAATGTTGCTGTAATGTAACCCATAGGTGACATAGTTTGATGTAACTAGTATCCTTTTTGTTCAATGAATTTGATTTAATAATATCGATTCGACAAATGTGGGATTCAGATAAATGAAATATTGGCCTTGAACCAACACACCGTGGGTTTGAATCCTGTTGGAAGTGTATATATTGTTGCTGTAATGTTACCCATAGGTGACATAGTTCGATGTAACTTATATCCCTGGTGCATATAAATCAATCCATAAAACTAATTAAGATATTTGAATCTGCAACTAAATCTACAGCATTCTACAATACTTGGATATACCATTTCTACAACGGTTGGAGCCACTGTTAAGGTGTATGGTAGGGGGTGCTATGGCATCTGCTCATATAAGTATTTTTCTACGCCCACAATTTTTATTCAATCTATTCACATGTATATTTCTTATTAACGGACTATACAAGAATGAAGAAAAACAAATACTGTATTTCCTGGCCCATAAGATGCACTTTTTTTGACTCCAAAATGTGCTCTAAAATCAGCCTGCGTCTTACTTCGTATAACTTCGTCCTCTAAGACGCGAGCTGATTCGCCAGGAAAGATACTGTTAAATATTTTTTCTTGCTTCAGGCATAGAAAATGGTTGCCACCATTAAAAACGTTGATAAAAACAGCATTTTGACCCAGTCGAGTTTGACGGAATCCTTGAAAGTACATACTAAAAAATTCCTAAATAAATCGTACGATCGTAGGCAAAAAGTTAAAAGGGAGTCTTTTGAAAAGCGTGGAATTAGCAATACGCTAGATGGAAGTGAAGATGACTTTGTGTGTGAGGAAAGTGACAACTCATGTGAAAATAACTGCATATGTGAGTTAACATCAGCAGTGATGACGAATTTCTGGGATTCTACGGTGAATAAACGCTATTATATTTGCAATTTTTAAATGTGACGGTTCCGTTTTCTTTTATATATAGTATAATCATTAAATTAATTTGATTCTCTTTTGTCTCATTGAAGTATTTTTCATAAATTCCAACCTTATAAATCACAGTGCTTCTTATAGGAGTATATTTTGCAAATTCTAATCTGATAAATCACAGTGCGTCTTATGCGCAGGGAAATACGGTAGTTACAATATAGTGAATAACATATAATGTATTATAAATACTTGCAAATAATACAAAGTAAAAAAATCTTTCTCTTGAAGGTTAATTGTCAGTTGCTCCCAAGAATCCAATGTATTACAATGTCAGTTTTTCATACCAGTTATAGTTTATTAGCCTCCCAGATGGCTTTTTCATTTTGTATTCATAATGTGGATATTACTTAATTTAATTAGTAAAGTTAAATTGTGTTATATTTTTGCCATTATGCCTTCCACACATTGTACTTTCTTCGTCTTTGCAATAGTAGAGCCCAAAAGTACAAATGAATGAATGCCATGCTATCATTTTTTTCAAAACCATTCACCACTCTGTTGTCTCAGCTGTCTTCCAGGGTAGATGCCTTTCACCCCCGACCCTGACATTGTTCAGCCATACACTTTCCTCCTTGTTACCCTCGCTCACCCCTCACCAAGGGATCCCCACCCTTCATCTTCGAGCCAGCTGTTCACTGTTGCCTGCCCTTCATCCACACCCAGCCTTTCTCCAGGCCAGCCCTAGTGATTCAGTCATTGCAAAACCTGCCCGAGGGCCTCTCCTGTGCTAATCCCACCTCTCACTCCACTCTTTACGGGGACCCACCAAACACCTCCACCATCGGCCAACTCTCTCTGTGACCAGTGCGTGGTCAAAGCTCTGAGCCCTTCCCCCATCTCTCACCCCATGGGGAGTCTCACACAACCACCGGCATCCTTAAACCCTTCAAACCCAACTTCTCTCTCCCCCTTCTGTCTCCTTTCGTCCACTTTTCCTTTCTACCCAAAAATACTTTGCCAACCACCCCTAAACCGATTTATATCCATGGATCTGATGATATATTTCCTTGAAGACAATTTTTCTCTGGTGTAGATACATCAGAATATCTTTGACACTTGTAGAACACTGCAAATTTGGTGACAATATCCAGATCAATAAGAAATAGACAATGCAAGATCGAGAAGGAAGCATCGAAAGTGCCAAGCAAGGGATTAGGATGGACAATTCCACAATTTGCGTGGCTTGTGAGGGAAGCCTGTCATTATGCGTTTTCCTTTGCTTCAATAACTATCACAGGAACATCAAATACTGAAATTATGTAAATATTGATTGTAGTTTTAAAAGCTAATTTCTCTGCAGATGTATTTTTATGATTATAATTTTCCAAAGTGATTTTAAGTTTTATAAATGACTGACGGAATTTTGCACTTTTATGAACACAGCCAATGGCTTACTATGACAATTCTCAAATAAAGATGCGACCAATCCATTTACTGAACTAAAATTATGTATTTGGTTATTTTCATCACCAAAATACTCAGTGAAAAGGCAGTTGTAACTCCAAATGAGGAATTTTCTTTTGAAGTTTTCAAAATCAATCTCATTCGATATAATTTCATTGATATCAGCGCAATATTCTATAACCAAGAGAATCAAATAAGTGTAATGGTAAGAAGAGTTTATAAACTGGATAAACTCGTTAAATTATGACTTTTACGGCAAGGAAGGCTAAAAGATAAAAGGATTTTGTTGCATGCCATTCCAGTAGAAAACGTGGCCAGAAGCACTTCGCAACAGTTATTTAGGTACACTTGATCCTGATCTACTTCCTGAAGTTCACTGCAGTTTATTATGAGTGTTATAATGGAAAAGAAAAGAAAGTCATTGGATTGGTTAAGAATTTTGAAATTCATTCTCGAATATGATAGAAAAAACGCCAGTAAAACTGAAATAAGCTGAAAATGTGGTTTTACTTCGTCCACCCAGTTCCAGAAAACAAGGATAAAATTACTACTGCCTTTAAACTTGGAAATGCCTCGAAGAATAGTAAGAAACTTCAACCAGTTAGAAAATGTTCCATTAGAATCGGTGCTAGATGAGTAATTTGTCCTGCAAAAAAGTATTGGCACTAAATTCTAAAAGCAGAAGCTGAAGAGTTTTCACAACAGATGAATGTAGAAGATTTTATCACTACCAATGATGACTGTCAATCGATTTAAAAGAAGAAGAGGAATTTCTCTTCACCATATTAGTGGTGAAATTAGTCGTGAAGAGTAATTTCTCTTCACCATAGTAGAGGTGAAAGTACTCATGTGAGGGCTCAAGCTGTTGAGAATTGGATGCCCATTCTGAATTTGATACTGGCATCTTATGAACCAAAGGGAGAAATTTGGTTAACCACTGGTTTAAAATTCCCTAATTTTAAAAACATTCGTTTGGCACATTTATACTAATTGTTTCTCGCTATTTAGGATGCGTACAATGCAGATGAGACGGCTCTATTTTAAAATTTTTCTTCTGGAAAACATTGGCCATTACGGTGGATCAGTGCAACAAAATGAAGCCATTTATAATCAGTAATTCAGCGCATCCTCGATCATTTTGTGGACAGCGAACTATTCCTGGCACCTACGAGTCCAATACCAAAGCATGGATGACATCGAAGATTTTTAGCAGTGGTTTCGGGCGTTTGATGCAAGGATTGGAAGGAATTAATAGGAAAGTCGTGCTATGTGTGGATCGCTGATGGTGCATTCCGTCCTTATCGGCACCCTTCCACAATACCAGCAACAATGCCGCTTCCGATTTAGTCCACATCATCCTCTTCATGGTGTATCCATCTCATCACCACACCCCTGCTCACACCTGATACTTTTATTCGGGTTCCCCTAGCCTGATTGATGGTGCTAAATCATTCCAAGATAAGCAGAGGCTGACGTTTTCTTCGCAGACTTTAAATGGCATCATGGAATATGAACTCTGATGATGATGTTGGTAATTTGAAACTTGTGAGTTATATTTTTAAAAGTGCAGAAAATTCCTTACACTTAGGCCGGTATTCATAGACGGTATAAATAATCAATGATTGCTGAATCACCGATTATTCGTCAATCATTGATTATTTGATTTATGTATTCATAGACAGAAAACAATCTCCAATTCATGAATCTCTAACTATTTGGGATAATCTGTAATTGGTGAATTACAGATTGGATGTATGTTTATTTTTGAGTGGTATGAGAAATTGAAGAGGCAAAACATTTTGTGGGTATCGTTAAATTTTTATTCATGTTGAGTATATAGTTTTATTAACTGCATATTGAAAAAGAAAATACAAAATGGATTGGCATGTTTTCTTGATAAAAATGAATTAGCTGTGCCTACATTAGAATTATTTGTTATGATTATTCAACGTTAATGAAGGCGTTGCTAGGGAAAATCAACAAACACTAATCTCATATTCCGGCAAGTGTTGATGATGTAGCGTGTGCTGTTTAACGTCAGGAATTGTCCGACCATAAGTGTGGTCTCCTCTTTTTTCTATTCTCACAAAGAGACACCTGAGGCACCTATTCGTCGCCTGAACATCAAAAGAAACAGGCGGTCTGATGGTGTCAGCTATTTGGACAGCCAAAATATTAGTTATATGTTTCACAGTTCTGGACGCCGTTGGCTGCGAGACAAAACTAGCAATCCCTACATATGTACGTAAAACACCAAAGAAGACGAATAGAAGCAGTAGCAGTATTTATAACTGATCATTACCGATAAAGAAAATTTGAAATATGTAATTAGTAGCAATTGATGATAGCTTACGAGTGACACATTCATGTCAATTTCGGCCGATGTTAAATTCAGCATGAAGATTTTGTAAAATACTGCGTGATTAAAAACCGCTGTGATATATTTTTTTTCATTTTTAATATGATATCAACAATTCAATATTGATGCCTAAGCGTAAAATCTCAAAGCAATGAGCCACAGTAGCACAAGAGGAACTGTCAGTCCTCACGGAAAGTGTCGACATGAACAGTAGTTCTAAGAAGAATATACTCGATCACTACGGGTTTTGAGAATCGGTATCCTCTATTAAACTCTTCGTCTGTCAACACTCATTTCTATTGTTACAGCAAGTTAGATAACGGATTTTAAACAGAGATTGATGTATATCATAAGCGGTCCATCACCAGACCCCAGTGAGGCCATTGACATTAAAGATTCACCCTGGAGTACGAATTTTGTGCAAAGTATCACGAGAAAAAAGGCGAGATGAAGTCCCATGATATGGCATGTAACTCGGAGGATAAATTTCTCCCTGGTCGTGAATATGGAGATGGAAAAAAAAAGGCCGCCGGAAGACTCGAACCGCCTGACCCTCACGTACGAATCCGCGGCGCTCACCACTGCACCAAACAATCCTATGTTACACACAGGCGATAATAATAGTTATAAGCAAAGTCGCTTTGAGGGTGATTGAGACGGGTGATGTGAGGCTCCAGAACAACCTAGCGAGAGAAAATTTTCCCAGGTTTTTTATACTAAGGGCGGATATTTCAGATTATAAGCTGATTAATTACAATACAACTAGGATACGTTTGAAGAAGTCCAAGGCGAACTACCCTTTGACCTCGTGCACGACATTGTAAATACGGCATTCAAATCGGCGAGTCAGAGTACGTAGTCTCCCCATGTGAGTAATTTGGATTTGTTGGATCCCTAATGTGTGTTTTTCGCAGCCTTTAGTGATACGCTGGTACATCGTCATCGGCAATCACATACACCAATATATCCGAACGAATTTCCATTGCACGGAAATCCTAATCAATTCAAGGTAATCAATAATCCTAATCAATTCAACACGTTCACATAGAGTATTCTATGCCATTAGCACCATATAAAATTGTACAGTTGGAACGTAAAGACACGAATATGTCTTAAACAACCACAGAACTACCGATGTCCAACAAAGAAAAACTCTAATTAATTACGGTCGAGAGCTTAATTCACGAATCTATGATTATTTGGCCAAATAATTACAGTTTGCTTGACTATGAATACTAGAACTATAAACAATGATTATTTGACGACTATGAATACATAATAATCAGAGATTGATGAATCTCTGATTCAAGAATCATCGATTGACGAATCACTGATTCTTTGACGACTATGAATAAGAAACAGTAATTACTTAGAGATATAATCATAGATTGAAACGAATCTGTAATTATTGAGGACTATGAATACCGGCCTTAGTGATTTATTCTTCAACTATGTCACGAATCTACTAAATTACTTCGTCTACCTTGTAATTAGGTGAAAAGACAACTTTATCACCTACTTATCCCTTTCGCACAAAGAATTACTGGAAAAAATTAAGTAATCATATTTGTGAATATGACAAAGTGGTCCTAGTGTGGGCTCAACAATTTGACTAGCCAAAACACCCCTCCCACTTAAAAGAGAAATGTTCTCACTGCTTATTCAAGAATGCAGGAAAATAAATCCGCATGAGACTCATTCTGCTAGAAAGAGTTGGGTGTAATCCGATAGTATCATTCCTACTTATCTCTGTCTTCATCTCATCTACCATAGACCCAGATTATCTTAAATCCAGGTGGCCTCCACTAATGAGAGAAGTGTGTGGGGCTGTGCAACATGGGGAGTAGTTGCAGGAAATTTGAACCAGAGCATTATGATACTTGTTCAAATTTGTATTCGGAATGGCTTCGAAAGTAAATATCTCGTTCCTCGCTATTAAATAGGATAACCCTGAACCCTTCCCGTTAGCCTAATTATTGAGCGTAATATTTCCAGTTTTCTTCCAGTGAAATCAGTGCCGTGTTGATGTAAAGAAACATCATTGGGACTAAGTTTTATACCTCTCCAGACATGCATTCATGTCATAATTTCCACCTACATTCACAAAGGATTAACTTACACATGGTGAATAAGGCAAAAATTGCATCTTAAGTATGACGTAACGTATAAAGCTCTTTCCCAATTGTGTTTTTACAACAATTGTTTGTGGTTCTATTGTGAAATGACCGCCAGAGGTGCTGTTTGACCGATTTCTGCAGTACATTCTCAATACCCAATCAACATCCCATAATATCCTAATTTTTTATAACAGTAATAATTTAGCACTACTTAAGTTCATTAGTTACATTTTTCTCATTCACTTTTACCCTCCAGTATATCAACCATTTCCGTGCGGTACCTTTGACCAATATATACATATACATTTGATTCCATTTAACCACAATATGCCATATTTTTCCCGTGACAGTTTCTTCAGAATTTCCCACTGAATGTCACTAGAGAGCTTGAAGTCATGGGAAATTCGGAATACAAATAAATCGGATACTAGTAGGCAATTTTTTCCCCGGCAAACTTTGAAATTTCGTTAGCGCTTCAACACATTTACGAAAACATTGCTCCAAATGCCAATTAGTTCAATTTTGCCCAAACTTGATGCAAGGATTCAAGGCATTAGCATTGCAAAAATAGCAGGATGGCTATAATGAGGGCGGGTTATTGCGAGCAATTTTTCGAATTTTGTGTGAACTCACTATAGCGGCCTTTTACTGTATTTGGTTGTATTAATCAAATCAAATTCTTGCTTTTGGAAACAAGAATAAAATTTTTTAACGCTCAAGCTTTCTTCCTTCTCTTCTGCAGCCATTGTCAAAATAATAAATCAAGTTGATAAAAGAATACCACACACTGGCAAACATACCTGAAAAGCTTGGGTTCTGAAGTTTCAGTATTACTGCATGGCACTATCATTGATTCAATAAAGAGAACAACTGAATACTCACACTTAACCAAAACTATCACAAGTCCACAATCTTAAGCTTTCACCTACCTTTTGCATAACCCTTAAAGTCAAGCAATGGTGTTTTTCAGTCAATATAAACTCATATATATGCTCCTGGCGCTTGATTTCCTTCTCCTTGAGCTTTTTTGTCACCTGTGAAGAAGAAAGGAGCATTTACTTTAGATACAATCCTTAGTAGGTTCTGAATAAATGAGAATGTGCTCCTCCACACATTCATTCATTGAGATCAAATGTAGAAGTAAGCATGGGAGTGTGGCAAACGAGGTTCACAAATGAAACCGTGGATTGACAGTTGTTTAACCTCAGATTCCAAGATCCATAGCGAGTATCCCAAAGGTATAAGTTGAAGGAATAAAAAAAACCTGTCAGAGACTTAATACTTTCGACTGACATTTTGTTCACTTCGCTATGTTGACTTGAAAACAGGAGAAAGATAATCATTTTCTGAACAATACATTAACACAAATCAATATTCAATGAGCATTTTCAAGAAATTAATTTCATTTAACTTACTGCAAGAAGTGAGATCTGCTAGATAGACACTGAATGACTCATATGAAAATGAATTGACTCATAGACATGGCTTGATTAAGAAATGATAAAAAAGCCCATAGAATAGAGTAAGCTCAGGAATTACCATACCTTAGAGTAAAGGAAACTACACAAAAGATTACTTGATTGTAATAGGATTAGTTGTTTGATATGTTACATCGTAGGGTAGTATTCATCATTCAGAACTGAGAAAATCAATGATCCTTACCCCCTAAAAATAACTGTCAAGTCATACATTTTTAATTCATAAAAGAAAAAGTTCATTCCATTAGCAATTCATGCTGCAAGGATCCTAGGCACTCTTAAAACTAAACATGCAAACTTTTTAGAGTGGAATACTTTTGTCCTCATTTAGAAAGAAGGCTTAAAGGAGGAAGTCAGGAGAATTAAACTTATTGGCATCATCAATTACCAATTACTAAGGTCAATTTGTTCAAATTCAGCCCCCATACAATTATAAGCCACCTCCCATCCTAATTTTTCAGTCTCACTCTTGGAAAAAAAATTAATATCTACCATTAGCATCTTTCTTTTCACATCAAAAATAGAACATATTCCTGAATTAGGTACTTACCAGATTAGCTTTGTTTTTTTTTTAATATCAAAACATGAGAATGAAATACTCAACTCCCATCACCGTTTATAAACTTTAAATGTTTTTCAACCTTCACATACTTAAAAAAAAAATAATGTCCTCTATTTTTTTCCCAGAGACACATTAACATTTTCCTTCAAAATGCAACTTAGAACAAATAAATATGAAATGCACATTTTCCTATCTTCAACTATTTTAGGCTATGATTCCTCATTTTCTGATTTCCCTTCACCTTCTTCATACATCACTTTCTTCATGACGACCACAAGGAGACCAGTCTTCATCATCTTCATCAACTGAGCCCACTCAAATAATAACATCCTCTGTACCATCAAGTTCATTGGAAATACAACATTTTTTCAAACTTTTGGACAGTTGATCACTTTCTAACTCTTTATCTTTCCAGGAAGGCCATCCCAACACTTAAGCTCCTTTGAGTGGTGAGAGCAGGAGAAAATTTCTTTATTATTTCAGATGGAGTATATTCCCTTTCCTCCTCCAACATCCACTCAGTCCATCGACAAAGGACTCTAATGCATCTAATGACATATCAAGTGGTTGAAGCATGCTCGTCATTCCTCTAGGGAACACAACCATGTCAGGACTTCCTCCCCGATATCCAATTTTACTTTTCAGTAACAAAATCCTTAAAGGAATCTAGTACAAGCATCAATGGCATATTGAGGAGAGACCCAGGTCTTCTCTGCAAAACCTGTTTCATCAGTCTCTCATAAGTCTTCCATCATCCACCCTTTCTCTTGAGCTTGAACATGACTTCCAGGAGGAAACTTAACTTTTGGCTGAGTCTTCCTCTTAAATATTACATAAGGTGGTAGTTTCCTTCCATCTGCAGTAATGCATGGAGGTAATTCTTGCCTTTTCATTACCTGTATTTTAACTGACGTGGAATTTTACTCCCTTTCTTCCACAGTGATAGAACTGAGCATGTCAAAATAGATTGGCCAGCATTACCAATTTATCCCAACAGGTACTGTTACTGCTGTAATAGGTGATTGATGAAACATGGAAAACTTAGCACCTTCTCTTCACAGACTTTCTGTTGATGGCATGAGACCATTTTACACCTCAATAGGGAAAACCCATTCATTTTCATTGTCCTCTATAACCACCCAAAATGTACATGGAATTCTGCCCTTGAAATTCCCAATTCACATGCCATCTCTCTAGCCACAGTTCATATTGCACGTGAAAGCTGATTTCTTCCTTCAGTTTTCATGTACAAATCTCACAACAAATGATTTCAATCCCAGGAGTCTGCCAGTAGTTGGACCTCAAAATGCACTTCAAGATGCAGAGGTTTTGATAAGAAAAGGAAATTGCGTTCTCCAACACTTTTTCTGTCTACATCATATTTTTCAGCCACTGAATGATTTCCTTTGGCACCAGTATATTCTGCTGCAGCAACTTTAAAATTTGTATAGTATCTCATATGCTGGAGGGCCTTCAATTGCTGTAACATGGGCACCCTTCTTCTAACTGAATTCAGATTAGTAAATGCTTGCCAACAGCAGCGACTAGCCAAGACATAAAGGCTTATTACTAACAGTTGAGAACATGCTGTGGAGCACATGAAAGTGTTGAAATAACCAACAGTGTTGCCAGACACCAGGTTCCTCAACCTGACTCCAGAGTACACCAAACAAACACCTCCTGGAAAAGAAAGCCTGCAAACTTCGCTACAGAAGTCTTAATATAGGTCATAAAACAGTGAGCAGCTAGGCCAACTACTGACACTACAGCATTATATTTAGCATAAGATGAGCCAAAAACAACTTCTAAAGAACATATACACCTACACTTTTAGGTCTCATAAGCGATAGTATTATATCCTAAGTTATGAAATTAGATATCACCACATTGATAGAAATATTCCTTAAAATATCATTGCCTTTCATGCCAGATGAGTCTCAGAATGGCGCATACTGATTTCAGCATTAATTTTAAATTACTAATCAACTAATGCGAAGAGCCATTTTCTCAGTTACCACAATGTAAGTCCTCTAAAATTGAATATTATTAAATTTATTGAGGGATATGAATCTTACCAGCAGAGAGAGTAAATAATGAAATGTACACATAATTAATGCACTAATGATATCATTGACAAATAGTCATTAAAATTGGCAACAAAGAGTCTACTATCTTGGTCACCAAAGGAAAGGGCCTATTTCATTAGAAAACTTCTGACAAGCACAAAAAAAAGTTTCATTTCAGAATATAGATAGATACCAAAGTTTCGAGTAAACAAGTTGCAAGCATACTACCAAGCTGGCAAATTACTGTTCTATATAAATTAAAAACATTTGATGCATTACTATTGCACATCAGACCAAAATGTGATGATATTTATCCTTACCGGGAGTTCTTTTTGATGTCGTGTAATGCTAAAATTATGCTGCAGTGTCTATTTTCAAAGAACCACGGAACAGGCCACTCAGTAACTTCAACGGAGTCACCTGCTAGTGATCACACAATCGTGTGAAAGGTGTTTACTTTGGACATTTCTTTGAAAATGTGTTTACTTTGGGTGAAGGGTCAAAGGCGTTTACATTGGACATTTCTTTGAAAATGTCCAAAGTAAACACCTTTCTGTTAAAAGTTGGGCTTTACCCCGTGGACTGTAGTGCTTAGTGCTCGCATTATATACACAGTACCATTGAGGACAACTTGCTCCTTAAAGCCCCCATGAGATTCACAGTGGAAGAGGATGCCTGAGTAGCTTAATTGGTTAGAGCACTTGACGTGAAATCGATGGATCTGGGTTCGATTCCCACTCCAGGCAAATGATTTTTCCACAGTGAATTTCACACAATTCTGCAGTGTCTAAACGTAGCTAGAAGGTTCAATGTGTTATTAATGAGTGTGACGATGTCAGCAGCATAGTTCACAAGCTTTCTCTTTCAGGAGGAGGTGGCCCAATCCAATCCATTATTAACTTATTTTTCCAGTGATTGCTTAAGTGTTTCATATTTTCATATTTCTGAAACAAGTCTCTTGAATTTGGCATCAAATTAAGGAGAATACACTCTTTATAGAAATAATTACAAACAATATCCAAATTAATTTATAATAACTTATAAAAACTGTACTAATTGCACAATTTTTACCTTTTTGTCGTTCAAGTAAACTTCTGAAATTGTACAGTTGAGCACCTTTAATCCGGCACGGTCGGGACTCGAGCGATGCCGGATTAGGGATTTTGCCGGACTACGGGTGCTGTGGTAGTAACCAGCATAATTATGGGGTCCGCGATATTTTTAATGCGGGAATTCGATAAATTATAACAACTTCAATTAAGTTTGAATGAATTCTGTATATTCGACAAGTAATTCGAAAAAAAAAAGAAATAAACTTCTTCTAAATTCACAAAAACAAAATCAGTCAACCGGTAGTCTCGCAAAACGGCTGAGTGAAAGGAATGCGTATAACATATAAACGTGTTGCTGGACATCAAAGAGTATATACAGTAGATAAGTAAAAATTTTTCATCGCTTCCAATTTTCCTTGCAATCCTTATTCCACTGTGTTTAATACGATTCAATGAGCTGTCTGCTGTCCACGTCACACCGTCAACGCTTGGTACAGAAACATGCGCGCGCCATGCAAGGTAAGACACTGTCCACTCCGTGACGTCACACACTCGCGTCTCGGCAACGACGTACAATGTAGTGATGTCTTCAATTTGCTGAATAAACTCCTTCATTGCGCACAATAAGTAATATAGACAACATTGTATGCAAAAAATCTTCCGATACTCGTACTTGAATGGGAGAATTTTTGTTAGAATGGGTCACAGTTTCAGTAATTACGAAGTAAATGATTCGGCAAAAAAGTTTGTTTTCCGCAAAGTACGCCTTGGAAATATTGCCGGATTACAGGTGTTCCCGGATTAGGGATTTCCGGATTAGGGGTGCTCAACTGTACAACTTTTTTTACTTTCATAAGTTTTTGTTACTATAAAATTATTATGAACTTAAACCTTAGGAAAATTGGTCTAGGTGTATTTTGTAGTCTCGTTAAATTTTTTTCAATGCTCTGGATCTGTTTAAATTGTCTAAAACAGCCATTTTCAAATTAATTTCAAATCCCCCAAAAATATCCCTCCTTTTGTGAGTGATTTTCATGATCATCTTCAAGGAAAGTATTGATCTCCATAGTTGGCCCATGGACATTTCTACCTTTATTGAACCCAATCTTGAGGAGTTATCTTCAATATTTCCTTTAAAAAACTAAATATTACTTTGTATAAAATCCTACATGATCCTTTGGCACTCAGTGAATTCCAGGCAGAGTGGGATGAGATGGCAAAGATGGCATTAATGAATTTTTATTTAAAACAATTCAATGTGAAAGTTTTTTTGAAAAGGTAAGTATGGTAGGGTCTCAATTATCTGAACAAAATTGGTCCTGCATGACCTTCAACTACCAAAAATTTGGATAACACAGACTTTCTGGGCTGTGCAGTAATGCCTGTATGCTAAAATATTACATACCTATCTAAATAAAGACATGAGTAGAGTAAAATAACGAGTTTATTCAATAAAATTTACATCACTTATTCTAAAATAACTCACGGGAGAAAATTGGTTGCTTACAATAAATTGGTAGTATGTTGGATGATAATTTCATTATTTTTCTGCTTCTCGCCTGCTTTTTATGCCTCATGTATGTACCTCAGCTAATCTCAAACCCAGTTAGTTGGGTCTTGGATAACCACAGCTCTACTGTATTTAAGATTCATTCATTAGAAATTATCTGCTGTTGGATAAATCCAGCAGGTGCAAAGGGTTAAAATCTTTCACTTTTTTCCTTCGCTTAAAATGTCCTAGATTCCTATTCTTCTCTTCTATAACATATATGAGTAGATAGAATTTTATACATTTCTATGCATGTAAATATATATTTGTACCAGGACTTTTCATAGTATATTATGCATCACACTTTTATGCCCAAACATTGCGTCAATTAACACTTTGAGACCGAGTGTCATCTACAGATGACGCGCTTGACTCCGCCCAGGTCCAAGCGTCATCAATAGATGATGGGCAGCTACGCCTGGCAGTGGTGGCCTTGAGTGCCTTGTTCTTCGCTTTCCCTATGCTTAGCGGTCTCGGATCTTCACAGTCGTCACAGTGCCTTCTTAGACATCGCACTGCACCCTTCGGTTCTGGTTCCGACCTTTCAATTGGTGCCGGCTGCTTCGCAAGGTACGTCAATTTTTTTGCAAGTGAATTTTAATTATTTTTGTTTTTGCCGTCATTAATATGTTTTCTACAGCTACTTTTTGATATTTTTATTGACATATTCATGTCCTGTGTTTCATTTCATCGAGAAAAAAATTTTTGGCTGAAAAAAATTCATCCATTCTGCCGAAGTGGAAAGTGGATCTTGGAAAGGAATTGCAAGGCACGGATAAGTTTTGGGTTTTTAATGAATTTTTACTATAGTCATACTCATATTAATTACAGAGGAATGTTATAATCATTAATGTAATAATAAAACATTAACTTTTACCCCAAATTTCGAATGGTAAATAATAATGTAGCCTTTTCTGTGGGATGTAATATCCATTTTTTTAAAATTTAGAATGAAGTGCTCCATCCGTTTTTGCTCAACTTCGACTCAGAGAAGTGAATCTCCCGTATTTTTAGGTAATTTTATTTTTGGATTAAATATTTAATGTATGTTACGTCTTTAATGAAAATAATTATAATTATACTTTATTTGCTTTAATTTCTCCTGTGATGCCAGCCAAAGTGAAGAGGCCTCAGTGGTGTAATCCCACCGGAGGTAATCTGGGCTAAATGAAAAAGAGGTGAGACAATTTGTATGAGTGGGATACACAGGGATAAATGTCATGAAGTGGAAAGACAAACGGGATGTCCTCTTACTTAGCATTGAATTCGGGAACGAATTGGTCAATGTTACCACAACCAGGGGTAACATTGTCTAAAAGCCCAAGGCTTTGGCCACATACAACAAATGTATGGGGGGCAATGACTGTGTTGATCAACTCATGGCATACTATCCCCATGATCACAAAACTTGCAAATGGTACAGGAGATAAGGAGTCATATGATGCATATAATGCTTCTGAATTCCTATCTCCTGTACCAGAAGTTTAGTTTGCAAAAACAGAGCTTTCACTCATACTGGTTGTCCATCATAGATGCCCTCGCCAAAGGCCAAACGAGAGTGAGTTTTCCCGTATCACGGGACCCTTCCATGATAGCCATAGATTCACATTTTCTGAAGAATTGCAAAAAGAGGAATGATAGAAGGGTCCAAAAACGGTACAGGCAGTGCTAAAAACTGTGTAAGAAGAACCTTTGGCCCCGATTGCCCCGAAGAACCTGGCCCCTGCTTGGATACTTTATCTAAGACTACCACCGTTGATCCCCTCCCAATTCCTAATGTCTTGCATGGGAATGTTTTTATGTGCTAATATAATGTATTATATAATGTGTAAATATAAGTATGTATTATGAATATTCTGGAAAGTGTTTTCCTAACTTTTTTACTCTTCGCTACATTCGTACCGACTATTGTATTTTTCTGATATACTAAATATCATTGATAAACTACATCGTTGAGCATTGCCAGCATTTCTGTTTTCTTGGCAGATTGTGTGCGTCTCAATAGTCAATATTTGTTACGTACGTTTCTTTATTCGGGTATGCTTTGTCGGCCAGGCATCTCAAACTGGAGGAAGAAAGACCCCACACCAAAATGAATGGGAGTAGGGGGTGGAAAGCCTTGCTCTTCCACTGCAAACAAGTCCCGTTCTGCACCAAAACAGCCCCTGTCTCTATCCTTGGGCAGGGGGCTTTCGAGTAGCATTTACTGACCCTTTTCCATAGAAAGATATGACTACGACAATGGAACCACACCGAAGGAAGCCCGAAAAGCCTTCACCTTCTATGACACCACGAAAGAGTTCTAGTGCAAAGAAACCCGCTTTCAGCGGCGTGGAAGTGAAATTTCAGTTTTCCCCGAGTGTGTGTTGGGAGGCGTGCGGATGTGGTGGACTGTTGGGAAGGGTGGGGGGAGGGGGATGCGCGTTTGACACGTGTTTGTAATAAACCACGTTTTTCATCATCAAACTAATCGTACGCTATTTAGGACAACTAGAGGCACCACAATTCAAAAACCGTGCAGCCACTCATCCAAGCCATCCTAAAATTGATGCACGCACTTGAAGCTCTCTTTTGGAAGAATGGAAATATAGCGATTATCTGACAACCCTCCTGAATGCAGACATTGTATACTAATGGACAAAATTCTTTACTATCTCGTTTGAATTTGTGTGGAGTAGATTTATCGATTCCTTTACGTATTGTTAACAAGAAATATCTCCATGATACTTCGGTGCTCTCATCCTTCATTGTGGCTACTAACTTCGTGAATGAGGCTTCTAACATCTTTCAAAATTTTTTGTAATCGCATTTTTCAAATGTGTAGACTTCCCGTTTAGATTTTACAGTGGACTTTACCGTTGTTTCAAAGTCGTAAAAATTAATTTTTGATCACTTATGCCTTCGAGGATATCGACGTGTTTAATAATTGTCGGGTGACTAACAGCTAAAAGATCTAATGTTTTATTACCTCTCGTACGTTCGTTTACAACTTGAGTTAGAGAGTGGTGTGAAAGTATATTAAGTAAAGCCTCACATCACGACTACTGGAACTTAATTCAGAGCTATTGGTTTTCCAATTTATAGCCGGGAGGTTGAAATCTCCACCGATAATTATTACGCTTTTATTGTTTCTCGAGGTAAATGATGATAACTGAGTTTCTAATTTGTAAAAAACATCTATTTTGGAATCTGGTGGTCTGTAAAATGAACTTACGAGGTCTGTTGAAAAAGTTCCCGAACTTTATTTATTACAAAAAAACTACTTCACTAAAAAATAATTGGTCAGGGTCCCCTTCAAAGTAGTATTCTCCCCAACGTATAAACTTATCCTAACGGTGTTTCCACTTTTTGAAATAGTCCTGGAACACTTCTTCCGGAATGTTCATAATCTCCTCTGTCGAATTGTTCTCTATCTCTGAAATGGTGGCAAATCTCTTTCCTTTAACCCTTCAGCTTCGGGGAACGTAATTGAACGTGTGTACGGGCAACTGCAGAAAAAACGTACTTCTACGTTCGACCCTCTCTTCTTACCTGCTCCCCGAGCCCCTTCTCATCTTTATGGCCCTATCTCTTTCTTCCTTGAGGGGAAAAATTGAAAATCCTTATTTCCTACCCGAACGAGTCCCTCGGAGGGACTCAGGCCGGCTTCATAGGTCGGCGGCGGAAATGATGTTACTCAGCCAATGTAGACACTTCTTTAGAAATCATGACGTCAGACCGATGAGCTGTGCTATGATGGCTAGCGGGGGCCGCAAATATTCAGCCTGGCTGAATCTGGACTGAATTCTGTGGCGGCGGAAGCTGGCCGAGAAGCAGGAAAACCCACTGCCTTTCAAAAATGAATCCTCTTTGGATGATTAGCGAGTCCTTCTGTTTCAGTAAAAGATTCTATAAGCGATGCGCATAATGTTTACGATGTATTTAAGATGTGTAGACTTTTAATTTATAATGACTTTAGAAAATATGGTGCGGTATCCAACGAAAATAGCCTTCCTTAAGGTTATATAGCATCATTAATCTACTTGCGTTAACCAGACAGTGGCTTAAATCAGCCAATTGGCAAACATTAAGGCAAAATATTAGTTATCCATTCTTGGTGCTGCAACCACGGGGAGAACATTTTCAGGTTGTGGCTATTGTTTATTGCACGTTCGGACAGTGGAGCTGATCACACATAAATGCTGATATGGCATTGCCTAACAAGTTAAACAACGACCAAATTACATATGTCACTCGCTCGAATGTAAGGACAAAGCCCAATATAATTCTTGAACTGAGTGGCAAGGCTTTTTCTCAACTCATTTCAGTAAACATGCATTTCGGATTGAGGCGATGCACGTTAGCTTGACGAATATGGTTATAGTGAAAATACTGTCATCAAATAAGCATTAATAAATAATTACTTACTTATCTTTCACCAATTCATTCATTATATCGCAAGAATCATTCTCATGAGTCAAAAAATGTTGGTTTTTCCGATGACATGTAAATACTGCAGTGTCAATGTTATTGTACGCCTACCACCTTTCATTTGTTTTCTCGCCGTCAACCTATGAAGGGTCCACCGCTACCGTCTGCGGCGAAATCCATCGTGATCCCCACTGCCGCCGACCTATGAAGCCGGCCTAAATACTGAGTGCATTTCGCCAAGCAAGCACTAAGCTTGCTAACAGCGCTACTCGCCACTGCCCAAGGCTATGGGCCGGCTTCATAGGTCGGTGGCGGTGGGGATCACGATGGATTTCGCCGCAGACGGTAGCGGTGGACCCTTCATAGGTTGACGGCGAGAAAACAAATGAAAGGTGGTAGGCGTACAATAACATTGACACTGCAGTATTTACATGTCATCGGAAAAAGCATCATTTGCCGACAGTTCGCGGTTAGTTGGAGGGGAAGGCAGTACCCGGCAGTGGCGTAGCTAGAGTGTGTGCTGCCCGGGGCAGCCCTGAGTGCAGCGGCCCCGGCCCCACAGTGCCGCCCACGGCAGACCCCACAGTGCAGCCCCCTTAAAAGGGCGCCCCGGACGGGCCGACCCGCTTTGCCTTCCCACCTAGCTAAGCCACTGCCTCGAACTTTCATCAAAGATGCATGCAAGGGAAAAAGAGAAAGTGTTGCAAAGCTGCCAAGTCAATGTTAATGGAGCCAATTATTCTTGCCGGATATTATCCTGCAAATGTTACCTTCGGGTTGAAAGTGTTAATGCAATGAGTATATACTTTATACATCTCACCATATATAGCTATCAATGTGAAATCTTCATTCTTTCAGACATCTGTTTTCAGTTATATCAATAGAGTAGTGGGATTCAAATATAGCGCCCTAAGGTTTGTGGAGACAGCCTGCTGCTAGCTGGTTAGAGCACCACGAGAGACGATCGACCTGAGGAAGCTGGCAGACATCACCAAGGAACGAGGTAAATAAACAAGACACACGACACAATTGTTAATGTACTTACAGGGTGTCTACTAATTTACGACAATGAAATTCAAGGTTTTTTCCATGATTTTCAAGGTTTTCGCCAATTAATTCGCCAAGGTAAAATTTCAAACGACTTTCCATTCATATTTTACTACCGATGCATGTGTGTTCTACATGTTAAAATGTTGATTTTTCAGGTCAAGTAAAACATATACTAATTAACTTTGTAGATTACAAAAATATTTATTGAATAGAAAATACTAGCCATCACTTAATGTAAAAACTCTGATGGATACAACTTGCTGAAAATATGAAGGCTGTAGTGATTAAAATGTAACAGATAATAATCTTTAACCTCAGTAAACACAAGATGCTGCAGCAGTGCTACACCAGGATGTCAGAGGTGCAGACGCAGCACATGTTGATTGAAACGCTGCAGCAGCATGTCACCAGCGCTCATGAGAAGTGAGTTATGGAGAAATGCATCTACAGCGCATTTGCAGCCCTTATTTGCAACGTGTTTGTCGCAGTTTATCCGCTGCGAGCAAGCTGCAGGTGAAAGTGAAAGCAGCATTGCACGCATTACTGTTGTGGCACTACGTGGTAACAAAAATACTTCACGGTTCACGAGCACATTCCTTTAAGGTACCCCAATTCTGCCATTTTTTCATCAAGCCGCAGTGAATGCGCTCGGCAGTGAAAAGGATATTATTGGTGCAAGGAAGGGAATGAAGATACTGCTCACTCAACTCCAATAACTATAGTACAATACTTGTAGTAGTTTTTGGATTGAAATTGATTTTTGTGAGTCCATGTATGGTCTAGGTGATAAAATATGCTCTTCGTTTGCACTTTTTTGCCGCGGGCTACTTCATTCGGAGTAAATAAAAACAATGGGAATGCATATTAGAGGTCGATATTTTTCGTTATCACTGGTGCAATAACCAAATTTTCAGCATAGGATAGTTTTCAACGACACATCAGCGTATCTAATGAGAACTGTAAATATCCAGCATGCTGCGAAGCGCGTTGCTGCAGCACATTGTAAGCGCTCCGGTCGCGCTCTTGATGCAAAACTGTTGCTCATTTGTAGCGCTGCTGACATGCAAAAAGGGGAAGTTTACAAATGCTGGGCACGTTGCAGCAGCCTCTGCGGCAGTTGCAGCAATGCCATGAAACGCACCTCATGTGCAACTGTAGCGTTGTGTGTTTATTGGGACATTATATAAGCAAGATAAATATATAATTAAACCTCAATACACCATAAGACGTCAACATTTACATTAACAGAGATCATGAGTTACAATGACACGTTCATATTTTAAACTAACTTTCATACAGATTTTTTGCTAGAAACCACGAAGGATCGATAAATAAAACAGCAATATCGGAAACACACGTCTATTCTCCAAAGGCGGCAAAAAACAAAAAACGATAGTATTATATAGATTATTATACATTAGATATAACGAAAAGTATTAGAGAGTATTGAATATTAGTACACGTTGTGATTATCCTGAGAGTCCGGCGTCATTCCCATTGGACCACCCGCCACCGTGTCTCCTACACTTTCAACAGCCAAAATATTCGTTAACAACAACAGATGAAATTTACCAAAACATCTAAAAAAAAACCCATATTCACCAACCGCCATACTTCACTATGGAAGGAATTTGCTAAGAATGTTTTCAGGGCTACATTATTACATATCCATTGATTTGCACAGATTTACATCAATATTATGTTAACTATTGCATTAAAATTAAAGACACTGTACTCAAATAAAGTTTACGTAGTAAACAGCAAGAACTTCCCGATTTTACAGTAAAATTCCCAGTTTTTTCCTGGGTTTTCCTGATTTTCTCCCATTCCAATGGAATTCCCAGATTTCTCCCTGTTTTCAAGGATTTCCCGGTTGGTAGACACCCTGACTTAGGACCTTACCTCCGGAAAAAATCATTTTCACCAAACTTCGTTTTCTTAATCACTCTCACTCACCAAAGGTTTTATTTTTTGGAGCACACAAAACCGAGGTGTTTGCCAAAAAAATTAGTTTTTTACTTTTTTGAGAATTCAATTATCACGTTCAATGCTCAAGGACATTCTGGAATGTCCTTTGGGTGCTATCATATGATGTTCCAGAGCATCCACATTTAAGCCATTCCTTAAGGCCGACCAGCGGACTCAAGTCACTCGTAAGGCAATTGCAAATTTGCTGGTGTCATAGCTTTGGCTTAAACCTTTTCTACAGTGTGCTGCATTCTGGAATGCACTGTTTAATAACATAATGGCGATGTTTTAACCTTATAGCATTTTTATGGTTTGAATCGTTTTATTAGAAGTGATTCTTTTTTGTTTTTATCTTTTGTTTGTGTTCATTAGATTTGATTTAACAATATCAATTTGAAAAATGCAGGATTTACATTAAAAAACTATTGGCCTTGAACACCACACACTGTAGGTTCGAATTCTGTTGCTAGTGTAAATATAATTGCTGTAATGTTACCCATAGGTGACATAGTGCGATGTAACTTAAATCGTTGCTGCATCAAAATCAATCTATACAGTTCATTAAGATTTTTGTTTCTGCAACTAAATCTAAAGCACTCAACAATAATTGGATCTACTGTTTCCACAACACCCACAGCCACCGTTAAGGTGTAAGGTAGGGGGTGCTATGGCATCTGCTCATATGCGTATTTTTCCATGTCCACATTTTTATTCAATCTACACATCAATTCACACATATACTCCTTATTAACAGAATCTACACAGTAATGCATAAAAATAAATAATAACAATATAATGAATGATATATAATGTCAAATTTTCTGAAATTTTTACCATATGCCTTCCACAAATTGCATTTTCTTCATCTTTGCAATTGTAAAGCCCTTTTTCACCATGATCTTGTAGTAGATTGGCGATTCATTCATCAGTGTATACAAACAAAAGTGCACTGTCTCTTCGATATCTATGCATGTATTTGTATTTAGGTTTAGAGGTAAACTTGACTGTACATTTTCCTCCGGTGAGGCTCTTTTTTCTCAAACCCTTACTTACAGAGCGGTAAGTACCATGTCCTTCAAAATGGATTTATGATTAATCGGGAAACCCATCAGGGAGGAAGAATCATTGACAAGTTGTCTTCACGATTTACATTGTATTTTTCTGTTCTCTTATCTAAGTGTGTGCTTTGGTGTTGGGATGCTACTCTAACACCACCTTAACCATTAGATGAGAACATGAGGACATAACTTTTAATAACAACATTAACTTCATAGCTATCTCACCTTCATCCAAAAACTCAAGCTTTTTCACTATGCATTATTTTTAACTTTTTAGTTTTCAATTACTTCTGTTGATATTCTAGCTTTATAAATTAAATCTATGATTTTTGTAACGAATCCAACCATGGCTAACTTCAAAGTCTGTTTTATGTCAGCCATGATCCAATCCCAAGATTGTAAATTGTTTGTTTGTTTTAGGGAGTGTCAGGAACACTACGCCTTTTATTGAGTGGATCTTATAATGGATCAGTCCATGAATGAAACAACAATGGAGGAGACCGACTCGTTCATAGAGACGAGGGGTGCCGTAATTGATGGTCCATTCCTCCACTACAAAGTATAGTTCATTAACTACTGTTGGTATTAACTGCTTTATGTATTGTCACCCAAAGCATCTATGGACACAGTTTCAGAGCTCTTAAGTCATCGGAAAGTTGGTTAAATTTCAACTACAACATTTGACCCAGCCAACAGGTGAAACTCAATCAAACCTTGTAACGTTTAAATGCTGGCGCTCCGGTGCACCCACTGCTTTTCTTTTGTCTTTTGCATTTGCCTAGACAGCCACGGAGACCGCTGTTGGCAGAGAGGGGAGCAGGGTCGATTTATTCGATATGTTGCACCATCGATATGGGTCTTCTCATCGACACGATATCCGCCATTACTGTGCTTATTTTTCTGTGATCTCCGTAAGAGAAGCATTGCGGTCTGTGTTTTCTGCGGAATAGCAGAGAGATTATCCCTCAAGATGCCAACTTGTTCGGCTCCGAATTGTTCCAAAACAATGAAGAATGGAGTGAGATTCTTCATTTTCCCCAAGGAGCCAACTAGAAGGGCAAAATGGGTGCAGAATTGTAGACGCGATAAATGACAGCCTTCCAATCATTCTCGTCTCTGTGAGGTGAGTAAACGATTTCAGTGTGTTTACTTCTTGAAATTTTGATGTATATATGTTTTATAATAATTGGAATGTAATATCTTATTGGTAAACAAAGTGCGTTGGCTGAAATTGCCGGAATTGGAACTTGCTACTTGCTGGTCTGTGAAACTACATCCACCGAAGATCGAAGAAGATGATAAATTAATGGCTGTTGTAAGTTATCGTGAAAATTTGGGTTTATAGGTTTACTTCCCCAACAAGTCATGCCATGCATATGACTGTAAGATATGAATTGACGGTGAATTAACCTAAAAGTGGTTAAATTCACGATCATGAATGTACCGTAGACCGTGTATTCATGTTCACGAAATATTTAACAGCTGATCATTCATATTCCTTATTTTTTTGTTAAGGCATGCATCTGGTAAAGGAGTTTTGCTTATATATGCATGTATCATAATATTGCACATTATCTGCTTTATTTTTATCCTGCATTTCACCAGTACACTCATACGTGAATACTAGTAATTTCATTACATTACCTTGTTTATGTCAGGTATGCTCCTCGGGTTCTGATATTTCGAAATAAACCAGTAGTATGCAGTACCCACGTCAAAAGTTAGCATCGCGATGGGCCATCATTTGGCCGTATTGAACGTATTTCAAATTCCATTTATATTCGGCTTGTTTTTTAGTTTTGTATTGTTTGCTCTATTATTAGTCAGTCATTGTGTGAGGTTTTGAAACTTAAACATATTTGTTCACTCTTGGCAATAATGTTGTTTCCTTTTCCGTGTAATATTAATCTTTAAGACTAGCATCGTGATGTTATTCATTTTAGTTGGCAGACAAAAATTGTTCATTTCAACGAAGTGGGCATATACTATGCCTCGCATAGTTGAACCTCCATGAATGGTGGAGGTAAGCTTATGTTTAAACTCAATTTAGGTCGCCTAGTATTATAATTTGGAGAAATAGGTACTTAAGGAACTGTATTGCTTCTGTGGGAACATTACAAGGATTAGTAATAACGCTGAAGAGGAGTACATAGCTGATGATTATTCAATTGGAATGCCCATCACCTTATACAGTTATTGAGTGAACAAGCTTATTTTATATTACATTATTTATGTCTGTATAGCCCAAGATACAGGAAATGCAGACTTAACTCTGGCTATGAATAGTTTATTTTGATCAAATATTAGAGATATTTACTGTTACTGGTGGCATGTAAGCAAAGAGTGATTGGAGTTGGAATGCATGCTTCAAGTAGGTCATCAGTGTAGGATTTATTTGCCCCTAAACCACTTCATTGAGTGATTGTTTGTAGCATTAATTTCCCTTTCCTTCATGTTAGTCCCTGGTGTTTGGGCATAACTCCCCTGTAAACCTGGTCATCCATGTGCTTGAAGTTTGTGTGATTGCATTGTTAAGTAATGTGAACCTCATTCCACAAAGCTGGTCCCTGGATTTTGCATGAACCCACACACAAACCTATTCACATACTCTTTTGTAAATGCAACAACATAAATCAATTAACTAGCTATTCCAGTTTCTTCCTCCACTTTGGTGGAGGGTAATATTCATTTCAGTTATAGGAATCATCCTTCATCTTGAATCCCTGAATTCAACCTGTTGTGCCATCACAATAGCTTTCATATTTATGCTGTTGCTTTTGAGGATACCTATCCCTTGTGAATGCAGTCCCAATGCCCACCACTAACTGCTGCCTGGTATCAACCTGTTGTGACATCGCAATAGCTTTCCATATAACTGCTGTTTCTTATGTGAATACCTTTCACCAGTGAATGTAGTTTCAAAGTCCACTGCTACTGTTGCATGATATTCACCTGGCAATTGCTTTTTACACTGTTTCTTCTACTCTGATGAATACCATCCATTTGTGAGTGCATATCAAAATTTTTGTAAGTTAATTGTTGTGATGTGGTTAATATTGTCATTGTGTTGATAATATATTGCTTTAATTTATGACATTATGAATATTTTATTACAGACCTGAGACTTGTATTGCTCATATGTGGATGTTGAACTATTGGTTGTCAGCTCTAGCTTTTGACTTTAGTACATGATTAATTTCTGGAAAATGATTGAAATCACCCTGAGTCTAGTTACACTGTCAACGAGGAGAGTAAGGAAGAGAGTTTAATTTAAATTGCTTTCATTATCATGTAATTAAGACACTGGTTTTATTTTATTTATGTCAATGGAAATTTTCTTACAGATCTAAGACTTGTATTGCTCATATGTGGATTTTGAACTATTGGTTGTCAGCTCTAGCTTTTGACTTTAGTGTATGATTAATTTCTGGAAAATGATTGAAATCGCCCTGAGTCTAGTTACACTGTCAATGAGGAGAGTAAGGAAGAGAGTTTAATTTAAATTGCTTTCATTATCATGTAATTATTACACTGGTTTTATTTTATTTATGTCAATGGAAATTTTCTTACAGATCTGAGACTTGTATTGCTCATATGTGGATGTTGAACTATTGGTTGTCAGCTCTAGCTTTTGACTACAGTGTATGATTCATTTCTGTTTGGTTAGTTTACTGTCATTTTCTGGTATTCAATATCAGTGGTTAATTGTAATTAGTGACAGGATATTTTATTACAGTTTGAACCTGTTGATGTTTTAAAGTGATGGTTATCGCCTAGTGACTCTCTCATCCAGTGCTTGACATTTCAATAACATGAAAATTATATGGATGTTGTCCACCAATGTATGTATGTTAAAGGTATGTACTGCCTTTTAGTTGCAAGGAATGGAGGCAAGTTTTGGATTTATTTTGATGTTTTTTGTGTGTGATTTTTTTCAATTAGGTACTTATCCCACAGTTTTTCTCATTCTCAGATGATTGCCCACTTCTTTGTGATGAAGCTTGCACCGTGATGGAATTGAAATTGTTTCTACTGAAACCTGGACAGTGTTTTTTTGTTGATTGAAGCTCTCTTTTCTGTTGAAATGTAATTTTTGATGTTGTTTAATAAACATACATTGCAGTTTTTCCTTATGTTTGTGAAATTATTTGTTGATTAGGGCACCTGTTATACCAATTTGATTGATGTTTTCAAGATCTATATTGATAATTCTTGTCAAACTCACTATCTTAATGGGTTTGTATGGACACCGTTAGAAGTGATAAATAATTTGTTTTCCGATGATTTATTTGCTATTTGGTGTTATATTTCCACCAATTCTGAAGTTGAATCATTGAGAAAAAAATGACAATTTTGAGTAGGATTTGAAAAGTTTTTTAATGTCAGCAATTGATGGTTTCACTGCATGGAATGTTTGCCATACATAAAATTTGAGTTCATATTTAAACATGGGTATTTAGTGAATCAATTATTTTTGTTATTGCATTTTACTTTTCCAGGTTCTTTGCTATCAAATACTAAAATTTGTCAATTGTAAACTATGGAAACTGTTAACTGGTCTTCTCCTTGTTATATTACCACATAATCGATACAAGTGCAATGTTGCTAATACCCCAAAGTAACTGGTTGTTTTTCTTCAAATGTTGTGTGGAATAAATGTTATATAATGGGATTATAAATCAATGACTTAGTTGGTTTATCATAACTGTACGTTATACTGCTTTTGTGATAGAAGGATTGACATCATCAGCAGCCATTGCTGCTCTTGATATTCTGTGCACTGATGCACATAGAGAAATGGCTAGTAAGATTCAACATAGCTAGAGTCCTCAATGGTAAATTTACACAAAGGAGAAGAGTGCGACATTCAAGCATTTCATCATCGAAAGATTTATGTTGACAAATTCTTGTGCTGTAATTGACGGTCATGCTCTTAATATATCTGGATTTATATCATGCAAAGGAAGTAGTTAAATAGAAACTGTAACTCATCCCAAAAACAATACTCCCTCGGAACAAGCACTTTTCTCTAGAAACTCAACTGTCCGCCGCCTTTTGTGGTCTTGTCAAGTGTAAAATGATGTGAGAAAATGAGGTGAGGTGATGTGATTGCTCAAGGTTTTTCGCAACGAATGTTTTTTCCTGGAGTGCAGTCTTCATCCAGTTTTCAAAACTCATTTTCCTAAAAAACCCGAGTAATTGCTCTTTCCGTTATAGTGGAGAACGTTTCCTAAATATAGTTGTGATGGACTCGATGAAACATTCACATATTCTTAGCAAATTAGATCTGTATACACACGTAATTTTCTTGGATTATTAAATTGCTCTGTCTCATTGCTTTCTTAAATTTTAAGCGATGAAGATACATTTCTCGACTATACTAATTTCAGGATAGAGAAAAATCGGGTGAATGAATTAAATTATCTCACATACGGTATCCCGAAAGTAAACAATGCCATGTTTAGGTATTTGTTTACATTTAAAATAGCTGCCTTTACAACTCAATGTTACCTACCTCCTATAAAATTAAACCTTTATTCATAATTATATAACGCCTTGATGATTTACAGATAGTTAAAAATATCTGAAAATCATGTGAAACTGGATAATTATGTAATATCATCTGTTACGTTCCCTATGACTGACGTTGTTTACAAATCATTATGCATAAATTTTAACGACATTACCTCGCGTATCGATTTCAATATGACATCAGGCTGATACGATTTTTTACGCTGAATTAACTGATGTGGTTTTAAGAGAGCGTCAATATTCAAAATAAGCTATAATAGCAAAGGTTTCTGCTCTTTATTTACCATATTTACGTCCAAATTCTCGGCATTTTGAATAGAGTGGTCGAAAATATCGTATACTAACTTCATCGAGGGTAAAATAATCTTCCTAACTACGAGATTATTATAGCATGACATGCTCGATTTGCCTTAATATCTGTGTTTTTCCTTGTTTGTGCTATACCCCGCAGTGTAAAATAAGCACAGTAATGGCGGCGCCGACTTTCCCCATAGTGGAAATCATTGAGAGGATCTGACTCGAGAGGCGAAGAATCGAGATATCGAACGACCTTGAGAGGGGAGGTATGAGCTACGGCTCGGGTTGAAGGGGGCAGTTTCATCCGAGAGCTCCGTCGCGAGCCAACGTGGGGCATTCAATTGGCAGCTCTCAAAATTTTGTGAGTTCGTAGACAGGCGGTTTCGGCGGCATTTCGGCCACGAGGTAAGAAACCAAAAAGAAATTAGGCAGTGTAGGAACAACGTTGTTTGTCCTCTCCCAGTCGTAAAAACTTTCCGTGGTCCCCCTATTCCTGTAGATAATTCCTGACGGACCCCGGGATGAGTAGACTAGTTCCCATACTTCCTTTCCTAATTTGTTTTCAGTATAGAGATGGAGGGTAAGACAGGTACCTCGTGGATCTATGAGCTGTCGAAAATAGACGCCGTCTCATATTGCGAACGCTTTGGCCTCTTTTCTGAGGGCACCTTAGATGAGTTAAGGGCAAGGTTATGAGAATATTGCCGGAATTTACAGACCGGGGAAGCCTCTGCCCCTTCTCCCGAGCAAAGTGGGCTTGTAACTTTACTTAGTCGTTTCGTAGAAGCAATGACGGCCAAAGAAAATCCACGCACAGATTCAATGGAATGGGTAAAATTGGCCTTGCGAAAGGGGCTCTCTTTCTCGGGTGAAGAGACGGAGAGTGTCGTTTCTTTTATAGAGCACTGCGATGAATTTCAAGTTTTTAACCAAGTTCCCGAAGCCGTCATGTGTCGCCTCGCTCCCGAAATATTAAAGGGAAAAGCGTTACAATGGTTCAGGGTTAATAGAGACTCAATAGACACGTTCGATGCTTTAAAAGAGCGACTACGAGAAGCGTACCAACCCGCCAATTATGATTTGAGATTGAGAAAAGATATGTATGTACGCAGTCATGGCGCAGGTGAAACGATTAACGAGTTCCTTACATGTATGACAGCAATGAATAGGCGGTTGACTCTCCCGTTAACTGAGAACGAATTGGTTGGTCTAGCCTACGGCAACTTACACCCTGAATATTTGGCTCATATTTCATCGGGCTCCTTTCATACGATGAGGGAGTTGTTACTACACGGACGAGCGATTGAAGCACAGAAAGCCAGAATCGAATCATATAAACCTCCCCCTAATCCGCTAGGTATGGTAGACTCCGAATTCGGATTCCAGAGAAAAAAAAGTCCATCACATCCGACCTCGTCCGTGTCGGCAATCACTTCAGTGAATGAAAAGAAGCATCCTGAGACTGAGGCCGTTTTCGAGCTTGGCAAACGCCTAGTTAACTTGATATCAAGTTAACTTGATCCCAAGACCGACCGGGTAGAATCTTGACTTGACACTTTCGTAGCCCTTTTACGGTGGAAGAGACACCATGCGGCCTTCATTTCGTAAAACATACGAAAAGCGCTATCCGTGTCCATAATTATTGTGGGTGATGGAAGTGGATTACTTCTTTAAAATGCTTCCCAACCTTATACGGCAAAGTAACAGAGAATATTATTTTTTAAATCTTATTGCTTATGAATAAAATAATTCTCATATACCATAATATGGTGATTAACTAATATGCTTCGATTACTTGGGGCTGCGAAAGTGGACGACATATCGCTCACTGTATTTCACCACAATCAACGTCTTTGTGCAAAAAAAGGCATAATATTTTTTGCCTGTATGAAAAAACACGTAACAATATATTAATGCATTACACTCCGAACTAACTACCTATGATCTCTGACTGTTGACTGATGAATACGAGCGTTGTAACTAACATAATTAAGCTGAAAACAAATTACATTTACTCTAAAGGTTTATTGTCCCACTTCTTTGATGAATGCTGTGAAAACCTCTCCAATGTTAACGTTATTAACAATTATTATGTTCGTTAGCTAACAATAATGCTGCCAATGAAATTATGGCTACCTTAGAGTACTTTCCATCGGACCATAATTCTTTCATATAATTTCTTTCATCATTATTTCATTTCTTTTCCTTCCACAGTAAGGAAGATATATTTTGTAGGTTCAATGAAGTAAACAAGGACGGTACATTTACAATGTATGGAATTATTCACACAACTATTAGGTCTTACTACAACACACATAAACAACTATCTTTTATCAGTATATTCACATTTGAAAAGCCTTTAAATATAACGAATTCATCAATTTTTCCGCAAAAAATAATAAATATCACACAATTATACGTAGTAATGATAAAATAGTATCCATTTGAAAGTTTCTTCACTTCTATCTTCCGTACAAGCCCATATTATCACACCCCGAGTTCGAACTTAAAACCTAGCAAGCATAGCAAGTCTCCTTTTTCGTTGACTTGGTATCTTTCCTCGATAGCTAGTGAACAAGCGCTTGGCGATGACTTGTCCATGACGTCATAGCTTTCGATGCGTACTAGGTTTCAAGGCAAGATGCTAGATTTGCCAAGTTCGAAAACGGCCTAAGTGTTGGAATTGTGACGCTGGGGATCATTTCTTTCGCGATTGTAATAAACCTCTCTCACGGTTTTGTCGCCGTTGCGGTCGAAAAGGGCAGGTTGTACGGACGTGTGACTGCTCGGGAAACGCTCTCGCGACGCCTTCATTCCCGGCCGAGGGCGTCGCACCCCAAGGCCACCGCCGGTAGGTCGGGAAGAGGATTGGAATACCTGGTTAGACATCGTCCGAAAATTCATGTGCCCCAAGTCGTCCTCGGTGAGCTCAGTCTCTCGGAGATTCTTCATAGAGGTAGAAATTTACGGTAGATATTGACCCGCTTTGATTGACAGCGGGGCTACTAGTTCAATTATAAATAGGTCGGTCGAAGCGTGGTTGCGGTATAACAATATTACCGTACGCGATCGAATAGTGAATCTCGAGATGGCGGACGGACGTCGAGCATCTACTTCTAAGGCGGCGACACTCCCGGTGGTAATTGGGGGGGAAGTCGTAATCGTCCATTTCGATATTTTACCGCAAATGCCGTATTGTTTGGTCTTAGGAGTGGATTTTTTTAAATACGTAGGGGCGAAAATCAATTTCCGCGAAGGCTCTTTTAAAACACGCCATGGAGTTGACATTCCTCTAATAACGCCGCGAGATTTCTCTTGGAAGAACCCCGCGGAACTAAAAGCGATAAGTTCGGAGAGCGAGCGCACTCCCGCTCAAGATCTCGCCCTCATGCGCTTTCTGGACGCGGAGTTGAAATTATTTGATACTGTCATTGGACGTACAAATGTAGTTAAGCATAGAATAGTATTAGATGATACCCCACCTATAAAGCAACGTTACTATCCCGTCTCCTCAGTCATTCAGAAAGCGAACAACGAACAGATCAACGAAATGCTCGCGAACGACATTATTGAGCCTTCCAATAGCTCTTGGTCCTCACCCGTTTTATTGGTACCTAAGAAGGACGGGTCCAAACGGTTCGTAGTGGATTTTCGGAAGGTCAACAGCCTGAGTAAGAAAGACGCGTACCCGCTGCCATACATCTCCAGTATTTTGGACAAGCTTAGGGCGGGAAAGTATATTTCTACCATTGATCTTGAAAAAGGATATTGGCAGGTTGAATCAGATGAAAGCAGCAGGGAAATTACGGCTTTTACGATTCCCGGACGCGGGCTTTTTCATTTTAAAGTGATGCCTCTTGGCTTACACAGTGCAGGCGCTACCTTTCAAAGGCTAATGGACAAAGTTATAAGCGCAGAGTTGGAACCTAATACGTTTGCTTATCTAGATGACATCGTCGTAGTAAGTTCGACATTTGAGGAACATTTAAAACATTTGGAGGAAGTCTTCGCCAGACTACGAAAGGCAGGATTGAAAATAAACGTCGAAAAATGTCAATTCGTAAAGCCGAGATTGAAATTTCTGGGTTATGTTGTCGGGATGGGGAGTTAGAAATGGATCCTGAGAAGGTGGCTGCTGTAGTGAATTATCCTTCCCCCACGAATATCACGGAACTTCGGAGATTTTTGGGATTTGTGGGATGGTATAGGAAGTTCGTGCCAAGTTTTTCTTCCGTAGCCGCACCATTGACTGATTCGTTGAAACATAAGAATAAGAAATTCCAGTGGGGAAAGGAACAGGAAGTTCCTTCACTAGGTTAAAAGAATATCTTTTGTCTGCGCCTATATTGGCCTGCCCGCACTTCGACCTGCCGTTCACGGTTGAGTGTGATGCATCAGGAGTAGGAATTGGAGGAGTGCTAACTCAGAAAATTGACGGGAAAGAGCGCGTCATCGCCTACTGCTCCCGCACCTTGTCCGCCTCTGAAAGGAATTACAGCGCTACAGAACGCGAGTGCTTGGCGGTATTGTTTGCCATTAGCAAATTTAAGCAATATATAGAAGGCTATCGTTTTTCAGTCGTCACAGATCACGCGTCACTCAGATGGTTAGCGAATTTTGCGAATCCTCAAGGACGACTAGCTAGGTGGGTCGCTCAACTACAGCAATACGACTGCGAAATTATTCACCGCAAGGGCAGCTTCCATGTCGTTCCCGATGCTTTGTCTAGGCTTGGGGCGGTTCATGGTGACGAAGGATTAGACACCCAACAACATTTAAGTGATGCTTGGTACACGGAACTCTTGCAAAAAGCAAAGGAGGGTCGGTCGGAGGGAGGGAGGACCATTCTGGTCTCCGACTTTCGAATGATCAATTGTATCGCAAAGATCGGGATGGTTCGTGGAAACTGTTAGTTCCAAAGTCCTTACGTCCTCGTATGTTAGAAGAGAATCACGCTTCAACTTTGGCCGGACATATGGGCTTTTATAAAACCTTCCGTAAAATCCGTGATTTTTATTCGTGGCCCAACCTGCGAAAGGATGTCAATGACATTGTACGCCGCTGTCGGGTCTGCCAGCGGTATAAAGTAGAACAGACAAAACCTGCCGGACTAATGCATCCACATGAAATGGTCCGTCCGTGGACGATAGTCGCCTCGGACATAATCGGTCCTTTACCAAAGTCTTTGAAGGGTAATCGATATTTACTGGTGTTTTTGGATACGGCTACCCGTTGGCCAATCGCCATTCCCTTGCGTTCAGTCAAAACGGTACACGTTGCTAATCTTTTGCGCACGGAAGTAATAAACCACTGGGGTTGCCCGGAGATGTTGTTATCCGACAATGGACCCCAGTACGTTAGTAGGGTGATGAAGGTGTGCCAAATGTTCGAGATAAAACTTTGTCACACCGCGCCTTATTTGCCACAGGCCAATCCCTGTGAACGAACCAACAGATCGCTTAAAACTATGATAGCTATGTTTTGAGGACAGTCACCGAAAATGGGACGAATCTATATCCGATTTGATGTTTGCCTTGAGGACGGCGGTTTCCGAAACAACCGGTTTTTCTCCTGCCGAACTAAATTTGGGAAGGAAGTTGAGAAAACCAAACGATTTGTATCGCGAGTCCGCTTCCGGGGAAGTTACGGAGTTCGAACCCCACACTTATGTGGAGCGTTTACAAAAATCGATTAAAAGAATGATTTCCGATGCGGCGGAAGCGCAACGGAAAGCGTCGGAGAAGCAGGCCCACTATTATAATTTGAGACGCAGAAAAGTTGAATATCCAGATGATACACTAGTATGGCGGAAAAATTTTCCAAAGTCCGCCGCCGGCGAGTTCTCTGCGGCAAAGCTGGAACCCAAGTTCATTGGCCCTTTTTTAGTTAAGCGTAAGGTCGCTGACTCAATTTATGATTTGGTTACGATAGGGGGTAAGGCCTCCGGGCAATGGCACGTTCGGGATTTGAAGCCAGTGTATTGAGCCATTGCAGTGGGCGAGTTTGGTTATTTTTTGTTTTCTTTTGTTTAAAACAAGGCACGTTCGTTTTGGGGAGGGGGGTGATGTAACGTTTAAATGCTGGCGCTCCGGTGCGCCCACTGCTTTTCTTTTGTCTTTTGCATTTGCCTAGATAGCCACGAAGACCGCTGTTGGCAGAGAGGGGAGGTATGAGCTACGGCTCGGGTTGAAGGGGGCAGTTTCGTCCGAGAGCTCCGTCGCGAGCGGTTTCGCGGTGAGTCTCGTTCTCCTCTTGGCTTTCATTAGGTTTTGGACTCCCCTTCGGATGAGTAGTCAGGGTTTTCTGTTTTGTAGAAGTTGTTCCTTTTCCTTTCCTTTACCTTTCCCCTTATTCCTTCCCAACCCCATTCTTGATGATGAACAGGTGTTCGAGTCAACGAGTGGTTGACCGACACTGCCTATACTGAGAGAATTCCTAATTTTCTTTAATTTAATCTATTTCATCCCAAAACCTTTCCCTCTTCCGAGTGCGGGCGGAATCCATTTACCGTACTGGCGCCCATTGTGTCCGATCTCTGCTGAGCCCTCCCGGGAGGAACGTTACAACCTTAGATGGAAGCAGCAATTTAACTTCTGTATTCTAGTCCCCTTCATTATAGCCTCTGATGGAGCCTCAGAGATTCATTTACCGGAAGGCCCTGTGGGGCACTGTTTGGGAAACACTGCTCTGGAGTATTTGTTACATGAAGGGCACTCATTTCTTTTCGGGATGGTAGTCATATTTCACGTGGATTATTTGAGGTGTAATTGAAAAAAAAAGCGAACTCATTTCAACAAACAGACTAAGTTAAGAATATTCAACAAATATTTTTCATAAAATAGTCTACCAATTGTGGTCCAGTAAATAATAATTTGATCATAAAACCCTGAGGAAGCCAAAACAAATTTGCAAAACATGCCCAAATGGGGAAATAACATATTATTTAACAACAACCTTGAAAAAGATAAATCATTAACTAATGAAAAAGTTTGCTGAAGGAATAGTAAGTAAAGACTTCCTGACATCACAAATATTATTACTAAGACTATCCAAGGACTTACTACACATTTTTTTAGAATATCAATGACGGTAGACACTTAAAACTGATGCAACTGAATTATGGGTGCTAAAACCTACAACTGTCATACCTCTTTGCTCACTGTAGGCGTCCATGAGTCAGGTTCTTCATCTTGTAGACCGAGAAATGGGTCCGTTTCCAAATCACTAGCAGTGATTGGACCTGAATTTTAATATTTCAATTAGATGAGAACATGAGGACACATAGCTTTTAATAACAACATTAACTTCATAGCTACCTCACCTTCATCCAAAAACTCAAATGGAACTAGTGGAACTTCATCTGAAAAACTGAAATAAAGGTTACTTTAATACACTGAATAGTCATTAAAAAGGTAAAAATGTTAAAATAACATTAATTTATAACAACAAAAATGTTAAGAAGCAAAAGAAAAGCAATAATAATAACTTACTTTACACTTTCATGATGACTACCATGGTCCCCTTCCTTTTCTTCACTGATTATTTGACTGGAAAAAAAGATTCAGTAAATGCTTGAAGAATTCATGAGCCAATTAAAGGATGTAAAAACTGCAAATAAAAATACCCAAAATTATTTGAGTTCGCAACAGAATTACTGTACGGGTGTGTATATGATGTACTGAAATGTTAATAAGTGTCAAGCTCTTATTATTCTTTCAAATGCATTAAATCAATTAATAAAAACAAAAGTTTGACCATAAAATGCTGAGTCAGAGATTTTACATTATCATTAGCTCTCAGCGACTTATTTTAATAAGAGTTCATTCCATGAGGTGCCTAGTCAATTATTTTCATCTAGTTAAATACTTGGGTTACATCAAGTACAGCATGCAAACCAGAGCAAAAACAGAACCTTTTCTAATGAGGATAAGCCATTAAGCATGCAAGTTGTACAGAACCAAGCAAGGAATTGTAGCTGAAGCACTGCCCAAATAATGTTTGCCTCTTGTTACTTGTGATGGATCAAAGGAAAAGGGAATCATTCCTCAAGGCAAATATTTCTGCCAACATATTGAGAGCAAATGGAGAAATTAAATGAAACATGGAACAAATATAGCTAGGGAGGGAACAGGTCATTATAGTTATAAACGATAAGAGGGTAGCTGTAACAGAGCTCTAGACAGTAAAATGAAAAGCAAAATTTCCAATATGCACAAACAATTATGCCTTTCTCATAGAGAGGAGAGTACAGTACTGCCTTAATGGTTCAGATGGGAGTTATTCCCATGCAAAGCTCGAAGTCCATTCCTGGCATTAGGGAATAACTTCCTTGCAAACCACACTCTTAACCATGTTAATCCATTGGCTTTTGGTGACTCAGTGAAAACTGCCACTAGCCGATGCATCAGATGGCATTTTTATACATGTTATCAGAGCTGTGCGACTTTCTATCACTTCAAAATGCTGTTCACAAGCATCTTTCCACACTAATCCCTGAATTTACCTCACAAGAAGTGGTGAGGTAAAATCCTCGCCAATCCTCAGTCACATTTTAATTAACCCTATTAAAAACAAACCTTATCAGAAACTAATTAAAACAAGTGTATACCTCATCTTTGCTACAGTAAATTTAGTACAAACAAAAACTATAGGAGTTTTGAGAAATTTAAAGAGCTACAGCACTAAAAGGAACATCAAAATGGCCTGGGCAGCCTCAGTACATCCTCCCTCACATTTGATGGCAGTAAAAGATTTATGCTGCCCTCCCTACAGCATACAAAAGGTATAATTGGTTAAGGCTAGAGGATATTTTCAAAAATTTTTAACTTTTAATTTGATGTTCCCCACTCCTCTCAGTGAAACACAATGAAGTACATACAAAGTTCATAATGCTTGAAAATGACTTAACTTTTTAAACCAAAATTCCTTAATCTATGTGACATATGATGGTTACAGAAAGACGGCTAAATTATGCACCACAAATTAATTATTCCAAGTGAGGAGTACATTGTGCAATGCTTGATCTCTACAAATACTGTTGAAAATAATGGCATATTAAAGTGCACCAGTTTCCAAAACCTAACTATGTGAATAGGAAGTCCCCAAGTTACCAATGCCTTGACTTACCCAAACTCATACCTTTAATTAAGAGGCTACTGCATAATATAAATGCTCTCAATTTGATACTTGTCAAATGCAAACAATTAAGAAAATTTTTTATTCTCATACCTGCACCCAATTGATGTATTTTGTATTTATTTTAAATGCTACAAAATATGTATAAAGGATAAGATGTTAAAATGTTTCAGTTACATTCCCTTCCTAAACAGTTTATGCTGGCATGCACTATTTTCATATGAAATTCATTTAAAATCAGAATAGCATCTGCTACTCAAGTAGCATTCTAATTTTACCATTTATAAACCTATAGCCTATAGGAGTCATTGGGCACAAATTTGATCACAATACGGGCAATATAGGCTACCATGGTACCTTGCATTGTACGGTAATAAACACTTGATTCAAAATTTATAAAAAAATCCTGCATATAATTACTGCCCTGATATTACAAAACACTGGAACAATTTAGACAAATGTAGCTACCTTAAAATGGTAGATATAGGCTAAATTCATAAAATTGAAAATAAATAGATCAAAGGCATTAAATATATTCTTGTTCAATTCATTTAAGATTCAAAACTAAAATGATAAACAGTTTCATGCCTGATATTCGAGAGATCAATGAGGCAATGTACCCAATCTTAGTGACTAAAGAGTTACTACTGCCACGTCCACACAAGCACTAATGGAAAAGGTAGAAAAGACATCCCTTATGACTGAGTCGATTAATGACACTGAGGTAAAAAACTGTGTCAATCAACCCCAGGGGTAATTTCCTGGTTATAATATTCACATGCTGAATGTATAAAAACCAGCGTCCATGATAGTTAGAGATCCTCTAATGAGCATTTTAGAGAAAGTTATATAATTGCACTTGATGGCGATATACAATGACTTTACACAAGAAAATAGAAGCTGAGGATAAAAATATTACAGACGCTAAATGATTAAAACTACACAGACCATTTGATATTACAATTTCAGCTTAACCAATAATGGACAAGTTTTACTTCATGGTAAAAGCGATGAAAAAAACTTAATACAGATGCTCTCCCACAAAGGGAATTCACCTACCATCAGCTTTAAATGTTAATGGTTCTTTGCCAAACTCTAAGAACTTTTCGCAAAAATTTCAATATTTTTTTTATAATTCTGGCGAAACTACTTCAAATAAAGATACATAAATGTAATACACTCAATGAATGGAGTCAAAAGAGTGAGATTTTAAGAAACGAGTATCCTTAGCTGTCACCAATAGTTGGTTATAAGGAGCATGGTGTGACAAGTAATAATTTAATTTCCAATGAAATATATATACGTTCATTTTCACAGTGTTGTCAATCTTAAAAGAACGTTATCAACATCTACATAATACCCTGCGATCCGCCGCATGGGCGTGTGGCAGGGGGTGTTAGGTCACCAGCTTTGTAAAGGTGTAAGTTTTTGGAGATGGAATAGTGAGTGTATTTAGTGGAGCTCAATTTTTATTGTGGTCGCTTATTGTTTGCGGAAAGAACGAGTTCTTGTACCTATCTGTTCGGCAGTCTATCTCTCTTATTTTATCGCATCAGTCAGACCTAGAGATGTAGCGATAATATTCTCTATGCCGCTCTGAAAAATATCAGTTCTGAATTTCTCAAGCAACCTGAGCCTAGCGTGTAGCCTCCAAATCTCTAGGGGCTCCCACCTTAATCCCTCTAAAAGTTGTGAGACTATATGTACGCTCGTAGCAGTTTTTGCCGAAGCACGCTACTTTCCTTTGTACTTCATTAATGTTTTTGGTTAAATCTTTATGACCAGGGTCTCAAATGCTCTCAGAGTATTCGAGGTGTGGCCTAACCAGAGCGAAGTAGCATCTCTCTTTGACTTTTTCATCCGAGGACCTTCCTATTACACGTTTAACAAAACTTAGTTTCTTTAATGCTGCACCACATATGTTCTGTATGTGTAATCCCCACAATATATCAGATTATATTAAGAAACAGAAAATAGCATCAATAAAAATAAAAACATATGCCAAATGAAAAAATACAGAAATACACATCAGTTACTTTAGAAAATCCCACGCATTCTTATTTGATTTTAGATAGAAAATAGTCAAGATTTTATGGCTAGGTTCAGTCCTGAATGGCTTAAGCATGAAATGAATCATGAAAACAACAAATTCTGCAAACAAATCTTGATAGACATGTCTATGCAAGGGAGTGTCCACAGGGCCACCATCTGCTTCGTCAGTCATTTAAACTTGCAAAGCGAATTCCAGAATGCATCATTAACACTACTCGGAGACCTGGCACACTAACACCTGGATTTTTTCCTAAACTCAGAGCGTTAAATATTGAACTTGTTTGTTCAAATAATCTTCCTCTCAAATACCCTATGACACTATGCATAACCTCCCCCTCCCAGAAAGTTTTCTGTCACCAAGATTAAAGTCTTAACATGATTTTACTGAACATGGCACATAGTATAGCCTCCCACTCTAGACAGTGCCTATCTCTCTCTCTATGGTAAAATGCACCCTATATAGTTTCCAAAAATTATGAATTTCATCTTAAGCCAGAACTAAGATCAACCCCAAAGTCCTTTTCCTCAACATTCTAACATTCTGTTCTCATTACTTCCTTCTCCACTTATTTAGTGGATGCCAAAGTTCATTGCATTCTTTGGCTTAGCAAATTAGAGTAGATAACTTCATCAACCGCTCAACAGTTTTCCAGGAATAAAATAATTATCTGCGAGCTACAGCTGCGCATCACACCCCTAACGGCGAGCTGGTTGCTCGCAGGCCACATTCGCGGTCAGCTGATAGGTCCTGCGCCCCTCATTGCCTTACACCCCCCTCACGCCTCCCCTTACGAGAGCCGGCGGAAGGAGGGAGGAGTTACTTACAAACTTCCATTGTTTTACATTGTTATAAATTCAGGAGACTGTTTCGTTGCGATTAACCATTATAGATGGAATCATTAAAAATGATGTTTAGAGACAACTATGTGTACGTCTTCGTACCCAAGTTTGCGTGTCGGTTCGCAGTCGGATTTCGAATGGTGTAGAGTAAATATTCGGAGTCAAAACGCTAGTGCTAAAAACGATGTCGTTTACCACGCGCAAGTCTAGTGAGGTATTCCTAATCGGTGTCCCCGGAACTGTAGCCGCTTGTTTCCCGAAAAATAAGCTGCCTTTGATTTGCGAAGTGCTGCAGGTGTTCTATCACCACCACATAACCCTGAAACAAGGAGTGCGTGCAAGTGCGAGAATAACAATGAGGTCCGTGGTCCCATTCTGGACTGTTTTGTCGAGAATTCCAATTATTCAGGAAATACGTGGTATTGAGAAAATAGAGGCACTGTACGGGGAGCTGTTAAAACTCAAGAAAAACTCTCGATGACGCACTATGCGACAAATAAAGAATGAAGTGGAATTTAAAGAAAAACTTGATCAGTTGTTTGATATTGCCACCGTAGATGCTCTAGAAGTTATGCAAAATGATGAGGACAAAGTGTTCTTGAAAATGCAGAGGCGACCAGGACATCCTGGTAGTATAAGTGCTTCAAAAGATCTTAAGTTAGCACTCTTAGAGAGAGAGGAGGCAGCAAAGTCGGCGCGTCGAGCGGAGAGGAAGAGAAGATATGACGAGTATCGCAAGAAGTCTGAGTTAAAGAGTAAACAGGAAGGTAAGTTATAGGCCTTGTAAAACTAAATCTCTATCGATTTCCTTTTTATGCAATGGAATTGTTGTTAATGATACAATATTCTTTTAGAAAATGACGACATTCTTCTCTTAAGTAGTGAGGATGTTCCTGAAACAGATTCTATTGATGATAAGCCAACGTCAAGTAAAAGGCAGAGAGGTAGGAAAAACCTCATAACACCCCAGATCGCACTGACCTGTGATGCCTTGGGCATTAGCGCAAGAGGAGCATCAAAGGTTCTTGCTGCTACTATGAGTAGCACTGGGCAAAACATTAACGATTATAATGTCAACTACTCCTCGGTGCATCGACAAAGGACAAATCAACGTCAGAAGAGGGCTTTATCGATTAAACAAAAGTTTAAGCCTAACCCTCCACTGGGACGGAAAAATTGTACTCGATCTAACCAGCAAAAGAAATGTAGATCGCATTGCAGTTGTGGTAACAGGGGTTACTAGCGATCAACTACTAAAGGTAATTTTTACTCATTCGTTGAATCAAGTAATTTAAATATTATTTTGCATATTACGCCATTAAATGGTTCAATAAATCTTATGGCCGATTGATGAAAGAAAAAAAAACATTACAGATTCCAAAAATCACCGAACCTGCCAGTGGGCGGGCAATTGCTGAGATTGTTTACGACTGTGTCGTGGAGTGGAGATTAGAGGACAAAATTAAAGCATTTTCATTTGATACTACTAGCGTAAATACAGGTAACGAGATGTTTTCATATCTTAGGTTCTCAGGTTATCATATTTTATGGGATTTTCAACCTAAAAATTTCTTTTTTTATCATATATTAGGTTCAAAGAATGGTGCTGCAGTTCTTTTAAAAGATAAACTACAGCAAGATGTTTTGTATCTTGCTTGTCGCCACCATTTCTTAGAAATAATCCTGGAAGCAGTGTTTAAGCATAACCTTAAACCTGTGGGTGGGCCTGATATATCGCTCTTTAAAAGATTCCAACAAGAGTGACCAGTAATGGACAAACATAATGTTCAAGCTCTTTCAGATGAGCATATTGCTAAGTATTTTATCGGGGACGCATCAAACAAGATAGTTGATTTTGCTCTCAACAAAACAGAGGTAATTATGAGCTCTGACTATATATACTTATACCTACTTACATTCACTTGCATTATCATTTTAATACATGCGTAAGATATACTTAATTCCTATTTTCAAATGCATTCACAGGTTGGTCAACCTAGAGATGACTATTTGGAACTTTTAAACCTTTCTCTTGTCATACTTAGAAGACGTCCCCCACAAGGCATGAAGTTTAGAGCACCCGGAGCATTCCATAGGGCTAGATGGATGGCTAAGGCAATATATTCATAAAAAATATGGATTTTTAGAAATCGGTTTATTTTATCTGAAAGTGAAAGAAACTTACTACTAGCTGTGACTGTTTTCATTTTAAAAGTATATATATTTTCATGGTACACAGCCACAGACGCTCCAGGGGCACCAAAAAATGATTTGAAACTAATAACCAGGTTGATAGAGTATAGAAACTTTGAGAGTGCAACAGCATCTATTGCCCTAAAGAAATTCAGCAGGCACTTGTGGTATCTGAGTGAACAGTTGTCGGCACTATCATTTTTCGACGATAGTGTCAGCCCATATGAGAAAAAGAAAATGGTGTACAACCTAAAAAACAAAGGTGTACCAAATCCTTCTAAACGACTGCCCATGAATTTGTAATTTACCAACAGGTTAGCGCTGGCAGATTTGGTCACAACGAATAGTCTCTCATTCTTTCAAATACTTAGTATTCCAGTAGATTTTTTGGAAGAGGATCCTGTGACATGGCACAACAGCGACTACAGAATTAGTCAAGACAAAGTGAAGACTTTGCGTGTGACCAATGATCATGCTGAACGCGCCATCAAGTTGATGGAGAATTTCAACAAGACTATTACATACAAAGAAGATAGTTTCCAGCATTTACTCCTTGGTGCTGCTCACTTCCAAAGGGCTATAAAAGACTCGCGGAAGTCCATCGTTAAAGAGCAATGTCGTTTGGATTTGTGATAGTAAATAAATGTTCTTAATATGCTGTGCTGCTTTATTTACGACTTTGTGACAGCATTAAAGTAAGGAAGTTTTTCTGTGAATCGATGTTGTCTATTTCACTAACTTAACAGCAAAAAATGTAATTTTTCTTCCTCTTTACGACTAAAGCGTAAACCCATGTATAAATTAGAGCTTTACGTCAGTCTTGTAATGATTGTAACTTCGTGTGATTCATTAGCGGTGTGAAAATTTCACCAAGGTATTCGACTCCTCCCTCCTTCTGCCGGCTCTCGTAAGGGGAGGCGCGAGGGGGGCGTAAGGCAATGAGGGGCGCAGGACCTATCAGCTGACCGCGAATGCGGCCTGCGAGCAACCGGCTCGCCGTTAGGGGTGTGACGCGCGGCTGTAGCTCGCAGATAAGTATTTTATTCCTGGAAAACTGTTGAGCGGTCGTAAAAATGGAGCGAATTTCGACCCAAAGGGACTGTAAAATTGTGCATTACCCCTTAATTTGATGTTATTTCCTCAAATCGGGAAAATTGAATGTTATTGCATTTAAGCTCTTTGAGCGACCTCTAAATGTTAAGCAATCGGGCTGAAATTTTTAGGATATCCATTCTACACCCCATAGCATATTTTAAGAGGTAGAAATAAAAAATCAGAGAAAAAATAAAAAATAAGCAACACCCTACTTAGCATGAATTGTCACTGTGTGTGCACTCATTTCACACAGTACAGTTGTGTGTGTTCTTAAAGACTTAAAGATACCTTCAAATCAAATGTTCATGGCCCTTGCAATAACATTTATGGGAGCCCTCAGCATTTAAAAATCTTTTACATCTTCCAAAAAGAAATTATAAATAAATAACAGTAAAATAAAAATTCATATTTTCGAGAATTTTTGAGGAATTAAATCATTTCCCCCGAGAGAGTTATAACACAGCAATTTGATGTCATTTACAAAAATCCAAACTAGATGTAGTCAAGCTCTTTTCTCCTTGACCTCTCACAATTATGTAAAATTATGGCTTATTCTAATAAAAAGCTATTAGAAGGAAGGAAGAAGTGCTGTGTAAAGACAATCATACATATTTTAATTCACAAAACATGACACTTGATCTGGTAAATATACAATAGCCCCTCTGATTCACAGAGTCAACATTCCTTAATAATTACTGTGAGTGCTATCACTACTAGAAGATACAACATATCAAGTTGTGACCTAACTTTTGGCTTTTGAGGGTCATATATGATGCACATTAACACAATGAATCATTATTAACCCTTTTAGTGCTGACTCCTGCCAGCGGTTCTAGCGAGAAATGCAGAGGGTAACTTAATGAAATGTACCACTCAAGGAAAATAAATATTATAAAGTTATTGTTTAAAATATCCATAAGCAGTTTTTCTTATTGTCTATACATTGAATTAGGTAATAATAAAAAAAGACTAAAACATCATACAAAAAATAATTGTAATTATATTTGTGTGCTAAAGTTAAACATTTTTTTGCCTATGAGCCGATATATCGGCCCGCTGCACTTTTCGCCCGAGATGCCAAAGCCGATATATATCGGCCCGCCACGCTAAGAGGGTTAACCACAAGCCTAATCAAGGCAAAAGCAAATAACTACGACCTAGAAGCTCTATTAAAGTAAAGTAAAGAGATAGTCAAAATGTTTTCCATTAATATTTGAAATAAAAAATACTGTCCGTACCTAATTAGACTTAAAAATTTCAAGCACATTACATAATAAATGGTTAGGTTAATATAGATAAAGAGAAATCATGTCAAGAATTTACTCACACCAAATTTCTATGCTATTAACATCACACGAATGATGCAATAATAGACACCAGTAATACAAACATGAATATGTGCTTTTAATTTAATTAAACCAACCATCAACTAGAACAACGTAGAGAAAAACATCAAAAAATCAACTCTGCCAAATTCTAACAAACACACAACTTTTATTCAATCCCAAATGACATAAGAGGGCACCTCTGAATGCCTCAGCCTAAAATTATGATAAGTTTCCATACTTAGAAGATTATTGAATATAAATAATGAAAGCTTACAGCACTCAGCATGAAACTTAAAGTCATCAAGTAAAATTGACAATGGGACAATCATGTATCAGAGAAAAATAGGCCAGTGTCAACATTACTCTGAAGCAAAAGTTTTCCTCTCTTTCACTGATTCTTGAGTCCCAGAGGCAGAAGAAGCAAAAGGGAGAAGTTAAAACACACACGGTAAGAAGTGGACTCATCATTCTAGTTGGTGATGAAACCAGCAGTTTCCATTACCAATATGTTCTTCAAGCTGATCTCAAGTGCAAAGGCACATTGTTAGATCAATGCCCCACAAATTTGTAATGTTCCATTGAGCTCTCCCATACATATCAACTGTAATAAATAGATAATATAATGCAGTCTTCATTATTTGAGGTAATGTGGTCTGAAGCCACAACAGATAATCCAAAAGTCGGATGATATGGAAGACTTGTTTGCAAACATAAATTAAGTGAAAAATAAAATACTTCTGTGATGTTTTATACTTCAATTTGTGGCTTTTTAACCCTTTGAGTGTGGCATGACATGTCTTTCTGCTGGTGCTGATGGCGTGATATTGTGTCATGGGTACCGAGTGTGTTCCATCTTTCACCAGGGAACTTTCACTAGGCCCCCTTGTGAAAGCTGGAACACTCACGGTACCCATGATGCGATATCACATCATCGGCACCAGCATAAAGACAACCATGACATGATATCACATCATTTACATCTACATACTACCCCGCGAGCCGCCGAATGGGCGTGTGGCAGGGGGTGGTAGGACACCAGCCGTGTAAAGATGTAAGTTTTGGGGAGGTGTAATGGTGACATGTATTATGGAGGTGTATTAAGAGGAGCTAAATTTTTATTGTGGTTGCTTATTGTGTGGAAAGAATGAGTTTTTGTACGTCATGCCGCACTCAAAGGGTTACGGACTAGCATGTGCCGAGGTTACCCATGTAATGACAATTGAATTAACTGACTAATACTGGCATTCATTTTCTTGAGCTGAACAGGTTTGGTGCCACCAAAACATAAGTTCACACTTGTCCCTTAGATAAATTGGAACATCAGAAAATCAGGAAATGGATAATGGAGATAGCACTGCATCATTTTCTAAAAGTAAAACTATAAGGAGAATGCCAGGATCAAATTATTCCTGTGCGATTCATGGCGGTCAACCAGTGGGTTAGAACGCAAAGGGACTTGAATGCTTATGTTCTTGCAGACCCTGTACACTTACTGGGTGCTCATCAGAAGGAGAGGAAGGTGAAAAGGATGGAGATAGAATGACACTTCCATAGTTCAATGGAAGGCTTCACACATGCAAGGAATCTTAATCCATGTAATATCCTAAGGGCCACCACATGGACATGTGGTAGAAGGTGTTAGGACACCAGCCATGAAAAAAGGACGAGACAAGGGAGAGGATGCAAATGAAATGATTGGGGATTGGTCAAGGGACTTTCTACTCTTGCTAATGTGACTTTCCTCTCGAGACACGAGTGAAAAACACTCTTGAGAATGCATGCACTCCCGAGTCCATCATAAGCTATAATGATGAGACAACCACCTCACTGCATGTTTTTCCCTATCCCTCCACACAGCCAAGAATTGAGAATGATTCAACAGCACAGAGGAGTCAAATTTCCCTTTCAAAGCTTGTTAGGAGAGCTACTAGGTTTCTCTTCTTCTTTTCCCCCAAGCCTCAGGTGTCGAGGCGGCAAGGTTTTTCTTAGATACCTCACAATCCCATTGCTCATAATAACAAAAAATTGATAAGCATGCCTTAAATATTCCCATTATGCTGACCCCACTACAAACACTTTCTTTGGCATGGCATGACCCTTAACCCAGCCTTGTGCCATAGTCTTTCATTGCAACCACGTTTGTAACACTACATGAATCCAGAGAGAATATGAAATCCCTTTGGGTACTACTTACATTAGGTAACACATCTTGAGAGAAAACAAATAGTCCCTCAAGCCTTCAAATGGATAACTTTCACAAACACAAGAGGATAAGCCTTCAAGATTTTTAGTGGATAAATAATGTTATTATTTGTAATTTTGGAGATTTTGAACACTATGCTAATAATTCATGATACTAATTCACAACAGCAATAGATAAAATAACAGCTAACGTTACCCAAAAACTTCCAATGAAAAGTGTCCAACTCACATGGATTCTCAACGAAGCACACACTTATCATTTTGCTCAGCGGTGACATATTTATACCATACAAAGAACTTTCCATTTTGATTAGAAAATAATTAAATAGCAATAATCATACATTATTAATTTGTCAAGAAAAAAATGAGCATCATTTACATTCTCCATTTGGCATTGTAGCATGCCAAGCTATATGATAAGGTATGTACACCCTTCTCATGTACAACAACAACGCGTCGGCAACATGGCATCAGCTAAGGACGTATACAATTGTGGATCAAGCCAAAATGCCGTCATTTTGGCTGAGAAATCAATATTTTGTTGCGTTTGCCTGAATAGTTTTCATTTTAAGTGTACCAACTTGAACAACATTAGTTTTAAAGTTGCTTTGGAGACCCGCTCACTATACTGGGTGTTTATCATGTAGCATTGAGAAGTTTCGTAGCATCTACAAGATGGAGGACACTGTAACGCGATTGAAATTGGAGATGGACTCACTAAAAACACAAATTAGTGTTATGAAACGGAACCATAATAACGTGGCGAATAAAACACTTAACTGTGACGATGGAGCGGAAAATTTTTCGTGTGAAACTAACTGTAGCGGTGGTGCTCAAGCGGAAGATCATGCTGATCGGCTGAATAAAGATGAGAATATTGTGAGGCCAATAGTAACTGAAGTGAACATCGATGACCTCAACCATGATCATTGTGCATTCACAAGTATGGAAAATGATGGCTTTATAGATGTTCATTATAAAAAACGAGGTAAAGGAAAAGGAGGGGTACCAGTCTCGTTTCAAGAAGATATAAAGGGAATTCCCAAAAGCCAGGTAAGGGACATTATTAAGAAAGTTCCCAAAAACACGACAGACGAGATTATGATATCATTGGCACAGGCACCAGCAACTCTGAAGAGGAGATTGTGGGAGTACCCAGAAAGGTTCACCTTCACCTCTGGCGGGTAACGAAGGGAACGACTACGAATCAAATGGTAAACTACGTAAAGAAGATGCCAATTGATGTGATAGTGAAAGAAATGGTCACGAAAGGCAATTATACATCTTTCCACGTAATTGCCGATGCTAACCATTATGAGCGTCTCACAGGCTTAAAAATATGGCCGAAGTTTGTGTCGGTCAACAAGTATAAATTCCTAAACAAAAATAGTGAAAAATATAAGAGTTTTAGTGAACACAATGACGTGGAAAGTGATTCAACCATGGTTAATGAGGAATATGGAGAAGCTGGACAAGCTTGTAAAAGTGAGATAAATAGTAAACTGGATCAGTGCAAAACCACACCAAATGACCAGAAACAAACCTACATGATGACTCGGGCCAAGACATCAACCAATAAGTCATGACTAGATATGTACAGAATAGAATAGAATGTACAGTGTCTCAGGAACAAACATTCTGCTATTGTAGCATCAGTTCATGAACATAATTACGGGATTTTATGTTTTACGGAACATTGGTTACAAGAGGATGAAGTCAATCTACTTATAATTGAAGGATATGATCTTCAAAACTGGTACTCTAAGCCTGGAGTACCAGTTTTCCCAGGCTAAGATTGGAGGCTCCATAATTTATGCTGCCCAGTACTTGCCTGTCAAGGAAATTAATGTTAGTAGACACTCCCATGAATTGCACTGTGAAATGAGTGTGGTTATGGTAAAAAATTATAAAGTGATTATTGTTTGTGTGTATCAATCTCCGAATGGCAACTTTGATATTATTTGTGACTGTCTTGTACAAGTGTTAACCACTTTATATAGGTATAAATTGGATATCATAGTTTGTGGAGATCTAAATGTAGATATAAGATTTTCCAGTAGGGAATCGGTTGCTCTTACTTCCTTACTTCTTTCATTTGATCTGTATTGCTTGAATAGGGAACCTACCAGATTTGATTCTTGTCTTGATAATATTATTACTAATTTGCGTGAGGCACTTTTGGATGTCAACATCATTGACCTTGGTATCTCTGATCATTTAGCTCTGGAATATTATTATAAAGCAAAGGACAACAAAACTATAATCAATGGGCCCAATATTAAGACTGGTTCAATCCTATGTCGGCCTGTTACTCTTAATGGCATTGAAAATTTTAAAACTTGTCTTTATAATGTTTTCTGGCACCATATACTCACCTATGCAAATAGTGATGATAATTTTTCCTGATTTTTTGATAATTTTGTTGTTTTTTGAACACTGTTTTCCAAAGAAATTGAGAACTTCAACTAAAAGTAAAAAGGCAAAAAATGTTTGGTTTACTCCTGATCTAGCTAGCCTTAGGTCAAAAGTAGTAGCATTGCATGCTAAGTACAGGAACACTGGTGACAATGATCACAAACTCCTGTGGCTAAACTAAAGAAGCAATAAATCCATAAAATTCATCTGGCAAAACTGAGCGCTAACTGTTCTACAATAGAAAATTCAGATAATAATGTCAAGATAGCATGGAGGGTTATTAATAGGGAGCGTGAGTGTTCTGGTGTTTCTAAGGCGCTACCCTTTCACCCTGACTCCCTGAATAAACACTTTCTTAAAACAGTAAATGACCTTACTACCTCCATTAATCACAAGTCAGCCCTTGCAACAGGGCTCCTAAATAATCATACTGTTACCCCTTCCTCTTTTAAATGGAAATGGTTGACAGCACATGATATTCAGTTAATTATAAAAAAATTGAAAATTTCCAATTCCACTGACATTTACGGGTTATCAACTAAACTGGTTAAAAATCTTGCTAATATAATTGATGAACCACTTGCGTTGATATGTAACTAGTGTTTACAGTCTGATTGTTTCCCTAAATCTTTAAAGGTATCAAAAGTTATCCCCATGTATAAAAAAGGTGACTAGCTCAGCATCCAGTTATCATCCAATTTCAATAACTCCTATTTTTAGCAAAATACTTGAGAAAGTGATCAAAAATCAACTCTATGATTATTTCATAATTAATAATTTATTCTCATCCTCACAGTTTGGATTTTGCAAAGGCCAATCCTTAATATCTGCTGTGAGCTACGCCATTGATATAATATAAAAGGCTTTTGAGGATAAAAACTCTACTGCCTTAATTGTTTGTGACCTTTCAAAGGCATTTGATTGTGTCTCATCTCCTGAATAAACTTAGTTATAACGGTGTCAAGAATATTGAACTAAAGATCATTCAATCTTATCTGAATGATCATTAACATTGTGTCTACATCAATGACAATATGTCCATGCCTTTACATGTTGAACACGGGATTCCACAAGGATCTGTGCTTGGCCCTCTATTGTTTCTGGTCATGATTAATGATCTACCTGCAAATGTTTCTGGTGAATCAATACTGTATGCTGATGACACAACCTTCCTGTATAATCCTGACAATGCTTACCACTCTTCAAATTCAATAATGACTTTTGTACGTGAGTGGTTTACAGCAAATAGACTAGCCTTAAATAATGATAAAACTCAATTGGTGACATTTTCACTTAGCACAGCTCTAAACCATCCAACAAATGTAAAGCTTTTGGGTTTTGAACTAGATAGCAAATTGCTGTGGGATTCACATATCTCTTGTATCCATGGCAAATTATCAAAGGCAATCTTCATGCTAAGAAAACTCAAAGAACTTATTCCCATGCACTATCTGAAACCAATTTACTACGCCTTTTTCAACAGCCATCTTAACTATGGCATTGAGTTGTGGGAACATGCTACGACTTCCTGTGAATTATTTATTTTACAAAAAAGAGCTATTAGGATCATTTCCAATTCACCCCCACTGGAGCACTGCAAACCAATTTTCAAAGAGCTTGGTATTCCCACTCTCTATAGTCCTTACGTTTATAAATGTCTTTGCTGTGTGAAAGAAAATCTTAGTTCTTTTGCCACAGTGGAAAGTGTTCATCATCACAACACTAGAAGTCAAGTGAAACTTGTACTACCATATTGCAGGCTGAACAAAACCAAAAACTCATTTGGCATTCTTAAATTGAAACTTTTTAATATTCTACCACATGGGGCCAGACGAGTTTCCATGTCAAGGTTTAAGAGCTTAATTTATACTTGGCTTGTATCGAATGCATTTTATTCTATTGAAGAGTATTTAGAGTGTAAAAATGTAGACAAAGTATTCTAATTGCTTCTTTTTGTTATTTTATTTGACAAGGGCTATTGCATTTTTTGAATGCTTATTGTCTAATAAAGAATATGAATATGAATACATCCCAGGCCAAAATTAAAGCAACACTTTGTGCCACAGTGAAAGTGGTCTCCATGCAAACCTTCCTTAGCAACTAGTTAATCTGTTACCATTTACTGAGTGAATCCACTGAGCATTTGAAGACCCCTTACATGATGTATTCCTCCTCAGCACCATCAAGACCCTCAGTCCAGCAAAAATGATGTCCGACAATATGTACTCACCAAGGCCATCCAAATGTTTACATTAATTTTGTCCATAATTGCACAAGTAGTCATCACTAACAGTGATATACATTAATTCAGCTGCCTTTGATTTATTCTATGCTTGCCATCTATCTAGACATTATAATTCAGATGACACTTCCTGATACATGGACCACAGGCTCCACGGTAAAGTTCTCTACCAATTATCAACAGATTAAAACTAGACATAAGGATAAAGATTAAAAAACGATGCATGTAATAGACTGAAAGTTCTAATTTTCCACTCACAAATTTCTAGCTAAATTACCTCAAGTGGGTTCCTACTGAAATGCATCAATATATGTATTACATAAGAGAATTAAGTAACGGTGACTCTCCTTCAAGAAATGCAGATCATTACTAAAATCATAAGCAACAAAACACTTGGTCAATATATCCCGTAAAAAGGAACAATCGGTGATCTGTGATACAGCAAAAATGTAAAGAGAGAGAATGGTGAAACATTCCTACATAACAACGTACTTTCCAGCTCAACTATTAAGAAGCCATTCATGTAAAATGAAACACTCTCAACGTCCACGTATAGGATTTACATAACTATTACCAGATCTCAATGCTTAGCATCATCATTTAAAATCACGGGAACTTTTGAAACGTACATAACCTTTGTGAATGGGGAAGGATTCAGAAAAGATAGTGACCATTGGGGGGTGGATCATATGGTGAGGAGAGCCTGAGGGGCTAAGCTCAAAATTATGATAATATACTTAGAAATGCTTTCAGGCAAATCGTGAGGCACCAACTCATAGGGTGGCAGGATTTGCTAGGCTCCAAATGTGGAGGTTCTAAGGGCTCCATAGTTCATATTTGAAACCCTTTGAGTTCATACACACTAGCAGCAGATATTGTTATGAAAACAGCACCTGCAACATTTCCTCTGATGTTATGAAGCAGAGGAAATGGAAACAGAAAGGCCCTCAAGGTTACTTTTGAAGGAGATTTTGCATTGAATTCTTAACTGTTTGATATACACATAGAATTAGTCCATAGCTCAAAGGGACAATTAATGAGTAAAGCTTTCACTGTTTATTTGCATTGAAAATAAATATATTGTTAATTTCAGAGGATTATTGGTACCAAAATGAAGAAAGGCTGTGATTGGTAGAGGCTTTGTAGACCAATGCTGCTGCATGTGCCAAACACAGCCTGACTGTCCTCATGCAGTTCAACCAGCCCATGGTTCAAGTATACCAAATTTTCCTTAAGACACACCCACAATAAATTCAGCCCCCCTGTTGCAGAAGGTCATGTAAAAGTGGAGGTGGTGAGGATATTGGAGAGTCTCACCAACTTCTCTAGACCCTCCCCATCCACTAAGTAAGAGTACCTTACTATTAGGTACGTATATAAGTTGGAAATATTCCAGTAATTTAGACCTGATGATGATGTTATGCAATGTAGCTCTTTCATGAATAAATCTTATGAGATACTACCTTATGTTTTTACTAATTGTTCCTGATTGAGGAATTAAAAGTTTTTATGGGATTATTAAAGCTCAAAAGCTCAAGTACAAGAAATGAAATTCAACAATAGGGAAAACTAACCCCACTTCAGAGAAATATCCACCACACATAACTAATAGACAAATAAAAATTCCAAAACCTGATTCATTGTTTTCATTCTTAATTGCAATTAGGCATGAAGTACACAATAATCCATTTCAGTGCAGTATCATTGCATGTGCATAGTTTTTTAATTTAGCAATCAAAATAGAACAATTTTAACTAATGACTATAAAAGATTTTCTCCACCATTACAAAAAATTCTTCCACAGCAATTTTAATCACAACCGATAAATTACACGTAAGATGTTCAGGCCAACCAGAAGACTGAATCAGCACAAAGGAATACTCAAGAAGAGGTTAACTACAAGGTAATTACATTAAATCAAGCCAATCTACAATATACTCTTGTGTATAGTCTGACCCCTAATTTTTCAGCCAAAAAATTATACTTTTCCCAATGACTTGTGAACAGCTATACCCATCTTAACTAGGGTTGCCATACATCCGGATATCGGAGGACATGTCCTCCTTATGAGGTTAAAAAAACTGCCTGGGCGGCTTTTGGTAAAATGTGGGAAATGTCCTCCTTTTCGGCAATTGGAAGTAAAATTTGTATTTTTGCGAAAATAACGAAAATAATTCGATCGGGATAATACAAATATTTCGACTTTAACACCTTTGTATGCTAGTATCTCAACACAACAGTGAAAAGAACAATATCATAGCCAGAGTTACCTACATGGCCACCACGACAACTACTTTGTCTTACTTTGTTGCGGTTAGTTTGGAGTTACGCACACGGCATCTGAGCGGGAGGGAATGCACATGTTTAAACCTCTCTGAGCAGGTCAATCTGTCGTCCATCTACCCTAGCGTCTATTGCTGCAGCTGCGTAAAGACTGTAACGATAGTGACAAAAGGTGGTCGCTTTTTGTATCTTTTTTTTTACTGGTGGTTATTTTTAGTCTGTGATTGTGTTTGGGCTTTTCCTCTCCAACTTCGTCCAGTTTATTCGAATTTTATCTTTACTATATCAGTGTTCAATATAACATGGAAGGTGATAAAGGAAAAGCAAAAGGACAACAAAAGTGCAAGTGTACGTTTATGGACTATCTGCAAGAAAGATTTCCTAGTTTTAAGAGGGGAAGATCTATGTTTTAGGCGCAATGCAAAGTTTGCCCAGTCATTCATTAATGTTTCTCATAAAGGTAAGCCATTTTTATAGTTTTCAATGACTATAGGCTTTAGTAGGCAAACCCCTACTATCCTATCTTCCTAAATAAGATACTATTTTGCATAAATTACGCATATGTACATAGGCCCAGGGCTGTTTTGTTTTTAAGAATATACTAGGCCTACGTTATCGTACCTCACTTATTTATAAGAAAAACAATAATAAGTTGCCCTTTTAATTGTAGGTGCTTTGGATTTGGAAAATCATTTAACAACAACAAAACATAGAAAAAGCCTAAAAGAAACTGACTCCAACACCAAGATAACTTCATTTGCGTACCAGAAAGGAAGCGATATTGAAAATCAAGCTCGAGCAGCTGAAGCTACAGTGGCCTTTCACACTGTTCGTCATCACTAGAGTTTCAACTCAATGAGCTGCACCAGTAAGCTCAACCAAATTATGTTTAAAGACTCTAAGATTGTTAAAGATGTTTATTGTGCTAAAACTAAGGCAGAGGCTATAGTAAACTCTGTCTTATCGCCTCACTCAACGTTGACTCATTGACGTAACCATTGATATTTTAAAAGGCATATCATGTTATGGTGTAGCAACCGATGGCAGCAATCATGGTGCTGCAAAGGTTTTTCCAACACTAATTCAGTTTTTCAATTTTAATAAGGGGGGTTGACTACTAAAGTATTGGAAATTAAATCAACACCAAACGAACAAGCAGAAACAATAGCTAGGCATATAAAGGACACTTTAGTTAAGTTTGGAATAGTAAAAAATGTGTAGCCTTTTCTGGTGATAACACCAATACTAACTTTGGTGGTGCCAAACAGAATCCAGGCACTAATGTGTTTACATTCCTTAAAAACAGTTTAAATCCAAATCTGTTGGGAGCTGGTTGTCCAGCACATGTTCTTCATAACTGTGTCCAACATGGTCTGTACGAAGTTCTAGCAATAGATGTTGAAGCAACAGTGTTAAAGCTGTTCAACTACTTTTCTATCTACACCATTCGCACTGAGGAACTCAAAGAATTTTGTGATTTTGTAGAGGTGGAGTACAGGCAGCTTCTCCGCCATTCTAAAACTAGATGGTTATCCCTGCTTCCTTGCGTTAGTAGGGTGCTGCAAATGTATCCAGCATTAAGATCATACTTTTTGTCTCAAAGCAACATCCTAATTTTGATTCGAAAGTTATTTGAGGATCATTTCAATGAAATGAGGTTGTCGTTTGTTTACTCCCTTATGAGTGTTTTCCATGAGAAAATATTACTTCTTGAGAGAGAAAAAAACTCCTTGGCAGAAACTATCGGCATTTTGGAAGATGTACACACCATTCTCTTGAATAGAGAACAGAGTAACTTTCTTTCAATCAATGTAAAAAGTTTTTTAAACAAAAAAACAAATGAAGGTTTTGAGAGTGAATGCAGTTCTTTTAGGAGGGAAGTTAGGAAAGTTTATAGGGGGTCTATTAAATATATTAAAAAATGGCTTAATCAGTATAGCAGCTTTAAAGTTTTCAAATGGATGAGTTTAAGCAGCATTCCTTCCTGGGAAGATGTCGAGGACTCAGTAATGTTTTTCAATGAGAGAAGTAATAGTAAAATAGATGATAGCTTATGCCATGACCACTTTTGCAAATCTGTAACTTTCTTAAAAAAACACAGAGAGGAAGCTACTGCTACTGAGCAGGGAGAGAGTAGTGACAGTAAGTGTAAGAAAAAACTCATGTTATCCAATGACATTTGGATGAAATATTTTTAGGGTTTAGATCGAGTTCTTTATTCAGAAATTTTGAAACTTGTAGAGTTTGTTTATTGTATATCAAGCCACAATTCTTGTGTTGAAAGAGTCTTTTCATTAATGAATGCACAGTGGACTGCAGAAAGAAGCAAACTCTCCATTGACACAGTGAAGAGCATTTTATGTGTGCAGTACAATTTCAAAAATTTTTCTTGTTCAGAATTTTGCTATTATGTTTTAGGTAATGAAAAACTGTTAAAGAGTATTGGGTCTTCTTCCAAATACTCTTGGTACAAAAAAGGGCAAAGTAAAAGCAGTACTGAAAAAAATGTAGTTGTGGACCTGGCACTGATTGTGAGTCAGAAGATGACAACTTTTAACACATTTGATTTTCAGCTACCGCTTTGATTATCTACCTCTGTTTTTAAAATAAATATGCTTGCTAAACAGCTACTAACGTTTTATTATGGATTAATAAGCATTAAACTGAACTGAAAATTGGTTTTTCTTTATTCCTATTTAAAAAATTTATAACCTCAATACTTTTTAAAAATAATCATGATTAAATTTTTTTTAAAGTTAGATTTTTAAAAGATTTGAATGTGTAAATGTGTGTTAAAATCACATTTTATTGGTATGACTTCTTTTTATTTTTGGGGGAGGACCCATAAATGTTTTTCGACAGAAGTCCTCCTTTTGGGTGTAGGACATATGGAAATGTCCTCCTTTTGAGTGTCAGACATATGGCAACCCTAATCTTACCATGAATTTGTACAATACTATTTCCATGAGCACATGAAATGCCAAATTCTAATGTATTTACATTGCATGACCCAATTTCCACAAAACATTATTTCTAAGGCTTATTTGAGTTTCAAATACTTTTCCCACAAATTGTGAGTACTGTAAAAATGCATATATACTAACGGAAACCATCCAAAGTTTTCAACTTTAGCTATTTCAATTCATTGAACCATTAAATTCCCTCCATAAACAAATATTCAGAGTCAGAGCAATGGAAGCAATTGTTGCAAACCCTTAACACCACTATTATAATGCTCAACAATGAAATGCATTAGTCCATTCTCTATATTTCTCCCTTACATCGATTTCTTTTAATATAACATTTTTTTTGGACACATTACAGTGTTAAGAGAGGTCTAACTTTATTTTACACCTTGAAGCTCAAAACCAATGCACATATCCATAATGATCTTAGTTTTCAACATAATTTAGTATTATTCTAAGATATAATAAACTATAAAAATTGTTATTTTTGCCATGTCCGTATCTAGGGAGAAATATTTTAGGTACTCCATTTTTAAACAAGATGGTATCTACAAGTTTTGCCACAAGGATATAAAGCTTACACCAGCAAAATTGAGATATTGACCATGTGGGCGATTAATAAACAATTTGTATGATTGTAGAATGATAATGGTGGTACATCTAGATCTAGTTTCTTAAAGATACCACAGCATTCAGTCGTCACTTCCAAGTAGCGGGCACAACATTCTAACCACCAAAAAGCCTCTGGTAGAGAACAATTAAATGCAGAGTTTCTTATTTAAATAACTTTATGCAGGATATAACATTAATGTGACTGGCCAAGCTAATTCAAAACAAACTATATATAACAGCCGTCCATCTGGTGGCAATTAAAATAACAAAAACATGAAGACAAAAGCCCACCACAACATCCAACCCAACTTTTGTTATGAATCTCTGTTCTAAAGATTGCCACCAGATGTCAGCCAAACTAATTCTAATCTCAAAATAGGCCCATGATACTCACAAATCATTAATTAAGATGTAATAAATGCATAGTGTGTACACTTGCTAAATAAAGGGAAGCAGAGAACTCTTCCTTTTTTGACCAAAAATTTTGTCTCAAAAAGTCAAACTATACACAAGTATATAAGGTACATTAAGGCTCATATACTGCCTAGTGTTCCTAAATATGCTTTTTCACAAAATTTATTAAATGAAATCTCGGGAGTGAAATAGAAAGTAGTATTCCATGATACAACAGTAAATAATATGTATAAAATGTATATGAAACAATGTTTCCTCATTATTTCAAATTATTTTTGTAAATTCTTCACTTGGTTTTATTTTCTCAAAGTTTTCATTCCAGCGTACTTTTAGAAAATAACATTTCAGAAGAATTTCTTACATATTAACTTAAGGAAGGGTGTTCTCAACATACATGGGACAGTCAAAATGCCCTACAAACCTATTGGATCCACAAGAACACAGAGGTGAAAGTTTTATGCCACAAAGGATATGAGCTAAAAACTGACATGCAGGGCAGTGGATTTCTGATCCAAAATCAGTGACTGAGATGACAGAATTAAAAACATGTAGCTATGGCCATTCACTGACAAACAGCAGAAATAGGGACACTGATTATGAAAATGCATAGCAACACCAGTAAATTGCCACAATAAAAATATCTGCAATTCAAATGGCCATCGCCAAAAGGAATTAAGGAAAGTTTGCTTAAAATATATAAAATGTTTAAAATTTTTGAAAGCAGTGGGTGGTGTCATCACAATGCTTAAAAATTTTTTCATTGTTGATTCATATTTGTAATAGTATTACTATAAAGGGTAAAAATCGATAATTTTAGAGAATCTGCTTCGCACTTTCGGAGCCATCAGTTAGACTTATTTCCTTTTTTGCTCTGACCACAAAACAGAAGATGCTCACACTAGCATGATCACAGGTGCAAACAACGCAAGGGAAGAGAGTGACTTTTTCTACCCAGGACAATACGAAACAGATCAGATATCCACTCACTGGAAAATCCTACTTCTCTTGACTCTCTCAAGTATTTTCACAATGGCAACCTCAATAAACATTTTCCACAAAATAATGACATGAAAACCTCTCAATGTCACACAACAAAACCTTAAAATAGTAAGTCACACCACCAATAACACCAACTGCACAATATTTCATCAAGTATTAGTTTAAGCTATATACTGAAAGGCAATAATCTAGTGAGAAAACCTACATTCTCTATATCGTAAAGAACATTAGTCACCATCAACATTCAATATAGCGCCCAATTTGAGTGAAATACAGAGAATCTCAAAAATGTGAAACCACAACATACTACAATGAAAAACTTGTAATGAGCAAAGTCTTTGGAAAGTCTTAAAGAGTGACACTAGTGAAGGAATACACTAATACAGTCATGCCTTGAATAGCACAAGGGATGCACTCCAAAGAGTCACAACTCTTCTGATTCACATTGCCAAAAAATGAGAGCACTCAAACATGAAAGAGATAGGGGATATGTTCTACAAATGGAAAAGTAAATCAGTGACCGATGAAAAAACTGAGAATGTTCCATTTGAGAACCCAAGAGGCCGCTTTCTAGTTAAGATAATTGTTGCTAATATTCCCTTCAATGGCAATGCTAACAAAGCATCAATTATCACAAAAGTTCCACATATCATGATCTTAAAATTACCTATCTCAAGTGAGTTTTCTTCCACCCCGACACTAGTTACTGCCAGAGACATCCTGCAATAATTGGTAGCACAATTTACTCATGGCCTTTACTTTCAGTCAAATATTTCATGAAATGAAAAGTGCTGAAATGTGATAAAATAATTGAAAAATGGCATAGTTATAAAGAAATATAGTCAACAACAAGTGAGACTATTTTTTTACCAATGAGCAAATTAAGGATTCTTAAATGTGTTACATTAAAAAATTAGAGAACACGCTATCAAGCATTTTGTAGGCTATTAATTAAAAGAATTGTAATCGGAAAAATTAAATTAAATATAACCAGGTACTGGTCGAAAATGTCAACTTTTGCATATCATCCGTTTCACACAATGTGCCAAAGTCTTAAATAGGTACTTATCATAAAATACAGTTCAAATAAAAATATAAAACATGACATAGCAACATTATTTTTTTACAAACAAAGTTCAACGGGATAACTTTTGAGTAAGCAATTATAAAAGCAAAAAAAGTGTTTCAATGAAAACTAAGGAAGCAAACGATCAGCACTTGATGAGCATAAGTTTCAAAATATGCAGAGAACACACTAACTAGCATTTCACCAGCTGGTGATATGAAATGTTTTCATAGAAAATGAGGCCGGTCATTAGTGTCTGAAACCAATGAAATTAAAGCCAACTTAATGATAGGCACATTCCCCGCAACCCAACTTGCACGGTACATAAATTGAAATGGAACATTGCACTAGACAAGGCACGACCACACGAGAGTGAAGGAAGGAAGAGAGATATGAAGAGAGAGAGAGAGAGAGAGAGAGAGAGAAGGACACCCAGTGGAAGAGACCTGACTGACTTACTTCACTCCAAGTTTGGTGGCGACCCTCTTCCACTGAGAATAGCACGTAATCCTCCTAGAAAGCACAGAGTGAGCATGGGGTGGGAAGCAACATATTAGCAATTAGGGGTCTGGCAAGGTGCAGGGCCACAGCAAACGCTACTGGGGAGGGATGGAACCCCATTCCGTGAATCAAGCTCTGAGCTATTTTGCCCTAAAGAAAAACCCTTCAGTCAGCCACAGGTAGTTAACAGACAAGACAGTTACGAATATATCAGGCCATGGTACATTACAGCACAAACTTTCAAAGGGAAAAAAATTTTATTAAAATTTGAAGCAAAATTATTGAACCAAAGAATACAGCCTTAACTGATCAAAGAGGCATAAGGTGGCTGGTCATTGCATTTATTTTATAAATGGGGTTTTCCTTGGAAGTGGCAGAATTAAGGTTATATTACAATGAGGTCTTGCATATCCTATATAGCTGGTCTTTTGAGGGGTGAGGGAATAAACTATTTAAGTCACCTTTGAATAACAATGCCTTTAAATTAAAAATAATAAATATATTCAGCATGCAACTAGCTACAAAGGTAATTAGTGAAAAGAAATCATACCCTATGAAGAATAGAAACCAATCTACTCACCATCATTCATGCTGACCTTAATTGGATTCACTTTTTCCATTTTCATGCAAAATAAATGCTATTCAACCTCTCCATTCATTTGAAAAAACACATTTAACAAAAAATAAACTGAACATATGAATGTGTCAAATGTTTGAGTGAAGAGATGTTATAAACAAATGGTGCAAATGTAAATAATTCACAGCAAAATTGTAAAAAAGAACTAATAAATCAGAATTTCTACCAGTAAATGATATTTACAGATTATAAATTCCACACTCTTCTCAGAAAAATAACTTTATAATCATGCTAATTTGACTGAAAAATTATATTATGATAAATCAGTTCACTCCATTTTAAGGATATTTTATTATTCTTTTTGAAAAGCATTAAATTTCACCTTTTTTTAAACTACATTTACTTTTAAAATCACTTTAGAATGATTGAAGACAATTATGAAACATTTTTAAGAGCAGACAAAGAGTATCAAGTGGCTTCACAATCCAGAGAATACCATGGATTATGTCAAAATGAGATGGTTATCCATGGAAAATGTAGGGTCACTGCCAAGAAGAATTCCAAAAATATTTTAGAGTGCAAGGAATACATTTTTTTGTCACAAAAATAGAAGCCAAAATTAGTAAAATGTCATTTCATTGATGGACTTTAATCAATGAACTATGGAAAAATGTATCAATTTTGCAAAGAAAGTTTTTAAAAGTTACAAAATAGGATCAAAGTTCCACAAGAAGTATCTAAGATATTTTGCAGTCTTTCAAAAAAGATTCTTCAAAAAATATCTTAAGCAGTATATCAGATACATGTATAGAGACAACAACAGTGACTACAGAGGAAACTAGAAAGTAGAGCATCTACAATTAAACAACTATGTATATAAACATTAATACACCATTACTGTACAAAATATATTCACGCAGAACCAGTCCGTCTCTTTCTGAATGCTGAGGCAGAGATCTTCCTCAGTGAAGAGTCAGAGAGAGCCAAGAATGGTCCACATGATGACCTTCAAATATGGTCATTATTTCCCTCATTAGAAAGGCATCTAAATTTCCTCAGCACGCATTAATCATACACATCGCAAGAACACACAAGACCGACCAACATATACGTTCTTCCACAAGATGATGAAGGAGGGATTCTTCAAGGGAAGTCCAAGCTCACAAACTTTCCTACTGGGAGAAATACCTAGTATTTATCAAATGGAGCCTTTGATTTTCAGATTTATTTCATAAACTTGGGTTTTCATGTGAACATTCTACATCTCCTCAGAAGAACCCATCCATGTGTATCAGTTAGGTAGAACTAAGTACTACACTGCATAGCTACTGTACGCAAGGAAGACAGCAATGTCCTTCTGATAAAAAACTAGTAAGGCCTATCAAAGGTCAATCATAAAAATAACTTGCCTAACTTCAATAACTAACTCAAGGCAACTCCCTTCGAAGCACGGGGCTATCTATAAATCCAACAATCCAGCAATTCACAGCAATCAACAGATCTTGAAATATATTAATGTTTACATACACACTCACAATATCTAGTTAAACCCATGATAAAATAATTAAAATGAATTTTAATAAACATAAATACTTGAAAACTGCAATCAAGGAATAAGTACATAAATTCAATAACATGAAAATTAAAATGGTAACTAAAAACAAAAACTTCTAACAACAAAAATGAGAGAGCCATACCTATTGCCTGTTCCTTGTTGGCCTTGATTAGGTACAGATCCCGATCCTCGTTTCCCAGCAGGTAACTTGGTAACAGGAATATGGCCAGCAAGTCCAGTTGGTTTAGGCAAGCTCTGACCAAATGAAATACAAACGTGTACATATGCATATGTGTATGTACATGTAGACTTTGATCTGTGATACGTAATTTCTCACACAACTTCCAAGCTGATCATTACCAAAAAAGGCACTGGAGAAAAAGAAAGCATTCTGCGACACACAAAACACAATCAAAACTATTTTCAAGATGAGTATGGCTGTTCAATTTGCATTACATTCAAATTATCATTGACCAATCAAAGGTTGATTATTACAATTTTCAATGTTTTAGTTTGAGCAAATATAGTGATGCGAGAGTTGATAAATTTACCTGAGGACCATGTCCATAAGAACAAGTCTTGAATATGTGTCGTATCAATATGGTGATGTTTTGTAAGGTGTATTTGTATACATACATGAGCCGAAACGTGTAGATGAAAATGTACAAGGGATTAAGTATACTCACCTTCGGTGTTTTTGGCTTGCTACATTCAACTATATGATCCTTGCAGGAATTCTGATGAACAGTAACTGTACAAACTGGAATAAAAAAATAAATTATGTGTATAAGCATTTACTCAAACCAAATTAGTCACAGTCTGTATCATGAATCATCTCAACTAATGGAAAGTACTCGATGGTAACTATGCATACCAAATTTTTCACTAAATGCCTGATTATACATTTTTCTCGAGTCACGTTAGAAAAAGTGCTGACTTTTTAACAAACAAATGACCAAGACTTTAACAGAGAGACAGCAATATACTTCCAAATACAATCACATTTCAAAAAGCACATCACTTACTTTCACAGTAGAAACCAGGTTTATTAGTCAAAGGTTTGGAGCACCAGTCACATGCATGAGGAGAACCATAGCAAACTGATATCCACTGATGGGTTGCTTTCTTCACTTTATCCTGAAAATTCAAATAAAGCTTCACGATTAGAGTAAGGAAAGCTCAAATGATAACATCAGAGGCTAAACGATTTGAGCCACTTCTAATTTATCCAAAAGTGAATGGGTATGAACTTATGAGAGAAGCTCTTAGGAAACAGACTCACAAATAACATACCAAAACCCCAAGCTTAAAATTAACTCATGTATCTCAAACTTTGTGTATCTAAACACTGGTAAATTACCCTTCAGAGAAATCTAAATATGCCCAATGATCAATTACTATATTTTCTGGCTTGTAAGATGCTCAAAACTGTAATCTTTAGTCTAATTTTTGTCCAGTACTTTGAATAAATGTTGATCGGTTATTTTTTGATATTATCTTTACACAGTGAAAATGACCAGCTATTTTTCATGGAATGACACAAAAATAACTCCAGCATGGCAAGAATCTTGATGTCATCATACTAACGTATGTCTGAGATATTCATCCCACTTAGAGTTAACTAATTTACAACAACAAGTTTAACATGATTCTACATAACAAAAAAATAATACCTAAAGGCAAGAAAACCTACAGGTATAAGTTTTTTTCCATAAATTGGATTCATTTCTGATAGTTAAAACATTATTTAAACAAATAAATCTGAAATAAAATTGGGTACATTCCAACAATAAGTTTTTGGAATTCATTTTAATGGCACTACATCAAGAAAAAGTCATTGTCGGTTGTCATAAGGCCAAGTCTATACTAAACATTGACCATGTAAGACACATGGTGAATTTCCTTCATGAAATCTGGGAAAAAGGCCATCTTATAAGCCATAAAATACAGTATCTTTAAAGAGTCACATGCCATTAGTAGTTATAACTAAGCTTGTAGCCTAAGTAAAAGCAATATGCCAACAGTGCGTTCTATGCCTAACAGACTTACCTTTTTCTTCCTGAAGAAAATACTCCCCCTCTTTCTTCGTTTTTCTTCATGATTGCCATAGCCAGAGCTGCTGGAAAAATGAAACACATATAGTTCACCAGAATAGCGCTTTCATTGGTGGAAAAATGGTGTGTACCAAGTTTGCCAAATAAACAACTGCTTCAGTGACTTACAAAGTGAGAAGTGAAAAAAACTACAGTAAGCTGATACACATGCAGGAATAAGCAAGACAAATTAATGAAGGTTTTCTAAGGGTGATCTAATACCCTCAGGCCACTTCCCAATTATCAGACCAAAACATCTACTACTTACTGTGAAAAAAAGTCATCAACAATAATGCTGTTTTGAGGATCGATTAAGTGCTTGCCAGAAGCAAGCACTGCAGCCATCATCTCCTCTTCAGTTTCACTCTCTGTGCCGCTGGGTCGTTGGCTTCTATTAGGAAGTCATGAGTAAAGCTCAGAAAAGAATAACAATCCCAAAATGGGGAAAAATAAAATATCAGCAATAACAAAAAGTATTTTATTGGTACATAGCAAGCCTTACCCTTGACCATACAAAAGAGATCTTCTCAAAGTAATAATGAAATGTAAACCCTAGAGCTGTGGTATAGTTTTTTATTGGTACCAACAAGAGAAGGGGTGGGCAACCCTGACACGTATACTACACGTGGCATGCCAATGGATTGTTTCTGGTATGAAAAACAAGTCCTTGCTGAATAAATTTTCAATTTTTAGGGTACACTAAATATAAATCCAATATCTCATCTCAGTTATAAGCGATGAAGCAGCAGAGATCCCACTAATATGATGGATCAAAAGAGCCAATAAGTTTTCTGCCTCTTATTTAATCTGCTTTTGATTTTTTTAAGAGCCAAGTTTCCAGTTTTTTTCAACCTTTATCCGACAGATTTAAACCCCTATGTAGAGCAAAGCCCCTGGATTTAAATTCCAGGAATTCAAAAAAGTGTCACTTCTTTATAACTTTGACTTTTCATGAAGTAATGAATGAATCTCCATAAAACAAAACAATTTCTCAACAAACATTGAAATACTAATAAACATTCCTTACAAAAGCAGGAGCATTTTTCTTTCAACGGGCAATGTGAGTTGTCCTTTGCTTACATATGAACCAAATGCATAATACTGCTCTGCTGTTAGGCTATCCACGCAAGACAGTTCAATTTGGAAATGAAAACAAGCCTTATTCCACAAGATTCTTATTGAGAGGAAGTGGGAATTGACAGTGTAAAAAATCAGCACCACATGCACACTGGAGTATCCAACTATTTATGATGGTCGAGTCATCATTACTTGAATGTTTTGATTTCCGATATGGAGAGGTTCCACAAAGTGAAGCCTGAATTTATTATTTATATATGGTCGAATCAATTAGAAGAAAAACATATTTGTGGTTCATTTCCAAGTATGACGACAGATGGAGTAACCATTTGCCATCCTGTCACCTACGTCAACATATCCCATGTGGCGATTGTGATCCTCAGCAATAGTTGGACGGAAAGCATTTCCTTGATCATCACAGAAGTTTCATTATTCTATTGATGGATTATGAATGTTAGAGAACATATAATTTTCCATTTTGCCTTCCCATATCACTGTTTTCAAGTCACCCCATGTATTTTTACAAATAGCACCACATTTCAATTTTAGAGACTTACAGTCAAAGTTTCAAAGGTAATTCCATTGTGATCATGTCTCACAGTTCCACAACAAAAAAATTTCTTGACAATCCGGTCATCTAAAGTGTTGGAGAAGAGAAAAAATGGCCCATCCTCACCTCCTTCAACCTTTGTGGTCAATTGCCAAGCAGTGGCATGAGCTGCTGTAATATCTGGTGTTGCAGTCTGTCTTTGCCAAAATATACTTCCTCATCATAAAATAGCCAGTAGAGTCAGAGATTTTGGAAATTTAGATTCCAAAATACTTGTGTTTTTGGAATATATTGCTTGAATATCATCCTGGCCTTGGAAAGTACAATGAATTCATCAATTGCCAGGTGCTTGCTAGGGTGATAATACTTTGCTACATTAAGTTTGAGCTTTTCAAAAAGAGTTATAATTTTCCATAACCTATCATAATTTTCATCATTTTTTGGCACCTAGGTGTTGTCAGTAAAATGAGGAATTGTAACATATGAAGAAAGCTGTCAGGTCTCAATACAGTACTGAAGAAGGGAGTATGGAATTGTTCAAGAGTGGACCAATAGTCTCTCTGAGTTTCTCTGGACACTGACCAAATTGTAAAACATTGGCTGAGAACTAATGATCTCCTCTTGATCAAATTAGGTTGAGGAGAAGGGTCTTTATTGAAATCACTGCAACTTATCTGAAAACAAATATTTGTTTGATCCACCAATCTTTGGAAAGCTTCTAGAAAATATGACAAAAAAACAGAAAAAGGGGTTGACTTCCAACTGACATTTTTAGCTTCATCAGCATTCACTCCTTTTTGACATACTGCAAACGCTTTAGAAATGCTACAATGGTCCCAAGTTCCTGGAGATCCCCCAGGACATTATTGACAGATATCTCTCTAGATATCTCTCTAATAGTTTCATCTTGAGAATCATCGCCCTCCACTCTTAGCTCAACACTTAGCTCTTCATAAGAATGTGAATCATATTTGGAAAACAGTTCATCTTCAATTTCCAAATTTGTTAGTTTACATTTAGAACCCATTTCTTGCATAAAAACAAAAACTACTCTTTCTATTTCACTTATGGCACAAGGAATTCCTTTGTAGTTCTCTTACAACTATGAGATGCTGGTGAAGAGGTCACTGTTGATCACACGTAGAGATGCAATAGCTAAGAATTGACTTATCACATCAGGAACTTTATGGATGAAACACTTTACATTCACCTTCCTCATTGTTATCAAAATAAGTTGGTACTACAATGTGCATGTATTACTTAATTTTTAGACATAAAAACAAATTTTAATGCAAGCAAGGAGTTTATTGCCCTTGTCCAAGCCCTTCTCAAATTTCTCAAAAATAAGAAAAAACTATTTTGGTAACATAAAAAAGTATGAAATCAGGGCCTCACTAAGAAAGGTTGAACCATAAAACCAGGAGAGGGACTGGAACATGGGTGAAAGTCTAACAAATACGAATTTTTCTTCAAAACTGCAACCGAAATGTAGAAATCAGCTTACCACAGCTTAAGGGTTGGGTAAATATTTCAGTCCCAAAAAAATACAAAATCTAAGATATGACTTACTCTTGCTCATCAATGAGTTTCTGTAATGTGCTGTGAAGGGGCTCAGTGGCTTCCACAACACTGTAATAGAAGGGTGCAACGGATGCAAAACAAAACGTCAGCACATACATGCTTGATCAGTGAGCATGCACTTTAAACATATGCAAATAGACATGCAGTATGCAAACTCATAAATTCACACACAGGACAGGATAGCTTGCAAATTGAAAGTATGCCATTGGCTCGAGTGAACAGTAATTTAAATAGAAACAAGTTTAAGTATGGGTTAGCAATGAATGTTGGATCATTTAATCACAAGACACACTACATGAAAACAATAGAAAAAAGGATTATGGAGCACATGCATTATGAATGAAACTCTGAAGATGAAGTTCATACTCTTGAATATGGAGGAAAAGAAAAAAATAACATTGCTTCATGAAAATATTTCTCACTAAAAATTGCAAAATTGTAGCATATCTAGGAGTAAAAGTTGATTTTAAAATAAGTCAAACCCTTGTAATCGGCTGAAAATATTCAATAACATCCATGTCTCAAAATAGCACCTCATCCCTTAGGCTGTCCAATTACATATTACTTAGCCTGCCAAAACACAACTACAAAAGGTCATACCAGGGAAGAAGAATGGGAAGATCTGCTTCTACATTTTTTAATATGCCTACAGGGGGAAACACTGTCACGATAGCTAGCGCCCCAGGTGGCTGGGGAAATGAACCAGTAGTTTAATGCTATGAGTTTCTATGAGTCACATTACAATGACGTTGGCTCTGATAGTCAATGGGATATCAGGAAACCCAATTCATTAGGAGCGTTCCAGCAGAGTAGTAGGAAATTTGTTTGCATTTTCTAGAATAACAAAGCTACAATAACGGGGTTGCTGATTACCATGAGTAATATAGTACAGTAGAAGGTCTCAAAAACGAAATTCAAGGGACCGACATTTTGCTAGTTCATAAATCGGGAGTTCATAAATCCACAGAGGACCGCAAACGATTATTTCTACCATTCTCTTAGAAAGAAATGCGAGGATCTGAAGCCCATTTTACGATTGGCGTCAACATTAACTTCCAATCCACAGTTGGTTATAATCAGGTGCCTCATCCCTTCACTTGAACTACGACCATGGCACAGTGAAAGGGCTTGCATATTTCCTGAAATTATACTTTCAGGTCTATGATGCATTTCTTACCTGAAATTTCACAATTATTAAGTGAATCCTACTAAAGATAGTATTTATTTAGGTACATAGGTAGTACATATTTATTGTATCATAACTTTATGGTGAACTAGTGATTTCTTCCTGATTTTGATCAGTAGTTCCTTATAACCTATTGTTGTCGTAATTCAGAGTTTTGGTGAACACCAAGATGGACTATAATACCCAAATAAAACATCATAATGTATTTCTTGATTCTTCAGTTTGTCTAATGCTATGTTGTATTAGTTACTCCTAAATCGTATTGATGTATTTATTTAGTCTATTATTCATCCCTTGTTGATATTTGATCATGCTAGTAGGAAAACTACCTTTTACTGATTTAGAATTTGCTACTCCATTTTCCCATATCTCAGTTTTCATTGATTTGAATTAGTTGTTTTTTCTAAGATTTAATTATTGTATTTATGTCTACTTCTCGCTAATGCTACTCAATTATGTCATTGACTTATACATGTTATATTGTTGTACTTATGTACATGGTATTTTTATTATTTCTTCTCTCTATTTTATAAATTAATAAATTGTGTTTATGATTGTTTCAAATAGTTATGTATTTTTTTTCCAATGTAATTTGTCTTCATATGGCTTTTGTCTATAATAGTCACACTTTTCTATTTACAAATACTAAATAATTATTATTATTTCTGTCCATTCAAGGTTTTTATGTAATTCCCTGATTTACTATGTTAACCTTATTTATTTCATCACATTGTGCAAATTGACCTTTGTTTCAGTAACATTTATGTATACAGCTAAAATTTATTAACCCATTAAAGCCCACGAGCAACTTAAGTTGCATTGAGAACGAAAAATTCTCTTCTCTCCAGAAAGCTAGTAAATGTGCAGGAAAATGCCCTTTTCAAGGGTTGTCCCTCCTTCCAACCAAATTGCTTTTATAAAGCGTCCAGGCAAATAAATAACGATGTTGTGTCCCCCTGTGCCTATAAGGGTCCTATGCCACCAGTTGTGCTTTCGACTCAATGCTGCTCGGGAGTGTGTACCATCTACTCAGCTGAACACATTATTGATTTGAGTATTCCAAAATGGCAAGTAAATATGTATTTCCCTTTCAGGAAAATATTTTTGACTTGCTGGAAATTAAATTTTTTCTTGATTGTCAAACTTCAAATGCAACTTAAGTTGCTCGTGGGCACTTAGTAGTCCTGATTTTGGCATCTTCCTTAGAACTGCATTCCTACACCTTGAAAGATTGAGTGTCTGGGTTGAATTCATCCCACGCGTTTATCAGGTTAGAAAAAGGTATTAGTTTTTAAAAAATAAGCCCAGGTAGCATCAGCTAACAGCCTGATGTTGGCCCGATGTCGACTTTGAGTCGGCAAAGTTGGCCGATCAAGCCAACCTAACACCAACAATGGGCCAACATTAGCTGGAAGTACCATCATTCGAAACACACTATTATGATGTAAGTACGCTAAATAAGTTCCATCTGTCAAGAATTAGTTCACACTAAATGCTGAAATGTAATTTCTATTTAAATATTAACCAAAATTAATAATTTTCAGGTCTCCAAAACATTTGACCGTAAATGATATAAAAAAACATACTAAATAAAGAGGGCGACGAACGAAGGCCTCAGACAATAATAATAAGCCGGCCAGAGGAAGATACATCTACATCTACATACTACCCCGCAAGCCGCCTCAAAAGGCGTGTGGCGGGGGGTGTTAGGACACCAGCCGTCAACAAAACAAAAAAAAATCAAAGTTCCGCCTAGCATTTATTAAAGTCCTTAATTGTTCGGGGGAAAAACGAATTCCCATACCTATCCGTTCGGCAAAATATCTCCCTTAATTTATCGATTCGGTCGGACCTGGAAATATAATGTGGTTCTAATATGATGTTCTCCGTGTCGCTCTGAAAGATATTCATTCTCAATTGCTCAAGCAATCTAAGCCTAGCGCGTAGCCTCCGAGTCTCTAGCGGCTCCCACCCTAAATCTTTCAAAATCTGTGTAACGCTTTCTGTACGGCCGTAGCAGTTTTTCACGAATCGCGCAGCTTTCCTTTGTATTTTATCAAGTTCATGGACTATGTCTTTCTCCGCCGGATCCCATATGCTCGCTGCATATTCAAGGTGTGGCCGGACGAGTGCGAAATAGCACCTCTCTTTCACTTTATCATCCGATAATCTTCCCACAACACGCTTGACAAATCCTAACTTCTTCAGGGCTCTGCCACAAATATTTCTTATATGTGTCCCCCACGATAGGTTCGAAGTTATCGTAACTCCCAGGTATTTCACTTCATCTGTCGCATTTATGCTAACGCCATCCACAACATATACATGGGGATAGTTGGACGACCTACGCAAGAAATGCACCGCCGTGCATTTGCTCAGATTAAGTTCTAGTCCCCACTCTTTGCTCCACGCATGAACGTTGTTTAAGTCCGATGACAGAATTTCAAAGTCAGATTGATCACTAATTTCGCGGTATATGACAGCGTCGTCGGCAAATAAACGTATTTTACTGCTAATTCGGGAGCAAAGGTCGTTTATATATATAATGAACAAAAGTGGGCCAATAACGCTTCCTTGCGGGACACCTGATGTCACTTTAACTATATCAGAGCTAATTCCGTCAAGAACTACTTTTTGCTTACGATCACTCAGAAAGTCACGTATCCAGTTTACTACTTGTTCGTTTAACCCGCATGACTGTAATTTGTATAATAGTTTTCTGTGAGGTACCGTGTCGAAAGCTTTCTTAAAGTCTAGAAATAGTGCGTCAACTTGTTTTTTCGATTCACCAGATTTGAGAACGTCGTGAAGAAAGAGCGCGAGCTGTGTTTCGCATGATCTACCTTTCCGGAACCCATGCTGACAATTATGCAGGAGGTTTCGACTGTCCAGAAAAGTCATGATGTTGCTAACAACGATATGTTCGAGAATCTTGCCTGTAATCGATGTTAATGATATTGGTCGATAGTTTCCTGGGTCATGCCTGTTTCCCTTTTTAAATATCGGTGTAACGTTTGCAGTTTTCCAGTCCATTGGTATCTTTCCTTCAGATAATGACTTATTGAATATTATCTCTAAGAACGGTGCGATCTGTGGTGCTAACTCCTTGAGGACGCGCGCGGGTATTCCCTCCGGACCCGGAGATTTATTACTTTTTATCGATTGTAGCTGTTTAGTTATCCCATCGCGCTGAATTGTTATTTCATTCATCGGTTCCTCAATGTATGGAATGTCTAAATTACACGCAGTGTCGTCTGTAGTGTAAACACTTTCAAAGTGGGAGTTTAACACATTAGCTTTATCAATATTTTCTGTGACAAGTTTACCATCTTTATCAAATAACGATAGGGTTAGATAGCGATGCTATAACGGATGAAGGTTCTGACGTAACAGATGCTGAGGTAACTGGGGATCCAACGCATCTCCCTCGGCGAGTTTTGGATTCGGAAGGAGAGCTTCCATCGAGGGAAAAGCTGTACGAAGAATCGCAGTTAGAGCAACTGTTGACATCCAAAAGAAGCATGAGAGTCACCAAAAAATGCAAGCTGAGAGATTTGATTAAAACATGGTCGTCCGACTTATTGAAGCTTAATTTTAAATTACCTGAGTTTGTCCCCCCTCTAACTCCGAGTAGATTCTCAATCAATCAGTCTGCCTTTGATTCTTTTAGGGTTTGTTTTCTGAAGATTTTGTATTGCACATTATGGAATAAACAAATCTCTATGCAGGCTTGGGGGGAAATCATGGACTCGTGTAGTTAGTGACGAGATCTATAAGTTTCTTGGCATATTGCTACTCTCTGGATAACATATTTTGCCCAGAAAATGTCTCTTTCGAAACACAGATGATGATTGCAATGTCACTGTTGTCAGGGACTCAATGAGGAGGAATAGATTCGACGATATTCCCCACCACTTACACTTGGTGGACAACACAAAACTTGATGCTTCTGATAGGTTATATGAAGTACGGCCGATATTTGAATTTTTAAATAGGAATTTTAAAGTATTACCTCCCAGAATGAAATGCTGCTGCGTTGATGAAACCATCATTCCATATTATGGAAAGCATGGTGCAGAGCAATTCATAAAAGGAAAACCTATTAGGTATGGCTTCAAACTGTGGTGTCAGGTTGAATCTAATGGCCGTGTGGTTCACTCAGAGCCCTATGGAGGATCGAGCACTAGAATTCTAAAGTCAGATCCTGGACAAGGAGGCGATGTAGTTGTGGGCTTATTGGAAAAGAGCTGACTAGAAAAAGACTCGAGATTATTCTTTGATAACCTTTTCACATCTGAGAAGTTGCTGTATACTTTGCAAAAAATGGAAATAGGAGGAACAGGCACACTACGTGAAAATGGAGTCAAGTATGAGGACTATGGAAAAATAGATAAAAGTGCATTTCACAAAAAGACCAGAGGTACGATCGAAGAAATGACTAATGGTCACCTACTTGTAACTCGCAGGAATGACAATGCAATTGTGACTATGATGACAAATTGTATCAAAGGGGGAAACAAGGTAGTCAACCGTTGTTCAAGAAAAGAAAAGAAAAATCTGACTGTGCCCATTCCTCCATGCACTGCAGAATACAACAAATTCAAGGGAGGGGTAGATCTATGTGATCAATTTTTGGCAATGTACAGGGTGAATATCAGGACAAAGAAGTGGTGGTGGCTATTTTTTGCCTGGGCAGTTGACGTTTCTTGTGTTCAGGGTTGGTTGCTACATAGGCATGTGGTCAGCGCAATTGACCTTTTGCAATTTCCACAAGATTGCGCTCTCTACTTGATGAAACATCTTGGATCTCCATCTGCTGGTCGTGGTTTCAAATGTTCGACAACAGGGAATGTACAAGTTAGAATAGATCACAGAGACCATTTAATAACAAAAGGATCTTCGAAGTACAAAGTTGTAGAAGAAGTTGCATTCAGTGCAAAATAAAAGAACTGTGTATCTTTGCAACAAATGTAATATTTCATTGCACCCAGAGTGTTTTCTTGCATTTCATGAGAAATGAAAGCTGAAATTGAAAAAATTGTACATTTTGAAAAAAAAATCATTCGGGCACTAATAGGTTACAGGTGGCTGTTTTTGTCAGGAATTGAATTTTCATTCAAGTACTCCTAGCATTTCCTTTCAGGAATTGAGTTCTCCCTCCCTGTTCCATGGCCTTAAGTGATGAGTAAAGAATTCAACTCACTGCCATATCGCCACTGGCGAGCCACTGAGTGGCTTTGGGGTTATTCAAAAGAAAACTATACTACAGGGCCTCATAGAAATGGAACTTCTCATTCTTCTTCCCTGGACATAATCCGAAAGAAAGCACTTCAAACTTCGGCATGGCTGGAGTCAAAATTCTCATTTAAGTCACATTTGCGCTCATTTTCTCAAGATTCAGGTTAAGCAAACAGTCGTGAGTAGAGATGGAATTTCATTTTCACTGTCATAGAAATTAAAAACAAAATAGAATTTACAATACCAGCAGTAATTTGAAACACACTCAGGCAGGTGTGTTGATGTATCATGTATCAGGAAGCATAGAAGATAGCTAATTCAGGATTTTACAACAAGAATATGAAATACTTTCATATCAAGTGTGAGTTTATCATTTATTATATTCAAAGACATCTACCCTTAGTTTTTTCTCATATGGTAAAAAACTTGCCTAATACATCAAGAATTGCCAGCATTTACGGTTCAAGCATTGTAATTTGGGGCAAATCCCAAATTCTCTACATTTTTTGGTCATTTTTATAACACAATCTGCCTTTAGGTGGATGAGGATTGTCATTTTAAAATTAGAGGTGCTAAGTGTGTATTTGAGATTATTAGATTGATTTATAACAAAATTTAGAATATAAAAATGATGTTTCTGGGCAAACATTCTTCATGCTCTGATAGAGTTAAGTAAAAATTATGATGTACATATATTGAAAAGTTAACCCCAAAAAAGTCGCAAATTCCTTCAACATGGTTGCCTTTTTCTAATATGAGAAACAGGTCAGTTGGTATCAGACACTTATAATAATTTCCTTTTCATCTCATGCGTGTAACTCAGATTTTTGCTAAATCTTTTCTCACTGCGTAATTAAATAAATTGCATTCAATGTGTGACATAAACAATTATTTAAATGATTAATTATATACTTCAAACAAATGCATGACGCTCGTGCCACAGACACTTTCTCGAAGGTTATTCACGTCAATCTATAGAAAGTATTGCAAATAATTACCTCTTCATACATTTTAACGTGTTAAAATTGCAATATTCATTTGTTTCCTTCCATATGCCACACTGCAAACTAAAATTTACATGTTTAATGACTTTAGCAATGGAAAACTAAGAATAATAAAAATTGTGTAATAAAAAGTCAACTAGGATTTTGCATCAAATAGCAAAACCCGTAACTGTTATGAATATTAAAAATGCTCACATGTAGCTAGAGCTATTTACTGGCAAGATGACTCCGATGCAGAAGCTAATCATCTTAAAAAACAAACTGAATTTTCTCACAGAAAAGCATAATGCAAGAACACTCTAGAGAGACTCATCGGCTGAGAAAGATTTTCATATATCTTAGAGAAGTCCATCACAGGATACATAAGAGAATGGTAAAAACAATAAATGGACACCAAGTCAACCATATCATGTTCATTTGAATGACACCAGTAGGCATAGAACTAGACAGCAGTACAGTTGAACTGTGTAAACATTACATTCCTGGACAGGTAAGCATTTGGGAAGCCTCAAATTCTGGTGCACAATGTTTTAATACTATACAAAATGATGACTTTAAGTTTTGAAGGGCCCCTTTATTCCCCACCAGAACCATAACATGCAGCGACATATCCATTGCATCTGGACTCTAAGAGGGGACCGTAAGACCACGGCTTACTGTGGTCGCACCATTATAGTCAATGGGTACCAGTCACCCAGATTTACAAAACATGCCTTTTTTGCAATGTAATATAATTAAAACAACCTAATAGTACATTCAATAAACTAAGATACTGAAAACGCAGCAACTCCAGATGTTGATTGGATAATGTGGATGAAATTTAAAAAAATATGGTATCCTTAAATCTCTATCAGGGTGCTAAACACCCAGGCAACCAAGCTCAAGGGTAAATTTGGTGACTGGACCATAAGCCAAAGCAGGTTTTCATCAGATGGAAGGAGAAAGGAATTTCTGGACTCAAAAATAAACAGAAAATGTTCTCGACTGCATCAAAATGCCAGAGTATGATGTAACAAATGGTTTTGCTGAGGTAATTCATTCTCATGCAAAGTCCAGAAGTTTTTAGGCTGAAATTGATTTTGATTCTTTAAGTTGTCACATGCTAATATTATTTGCAGACTTGCAGGATTTGCAGAAGGATCTTTTAATTATTTTGAGGTTAATGAATATTTAAACATCTTTGTCAAAGCCCAGGGATTACTTGACTTACAACTGAAACGATGCAATATTGAATTTTCAGCTAGAAAAATTTACCAACTTAATCTACACTGCCAATCTGTTCATTCTCAGCAATGATTTTCCCATCATAAAAAAAACCCTTGAGGAAATGAAACTCTCCACATTAGTCTTAAAAGTTTCAGCAGCATAATTTTCCTCACATACAGTGACTTTACATCTAGAAGACTTGAATAGGAAAGTAACCCTCTTCCATTAACTACACTTTGTCTTAATACATATATTAAGTGGTCTAGTAGAATAAGGTGATTAATAAAATATGACCAAAACAGAAATATGAAGAATAATATAATTTGAAATTGATCATTAGAGCAGCTAATGAGAGATTATGGAAACACACACTGTCATGCATACTACTGAAATCTTTCATACTTACGTTGGAACATTTGATATGACTCCATCAGGTGTTGAATCATTAGCGATATCCCTCACAGCAAGAATTGATGGAGTTGACACAGACTTTTGAAGAGGAAGGCGGGCAGGAAGAAGTCTTAAGCTCTCTGATTCACGTTTAGCCACTATTTTATTGAAATCATTCTGTAAAGAATTTAAAAAAAAGCCTATTGACTTGGTAGCCTTCAGCTCCCTTCATCACATGAGCATACAATAATCAGAGGTCGAGGCATAAACAGGAGTTAAAAATTTCCTTACAAAGTTCAAGGGCAGGAAAGATAGCACATACAAAATAAAATGACAAATAGAATCCTAAACCTCCAACCCACATTTAGCTCACTTAAAATTTAAATCAGAAAGGTAGATGAATTTTCATGATCCACTGATAATAATGAAGACTTTCGTAAGACTTAAATATGGAAATTTTTAATCCAGTTAGCACTTATACTAACAGCAAACTCACAAGTGTACTACTAATGCCTTTATAATTTTCAAGTATTATTTCAAAATAAAAAAGAATCATATTTAGCAATTCTGCTTTGGTAAATTTTTTTCATGTACCTACAAATAAATTTTTTGAAATTTATCAAAGAAAAATAATTCAATAAGACTTCAATTTGAAGGAAAAAAAATAAACATACAAATTACATGTAAAAAATGCATGCCAATATACCGTATTTGCACGAATCTAAGACGAACACGATTCTAAGACTTATTTACTACCCCCCCCTTTTTTGGAACTCCACTAGGGAATAAAAATTATTTTGAAAAACAATTTATTGTTAGACGAATACTAGTGCCTATACATTTATTCTATTTGCATGTTTATATTTATGTTTGTTGTTGTTGTTGTTTACGTTCATTATCTTTTGTTTATCTTCTGATTGCTGTTTGCTTTGAATATCCGCGACGGGAGTTTTGAGGTTGCAACTCCAATAATTATAGTAAATTTCTATATTATTTCATTTATCTCGGCGCCAAAACATTGAGGAATTAATATTGATAGACATAGCAGAACGCTACTCCTGTTTCTCACAGTTGTGAGCACTGCCACGAGAGTCCATCACCTTTTAGATTATTGCTTGACGCGATTGCGACGCGAGATTGCATAACCCAAAAGTCATTATCACCTTTCATGTTATCACCACGATGCAGCTGAGAGCTTGGAGAGGATACGAAAGTCAGTAGTCAGCGAAAGATTATATACACCCTGTCACCACGGTCATCGTGAGAGAGAGCTCCAGACCGGAGAGTCATATTCACTACCTGTGTCGTAATTGGGCGATTAATACAAGTGGCCCACGGTATTTCTTGTTGTTTTATTCCAAAGTGGCCATAAATCAATACTCCCATCAAAAGCAATAAAGATAAAATACTTAAGGATTAAGTTTATCAACATTTGTGCACGTAAGCAGAAAAATAGGAAATGCAAACATATTATGTTGTATTCACAAGTTCTTACTATAATGTAACACTATGGCTTGATCAACAAGAAATGATGAAAGAAAATACTTTCACTAGGTGACTTACCTAATTTACATGCTCAAAATTATTCACGAAGAATCATTTTAGTTACAGTCACTATCACATACATTTCCAATTGAATCTTTATCACTGCTCTGCCAAAGTTCATCGTCCTCACTTCCATCCATTAGATTAGAAATACCACATTTCTTAAATGCTTTTATAATGATTTCCTCTTTCACTCCTTTCCATGCAGCTAGAATCCAATGCACTAACTGAGAAAGACGAGCCCTCTTTACGCGTCCAGATGGCGCAAGCTCCCATTCTTCAGAAGCCAACCAATCTGTATAAAACCTTTTCAATTGATCTTTAAAAGGCTTATTTACGCAAACGTCCAAAGGCTGTAGCTGGGATGTCATACTCCTGGAATCACGGCCAAGTCACTATCTGATTCTTTCATTGCATCCTTCACAGCCGGAGTAATGTACCCTCGATAAGAATCCAGAACAAGTAGAGACTTTAATTTGAGAAGGTGTCCAGGCCGTCGGAACCATACCAATGTCAGCCATTTATCTACCATTTCACTCGTCATCCACCCTTTCTCATTTGCTCTTACAATCACTCCTGAAGGAAAATTCTCACCTTTGGGCACATTCTTACGTTTGAGAACTATGTATGGTGGCAGTTTAAACCCATCAGCGGTACAGCACAGCATCACTGTGTCTTTGTTTTTCAGCACCAGCAGAAAGTATCTTCACTTCCTTATCCCCTTTCTTTGTCACTGTATATGCACTGGGCATATCAAAGTAAACTGGTGTCTGGTCAGCATTACCTATTTGGCCAAGAAGATATCCTTTTTCTTGTTGTTTTCTTATCACAAAACGCTGGAATTCAACCAGCTTCTCTTCAAAATTCGGTGGAAGTTTTTGACAAATCGAAGTTCGCCGATGAAGAGAAAATCCATTCCAAGCCATGAACTTCTGCACCCAAGATCAACTAGCTCCAAATTCAATCCGCAGAATTCCCAAAGTCCAAGCTAATTCTTTTGCTTTCACTTGAATAATTTCGCTAGAAACTGGTAGTCCTTTAGCCCGCTGGGATATAACAAAGTCACTAAGTTTTGTTTCCAATTCTTTGTACCTTCCTTTTTGAGGTCCAGAAAATGCTCTCCTTGTTGCTACACACGAGAAAATCTTAATCGAATCTTGTCTCCAGCGTCTAACATTACATTCCGAAACACCAAATACTCTTCCACCTGCAGAATTGGAATTTTTCTCTGCAAATAATATAACTTTTCTTTTGAAAGCAGCAGTATAATGACTTCTTTTCTCTGCCATCGTAATACTCTGAAAGGCACGGGATCACAACTGAATCGATCTCTCTAATCAGAGGCAAATCATGTTGCCTTCTTACCGTTGCTCTGAGACAAATGCAATGACTTTGTAGCAGTTTATTCTGCGACAGCATTGAGGCTGTAACATTACAATTTAGGTAAATTGTAACCAGTCACACGAACATTTTGTTGCCACAAAGCTGCAAAGGAGCGAGTTGATCAAGCTTTAACTTGAACGGAGCTGAACCCAGGGTAAAGCAGGCGAACTCGCGGACACGGCAGAAGTGCACCCGGCGACTGATCGGCACCGACCGAATCTTTGCCTGCTGCCAAAAAATGGAAAATGTGTTTTTTAACTTAAATGCAAAATTAAATAAGCTAAATTACTGTTCAGCTATTTTTAACGTTGGTTTTTCGTTGTATAGCTATCAGGTGGCAAACTCAGGTATCCATAATTTTTTTTCTGATGTAGATTATGCAACATAATTGAAGTCGAGAATTTTGCATCCGATTGTAAGACGAACCCTCTTTTCTGCAGGAGTTGGGAGGAAAAAAAACCTCCTCTTAGATTCGTACAAATATGGTATTTCCTTTAGCAGATGTTACCACTGAGACACCAAAGACCAACAGATACACCAAGTAATTTGATATGCATTGTACAATATCAAACTGTTGAAATCAAACTAATGGAACCATGCTTTATCAGCATAATGGAAAATTTTAAGTAATAACGAACAAATGACAATTGAGGCTCATGTACCAAAGACAGGGCAACTCAACAATATAAAAATTGTAACCTTTGCCTTGAACAGTAATCAATACTCAGCATTCTAGTTAGCAAATATATAAAATTTTAAAAGACAAAATAAAAATCAGACATATTTACCAAACACTCACATATATTAAGGCTCAGAGAATCAGAACAGAGCATTATTTGTGACAAATTTGAAACATTACTTGATTTGAAACAATACTTTTGCATTAAAATCAGATTACGTCAAATTTTGAAACACATGACCCAATCCGGAGATTGGCTCAACAATATAATCCAGTGAAATCCCTCTTAAGCGGCAGCCCTGTCCAACGACAACCCCTCTTAACGGCATTTTTTCCTTACGAAATTTCCCAAATCATTAAATATTACTCCTGTTAAACAACATCCCCAACCCCTACATACGGCAGTTAGGAAAATTTACGGTGACAATTATTTAGCGACAATTTTACTAATAAAACTTAATTTACTTTAGGTACCGTTTAAATGTACACGTTAATTGTCATCGTTTCTGTAATGTAACAGCTATAGTATCTAACTAACTTATGTTAGCTGGAATAGTGCTGTTTGTTTACATTGTTCAGGAGGCAGGCACACACGACCTCACACTCTCGACTAGTCATACATCGTCGTCACATGCATATGAATCACCGAAACAAGCCTTTTCATACATTGTCTCTTTTCTCTTGCGTGTGTTCTGTAGTCTACTGTGGTAATGTTTTCTGGATACCTTGTGGTGCCTTTCTTTCTGTCCGATCGCGGCTTCTTTCCTCACGGAAGCCTTTTGTTTACATGTGACAGGGGCGTTTCCCTTGCCGCCATCGCCGAACGATTGTACTTCCCTCCCCCACCATTCTACCCATCTTACACTACCGTAGCTATGCTATGGAGCATCTAAATCTAACAATGTCAGGCAAGGCGTCAGTCAGTCGTACTGTTAACTACGAATACAGTAAACAAGCTCAGGTCTGCGGTATTCTATGCATACGGTTTGTGGAACCCAGTTGAATGTGAATGTTGAGTGTGAACCCGGTACATTGCAGTGTTACATTCGGTACGCAAGTTGTTCTTGTGTTGCAATTCTTTCGTTTTTTAAAGATTAGGTGCAGCAGTACCGAAATTTGTGAAATACTGTGCTGTAAGGTGTAGTGTATTGTGTAATGGCGTCTACAAAAAGAGTTGTTTTGCCTCTAAAAGACCGAGTGCAGGTTATTCAAGACAGTGACAATGGATTAAGTCAAGTTAAACTCGCTGAAAAGTACAAGTGCGGAAGAATGCAAATCGGGGAAATTCTAAAAAATAAAGACTCTATTCTGAAGGACTGGGCTGAAGGTGAGTCTAAAAATTTAAAGCGGAAGGGGGAGGAGAAATTCGCTGATATAAACCACTGTGTACTTGAGTGGTTTAGAACAGTATGTTCAAAAAAAATTCCTATTAGTGGTCATATGATACAAGAAAAAGCAAAAGAAATTGCAGAAGCGCTGCATATTCAGAACTTCTGTGCCAGCAACGGATGGCTGAATAGGTTTATAACTAGGCACAATATTGTTTTTAAGGCCATTTCTGGAGAAAAAGGTGGTGCTGATGCTGTTTCTGCTGATGACTGGAAGGAAAGATTAAGCAGTGTAGTCAAAGGGCTTGATCTTAAAGATGTTTACAATATGGATGAAACAGCATTATTTTACAGAATGATTCCCGCGAAAACACTTTCCGAGAAAACAGAGGACTGTTCAGGCGAAAAATATTCTAAGGAAAGGATCACAGTTGCTTTATGTTGCAGTGCAGTCGGTGAGAAAACTACACCATTGATTCTCGGGAAATCTCTACGCCCTCGATGCTTTGGTAAAACTGATATGAATACATTATGCGTTACCTGGAAAGCCAATAAAAAAGCTTGGATGACATCAGACATTTTCGAAGCGTGGTTGCAAAAATTTGATGAAAAAATAGCCTGGGAAAAACGGAAAATTTTGTTACTGCTAGACAATGCGACAAGCCATGTTCATAATCTGACTCAGTCAAACATCACATTGCATTTTCTGCCACCAAACACGACTTGCCTGATTCAGCCGTGTGATCAAGGGATCATAAAAACATTCAAATCACTTTACCGAAAGCGTGTGGTTAAATCAATATTGGCTAAAATTGATGATTGCAGCAGTGCAAATGAGTTAGCTAAAAAGGTTTCGCTTTCAGACACGATATCTTGGATTAAGTCATCGTGGAATGACGTAAAAGCAGAGACAATAAGGAAATGTTTTGCAAAATGTGGTGTTTCGCAAAAGCTGTTCGATGCTTCAGAACCTGCTACAGAGGATTTTCAAGAAGCCCCAAAGGAAGTAGAAGACCTGATGAGGAAGGCTGGCATGGAGCACGACGGAAGATTGACTGCTGCGGAGGACTGAGCTGAAACCTCTCCAGAGAATGATTTTTTGTTCGCACTGGATCTTCCAGATAATGTCGGTGAGTAATTTTTCATGTAATCTATTTTTATTTAAAATTTTCTCTCCGAGTAACCTTATAAATTGAATTTAACATACTTATTATAAATTTATGTACAGATACTGAAGAGCCCGATTACGAGACAGAATCTGATCCTCAAGAATGAGTTCTAACGTCTGAAGATGTTCTAAAACTTTTGAATAATATCACGCCTTTTTTTGAAAAAAATTTTAAAACTTTCGAATATGTTCATATGATTAAAAAACTTTCAAGTGCCATAGAGGACATGATAGTTCATAAAAAATTCAAACAAATGGACATTACCAGTTATTTTCGTAAATGTTAAGCCGTAATTCATTTTTCTGTTGTGTATTCTTGTAATTTCATTTTGTATTCTAACATTAAAGATTTTTTTTAACTTAAGTACTGTAATTCTTTGCCAATATACCTCCAAACGTCTTACAGTATTATTATACATAATAAGTATGTACTTTACTAAGATTGGTCCGTATACCTATAAGTTTACCATACGGTACCGTACGTACGTATAAGTTTGCGTATACGTACGTACGTAGTTAGAAACATTAACTCATGACCGAGTCCCATTTCTATTTGATGATTCGTGCTTATATTTCTATTCTGCAAAACATTAAACCAATAAATTAATTAAGCGATTAGTGTGGGTGTTATGCTGAACGCCAATTTACCCAATGGCGTCTTTATATGCCAACTTCGGTAAGCTAGAACATAGAAGCTAATGAAATACCTCGTATTTAAAAAGTAATATCCGAATCACTCCGTGATTTTTGGAATTTATTATTCACAATAGAGTGAAAGAGAAACTTCATCATAAATGGGCATCATGGAGATATTCCAGATCCAGCGTTCTCCATTCCAAAATTTAGTCATTTTCTTTTCCCTCAGCGACTTACTACTGCTTACCTTGACTCCGCTGAGGAGCATTAAACATGAAAACGAAATAACATTAATTGTTTGAAGCGTAACTTTGTAAAGTTAATCAAGGGGAACTTAGAAAGAGGTAGGGGTCACGGAAAAAAATCTGCCACAGCTGAGGCTGAAACCTAACTCCTCCTCCCTGTAGTAAAACAATAAGTGTAAAACAATAAGTTTCTCGCAGAGTTGTATTCCGTACTTAAATCCTTCTAGACGTTGGGCAATTTTGAAATACAGCGCATCAGGATCCATTTCATGCCATGTTGTGTCATAGATGCATATTAAAATGCCTAGGACTCAAAGTTACTCATGCCATCACGATGAAATCTAATTCAATTGGTCATTTATGGTCTCATGGAAATCAGGGATAGCAGTGATGATAGATCAAATGCAATAATGTATCAAGGCCTGGTTCCTCAACAAATTCACTGTAGTCATTCACTGGTGACAGTTGGTTGCAGTAAAATTTCATGGAGTTACCCCAACATCATCTTGGAATTACATTAAAAAGAAGGCTTCCATGGTGATTTTATTTTAAAGATTTCAGTTTTTCTGGTTTACTCATGCGATCAACTATATTTCATAGGATGATATTTTGCGGACAACAGCTTCTTCAGGTTGAAGTGTCTTGGCAGTCTATCACAGGCCTCTTCATCCACTTTATAAAAATTAATGTTTTTTTCGTCTTTATGCGTTCCAATACCATTCATCAGATTGCGATGAAACTTCAGTGAGTTGTTGTGAGCGTGCCCGGAAAGGTTTCTGAATTATGAAATCCATTGTGCAATAGGTGGAGTGCGAGTTGTTTCAACAAATGAGTTTTGGCACGCGAGCTTCTCAATCAAGCGAGGAACGACAAGCAAGCAATGAAGCACATCGTTTACGAGTTGCTCAATCGCATGCACCAGAATCGTATCAGTGAGACATAGTTTAGTTAGTTAATAGCATAGAGTAATACAGAGGTCTCGCCCCGTGCTATAGAGCCTATGCGTTTTTGTAGAAGTTTGGGAACTGGGCATTAGAGGTCTCTGTGGTCAACTAGTTCCATGGTCGAGCGGCCAATTTGAATTCGTTCCAAGCTGCAGCCTGCTCCTACTTGGCGAGTGAGAAGTAGGGCATTCTTGTGAGCGCCCACTGGCTTTCGAGTGATAGGGGAAATTTGAGGAATGGGCGAATACGGGAGGGACGAGGGATTGGGACTCCTCAGAAATGTCACAGTACTCAGTAGCCACGTGCTTTTGGTGTCTTGTGGGGGCCTAATGATTCCGGGAGATTAGGCCGGGGCTGACATTGCTAACTTGCAATGGGAGGGGCCTCAGTTCCATACAAGTGTTAACGAATGAGTCCCGGGGTAAGGATTTGCGCCTCTTGAAGGCGGCCAAGGCCACTGTCTTGGCTGCCCAGTGTTTTCGGGAAAAGGAATATATACCCTAACCATTACAACAGTCCACGTCACGTTGGTAGTTCAAGACCTACATCAAGTGCGAGGGTAGAGCAGTAGGGTTATGGGAATACAACGACGATCGTCGTATTTTGAGGAGTAGCACACTGAATTTGAGGTAACGTCAAGTTGATGTTAGTTGTATTTCACAAATAAATTAATAGTTTGTATTCTAAAAATAAATAATAAATCTTTGTAAAAATAAAATTCGATTTCCTATAAAATACTTCTCAAAAAGAAGCCAAGGCAGAGTCGTGCGAAATCTTCGAGAAAGTATATGGTGAGTTAGGGGTGGGAGGGAAATCATCCAATGACAATTAAGTTAAAATATTGGTAGAGAGAGGTGGAGATGAACGAGTCTCATACAGCTTTTATAGGAAATCGTCCACAGAATTCCGAGGAAGGTGTTTTGTAGGGCAGTGGCAAGTGTTAGATCGAAAGGCTAGCCTGTCTACGGCTAGTACCTTGTTTCCACTTCACGGGTTAGACCTAATGTTGGGTTACCTGCCCGCTTTCCAGGAGGGAAGTGGTAATCTTCGTAAGAATTGGCCAGCAGGATACTAAGTAAATATGTAGTTGACAAACAGAAGCGGTATATTTTGCTTGAATGTCAAAAATAAAATAAACCCTTTCAGGAAATAAGGAAGGTGTAGTAGTAAACCAACGAAGCATTATTTTACGTTGGCCTCCTAAAAATAATTGGTCTGTTGTGCCTAGAGGTCTACAGAAAGTAAAGGATCTATCAATTTATTATGAGAGTAAACTTATGAATAATAGGAAAGCACAAGGTGCCTCAATTTTTCACTTGAATAAAGGCTTAAGTATTGAGTATACATACGTAAACGATAAGCGTGAAAAGTCCACCGGCGAAAAAATAATGAAATTCAAAGGATAAGTCACTCCAAAAATTTAATTATCAAAGAATTTTCCAAACTGTTGAACTTCAGCGGTAAAGTATGTGTAAGAAAGTATTTAAAAGCACCTTCAACGGACTTTTTGGAAATATTGTCGATAGCGCTGAATGTTTTTAAAAAGCATTTCCATATGATATCGCACCAAAGAAATGTGAAATAAGTACTAATTACTAAAGTGCAAAAAATAGCTGTGAAACTTCAAGGAAAAACTCGCATCTCAGCGGTTTCAGAGAACATCAAAAAGATAGCACACAGAATTACCGAAAACCTGGAATCGACATTCATCAAGCCAAATACGATATAAATTTAGTAATAGTAAATTTCCGTAGCGTTAAGAACAAACGTGCCGAAGTTGAGCATATATTTGAAAACGCAGATATAATAATTGGAACAGAGAGCTGGCTTGCAGAGGATATTAACGATAGCGAAGTTTTTCCGACAGGATATTAAATCTATAAACGTGATCGACCCGATAGGACTGGTGGGGGAGTATTCACTGCAGTTAAATCGTATTTGAATAGTACCGCACACATATTAGACGACAATGGAATAGAAAGCATTTAGTGTACCATTAAACAACAAAACCAACGAAATATGCATATATGCTCATTTTACAGGCCATCAGATTCCAAAATCGTAGTTTTGTACAAATTAGATGCTCAATTAACACCATTTACCTCGAAAGATAACAAAAGCGTAATAATTATCGGGGGGATATATACATCCCAGCAATAAATAGGAAAGTCAATAGCGTTGAACAAAGTGCAAGGAAGCGTGATATAAGTGAGGCCTTACTTAATACAATTTCAAACCACACTCTTACTCAAATAGTAAATGAACCTACGAGAGGTAATAAAATATTAGACCTTTTAGCTGTTAGTCACCATACAATGATTAAACACGTCTATATCCTCGAAGGCATAATGATCATAAAGTAATTTTTACGACTTTGAAAACAACAGTAGATTCCACTATAAAAACCAAACGTAAAGTCTACTTGGTACGGAGGCTTCCATGGTGATTTATTGAGTTCAGTTTATAAGGGTCTTTCCCACATTGCTTCATTTTAACGGACAACAGTTTCTCTAATGTTACAGCTAGCAGCGTCAGGTCCTGAATGAGCTGCAGAGATTCATGCTCCTTAATATACCTAACGCCTGAGCTAGTCAGGCGCATGTTGATTGGCCGGCTGGACCTTTGAATCCAATTGTCGTAAAAGACGTTTGAACGTAGATGAGAGAGGATACCCGTCTTCCCTGTTGAAAACGCACACTGACCGTGATTTGAATGCCAAATCTCACCATCATCCTGGCCAAAAAGCTTCAGTCATCCAAAACTTATTTCACAGGGCATATGCCATCTCGGATGCAGACTCGCTCGCCAGAGAAAAACAGCACCTCCTGACTACGCTCAAAATGAATGGCTATAGCCGACAACCAGGGAATAGAAACACATGTAAGGATGATAGAAAACATAATGTGCCCATGAAGAGAACCAAGGAAGCAGAAATACAGGATAAGGCAAAGGCATACGCTCTCTTACCTTACGTCGCCAGGACTTCACAGAGAATCGCAAGAGTTCTCGCCAAGCACGACGTCTTGGTGAAATTCAAAAGCGATAAAAAGACCGCTGACCCTCTTCGAACCGAAAAATACCGACACCCATCTGACATTTACAAAGGAGTGTTCGAGGTTACCTGTAGCTGCGGAAAATCATACATCGGCCAAACATCGAGATCCCTAAAATGTAGAATGGAAGAACACCAAAGGGCGACCAAAAAGAAAAATTTTCGCCATTCCGCTGTGGCAGAGCACGCCTGGTCAGAACCCGGCCACGTTATTAACTTTGAAAAATGTAAGATTATCGCCAGAGAAAATAAATTTTTCCCTTGGCTAATACGAGAGGCGATAAAAAAGCCAAACACCAAGAATATTTCAACAGGGAAGATGGTTATCCTCTCTCATCTACGTTCAAACTTCTTTTACAACAATTGGATTCAAAGGTCCAGCCGGCCAATCAACATGCACCTGACTAGCTCAGGCGTTAGGTATATAAAGGAACATGAATCTCTGCAGCTCATTTAGGACATGACGACGCTAGCTGTAACGTTAGAGTAACTGTTGTCCGTTAAAATGAAGCAACGCGGGAAAGACCCGAATAAACTGAACACAGTAAAGTATACTTATTTGAATAAAGCGCTTACGTAAAATTCGGAGAGACGTTAGAAGCTTCATTCACTAAATTTGTAGCCACAATGAAGAACGAGAGCACCGAAGTATCATGGAGATATTTTTTCGAAATACTACGTAAAGGAATCGATGAATATATTCCATATAAATTAAAGCGGGAGGGTAAAGAACCTCTGTGGTATAACAGGGTGGCCATTCAAGTATCAAGCTGAAATTCCCTGACTTTTCCAGACTACATTCACAATTTTCCAGACTGTTTAATAACATGTATTTTACCGAATATTAACGTATTGCACATGATAAAAATATGATTAAAAGCTGTTAAAGATTAACCCCAAACGGAAGTCTACTTCGCCTTCTATCAGGACTCTGCATCGCAACTTACAGCAAATTTTTTTGTGCAAGCGCCTAAAATAAGGATAGATGTCTCCTATGAGCTTCGTAATTTGTCGTTAACGGAATCTTTTACTGCTATTTCAGCAGTGGAAAAATGTAAATTTAACGAAAATGAGCTACTCATCCTGACATTCAGGATGGATATTTGTAAAAATATTTATACTCACAAGGTAGCGGCCATCAAGTTTCGCTATACCTATAGTCGTGGTTCGCACTAGCTTGACAGCAAATCTACCGATTGTTTTTTTCCTTCTGCATAGTTTGTAAGCCCCCATTGGTTTCTTCGCACCACTACTGGATCGACGGCAATGACAAAAATCTTGCATCGGTAAAATCCGCCCAGTATGTTACAGGCCTTATGCACCTCTTCGGTTGAGAGGAGCATATGCATGGTTGTTCACCTTGGATTGACATTGGACTCCCTCTATGTCAACTCAATGTTTGCGTGTATCGAATTGGCTATCAGCAAACTGCGGAATGTTCGAATATTGAAGATATAACTATGCGTAAGAGGATGAAGAAAAATCACCATTTGACTTTAACAACAAAGATGATTTTTCCAGATTTATTTTTCATTTTCCCTGACATTCCATTACTTTCCAGACAATATGAAATTCCCTCACTTTCCCTGACTGTCCAGGTTTTCCAGAAGTGTGGCCACCCTGTATAACCACAAAATAAGGCGGGAGCTCAGGAGACAAAGACAACCACACAATCTATATAAAAATTCTATTAAGTTAAGTAACAAAACAAAGGAGCTTTCGGCAAATAAAATATACGTTGCTCAACACTCAAAAATGAAGAAAATAATGCGCGCTACTCTAAGAAACTTCAAGAAAAAAAATCATTGGTGAATTACTAGATAAAAACCCCAAGTCATTCTCGTCCTACACGAGAGAGCTCCAGGGTGAATCTTCAAGAGCAGAGTCCTTACTGGATACAAACGGCAAAGTGGTCACCAACAGTATCGACAAAGCCAATTTATTAAACCACTACTTTGAAAATGTATTCACTAAGGATGACACAATACAACAACACACAACATTTTGACATTCCTGACTTAAACGAGCCGATGGCTGACATAACAATTCAACGTGATGGATTAATTAAACAACTGTGTTCGATTAAAAGTAACAAGTCCCCAGGTCCAGAAGGAATATCTGCACGCGTGCTCAAGGAGTTAGCGCCACATACTAAACCATTCTTAGAAATTATATTTAGCAAATCATTATCTGAAGGCAAGGTGCCCCAAGACAGGAAAATACCCAATGTCACTCCGATATTCAAAAAAGGAAATAAAAGAGCCCCAGGAAATTACCGGCCTATATCGCTAACATCACTTTTATGCAAAATCCTCGAACACATTGTCGTTAGTAATATTATGACATTCCTGGATAATCGTAACTTCTTACATTACAGTCAGCACGGCTTCCATAAGGGCAGGTCCTGCGAAACACAGCTTGCGCTCCTCCTTCATATCATCCTAAAATCAGGTGAATTGATTAAGCAAGTCGACGCGATATTCCTAGATTTCAAGAGGGTATTCGACAAGGTTCCTCTCAAAAAATTCATATATAAATTGCAATCATGCAGAGTTAATAGGAAAATAGTGAATTTGATAAGTGACTTTCTCAGTGATCGAAAACTAAAAGTAGTTATTGATGATTTTAGCTCTGATATGGTCAAAGTCACATCCAGTGTTCCCCAAGGAAGTCTGATCGGCCCTCTTTTATTCACTATTTATATTAATGACCTAAGTTCTAGAGTTAGCAGTAAAATAAGATTATTTGCAGACGATACAGTTGTCTACCGTGAAATGAGCGAAGACGCGGACTTTGAAGTTCTGTCATCAGACCTTAACAACGATCATTCGTGGTGCCATGAGTGGGGGTTAGAATTAAATATCAACAAATGCACCACAGTTTACTTCCTGCGAAAGTCATAAAAATTAGCTATACCTATACCGTGGGTGAAGTAAACATTAAGTCTTCAGATACAGTAAATTATCTTGGAATTACCATAACATCTGATATATCGTGGGGATTACACATACAGAACATATGTGGCGCAACATCAATGAAACTAAACGTGTTTTGTTAAACGTGTAACAGGAAGGTCCTCGGATGAAAAGACAAAGAGAGATACTTCTTCGCTCTGGTTAGGCCTCATCTCGAACACGCCGCGAGCATTTGGGACCCTGGTCAAATAGATTTAACCAAAAACATTAATAAAATACAAAGGAAAGAAGCGTGCTTCGTTAAAAACTGCCCCGAGCGTACATATAGTGTCTCACAATTTTTATGGGAATTAAGGTGGGAGCCCCTAGAGACTCCTGGAGGCTACACGCTAGGCTTAGCTACAGAGGCCACAGCGAAAGAATCATTGCATCAATGCTTGAGATCCAAAAACCAACAGTACGCTTCCGTGGAGTAAGTGAAACAAGAGCATATTTTTTTCACAAAAAAAAAGTGATTTCCGAATAAGATGTGATGTTAGGTTGAAGATATTAAATCGTCATACCCAGACGAGACGCCGAAGAGATAGACCAGATTTACCTGAAAGAAAGAAGGCTGATGACACCTAGAGTAAATACATTTAAAACAGTGAAATAATAAAACAGCCTTGCGTCTCACTACAAGACATTGCGTGAGACAACGAGACACACACCTTTTGCCAGTCCTGAATTTTTTTTTGCAGTAAACCAAAGCTTTACTTGCAGTTTTCACTATTTACTCATCCTCAGGGGTTTTTGAATTAGAACTATATTATCTTAGTGGTGTATAAGTAAGGAAGGTAATATGAGCCGTGGAAGTCTTTCCTTCTTGCTGCTCATCTGTGTCTTCTTTGAAATGTTCTAGGAAAAAAGTTAAATGTTCCATTCCGGGCTCACTTAAGCCATTAATCCAATGATCTTGATTTTCCTATTCCCCTAAGTCTTTGGTTTTTCCTAATTCGTAATGAACAGACTCAATCATCATTACTTTTAAGTTTCACCGTGTTTCACACTCCAGGTGGACTGTTATTTTCAGTCCAGACTTCTTTTGAGTTACAGACCAAAGATTTGGTTGCATGAAACTGGTTGACATCTATTGGACCGCTGACTTCAAGCACCCAATGTCGATCGTCAAAAGAGTTCCTAAGAACTGCGACAAGTCAGGGGACATTTTCGTTATTTTACAAAACTTTCACAATGTTTGCTCCCTCGTCTGACACGAAAATAATTTTATTGAAAAGTTTTTTATGGATACCCAAACCGGTACATTGCCTCCTCAATTCATTCCAAATGTTGGTCCCCGTCTGTCGCATATTATCAGGAAATTTCTAAGGTAGAAAGCACCCTACTAATATCCAGTTTAAAATGTTATGTACCGTGAGGGTTTGAAAGTGAAATTTCATCACGCAATTCGTCCACCCGTCAGTAGTTGCCGCACATGCTCCTCTTCCAAAGAAGACGGTAATCTAGGCTCTAGTAAGGAGCACCTTTTCGACATAGCTCTCGATAGTAAAGGATAACAGCTAGCATCGACATCCACTGCTTTGGTATGAAATTTTAAATAAATAGACGATCCGGTAAATGAAAGGAACGGGTATCAAGGGAACTATTCGATACATTCTTGTATAGGCTATTCCTCTGCTTCCGATGTGCTCAGATATACACAACAAAATTGAACAAAGAATTAGTTTCAGCTCAGAACAATATTTTGCTGCGAGAAATACCGTGCATAAATCCTTAACTTATGCTTCAGTTGGTGACAATGTTTTTAGGCTGTGTACCACTAAAGTTTTCTTGACTTCACCCTGTAGATTCCGACGAGATCGATTTTTACAATTCACAAGTAGCTTATTCTCAGTGCTAGAGCTAACGAGGGCACTTGGTGAAAATTAAATATTTAATTTGGTAGTGATTTAATTCGGGGTTAAGTTGGCGAGAGACAAAACAAAATAGTTCCGGAATATATCGGCGGATTGTGACCCGAAACAGTGCACTTCGACTCGTAACACTGCTGGCCATTAATCGTAAGATGAAAATAAGGCCAGTCGAACTGTACAAACTGTAAATTTTTCTCTTACTGTTAGGAAACGGGTATTTGTGACTAAAAGGTGATTCTTGAAAACCTTGGACTATGTAGGCATGCATAGTTGATAATCATCCCTTTCGAAAAGAGCAAGCGGCTTTCATTTCTGTTTTTACAGCATATGGTAATGTTGGACTTACACTTTTATTGCCATGGTCCTCGGGTGAATTCTATCAAAATTACATTCTCACACTCTCAGGCAACCGTCTTAATAGCGATTTTATTCAATATCGCTTTGAGCAGTAGATCGTGGATAGACTTGACCGATAGTTAGTCGAATCCCAAGGAAAGTTTTCGTGATATATCGTTTGACCATTCACATCCGAATCGGCCGGCACGGGACCTTACTCTAACTCTGAGGTAGCTTAGCATCCGAAGTGCTCCTGAGCTTTGCTAGGCAAAGCGTCAGGCAGGTTCAGAGATGATTTTCAGGCGTTGTGCAGGACTCGGAACCCTCGCAACACCCATCCAAAAGCCCTCCCCTACCTCACCCATTCCTCCAATTTCCCCTCTCGTGCGCATGTTTGCCGCACACAGGTAGGGGAGGGAAGTGCACTAGTCCTTGAGAGAACCAGTGGAAACCTTTTAAGAACATCACTGACATCTAGCGGAGAATAACAGAAAGAAAAAAGCTATATCACAACTCCCATAAGAGCAAGCCCTCTGTATACTCTGTGTTAATAGGTACAAAATTTATTTGTACATAGAATAAGATTTGGTGCAATGATTTGGTGGTCTTTTTGTTTGCTTCTTTTAAAAGTCTTGCATTCGATTTTCATATACACTTCGCTTTTTCCTTAAATTGGATTTTAGGGCTCAAAAATCTTCAATTTTTGCACTACTTCAACAATTGAATATTTTATTTACTGGGAAACCGCAGGAAACCGCATCCGTGCAAACTCAACTGAGGCTGTGGCTCATCCACTTTTAATTTACACAATTTTTAGCACAAAGGAAGAATATAGTAAGAAACGCTGATTTGCCACATATTAGCAATCAGTGATTAAAAATGTCAAATTTATGGCAGTTCAAACATCACAAGTTAGCGTAAATTGCTCTCTGAACTTCAGCTCAAAGAAATGTCGATGTAGTGGTCATATTTGAAATATAACAATACTTTCATCATACAAAGACAACCATCGGCATTTTCCATTTACTCTTGGTTTTCTAGACAAATATTCTGAAGATTACTTTCATTTTTCCTATTTTTTAAAATTGTGGCCCATAAAAAGGGCCTAATAACTCCTAAACTAATTCTTAAAATGGATGGAACTTCATTTTTCCCCACAGCAATGCCATAGAACTGTAAGCAATATAAAATTTAATTTGTGGCACACAACTACGGTATGGAGAAGCAACATCTCCAGGAAATCAGGGATAGCAGTGATGATAGATCAAATGTAATGCATCAAGGCCTAGTTACTCAATGAATTCACTATATTAATTCATGAATGAAAGTTGGTTCCAGTTAAATTTCATGGAGTTACCCCAACCATATCTAGGGAATAAGTTAAAGAGAAGGCTTCCATGGTGATTTTATTTTAAAGATTTCAGTTTTCTTGTTTACTCAAGCAGCAAAATTATATCAATCGTGGGGAAGGCTCTACCCTCGCAAATTCTTAGAAACTTTTTTTTTCTACTGTCTCATGAAATATGGACAGTGGCTGGAGTAGAAGTGGGTTTATTCATAGTGAAGCCATAGATTTTAGGGATAATGACTGCGACAGGTATCCCAGTCCTAATTTCCCATCATTTAATTTAATTAATTTTTTCCTTTGGGGCACTCCATAAGTTAAAATTGCTGCTAATAGCTCATAGAAGTGAGTTGGTACGTGGCGCCACACATGAGTTATATCCAAAAGAGAATTGTTTACACAGTGGAAATGCAGCTAACAGTTTAAACAAAAATAAAATAAGAAAAAAATTACCTCAAACTATCATTTTCCCCGTCACTCGAGATCTAAATTATCCATGACTTAAATTTAATAAATAACTGTGTGACTCAGGCACTTGTGAGAGATGAATGCACTAAAATTCACACATTTTACACAATTGATAGATTATATTCGGCAACGCTGATTTGTTAGGTGTCCACATCGGCAACAAACTCAGTTTCTCTGTGGGGACTGGGTCCGACATTCTAAATTTTGAAAGTTTCGTTTTTTCCAAACTTCGTATTATCAAATAGCACCATGTATTTAGCATAGGCTTTTTGTCAAGGCTGACAGTTTTGCTTCGTAAAATCAAAACTTTGTATTTTTGTGCTTTATATTATCGAATTTATACTTTATACATGCCAAGGATTTCATACTCATGAACCGCCAGTTGTTAATTTATTCAGATCATCTTTCCTATAAATATCAGGATGCCCTCAGAAAAAAGTCATTCGTATACTACGAATTGTATTTTTATGACTCTTTCCAAAATATACCATTTATTTTAACAAGTTTTCAAAGATGAATGTGTAACTAGCAAATTCTGGTCACTAAAAAATTTGTAGGATTAATATTCAAAATTTGAAAGGACTTTTTGAGAAGGGCAGCGGAAAAACCAACAAGATAGAAAGAATGGCAAAAGATTGAGAGATTTTGATTGTCAACAACATCCTGAGGGAAGATATTAAGGCTAAATACGACGGCGAGTTAGTGTGAATCTCCCTCGCAAGATGGGACGACGGACGCAGGCCGTGAGCGCGACCTCCTAAGCATGTATCGGGAACTACATCGGACTGTGGAACTTGAGAGTCCCTCCCTCCCCTTCCAAGTCTTCCTCTCTCCTTCCACAGCGGAACCCGACACCAAGGCAGCTGCGGGCTTCGGTCTTGGAGCTGGCGCATTTTTCTTCGAGAACCGAGTATCAAGTTGCAATTTGCGTGTTATCTTACACACCTCACCTTTCAGTCGCTTCCAAAGGGATATATTCTCCTTCGAATATTAGGCTGCTTGGAAAGTCATCTTGGTTATATCCCCATGAAACAAAAATTATCCATTTCTCTTTGCTATTATTCTTCCCTTATTGCACGTACCCTACCGTTTGAGAAGCTGAATAATTTGCTTTTTGCAATACCTAATTAATTCTATTTCCTTATTCACTACCCATTTATTTATCTTTTGGTTGTTATTCAATTAACTTCACTATCGCTATCGTCTTTCCCGTAGAAAATGCAATCATCGACATAGAATTCGGCAGAGAGTTCGTTTCCAAGATGAACTTACTAAGATTAAAAAGTATTAACAAACAAATTTTGTTTGTTAATACTTTTTAAGTTTCCCTCAGTTGAAAACAACCTGAGGAATAAGGTCTCTCTCCCTAATATGATCCTTTTTTTAGTTTCCCAATCTTTTCTTTTAGTTTATCGTAAGGCACGTTGCTAAAGGTCTTGGACTAGCACAACCGCATCTACTTCTTGAACCCTATATAACCAATTGTATATTTTCTGACAGATCCCAAATTGCTGAGTTTCGTACGATTACCTCTTGAGTAAAGCATGTTGGGTTTTAAACAGCCAATTATTATCGTCCCACGCAAATAATTATCAACAATTTTTTCCAGAAATTAACAGGATACAGATGTTTGTTGATAGATCGCTAGTTCTCAACAAGTGATTTATTCCCACCCTTGAGGACGGGAACATTATATACTTTCTTCAAATCACATGGAATGTCATGGATATTTAAGGTTAAGCTTAATACGGCTCAGATGCATTGTTAATGGCCTTCAATCCAAATTTAACAGCGTCACAAGAGATGTCTTTCCGGCAAAAGAACTTCGTCAGTGGCTCCGGCGATCATTGTTTTTGTGTTGATATTCTGTTAAGGCGCCAAACTGTGATGGGCATTTTAAATTTCTCAGCGGTAAATAGCAAGCACTTTTAAAAACGTGGGTTTATTGAAAGGATTCGATCACAACACTCGGCCGTGGCCTTTTCTATGTCTTAATTGTATCGATAGGCTATCAAAAAATTCGTCAGTACACATTGTTCCATTCATCAGCGCTCAAGTTTGCAGATAAGTTCCAATGTGCTCCAAATTCAAACCGTGGAATGGAAACTATTCTAGCAGCACTCTTATTTATTATCTAACTTCACACGATTATTTCTGCAAAAGTTAATTAAAGAAAAGCCTTAAATGATCATTTATTGTAGTAAGTACATAACCGGCGTAGATATAATGGATTGATCTCAATGTTGCACAAATAGCTACCAAGTACGCATACCGTGGTTAATAAAAACTGCTCGTATCTGAAAAGGCAATGTTATTCAGCTCAAACTATGGCGCAAATATCTATTCAAAAATGAAGTGGTCGCACAGTGGAAAGAAAGGAGGAAGTCGGGAAGTAACGGAATACATTAGAGAAATTATTAGGCAGATGATATATTCTTTCAGAAGAAGGCAGACCTGAGAAATGAGTGTGGGGTGCTGCAGCAAACTTGTGTTAGGAATCAATCTTCGTAAATACTGATTAAATTGATCAATTATACTGATTGACTAACGATTTCTACAGCTGAAAGTAGGTTATTTTCCGTAACTTTTTTACATACAAAAACGGAAAGAAATGTATAATTTTGAAGGAAACTCCGGCTCACGCAAATCCATTGATCTACTCACTCTAGGATCTATTATTTCCGGCAGAAGAATTTCTTTATAAAAAGACTTAACTTAGGCTCCATTTTTTTGACCAAAAGTCACCATCCCCTAAAATCCTGTTAATTCTGCAATCATCCTCAGTCCATACCACAAAGTCGCAGAATGGGGCGCCGGTAACATGTAGCTGGCCATCAATTTGGTAGTAATAATTGCGGTTTGTTTTTAATTGCAGACTTTCGACAAGACAGAAAAACTAAATTTTGTTCGCTGCTTCTTCCAACGCCAACTGTTCAGCAGAATTAGGGCATTTTACCTCAATAATGCCCGCATCAACAGCGTTGCCATCCAAAGAAGCGGCAAAGAAACATTGCTTGAGGTCAATGAGTAGCCCTGAAGGAGTCACCTTACGCCCGGAGATTTCCTCGTACTGCCTTATCGCTTTGTTTTCATGAAGTTGCCCCTATTGCGTTGCTTCATTCTGAAACTTACGGTCGTACAGAAGCCGCATCCGCTTTTTGCAGATTATTCCAAAGTGGATGAAGTCAATCGATTAATTCATTCCCCCCACCATCTTTTTTTTCTGATTGGCCCTTAGTGTCCTTTTCGTTGTTTTAGGTCTTGCCGTGACAAGTGAATTTGACAGGCTTGTGGGGACTTCTGCCTGTGAGCGTTTCCAAAGTTGAATATCTCCACACAGGTCCCAGTTGGAAATCAAGACCAGAGCCGAAATTCCTGTGTTGATATGATTCACTATTGCCCCTATCCAGTTGTTTTCTGCCGAAAAATTTGGCCTAAAACATAAAATTCGGCGTAAGGCAAATTTTTCTGCACTGTTACTGGTTTCGTGTGATATCAACCTTCCAGATTTTCGAATTAGTGGCTTCATAGCCACATCAATTTTTTCGAGGCATGCCATTTCATCCTTGGTAATAACCTTCAACTTCCTGTCGACAGATTGACAGAAGTAGTCTCGGCATGACGCGTGACATCCAAATACGTGCTTGGGACCATTTTTTTAAAGCCTCGACCAGGGACTCAACGGTATTCTCTTCTGTACGATTATACATAATATCGCCGCGAGCTGCTTCACTCTCATTTTTACTTTTGTTAGAATGCTTTTGACAATGGGCCTCGCCTCCGCAATCTTGAACAATGCTTTGAAGTAGAGCTTCCCTGCGTGATTCGCGTATTCATTTTTTTAACGTGCCTATCATACGACACTAGTTCGGGTACTTTTTTCATCACACTTGAGTCTCCATCTCCAACAGAGCAAGCAGAACAAAACATATACGTTAGTTATTATTGAATTATCTAACATTATGGAACTGCGTCAACATACATTAAAGTTAGCGCTAACTTCAAGCAAGAACACCCAGTAAACCTATAGGAATAGTAATTTTTTAACAACCTAAATGATTGATTTTCCGACTTTGTACTTTTTTCATCACACTTGAGTCTCCATCTCCAACAGAGCAAGCAGAACAAAACATATACGTTAGTTATTATTGAATTATCTAACATTATGGAACTGCGTCAACATACATTAAAGTTAGCGCTAACTTCAAGCAAGAACACCCAGTAAACCTATAGGAATAGTAATTTTTTAACAACCTAAATGATTGATTTTCCGACTTTGTACTTGGGACTCGCCAATGCAATACTGATAGATAGTCCACAAGGTAGTGCATATCTACAAGGCAGCTCAGCAAAGCAATACCAAAGTACGTAAGTATGGCTTGGATAAGAGAAACAATCAGTCTGGGCGTCCGAAGATTATGCCATATGGCCGGGTTGTTGCGCCTCGATGGAGGTGGTAAGGTGGTCGCGTCTAGGATGAGGTAGTACTCCCGTTTGTGGCCAATACCGCCGTATTAACGGCCGATGGCACTATATGGGATACGTTCAGAGAGAGGCCGTGAAGTCAGTTGTCTAGCAGTCCGTGAGAGAAAGACAAGAGGATGCAAACTCAAAACAGGAGAGTAGGAATGCCAGCAGGTGCCGAGTCAAAGGTGGTGCCGTCAAACGCCGGATGATGCCAGTCTTCAGTTCCTCCTCCACAGTGTGAAACCTTCCTTGCACGCCGCTCTAGCTCAATCCTACCAAGTCCTCCAACTTCATACCCTTCCCCTTCCCTCGCGGCTTTCCCCTCATTCCCCTCCAGTGGCCACTCATTGCCTCCCCTCGAATCTCCGCGAGCGCCTTCACCTGCTTGCCTATTTCGCCGCTAGAGTCGCTCTTGATCGGCGCGTTTTCAGTTAGTTCTTACTTTCCTAATAACTTATTTAATACTCAACGTATTTCCGATTTATTAATTTTAATCTAATATTGAATATATTGTTTATGTCTGCCAGAGACCAGTTTTTGTAAAAAGCAAAAAATGAAGCCAAATTTTACAATTTTGAGGTCTTAATTTAAAAAATCTAAAAATGTACGCTCTGGGAAACATAGCTAGCAGTTAACTTAATTAGAATGTGAAATTTGTTTTTTGCTAAGAGAATTCCTCAATCTACAAGGAGTAAAGTCGTTTTCGACGCAATCGTATTTCGCCTTAAAACACATCAATTCAAATGATATAGAATTGCTCGTTCACATGAATTGTGAACGAGCAATGAGAGACTCCAGAAACATACTTCATTGCTGTACGGAATGCCCTCATTTTCAATATCAACAAGAATTCCTGATTTTTCCAAGAGGAAAATCACATTTTTCTAGTTAATTTTAATTCATTTGAAGGCTGATAGTTGAAAAGGCTAGTAATGTCAGGTGACAGCTTTGAATTATCCCTTTTGTGTAGATTTCTTGAGACAACAGGTTCTTCAGCAATCCTATTAGTGTCTTTCGACATGAACATGCCAGCAGGATGACAGGAGAAGATGTTATCTCAAAAAGACGATATACAGAGGGATACCCAAAAGCTAACACCTGGTATGCTAAATTCTGCAGAAACCTTTAGATCAAGCCTATTTCTTTAACTGCCTCAAAGAAACATTTGTGGCATGGATTAAGGTTCCAATCAAACTGATTATGAATTAGATATATTTATCAAGATAACAGAAGAACTGAGAAAGACACCACATCAGAAAACTTAAATCAGGCTTCCTGATACAATGAATATCAATGAATATCGTTGAGACACAAGAGTATGCCTCTTTAAGAATAATGATGCGAAGAATGTTCACCTAACAAGCAGCTGAGGTGCTTCGGTACATGTATAAGTAAATAATATAAAATCACAGTGTAATTAGAAACAAAACCATAGTCTTTATAGACAAGTGATCAAATAGTGACCAGAGTCAAAACTTCACAAAGTTACAAGAAACATGATTATGTTCTCCAAGCTTAATACAAAACTCTCACCATAAAATGCAGCAAATATCAAGTTGAAATTCCAGGATTATGTTAAAATCAAGGAGTTTTCAAGAAGCACACAATTTCATGAGGCTTTCCTAGTTTTCAACAACTTCCAGAAGGGGTGGACATTCTGTCTCCACCACAATCTGGATATACTTTTATGTACACCACTTCAAATACCTGAAGGTCTGCTTCGTTCAGCGAGTGTGTGGAGGCTCCTCCACTGTTCCAGGTGGCACAGCTGACGGGACTCGTGGTTCCACTGTAACGACGGGACTTGGCAGCCGCAGTTGCAGCCGCAGCAGCTGCTGCAGCTGCAGCCACGGCAGACACAGCACTGGTGGATCCACCAGGTATTTTAGAGGGATCTGAGCGAACTGACATACCATGACTATCGTCAGTTTGATCCTGATATGTGTCGTCATTATCAGACTCCAGGCTGCTGAGACTAAGACTGCTATGAGGTGCATGAAGGAAAAGAATTAAACATTAAACAGATGCTTTTATAAGTCTTCAAATCACACATTGGACATCTGCACTTAAAAATGTATTCACTAACATTCATTACAATAAGGTGCTGTACCAATGAGAGTTGGTAGATTCAAGAATGGTCCTATTTTATTCCCAGCCTTCAGGATTCCTTGTAAGTATTAATGCATCTTTTCATTATTCTATGGTATATACAATGTAAGACTAATGGAATGATTTTGATGCTGATAAACTGCTTTGTTTGCGATTGGTATGAAGAACAAAAAGGAATGCAAGAAGTAAGTCCTGCAATATTTAAGAGATGAAGTTGCAGACATTATTTTTCCCCAGTATCACCTCTCCGTTTAAGTGGAAGAGAATATTCTCCTTCTTTGATGAGAAGCTTTTTTGATGACTAGTTTTACCCATGAATTATATGTTTGTTGATGAATACAAGTCTCATCCAGCTACCCCTACATTGTATTCAGTCTTGGGTACATGACTGGACTTACTACTCCTGGATTTATTTCACATTAATTTTGCTCCCACACATTGTATTCACATCCCTCCCTGGTGTATGCCAAATTTAACTTCGATAAAAAAGTACGAGGAAAATTAATCCACATGCATTCAATTTTAGTGATAAGTAAACCAGATCAACAAAAACTTGATTCAGGGAGTAATTTGAGATGAGACAGTACTGATATCATCAAAATACCCCTACCCCACACTACACAACAGAGGCTTGTCTGAATTAGTATGGGTCTACTAATGGGTCGCTACATCTTGCCACTTCCCCAGGGATACTAAACATCAGCAATCTCTGAAGGCAAATGAACTGAGCAGTATTATTTCTTATTTTGTCCATCAATGAGAAGATGTCCATCAATGAAAAGAAGGTGAGGCATAATCAAATAAGAAAACCATGGATTACAGACGAAATTCACATGCTATCTGTTAAGCTTAAAGACCTGCATGAAACTTGTAAAGAAAATAATTCAGTAGATTTGAAGCTGGAATACAGTGCAATAAAAAGATTTTATGCGCACCTGATTACACATGCTAAAAGCACTTACAATGATAGAAAATTAATGCAATCGAAATGTAAATCTAAAGAGGTCTGGATAATAATAATAAATCACCAGGCTTGTGATAATACTTGGCATTCTCAGTTGCCAAAACTTGTAGGCAAGCTTGGTGGGTCTACTCATGAGGAGCATAATTTAGCTACCATCTTTAATGATCACTTTAGCCAAAACTCTGTGGCTCAACATAAAGAGAGCTTAGAAGAAGGGGACAGTCCACCATGTGATAATTCCTTTTTCCTCCATCCTTACACAGAAACTGAGTTGAAACATATCCTTTTAAATCTGGGGACTAAACATACAGCTGGCCCTGATGAGGTACCAAGATGCCTATTAAGACTTGCATGTGATATAATCCTTCACCCCCTCTTATACCTGATCAATTTACCTTTTAGTCAAGGTGTTTATCCATCCTCCTTGAAAGTTTCAAAAGTCATTCCACTATACAAGAATAAAGGTGATTTGAATGATCTTAGCTCATACAGACACATCGCCATTCAAAATCAGATTGGGATAATCTTGTCTTAATAATGTCTTACCTGGAGAAATATCAACTGATTTCAAAGTACCAACATGGTTTTGTCCGTAATAAGTCAACAGCAACAGCTTGTCACCAAGCGATGGATAGGATCCTCTTATCAGTTGAGGCAAAGCTAGAGACAGTAGGTTTGTTTTTTGACTTCACAAATGCTTTCACGACTGTCAACCATAAAATCCTATGCAGTAAGCTAAATAGTTTCGGTATTAGGGGCATACCTAAAAATTGGTTATGTTCTTATCTGGACCATAAGACACAATATGTCAGTGTCAACAAGGATAATATTACATCGAACTCTACTCGCAGAATGGAGAACTTGCAAGGTTTTTTTACAGCTGTTTTAACTCATGCATCATATAGATAACCAAAAATGTTTCGTACATATTCTTTCCGTTCATCTGAGCGACCCATATTAATTGAGCTACAGTCAATGGAAAAGATGATGTCGTTTCAAACGCTGCTTTTTGCACGCCATTTTGAAAGTGATACACATGATGTCACACCTGCCGTCCACCGTACGAGACACACGAGATACTGGCGAATAGTTCGGCGAGTATCACCGTTCACTTACTGTTCATTTATCTTTAGCCTCGTGATATTTCGCTGAAATATTGCGTCTGAGTTTTGGGAAGTATATATGTATTTTGGTGTGCAATACTTTAACGATTTATTAGTGTTTAGTTTGTGCCAACTCAGATAATCTGCCTATGAAGTTGTCGCTCTAGTGATGATGGAGTACTTGATGAGATGCGACATGTAGACATAGTCAGAAATACAAACTGTTAAATCACTTCGTTAATTATTTACTGTGATTTTCCCGATAAATTAATATATTAATTGTTTGAAATTTCTATTGCAGTATTTCGACATTATTAGAAATGTGACCTTTTCGAAAAGTTCGATTGTAAAATTTTATTGCAGTTCCATGAGGAAGTATGACATCGATAGTGCCATAGGTCGCGCTCGATAGCAAATATTGAAATATGTATGCACAGTGAAGAGCGAAATATTGCCGGAACATAAAGTAACGGCAAAAAATTGTGAGTCTAGCCTTATGATCAGTGAAGAGTCTCACGAGGAGACATCGCGAGACCTACGGTGAGGTGACGTGACGCCAATGATTTAATTTTTTTGCGACTAGGGATAGACGTAGAAAAAGGGTCGCTTCTTTTTCTCCCATACGCCCGGATTCGCGAGAAAATTGTAGGTAACTCGAGAATTTAGCTCATCTTCAATTCGTCGCATTAAGACATGTTCACACGATGCATGTCCTTGCAAGTATATACGTTGATAGATAGATGTATGGACAAATTATCCGTTTCATAACAGGAGCTTTTTTATGTCCACGAGTTCATGCATTGGCGCAATTTTGGGCGTAAATACAATGCAATTTTAATGGTGACTGTGTACGCATCTGCTCATGCATAATTAACATCAGTTTTACGCTCGTAACATAATTATTTGCCATGGTGGTGTGAGTTAAGGCATTGGGTGCACAGGACTCCAGCGTAGTACAGGATCATGGCCATTCTGCGTAATTTATTTTTCGGTTTAACATGTTTCAGAAATAAAGTAGAATTCCCAATCCCGAACAGGTACAACCATCACTGCATCATTTTTAACTTTCTAACTATTACTTGGATCTTCAACTAACCCTTCAAAGAGAGCACAACTAGTAGCAAATTTTGGGATTCTATAGTTCGCCTGGATTTACACTTAAGAGGTGGAAGGTATGTCGTTGGCCACACATTTTGTAATCCGAGGATACATTTTAGGGAAGAGAGAGAGCTCCGATCGGTTATGAGTCTATTTGAAGACTGTTAACAATAGACAAAGATGCAATTTTTATCGTAAAGCGACGTATTCACTTTGAATTTCCCAGCAATTATACTCGAATGCTGATATTTGTTAATCAACTTTTCGCTCACCGTGAAGAATTTTCTGACGTGAGAGAGTTAATAACAGGGTATGTAAAAGCAGAGGTTTGTGAAGAGGTTCATTTAAAATGGCATACTTAATGTAAGCGAAACGTGGATCAAAGGATCATGAAGTGTTTTCCTTGCACAATCAACCAATGCGGTTGAAAACCCGGTAAACCTTAATGTTTGACAACGTACACAAATGGTCGTAATTTATGTTACCCACACGAACAGCGTTCGTGCAGATGCAAAGCATCTGGTGATAACTTTATTAAATGCGCTTATTGTGGAGTCATTTTTTTACTTAACATGCCTATGTGATATCATTTGAAATCATGCCACATTACATCGTGAACGTAAGATGAAATCCCTGGAGTTGCAATATGCATAACAAGGTAAAGAAAATACTGTGTTATAATGCCCTATATTTCTAATGAACTGGAATGTATTAACTTTCTCTCTCCTGAGGTCCCCATTTCGATTCCTCAAAATGTTACAAAAATAAATGCAATGACAGGTAAAATTGTGGAAAGAAATCCTATAGTTGCAATTTTATCGCGAACCCAGGCGTATGGGAAAAAAATCTTACACTTTTCCTACGTCTCTCTCCTGTTTCAGAAAAAAGCTGTGTCATTAGCAGCCTAAACCAGTCTCTACAGTGTAAGAAGTTCTGACAATGCCGATGACATGCGACTTTAAATTTATGTATATGATTAAACTTCGCTTCAGTTCCATTACTTAGGAAGCGGAATTTCCATCGTTGATAGCAGCGTAGATGTATGCGTGCTTGAATCCATTGAATACTCCAGCGTTCTAGGTGTAGTGCTCCTGCCCTTAGTCCCTGGTGATGCCGCCCGAAATCCCTGATACAATGCCGGGCCTGCCATCGCTGCGGCCTCCGAACAACAGGTGTGACATCAGACCTGCCCGATCTGACCACGCCCCCCTTTTCGCCCGTTTTTCGCGCCGTTGGAATTTCGACAACTTTGAGAATTTAATTTCGGAAACTAAGCGTTACTCACGCCTTGGGTTTTTTGCGTTGGGCAAGATTCATCATCCTCTTTTACCTCTATTTTTTTCAAAAAATCTGCAAGGTCTCCATTGTGAAAAGTGGTGTCCCACAGGATTCTGTGTTGAGACCTACTTTATTTTTATAATTTACTAATAACCTGCCTGAACTCTCCTCCAGTATACAGAATGTTTACCCTATAGTCTATGCTGATGATACTAATTTCATTCTGTTGGCTCCTAAGCAGGATGCAGTGATACAGGCAGGAGAGCAGGTAATAGCCAATTTGACTAAATGGTGTGTAAATAATTGCCTCAATCTTAATGTAAGTAAATCTCCATTATTATGTTTCTCTAATATTAATAAACCGAAGAGGGAATATAGCTTTATGGTGAACAATGTGGCACTAAAAGAGGTGGACACAGTTAAATTGCTCGGCCTGCATATTGAGAGCCATCTATCTTGGGAAACACACATAGACAAGTTGGCTAAGAAATTAAGTTCTCTCTGTTTTCTTGTTATAACGTCTACTGTATCCATCAGTGTCTTATTGACCATGCAATATGGCGAGTTTTACTCTAGGATAAGGCCTGATATTATATTTTGGGGGTCCTCCAGTCATGCCACAAAGATATTCATAATCCAGAAAAGGATTGTTCGGCTAATCGCTAAAGAGCGATATCGGGCTCATTGTCGCCCAATATTTAAGAAATTGGGAATACTTCCCCTTCCATGCTTGTATATTTTATCAGTAGTCACCTGGGTCAAGTGTGGTATTTTGATGCTGTAAAGAACTCAGATATGCATAGTTATGATACCAGAGGTAATAGGAATTTCCACATCGCATATGTTAGGACTAAAGGAGCTTCAATGGCACCCAAAACCATGGGATTTTCAACAAGCTCCCTGATGACCTTAAAGTAATTGATTCAAAATCTGCATTTGTGAATAGAGTAAAGGCTTCCCTGTGTGAAAAGCTTTTTTATTCTGTGAATGAATTTTTTAACACTACTTGACTTGTGACTTGTGTCATTCTTTACATTCTTGCTCCATAACTCTGTTGTAATATGATATGATATGAGTATACCGATATGATTGTACAATTTGACGTGCCTTATATCATGCAATTTTATTGTAAAGGATCTTAGAGGCAAATAAATATTTTTTGTTACTTCTGTAACTTTCCCCTCCGAGTCCCGGCTAACATCGGGTTTCGTTGACGTCATAATGGCCATCGGATCAGTGGCTACGCTGCATTCGGGTCGTGCGCACGAAGTAGACAGAGCGACCCCAAGAGGACGGCCTTCTGCATGCGGGCTGCAAGTGATTCCGCCTGTGCCATGCTAGCAGGAATACACTTGATGCTCTGTATCAGCGAGCCCTTGATTCCACCGAGCACACCTATGACTAGGACTACTAGTTTTACAGAGTGTCCTGGGTACATCTGCCAAAGTTCGAACAGCAGGTCTTGATATTTCGTCCGTTTTTCGGCCTCTTTTGCGTCCAAGTTCATATCGGCCGGAGCCGAAAACTCAATTACGAACATGGAACGTGATAGGCGGTCGAGGAGAACGATGTCAGGCTTGTTCGCCTCCAACTGCCTGGTGGTGGGGAATGAGTAATTCCACCAGATTTTTATTTTGTCGTTCTCCCTGATGGACTCAATATCTTCAGGGGCATAGGGCAGCACATGTACTTCGTTGATGCCATAATGATGTCGAAGGTGGAAATACAACACCCACAGAGCTGCGTTGTGCCGAGCTAAATATGCTGACTGAGCGTAATAACTGCAGCCGGAGAAAAGGTGACTAAAAGTCTCCGCCTCCACCTTGAATATAATTTGGCGGTCGACGAGACTGTTGGTGCCACCATCCTGGCACGCGAGAACGAAACCCTCTGTTTCGGACCTGAGACCCGTGGAACAAAGAAAGGCAAACGTCAGCTCCTTCGATAGCGCATGTTTTTCCATGTTTCCGAAGAAACATCCATGAATGGGCTTATCGGTATGTGTCTTGAGCAAGGTCTTCTGCTCAGCCTTTTTGACCTCGAGCTTTAAGACGTCTGCCCTCAATGACACGATTGATGTGCCACTGTCGAATGACAGGTGGAACTCCAGACCGGTTTCGTCTGCAGCCCTCTTCGCCGCCTGGAAAGGAACGCCCCCACCTCACAACCTTCGTGCTCCCTTACGAGAGTGAGCAGGGGGTCTGTGAGGTTGAACATATGGCAAACTGTACCCGAGACAACTCTGTTATGGAGACACTCCAGGCTCAATAGCCCTCTACCGCCTACACTGCGAGGGAGATACCATCTGGCGACGGAAGACTTCGGATGAAGACTTCTACAGATGGTCAGCATCTTCCTTGTTCCCCGGTCAAGGTTTTGCAACTCGTTGACGACCCATTTCATGCATCCAAAGGTGTACAGCAGTGTCAGAACCGCGAACATGTTCGTGGCAAGAACCTTGTTCTTGCCAGACAGCTCAGAACTCCAGATTTTTCTGAGAGTCTGTCTGTACTTGGCGGTGAGTCTTTCCTTCACTGCTGCTACCTCCTGCATTCGACACTGGGGGACACCGAGGTATTCATAGCATTCGTCATCTTGTAGATGACGAATGACATTCCTGTCATTGACTTGCGAGTCTTCCTTGTCCTCCGATATTCTTCCTTTTGCCAGGTGGATGGATGCACACTAGTCCAATCCGAATTCCATCCCTATAGCCTCACTGTATTGATGTACGATGTCCAGTGCAATGCGCAGGTCTTTGGCGTTGGAAGCGTAGAGTTTAAGGTAATCCATGTAAAACAAATGGGTGACCTTATGCTTCCTGTCACCAGGAACACCAAACATGTAAAGCTCGTTTAAAGCTCGTTTAAAGCTCGTGGCCCCTAAATGCACGGAACTTTGACAAGTGGAGGGGAAGGTGCGCTTGGGGGAGGAAACTTGGAGGGGAAGGCAAGCCTGCAAATTCGAGGGCGAATGGTCACTTTCTCCCAAACCCCCATCGAGCGCCGTTCGCAAAAATAGACTCGTCCAGGTCAAAAATGGGTTTCTGCGCACAGGCCACCAGCTTTCAAACGAGCTGTATCCTCGGCCTCGTCTCGGCTTGAAGGAGAGGGGGAGGAGGGAAATACAGAACAGGAGGGGGCTCAAGCTGTCGCCTTGAAAAACGCCACGGTGGTATGTTACCAACTCAGTGGAGACGGTCCGCTTGCCCGATGTCATGACGAAGCGCGTTCTCCAGAGTGGTAACAGGCGTTGGATGCAGGACACAACCTCTGGGTGGACTTTCATCAACTTCAGCATGGCGATGAGAAGCTCACGCGAAGTGGTGTCGAAAGCCTTGCGATAGTCCACCCAGGCCATTGATAGGTTTCGCTTATGTCGGGCGGCATCCTGACATGCACCTGTCAATGAGCAGGTTGTCCTTGCATCCTGCGATTCCTCGTTTGCACCCCCTTTGCTCGCACACCTCCTCCCACACAGGCTGGATCTGCCGGAGGATAAGGTCGCTCAAGATCGTGGTGAACGCCTTGTATACAGTGTTTAGACAGGTTATATGGTGATAGTTCTTCGGATTGGACAGGTCTCCCTTCTTTAGAATGAGAACCGTGCGTCCCTCAGTCAGCCAAGGTGGAAATGGTTCTCTACCTGTGATGAGCGACGTGAAGATTCTGGCCAGATGTTCATGGGTGGAAGTGAACTTCTTCCACCAGAAGCTATTCACAGCATCCATACCTCGAGCCGCAAAACTCTTCTTGCCAGAAAAAGCGTGCTTCACGTCACTTTCCATGACTGAAAGGGGTCCATCCACATTGTGTAGGTGGCGGTCGCAGAACTCTTTAAAGAGTGCGATGGCCGGAGTGTCTCCATTGAATTGCTTCGGCTTTTCGTAGATATCCTTCCAGAAACGCTTGACCTCATGAACGGGTGGTGGGGATTCAACAACAGGCGGAGGAGGCCAAAAGAGACAGGATGGCTGAAGGAGAAAGGTGGAATTCTCCCTTATGCCTCTGCTCGTTTTCATGAGTTTTTTCTTGGCCGTGGTAAGCACCCATACCCTATCGACCTCGTTCTGCTTCATAGTAAGCAGCACGTTTTTGTTCAGTGTGTGATGGTTGAACCTGAGGCTGCGTGCATGCACCGAACTTTAGATGTACAGGTTCGCCCGGCATTGATGTACTCAATCACACACTGAATCCTCGACGCCTGTTGTCGTGCCAGCGTGATCTTGGCATCCAGCATTTTCAGCATTTTGCTGCCTTATCCTTCCGAGAGGAGTCCTTTCGGGAGGTTGCCAAATTATTATTATTATTATCAATGCTAGTGTCTAAGCCATAGCAGTCCCCTAACTCCCTTTTTTCTAACCAGACTTCCCATTTCACATAAGTAGCAAGTGGAGACATTGATCTCACCATGATTCACTCAACTCCAGAAAGGTTACAGAACACCTAATCAAATGGGAATTTATAAAGTTGCAGTAGTAATACCTCCTCTGTTGGTCAGCACTCTTCTTATCCCGATTATTCTTTTCCCCCAATGCTGTCCAGCTTCTGCGCCTTTTGGTGTCCACTTCAATGCCACTCCTAGACATCAGCCAGTCTTTATTTGATGATCCTAAAAAAATCCCAAGTTCATTAAACAGATGTTCATCAGAAAAACCCATGCCTTCATTAAATAGCAAATAAATCATCCAGTGCCAAATCCATTTCTGACATTTCCATGTTGTAGTTTTTAAGAAACTGAAGAAGATATCTGCAGGATTTATTTTTACTCCAGTCATTTCCTTCCTTGAGAAGAGACATTTTAGAGGATTGTTTCAAATTAATTTATAAAGTATGATCTATTGCATGTATTTAATGAAATCTACTGAAAATGCAGCAACAACAAGCTTACACAAACTTTATGCAAAACTGTGATGCAAAAACACTGTTTAATACGATTGAATACCTCTGTAAACAGCTTAATATGCATATTTCAAGCTTTAACTAGAATTAATATTTTTCATGCCGAATGCTGCAAACACCTCCACAACTGAAGGCTTATATTCAACACAAAAAACATAAGTGATCAATTAATTTATTTACAATAATGACTAACACACAAAAACTAATCACTGAATTTCTTAGGCCATAAGTGGATTAGAACTTTGTCGTTTAGGGAATATTTCAACAAGTAGTGCTATAAGAGGCTAACATTTTGGTATTGTTAAGACGGCAAGATCTTTCTCTTCATAACAAGGCCAAATTCATCAAATTTTACGCAAAGTGAGTTCTAGCTCTAACCACCTAAAATGATTGGACTGTTTTACCAATTACCATTACAATATTAATGGAGAAGTGAGTTGGAGGAGAAGGAGGTGGAGGGCAGTGTTGGGTGACAGAACAATCAACACTCAGGAGAAATTGTGCCATAAGAACCAGTATTAAGGGGAGAACAACTGAACATGTCAGAAGTGTCCATCCACCACCAAAGAAGCCAACCAGCACTTTTCAGTCCATCAAGTAAAAACCAAAGTCACAGAAGTAAAAAAAAAGGGCTCATCAATTGACTTTAAATGAACCTCCCTGTCATCAAACACAACCAGTAAGGAGATGAGGAGACCAGAAGAGGACTGGAAATTCATGTACAAGGTTCATTCCATTATGCTCACCTTTCGTTTTACTTTCCAGTCTCTGCGTGGTTTGTAATCCAATGAGAGGTCTAAGAGGACCTTGAGTAGGTGATGAATTTGCTGATGCAAGGTCTGTATCAGATCCTGGATCATTGTTCAGTGAGGGACATGAGGAGCTTAAGCGAGAATACTGATTTAACCTTAATATCTGAAGAAAATGGAAAGAAGGCATTTCAAAAAGTACACCAATACATACATGTACATGAATGAAACTTTGAATGATGAGTTTTGCTTATCCAAAAGTCTTCATTCCATAAAAACTACTTTCTTGAGGGAGGTAAAAAATTTAACTACTTTCGGCAATTAGTAGTTTCAAAAGTTAAATTAAATTAAAGACATACATTTGGCAATAGAGAACATAGGATCTTTCTCCATGCACAGTTTCAATCAACTGTCGATGAAATTCATCCTTTTTGATTATGCCTTTTCAACACCCACTGCTTACGAGCATATAAGATTTACATAACCTGTGGGATAAGACTATAATTCATTTGCAAAGACATTGAGCACAAAATGTTGAAAGCGTTCTTATATTTCCAACAGATATGATTATATTACAATATTACAATGAAACAGTTGGTAAAAATTCAACACAAAACATTTATTGACGACCGACCATGGTTTCGACACAAAGTGCCATTTTCAAGTATTCGCCTTGAAATATGGCACTTTGTGTAGAAACCATGGTCAGTTGTCAATAAATGTTAAGTGTGGAATTTTTACCAGCTGTTTCGTTGCAATATGGAGATACACAAGTTCCACAAAATAAAGCCTGAAATGATTTTATATGAATATATTAGTGTCATTTATCTAGGGTAAGGTTACATATAAAATAAATTCTGATATACAGAGATGAAAATAAATCACACTACCCTAAAGTAGACGGACAGTCTGAAAACATTCGGCAAATTGCTTCCATGACTAAAAATAAAGGACTGAAGGACTTTATGGTATCTTTTCCATTAAATAAAAAAAATCTGTACTAGCTAGTCAGTAATAAAGTTCATTGTTTATTTTCATTAATTTTTCCATGAAAAATTCATGTCAAAATTAAAGTGGATGATTATTCATGATACTAGTGACAATAACAAGTTGCTATAAAGCACTAATGAAAGACATTGTGTTATTAAGCAGGAACAACACACTGCCAAGTTAGCTTTCATTTTGATGCCACAAGGCAGTAAGCAAAGTAGGTAGGAATGGATGGCTCACAGCATACATTCACCTCATAATTAGCGATGAGTTGAATCCAAAATAAGTGAATTCAACTTCTGAATCTAAATCTCCAATTTTTATCAAATCTCAAATGCCAAATCACGAATCTGAATCCTGCTCTCCTCAATTCTATTTCCCAGTTCCTTATCATTACCAACACATGTATAAATAATACCATTTAAAAAAATTAAAATCCATTTTTACATTTTCTTGTGAAATTATGAACCCATGAGTTGTCTGGGTTTTCTCTTAATCTAAAATCTAATTATTTATTTAAACAAAACAATATAACTGAACAGAAATTTGTTTCACAATAAATTCTATTTCTTTCTCAGAGAGGAATGACGAAAGATATTTAAATGAACACAACTTAATTAATTTGCACATTCTTGTACATTCTTAGTTATTTCCCAGTGAGGTGTTTCTAAACCTTTCCAGTAATTTTTTCTAAATTGTAGGCTTTAGCTGTTTTTCCAGTGAAAATTGAACATTTCCATGGCATTACAACAGTATATTTGAGACTTTGGAAATGCAACCGCAGGATATAGTATCAGAATTTAGCACAAAATGAAGCGACAAAGTTTCATACCCTGACTCCAGTTAATGTCGATCCATATTTTGGAATGAATGACCTTTTCGTGGTAAGAACAGAACTACTTCTCTTTCCTTTCAACATTTGGTCTCGTGATTACCTATTTCCGTATCTTCACTCATTTTAATTTCACTTATTTCTATATTGCATGCGTATTTCGAACCTAACAACTCCTTAAACAAAACTTAAAAAAGACCAGCTAAATTTTCTTTGCATAAGCAGCATTAAACCACGGCTTGATGGAGCAACAAAAACAGTTACAAAAAAACTTTGCGGGGTAGTAAAAGAGGTGTTTTTATAATGCGTTCTATCCCTGTTGTATGTTTTTCTGCAGCTCAAAACTTCGTTTTTCAAAGACTAATAGATATTTTCAGTGAACCAGTTGAATAAATAATAAAAACGGCAGGGATAATGATCTGCTGCACGCGCATTGGCATAAAAATGCTCCGCAAGGTTATGAAGGCAGTGTTGCACATGTGCCGTGCAGTGAATGAATTTTAAATGAAACTTGACATATCTAATAGTTATAAAAGTCTCCACTGATATGCACATTTAATGACATAATGAATGTTCACCCACATAACCACCCTTCAGACGGTGTTGAAATGGTCAATTCCGAGGTTGGTTGGAGGATTTTGAACGAATTTACGACTGATGACAAAGAGTTTAGAGCGACGCAGAGCATATGCCACCTGCACAACTGGATTTGAATTCGATTGAACCTTTTTCGGTAGGATTCGATCGAGGCTCAAATCCATTGATTCGACATGTTTCGAGTGAATCCTCGAATCGTGACCACATCACTACTCATAATGATTAATTGTGTAGCATACTTTATATTTTCCTCGAATATTGAATGGTACTGTTATATCAAGGATTGGTAAGAAGTTAAAGATAGTCACCCCTTGCTAATTTTCCAGAAGGAACCGTATTTCACAGCCTATACGATACACTTGTTTGACTAGAAAATGCGATCTAATATCAGCCAGCCTTGCAACCAACATTTATAAAACAAGTACCAAACAAATCGTTAACTACCATATTGATTAATTATTTAAGGTATTGGGAATCGCCGTTTCCAACAACCTATTCGGTGCAGGAGGAATGTGCATAATGTTGCCAGTCATGTGCTAGTGTAATTTATAAATCCACCCTCTAGGAAATTGTACTACAATACTTGCATTTTGATAAGGATGCAGTAAAACAGTTATTCAAAGCCTAAGCCTAGTTCCTAAAGATAAATTCAATCAATTTCAAAATACTGGCAGCGAATAGCTGTCTTAGACTTCCAACATACCTATCTTCTACATGTAAGGGGTTTCAACTTTTCCTTTATATTCCAATACTTTTCACTTCTCCAGGGCTATATCCCTGTAGGTGAATTTTCACTCTCGGAGAAAGGCCAAGTCACACTTATATGCATTCCAAACTAGTGACTCAACCTCAGTTCCTTCTCTTCGAGGTATATTGAACAACAAAGAACTCACCTGTTGATTTAATGCTTGGGCTGAGAGTTCTCGCATTTGCTGGATACTCTCGTGGATGTCATGCAGTTGTTGCAGACTATCCTCTGAAAGCAAAAGAAAAATACATTTTCATCAGTGAAATTAAATTAAATTACTTCCCCACCCGCGGACCTTTCAGGAACACTTTTCAAGGCCTTGACAACTACTAACCACTATTTTACAAAGTTTTTCAAGTAACTAAAAACCAGAGACAACTAAGAGATAGAGAACGGCTTCATTCTAATGGTTAATGACTATCACATTCACCCAAGAAGTTCTCCTTCATCAATTGATGGCAATGAGAGGATGTCAAAAATACCTTTATGCATAATGTCATAAAACAAGTAAATGTATAGTGTAATAGATCATATTATTTGTCACAGTTTTGATAAACAGTTGAAAAACAAACAGTAATGTGATTAAGTGAGTAGAATTAGAGAAACTTTTACTGAGATTACTGATTTCACTGAAGACTCATAATGGATTTAATGTTAACATAGCATCAAAGCATTATTCAATCATTAGAAAGCCTCAAGTAAAGAAAAAAGAGGATTTATGATAAATACACTTTGAATAAAATAAAACGAATCTAGAGTACTCAGCAATCATTATGGACCCGAGACAATAGGTTTAATCCTCAAAAGAAGAAAAACCAAACAAAGCCACATGCTTTAACTTAAGAGAAAAATTGCTGGTCTCTGTTGGCCACTAAAGTTTACGTGGCCATTTACAAAACACTCTTCCAGTGAATAAATAATGAATTAGTGTAAATTTATCAATGCTGCCTTCTCATAATTGCATTTTATTATTTTGTCTAATATTACTCATCACAGTTACACTAATATCCGTGCAGTAAATAGTCTAATTTTAGTTACATAGTGTAGTAATACTTAGTTAATGGCAACAGAAAATATTTCCTGACTCCGGAATCCAACAATTATGTACTACCCTGTTTGGGCTCGCTACTAACATAAGAGACAGCAGTCTCAGCAGAAGGCATTCATCTACATCTACATACTATCCTGCGAGCCGCCGCATGGGCGTGAGGAAGGGGGTGTTGGGACACCAGGAGTGTAAAGATGTAAGGGATAAGGTTCTGGGAGGTGAAAGTGTGAAGTGTATTATGGCAGTGTATTTAGTGGAGCTCAGTATTTATTATGATCGCTTACTTTGTGTGGAAAGAATGAGTTTTTATCCCTATCTGTTCGATAATGTACCTTCCTTATTTTATCGCTTCTGTCATTCCTAGAGATTTAGTTAAGGCGTCATAATAATATTCTCTGTGTCGCTCTGAAACAAACGAGTTCTAAATCTGTCAGGCAAACTAAGCCTAGCGGGTAGCCTTCGAGTCTCGAGAGGGCAACGATGGCGCAGATCAAGAAGATCGGACTGCTATCAACAGCCACAGCTTCAGGAGAGTGAAGTTCATGATCCGGTAGGCAATGGGGAAACCACCACATTAACTTCCCTAAAAGATGCGGCCTACATCTGCAAACCTGTCTTAGGATTGAAAGACCAATGATGATAAAAACCTTAATCGTACACAGTCTAAAAGTCGTACGTCCTACTCCATGATTCAAAATTAAACGCCTCTTTAATTCAGCCGAAGTTGAGTCTTGAGGGTTCTGAACATGAAGGCTGCAGAAACTCTACATCTACTACGTGCTCATTAATGTCACTCACTTTGACCGTCCTTGAGCTCAGAGTTTTGGACCCTTTGTCGCACTCAGCAACTCTAGTCCGACCCCTCCCAGCAGCTAGTGGGTGACCTCCATAGGTATATTTCAGCTTTGTGTATGACGTTTTAAATGTTTTAAGTATGCTACAGGTATTAGGTAGGTTTTGTTGAAAGATAAAGGATCTCCTCCAGGTTTTCTACACTTTCAGGGTCCTATGTTTCCTTCTCCGCCTCAGCGCACGATCTAACTTTCTCCATCCCGTTCATTAAACCCATTTTCCTTCTACCCCTATCCCACTTGCCTAACCATTATCCCTGCATCACACTCTTCAATAACCCACTCTTAATTCCTCCAGCTACCTACCCCACCTATCCTGGATTTCATTCGGATGTTTCCTTTCCTCGCCTACCATCTCAAGCACTTCCTCTGTCGTCTGCCATCCCGTCCAATTCAGCTTCTCCTTTCTTCTCCAAACCAATATCTCCATTGCTTGCAGCCTATACCCTTCCTCTTTTCTGAGGATCCACGCTTCTGCTCCATACAACACTACGCTCTATATCAAGCTCTTCGCTAGCCACTTCTTCACATCCTTATCCTAGGTCCACATCATCTGCTCCATTCTGTTTTTAAACTCCCCCTAAGCCAATGGTATTCTTCTACTTATGTCTTTGCTACTATGCCCATTTTCGTCTAACGTACTGCCTAAGTAATTTTATGGTACTACTTTTTCAAGTTTGTACCCTCAAAATTTTATGACAAGCTTTGTTTTCTGTGTCCTAGTAAGTCTCACTTCTTCTTGTCATTTATCTTCCTACCGAATTTCTGCACAGAATTTCTTAAACCTTATAGTCCCATCGATGATCGACTAACCAACGCCTGATTGACCGCGAACCTGACATCATCATTTGCCTTCTTACTTTGGTTCCCACATTAAGCTCTTCCAATGCCAGTCTTATTGTGTTCTCAGCATAAATGTTGAAAATCTAAAGTGACAACGGGCACCCTTGCGTTACCCCGCGACTAATAGTTGCCCTCCCGTTTCACCGTCATCCACCCTCATGTGTATCCTTAGGGCCATATATTTTATGGATTAGTCTCTTGTCTCGCCAATTCATGCCCCTGCCCCCAAGTTTGAAAAAAGCTTGTCGACCTTTTTTCCTAAATAGGTAAGCAGCTCCGAAGGTAATTTATCTACAGCTTTTCTTACCTTCATCTTTTTCAGTACTTTCTCTACTTCACTGTCAAGTATCATTGCCCCGAGATAATCTTCATATAGAGTTCCCTCATTCCCTACATCTAAATTAGTTGGTTTACTATCACTGTCATAAAGTTCCTCCCATTATTCGCTCTACCGATCTTGAATATCATCTTGATCGATTAATATCCCACCTGTTCTGTCCCTCATCTTTTGCACCTTTTGCACTCTCTTCCCGCGCAATAGCAATTTTATTTTAGTGTATAACGCTCCCACTTCCCCTTCATCTGCAGCTTTTCCATTTTCTCGCATTGTCTCTTCCACCAGTTTTCCTTTGCCCGATTGGTTATTCGCCGAAGTTGATTATTTAACTCATTTGTACTTCGACTTACCTTGGTCAGTGCTGATGTTTTCCATTTCTCTCCTTTGTTAACCTACACATTTCCTCATTAACCCACAGCCTATTTACCCTCCTCATTTCTGCTGCTCCTATTTTTTTCAGCCTTTTTTTACAAAGTGTGTTTAAATATACTCCCATTTTGCCTCGATTGTACTTATTTCCTTGGCTTCGCCTATGTATACCTTTCCACTATCTCTTGGTATTCCCTCCTTTTTCCCCTTCAAAAGCTTCCAAGTTCCATATCTTTATCCTCCTCTTTTAATGAAGCCCTTAGAATATAAATCTACATTACATTTAATTATACCTAAACTATGATCAAAGTCTGCACCAACCCCAGAATGGCTCAGCAAGTTCTTGACAAAGTTCCTCAATCTTTGCCTAACCATGATGTAATCAATTTGATATCTCCCAGTGTTTCCCCGCATTTTCCATTTGTATCCCCGCCGATGATGGTGAAACTAAGTGTTTGTTACTAACGATTTATTTCTTCAACAAAATTCAACTGCCCTCTCACAGTGATCATTCCTAGTTCCTAATCCATACCCTCCCACTTCAACCCCTTCCCTCATTTCCCCCACTACTGCGTTCCAGTCGCTCATTCCTATCAGACTTGTTTTCTTCCCCGAGACTTCTCTGATTATCTCCTCTATCTGTTCATACACCCCATCCACCTTTTCCTCCCTATGGCCGGTATTCATAGACGGGATGAATAATCAATGATTGCAGAATCAACGATTATTCGTCAATCATTGATTATTTGATTTATGTATTCATAGACAGAAAACAATCTCCAATTCATGAATCACTGATTCATGAATCTCTAATTATTTGGGACAATCTGTAATTGGTGAATTACAGATTGGATGTATGTTTATTTTTGAGTGGTATGAGAAATTGAAGAGGCAAAACATTTTGTGGGTATCGTTAAATTTTTATTCAAGTTGAGTATATAGTTTTATTAATTTCATATTGAAAAAGAAAATAAAAAATGGATTGGCAATGTTTTTTTGATAAAAATGAATTAGCTGTGACTACATTAGAATTATTTCTTATGATTATTCAACGTTAATAAAGGCGTTGCTAGGGAAAATCAACAAACAGTAATAACGTATTCCGGCAAGTGTTGATGATGTAGCGTGTGCTGTTTAACGTCAGGAATTGTCCGACCATAAGTGTGGTCTCCTCTTTTTTCTATTCTCACAAAGAGACACCTGAGGCACCGATTCGTTGCCTGAACATCATAAGAAACAGACGGTCTGATGGTGTCAGCTATTTGGACGGCCAAAAGATTAGTTATATGTTTCACAGTTCTGGACACCGTTGGCTGCGAAACAGAACTAGCAATCCCTACATATGTACGTAAAACACTAAAGAAGACGAAGAGTAGCGGTAGCAGCATTTATATCTGATCATTACCGATAAAGAAAATTTGAAATATGTAATTAGTAGCAATTGATGATAGCTTACGAGTAAAACATTCACGGCAATTTCGGCCGAGATTAAATTCAGCATGAAGATTTTTTAAAATACTACATGATTAAAAACCGTTGTGATATATTTTTTTAAATTTGTAATATGATATCAACAATTCAATATCGATGCCTAAGCGTAAAATCTCAAAGCAATGAGCCACAGTAGCACAAGAGGAACTGTCAGTCCTCGCGGAAAGTGTCGATATATGATCAATAGTTCTAAGAAGAATACACTCGATCACTACGGGTTTTGAGAATCGGTATCCTCTATTAAACTCTTCGTCTGTCAACACTCATGTCTATTGTTACAGCAAGTTAGATGACGGATTTTAAACAGAGATTGATGTATATCATAAGCGGTCCATCACCAGACCCCAGTGAGGCCATTTACATTAAAGATTCACCCTGTAGTACGAATGTTGTGGAAAGTATCACGAGAAAAAAGGCGAGGTGAAGTCCTATGATATGACATGTAACTCGGAGGAAAAATTTCTCTCTGGTCGTGAATATAAAGATGGAAAAAAAAACGGCGGCCAAAAGGCTCGAACGCTTCACCTTCACGCACGAATCCACGGCGCTAACCACTACACCAAACGATTCTATATTACATATGCGCGATAATAAGAATTATAAGAAAAGTCGCTTTGAGGGTGATTGAGACGGGTGATGTGAGGCTCCAGAACAACCTGGCAAGAGTAAATATTCCCAGCTTTTTTATACTAAGGGCGGATATTTCTGATTATAAACTGATTAATTACAATACAACTAGGATACGTTTGACGAAGTCCAAGGCGAACTAGCCTTTGACCTCGTGCACGGCATTGTAAATACGGCATTTAAATCGGCGAGTCAGAGTACGTAGTCTCCCCATGTGAGTAATTTGGATTTGTTGGATCCCTAATGTGTATTTTTCGCAGCCTTTAGTGATACGCTGGTACATCGTCATCGGCAATCACATACGCTAATATATCCGAACGAATTTCCATTGCACGGAAATCCTAATCAGTTCAAGGTAGTCAATAATCCTAATCAATTCAAGACGTTCTTCTCTCATCTAGAGTATATAGACTTTTCTATGCCTTTATTGCCGTATAAAATTGTACAGTTGGAACGTAAAGACATGTCGAGAATATGTCGTAAACAATCACAGAACTACCGAAGTGCAGCATAGAAAAACTCTAATTAATTACGGTCGAGAGCTTAATTCACGAATCAATGATTATTTGGCCAAATAATTACAGTTTGCTTGACTATGAATACTAGAACTATAAACAATGATTATTTGACGACTATGAATACATAATAATCAGAGATTGATGAATCTCTGATTCAAGAATCATCGATTGATGAATCACTGATTCTTTGACGACTATGAATAAGAAACAGTAATTAATTAGAGATATAATCATAGATTGAAACGAATCTGTGATTATTGAGGACTATGAATACCGGCCTATGATTGCTTGTTGGTATGTACACCTGGACTAATGCAAAATTTGTTGGGCGTGCTTTTATTTCCACCACTGGTATCCTGTCGCTTGCCTGTTCAATATTTACTATCCTCGTCCCCATTTTTGTGTTCAATACTATAGCTACACCACGTTGACTTTCATCTCCACCACTCTAGATTGCCCTCTAACTATTATTCCTATAGCCTCCGCCCTCCTTCAATCACACCTCGCACAGCTCCAAGGCATCTATGTTCCTTTTCTCCATAGCCTGTTTAATATTTTACAGCTTCTCTGCCCTCATAATTATCCTGTCGTTCCAAGTCCCTGTTTTCATCGCTACTTTCCTCATCCTATTCTTTTTATTCTTATTTCTCAATGTTCATGTATCCTTTGTATAGGTTGCTGCGCAAGAATTTGGCGGGATGACGACCTACGGGGGCCGTGCCTCCCCCGATGCAATTGTAAAAGAAAAATTTAAAGAGCTATTTTAAGTTACTTTGGAAAGAATGTACTGAATGGTTGAGCCAGGGGAATCCAAGTGGTGATATATGAAAATTCTTTCCTCCTGCGGAGCTTGAAACAAGAAAAATATTACCTTTTACTATTACTTTTTATAAGTGATCTTAAAATTTTTGTTTAACTTTAAGTTGGAACTTTAACTTACAAAAAGATAACTTAAGCTCAGTCTCTCGATATTCATAAATATTGGTACATCAATTCAAGTACCTAGTTTGTTGCGTAATTTAGCAGGTTTGGTATAGTGATTTATATTTTCAGCCAAAGCTTTATCCGAGCTTTTTTACTATAGCGTCCCCTCCGCACTCCCCTCTCACCATCTTGAATATCCCGGCTTGGGTTTGGCTATGATATATTATCTGATGGATAATAAACCAAAAGCATGAGGGATGTTCCTGTGTGGATGAACCGAGTGCTAAAGTACATGTGATGGACCTTGCTGAAAGAGTTTAGAAGCGTGAATGATGGGAGGGCTACAAAATAGTTTCTGAGAGGGAGAAAAGTGATCTGTGGGACTGGCCCAGATACAACGAGTTTTTGGCTAAAATGGGGGTTAGTGGTCTCCTTCAAAAAATGGAGGACGAAGGAAATAACACGTTATTCCGATTTTCGGAACCCAAGGAGGAGGATAAGGGCTTTCAAGTAATAATGGGAAAAAGTGAAATTCCCTTCCCCTCACTCTGAATCCCCTCCCTCTTCGTCTCTCTTTCACCTAGATACACAGATGATCATAGTAAATGAGTGCTATTTCATCATATTTGAAAGAAATACTTATGAAAGTTTAGCTGTGAAATGGACACAATGATAACCAACAATATATTTGCATTCGGGACTGGACATGTAGAAAAGTACAGGTGCAACATTAGGTGTTCTTCAAGTTTTTCGATATGATATTTACTTCAACGCGCAACTCCAACCTTATAACGGCTGATATATATATATATATTGTGTATAAACATTTATGTGAGTATTTGCCGCTGAGCGGTCTGAGTGAATGAACGAACGATTGTATGGCCTGAAAGGCTCATTTCCTACTTGGGTTAGCGTACCCCGAAACGCCTGTTCTATATCTTTCACCACTATCTGTGTGCTTGAGTTATTCTTTCATTTCGCCATCTGTGTGTGTCATTCTCTCTCTACCGGTGGGTGAAAAGCTGCCCTGGCACCATCTATTGGCCGATCTCGTGAGTCATGCCTTGGGGAGTGTTTGTTCATATAAACCCCCCGCCGATTCCAGTGGTTTCTTAGTAGACTGTATATATATATATATATATATATATATATATAGACTATCTATATATATATATATATATATATATATATATATATATATATATATATATATATATATATATATATATATATATATATATATATATATATATATATATATATATATATATATATATATATATATATAGACTATCTATATATATATATATATATATATATATATATATATATATATATGTACACAATGGAAAACTTCGCCAAATGGCCACAAACACAATTAAAGAGGAAACTTACAGGGGGTAAAAAGACGAAAGTAAAGAGAGAGTCTTACTTAGAGACGTTTCGGGTGTTATCCCTTGAATCTGTGTGACTCAAGTGTGTGTCTGAAGAAGTTCTCTCTGTGACTGAAGAAGGGATAACACCCGAAACGTCTCTAAGTAAGACTCTCTCTTTACTTTCGTCTTTTTACCCCCTGTAAGTTTCCTCTTTAATTGTGTTTGTGGCCATTTGGCGAAGTTTTCCATTGTGGTTCGATTCCCGGTCCAGTCGAATTTTTTCTGCTTGGAATCGGCCATCATTTCATCTTCACACCACCATTGTGTTTGTAAATTTTATGTGTTCCTATCCACTTTCTTTCTACCTTTCTGTATAAATATTTATGTGAGTATTTGCCGCTGTGAGGTCTGAGTGAATGAGTGAACGATTTTTATATATATATATATATATATAATATATCTATATATTTTATATACATATATATATATATATATATATATATATATATATATATATATATATATATATATATATATATATATATATATATATATATATATATATATATATATATATATATATATATATATATATATATATATATATATATATATAAAAGTTTGCCAGAGGAAGGCAGACGACAAACACAGAATACAAAACAATGAACACACTTACAAAGTTTCTTGATATTTCGGTGCCACTAGCACCTTGGTCTTGGCCCACCGAAATATCAAGAAACTTTGTAAGTGTGTTCATTTTTTTGTTTTCTGTGTTTGTCGTCTGCCTTCCTCTGGCAAACTGTTATATATTCGTCACTTAATTGATCCTAAGTGCAGTTTTTTATTTATATATATATATACACACACACACACGATGTGGATAGGATGGAGGAGATAGACACACAAAAAATATTTTTTTTTGTGTGTCTATCTCCATAATCTCCATATAGACAAAAATAATTTTTTTTGTTCCGTGATACGCCTTGAAGACGGACTAGTTCCGAAAGCTAGCTATGTAAGTGTGATCGTCTCTTTTTTTGTGTGTCTATCTCCTCCATCCTATCCACATCGTGTGTTCATCGCCGCATGGCTGACTCCAATCTATCAACGTATTTATATATATATATATATATATATATATATATATATATATATATATATATATATATATATATATATATATATATATATATATATATATATATATATATATATATATATATATATACATATATATATATATTTATTTATTTATTAGTGAGAAATACATTATACTTCATATCACAATATGATAATGTGCAACGATACAATATGGCTGATGAATTTCGCCGCCGGTAAAAATCAAAGGCTGGGCGTGCCGCCGGCCGCCGCCCTATTTCCAGCCAGCGTCCGCCGCCGATAGTTTTTCCATCGGCGCACAGGTCTAGATGAAAGTGAGCGTTCAACTTTGACCGTGAAATCTCTTGAGAGCGTTTGTAGCACAATCGTCGAAGTTCAAGAAAAATTACTACGACTTGATCCGTACATGTAGAGAAGCTTGAAATACAAACGTAAATTTCAGGAAGCTTTATCACCCTACCGTGAGCTCTAAGCATGAAGAGCCAGGCAAAACAGTGTTGCATTACATCGTTCTTCGAGGTTACCACTTAAAAGGCATCTTTTCCCTCCAAAGAATCCCTGGGCTCTTACGATTCTACATCCTCTACAGAGGTCAACTTGGAACAGAGATATTAATGCTCAATTCAGCGGGAATTCCCAGCGTGCATCGGCAGCCAGAATATTCCTTCATAGAAGCCTTCACAGCCAGAATAAGATTCCTTCGTCTTCAAAAGGTAAGTAATATTATTCCTAGGGTTCTTGAAAATTCCGTATCTGATTCTCATGATGCACGACCTTCTTCGCCAATGATGCTGCCTTGAACTTAATTTGTGATGAGCGTTTTCATTTTCACGACCTTACGCGCTGTTCGTGGAAAGCCAAGTCAGCCGGGATTTAGTTTTACTTTTAACCGAGAACTGGCACGGTTAGCAGCAATGGCTGATTGTCCTATCCTCCGTGAAGCCTTCGACCATTCATATCATGGAGTATATACACTCCATGATGTGCACATAACGCATATAACATGTATACATGGTCGAAGCATGGGAGCATTGAGTATCGCGCATAAGTTTATTTTTTTAAATTTTTTGTTGAAGTAATTTCACTTCATCTTGCGGACGCCTCCGAGTGTTAATGCAGTCCATAACATAAAAATGATTTGTTGAAGAACAAACTTATTGCATTTTGATTTACTTGCTTTAAAAAACAAATAAAAAGCTAAAAAATCTCTTTTAACAACGTAAAATTACGAAATTATTTCGGTAAGTGCAACGTTGCTTAGTAATGACAGAATTTCGCGTTCAATTAAACATAAGGTGTTGAGATTGAGGAACGAAACTCGGCATTCCCCATTATTTATTCGTTTCATATAGCGCGATATTACATTACGCGACGATTTCAAGGAACGTAACTTCGCGTTATGTGAGGGTTTACGGTACAAGTTTTTCTCAAAAATTCAGGTATGCGGTTAATAGCCTAAATAAAATGATCCATATTTTTCTACAGAAAAATTTCATTTTTGCTGAAAAAATTCCTATATATCGTTAATTTTCGGGCATCTAACCAAAGTTCCCCATATGATTGCAGATATCTCAACATGCACTGCCACTCTTCCTCGCGGCAGTTCGCAGGGTAGAAAGACGATAAATGAAGGAAGAGGCATGAAAGTGAAAGGCAAAAAACTCAGAAGATGGAGAGGACCAGGGCAGGGAAGTAGGTAATACAAGGTGAGGCAAGATGATCACTTTAAGTGGATTTAAGCTGCAGATAATTTATCAATGCAACCGCACTAAGGACGATACACAACTACCACATTTATAAGAGAACCATGAGCCCCCAAGTACACCACATCTTGATCACCAAGAAAATATTTCTTTGAAAATTTACCACACACAGTCATAGCATAGGAATGTGGACAGTTTGCAGTTGGAATGTAACATGGGCATGAATAGTAACTGCCATGAGAAACATGCCCTTATATATCTGGACATAATACAATATTGATATTGTACTGTGGGGTATGCATTAATATCATTATCTTTATATAAATGATAAAATAAGTCATAAAACCCACATTGTATGCACAGTTAAAATGTTTTCATTCTTTTATCTACCATATTTCCAGTATTAGAATCTGGCACCCATTGTCTGGTATTCTGTTCACTGGACATCCACCACGCTAACTCAATTCCATTTATTTTTTCACTGCAACTTTACACACATAGGAGAGTGATCCTGCCTCTAGAAGTGTTAATGCACACCAGGTCCATTTAATTGATATTGCAAAGGAATTATTTTCAAAACTGACACAAATGCTATAGTGCCACCAACTTCTTCTGCCAGGATGATCAAGTATTCATTCCACTATATCTTTAGAGCTTTAATACATGCCTATTTCATGAGTAATAAGGAGGTGGGAGTGGAGAAGCGGAAAATTTTTGAAAGAGAGAATTAGCACTGGTTTAGGTGGCTGGAATGGTATTCGTAAATCAATGTGGGCACATTTTAATAGCTTTACAAATAATTCAAAACAAAATCCAACACATAACACTTCACCTTAGCACACGTGTTAACACGGTGAAAATCACCACGCATGTAGTTATTCAGTGTGATACAGGATTTATATTTTTCAAATTTCATCATAGATTTAGGGCTGTTTTTATTTGGATTAACGCGGAAATCGATATAAATGTGAAAATCATACGCAAATATTTGTTTTTTTACTCATTACGATACCTTGAATAGCTGTTAACAACCATTATAATAAGATGAAAGGCATTATTTTGCGTTTATGGGAAAATCTGTACATAGAGAATCGAATTATTCATAAATAAATGTCTGGTGCCAAAAAGCTACATTTTAAAATAGCATTACATTGCCAAGGAACGAAATCGGTAACATACAATTTATTTCACTTATATCTATCCATATTACTAATACGTACATGTGCGCACAAATCGCGCATAACTGTAGATAAACCTAAACCCTTGCAGCCACATTAAAACATAAGGGCGCTTGATGCATACGGGAGAAAAATATACGGAATGTATGCAGCGTAACGCATGCGTTCGCAAACCGCGCGACGGTAAAACTGAATTTCCACGAATGAAATCGATAAACTGATCAACCAATATGAGGCTTTAATCCGCAGCACTCAATCGGCGGGCACTTGCATTGATGCTGACGACAAGTGCTGCGGAATGATAAACCCCAAATACGGAGGAGGTGTCGCACCAATGCGCGCCCCACTTTTAACTCGGGGGGGGAAGACCTTGAACTAAACATGTGCCTACGCCATTGGGCGCATGCACTGGATAAAGCGCAACCATAATCAAAGCGAATTATCCCTCGTGTACACAATCTGCGGTTTATCGGCACTATTCGAAGACAACGGATTGTCAGATATTTAACAGATTATCAATCTCAAAAACCGAATCGCCAGATACTGCGCGGCAACAAGAAAATCATTCCATCGAACGAATCATCCCGATAACAATAAGAAGCGAAGTAAACGCATCCAAATCCATGCATTGTTGCGTACTTTAAGGCTGATATAGTCGAATCAAAACATCTAGATGAAGCGGATAAACTACAAGGCAAAGAAAAAAAACGAACTTGCGAACTCAATAGTAAAAATATGATATTGTAACGTGATCATCATCATTCGGTACGCATATCTAATTTCAATCCCCATTACCTCGTACTCTGGGACTGGATCCCCACTTCGAGGGAAGACATTTCTTAGCTTCTTTAACGTCAAAGGACTTTGGGGCATGAACTCATAGGCTTTGAGTGTTACTACTTCTAGACTAAAATTTAGCGAAATATTTCGGTAAGAGTGAAAGACATATTTGCTTCCGCGAAGCTAAGTGAAACCAGCCACAATGATGAAAGAAGCGAAATTCCTCATGCCATATAAAATTACGGTAAATAAGAAAACAATGAAAGTCACAATCGGTTCCAACATAAAAACGGAAAAGTTACGACTTCAGTCAACAAATTCTCACAGCTGGATTCTAAAATTTAAGTCGCAAATTTAATTTCCTTGGTGGGGTAAGCAATCAAACCATTGCCTTGGATGCAATTTCCGACATAGCTTCCAATACCGACAGTGAGGAAGTACCGATCCTATCTTCGAATAAAAAAATATATTTTTCTGCAATTCTGCTTAAAAAAAAAAGAATAAATAGTGTGAATGAATTTAAAAAAAAAATGCATCTGGTCATCAACTAGAGAGCTACGCATCGCTTCTCTATACAAGCCACACTTCGTCCGCCTGACTAGCCAATGGAATGTAGACTCACACCGATATCCATTAAAAAACTATTTTAGAAATACAAACGGCATACATCAGGGAGAAGATTATAACACAAAATCATGATTATAGTTCGACGATATGTATTAATGCTCTCCTATTACCCATTCCGGAGGCGTAAATACGACTGGTAATTTGAAGCGCGGTAGTACCTATTTACAAGGCACCCTTAGCGCCTAGATAAACGAGGCGTCATGACATGTCAAATGATTCAATAAAAATTTAATATCTGCATGGCCATTTCTGAAAAATTCATTTCTTGGACACTTATACCCGCTTGTATTGGCAGTTGATACGACGAATTTAAAAGTTTTATCGCACCTCGTTTTCTCGCGTCAGCCATTTTTCCCATGATGGCGCATGCGTATTATTGATAATGCTGATGTTTACTCATATACTCATGATCATAATTATCTCAAGAATTAACAAATAAACCGGAGAGATACTAAAAGCATACTATTTTAATCATAATGGAAAGATTTCCTTCATATTCCTTCATTGTTGAAAAAGACCTTGAAATCAACATTAGTTCCATAGTGAAAACTGGTTTTCGACTGGAGAATACTATTCGAAGGAGAAGTGTCTCAGATTTGACTATGTTTGTAGATCTGAGTATTACTCAGGTGGTCTCATGGCGTCTGTCAGACTCCATGCTAATAATTTATCCAGTGATGTGACAAGGCGGAAAAAGTATTAGTGACAAATAGATAAGCATAAAACAAGATGATACTTGAAGGAGAGATTCCTAGACATGCAAACATGTGCACCAAGTAAACAATATTGGCATCCAGCAGACGCCGTGCAACCAATAAACACTATGGAAAAGATTTCCTTAATTTTTCATTTTACATTTCTTCATTGCTGAAAAAGAACTTGAAATCAGCATTAGTTCCTATCTTAGTGAAAAGTGGTTTTCGACTGGAGAATACTATTCGAAGGAGAAGCGTCTCAGATTTGAGTGTGTTTGTACATAAAGGAATGAAGTAGAAGAACGTTCTCAGCTATAGCTCTATGAGTGGAACTAACACGTTCTTTTCTAGAAGCTAATTTAATGAAACTTTAATGACCAGCCTCACTCTCTATGTCCTAGAGTGTCTCATTACTTATGTTTTCTTATGAATTATCTTTATTAGGAATATCCCTAATTCGGTCGGTACTTTGCCCTGATATAATTCCTAATTTTATAATTATCCGTTATATAATTTGAATAATCCCAGATTTATCGGTACTTTGCCTGATCGTCCGCGAATCCAAACAACTTTATCAGATGCCCTCCTACTTTCACTCCAACCTCAAGTTCTTCCCATGCCTTTCTTACAATTTCCTCAGCATAAATGTTGAAAAGCAGAGGCGACAACGGGCCCCCTTGCCTTACCCTGCGACCTATAGTCCAGTCAACGAACGTTTTTTAGGGGAAAAAATCGTTTAGTCGCAAATTTTTGTACATTGGTCGGGCTGAGCCTCAGGATCAACCCACTAAAATCCCTGAGCGGTGGAGGGGCGTTTAAAGGTCACTTTTTTACGTTTTTCTTGAATAACTCGAAAACCGTGATCTCTAGCGAGACAATGCAAGAATACGAAACTGAATTAAATAAAATTTGCTACAAAAAAGATATGTATCATTTTTTCTGTATGATCAATAGTTTAAGAGTTACAGAGGGTTAAAATTTTGCAATTAAAAAAAATTGTATTTCAATCGTATTAAATCAACGTTTTACGATAAATAAACCTAAAAATAACATGGAACTACAATAAATATTAAAATAAATTCCTGCCGTAAGTGGTTAGAATACTCGGAGCGAATTTTGGGGATCCCGGTTCGAATCCAGGTGAAGGCAAATAATTTTTTCACGTTGGACTTCTCGCTCTTTTAGTTCACTTGCGGGTGGCTCCGTGAAGGTTTACCCCTTGCTCGTCCGCGGTTGTTTCCTTTAATTGGCTTCATGGAACCTTATAGTGTTCAAATTTCGGCTTTAGCCTTAGATTTGTGGTGCTATATACACCAACATACGCGCCATGTGGCATGGTACGTCGGGTTGCATATACCACCTTGACTGCTAAAGCCACCATATATCCACGGGGGATCCAGTAAATGAACGAAAAATAGGGGGAAAATCGTGTAGTCGCAAATTTTTGCACAGCGATAGGGCCGAGCCTCAGGATCAACCCACTAAAACCCCTGACTGGAAGTGGGTTAGCGGGGTGTAGTGGGGGCGTTTAAAGGTCACTTTTTACGCTTTTCATGTATAACTGGAAAACCGTGACCTTTAGCGAAAAAAATACAAAACTGAAATATAAAACTACATAAAATTTTCTACAGAAAAAGTCCTAACAACTTTTCCTGAGGGATGAATAGTTTACGAGATACAGAGGATGGAAAGCTTGCATTTAAAAAAAATCGTATTTTGGTGGTATAAAATCAATGTTTAATGCCAAATGAAACTTAAAATAATGGAAAACAACTGCAATTATTGGTAAAAATTTACATTTCAAAGGAGTTAACATTTCAAAAGAGTTAACATTTCAAAAGAGTTACATTTCAAAATTCATCAATTGAATCGTCGTCATCATCCTCCATATCCAATAAGGTTGCACCATTCGAGCAGGCACCGAGGCATATGCCGCATACCATGGAGCATGATATGCGGGCTTTTCGGCATCCACATCGTCCCACCCACCCAGTAGTACATCGCCAAAATATGTTATTAAGAATTGTTTCAGGTGCTATTGGGTCTTTTGTTGTTACTGGGGTGAGCAATCCTTCCTCCCCTCGGCACCAACCCCACTCGGTACGAGGTTGTCGAGCCATTGCTGTATCTGAAAGTAAGCAACCTAACCATGATGAGTGACAATAAATAATGTTGCTAAAACACAGTACATAAAAGATACAAGTTATATAATAAAATTACCTGTAAATAAACTCTAAAGGAAAGTTGGTACGCGGCTCCTGCAGCTGGCGGCAGTGATGCGAAGTCTGCTTTTGGCTTCCCCGATGCGTTTAGAAATGCAGCATACCGGAGTTTATTAATACTTTTCTGATCTGCGTTTGCCTGATAAATTTCTAAAAACATCTTCTCACCAGCTTGGGCGACCTTTTCTCTCAATGCCGATGAGTCAGTAAAGATGTCAGATATTGTCTTAATTTACATGGGATGCATATTAAACAGCTTAATCATTCCTGGTTTGCTTCTGTTGTAAATGGCGGAAGTGATATCACACCCACTAAATGCATGAAGGAGAAAGATGTTTTCAGCGAAAGGAAGTTGCTGCAGTTTGTTGGTTGAAAACAATTTCGATTCAACCTTCCCCCTTTCTCTAACGCATATCTTACTATGGTGGTATCAACATCTCCTGATCCAACTACTGTTTCTATTCCCCTTGCTGTCATTTTGCCACTGAGGAGTTGTATAAGCCTTATTTTGTTCTTTTCATTTGCTAGAAAATGTTCCTGTTGAACAGTAACGTTCATGCTTTCGTTAAAATTAAGGTCAACTGAAGTTTTTGTCAGCCACCTTCTCTGGTGCTCTGCTCGTTTTGTACAGCTGGCGTCACCATAGCCGTCGAAAATCAATGTACACTTTTGACCGTAATGCTTGTTTACATATTTAATGTACTGGTCGCAAATTACGGAAAACTTAGCGCCCACACTCCAGTTCACTCGGAGGAGGAGGATGCCTCCATCTATTACATTAGTGCTACTCATTAAATCGTACACAGCAAAGCTGTCCTCTGGAAAATCATCGTAGGGAGAAGACTTCTTTCCTTTCCTCATCCCTCCTTCGTTAAAAAGAGCCAATGGGAATGGAGATAATTCAAATTCCATGAAATTCGCAACATCCTCGTCACTCCTTTTTGCGATGACAGTTCTTTGGAAAATTTTCAGAGGGTCTTCTGTCGCTGTTTCACTATTCACTTTCACAGCATTGTTCATACTAGCTAATGACAGCACTACATTCTTCTTAGATTGTTTTATGTCACCAAAACAACAACCAACAAAACTTTGCATTAGAGCTGTGTCGTTCATGAATGAATCGTTCAAAATGAACGATTCAATGGCATGAACCGAATGAATTGAATCTACGTTTTCCACTCGAATCGTTCAAAATGAACGATTTGATGGAAGATTCAAATCTACCGAATCCAAATCATCATCGTTCAACATGAACGATTTGTGTGGAAGATTCAAATCCACCGAATCCGAATCGTTCATATTAAACGATTTGGATTTCCACACAAATCGTTCAATATGAACAATTTGTGTAGAAGATTCTGCTAGCAATTTTCCGAATCCGCCAAATCCAAATCGTTCAATAAGAACCCTGAAAATAACATTAAACCTACCTAGCATTAAACTGGGAAATTTTAATGTTCCTTTTTCAAGAACAATAAAAAATCTAGGAGTGACAATGTCTAATAATCTCTCATGGCTAAATCATGTCCATGACATTTCCAACAAAGTCAGTAAAATTGTGTATCAATTAAAACTAAGCAAAGAACTGTTACCTGTTGAAACCAGGAAAATGTTAATATCCTCCATTGTTTTTCCGCATTTCGATTACTGCTGTTTAGTTTATAATTATATCCCAGATGAACTTGATTTAAAACTTCGACGCCAATTAAATTCCTGTGTAAGATTTGTGTTCAACCTTCGAAGAGATGTACATATATCGCCATACCTCAATGAAATCGGATGGCTTTCCACTAAAAAACGACGAAAATATTTCCTCGCTGCGTTCCTTTACGTATTGTTTCTTTATAAAAATCCTGAATATTTACATAATCTTTTTAAAACTAAGCCTAAAAATACTATTATGACTACAAGATCAGATGCTAACTTAATCTACTATCCCGCTCATCGCACAACTTCTTTCCAGAAGTCATTCCAGGTTGTAGCATCCAATCTCTGGAATAATCTACCAGATGATGTTAAAAATACTCGGTTTTTGAAATCGTTCAAGGCAAAAGTCTATAACTTATTACTTACTGCCCCATAATAACTTATTGGTTAATTGAAGAAAAATGTGTATCTATTATATTTCTTTGGTTGTAAATTGAAGAAAAATGTGTATCTCTTATATTTTTTTGGTTGTTTGTTCTTTTCATCATGGTACTTATTGCTATTCCTAAAACTTCTTCCTCGTTGGTTCTGTGATTTGTCACTGGAACGTTGTGTATCATATGCTTTTCTTTGTATAATGTTGTTGTTGTTGTTGTAGTGTAATGATATGATATGATTTCTTTGTAAAATGGAACTCTTTTGTCATATTTTCCTATTAGTTTATCGCTCACAATGAGTAAGTTGAGTTGATTTCATGATTTTATATTTAATTAATTCCATGTTTGAATCTACTCTAAGAATTTGCATAAGTAAATTGTATTTGTTCTTAGAGGACAAGAGTCCTAGAACAATAAATATCTTTCTTTCTTCTTTAAATACCTTTGAAACACCTTGTCAAAGGTCTTGTGTTTCCGAATTGGAGCATCACACTTCACTTTTTTGTTTATTATTTTGCACACTAATATTTGAAATGCAGTAAGTCGATAGATTCACATGGATTCAAGATTCACATGGATTCAAGATTCACATGGATTCGAGATTCACATGGATTCAAGATTCACATGGATTCGAGATTCACATGGATTCAAGATTCACATGGATTCGAGATTCACATGGATTCGAGATTCACTCGTGGATTTAGTTCATTCGGTTGATTATGAACGATATAAAGAACCGAATCATTGCCACGAATCAAATCCCATGAACCGAATCCACAAAATGAACCGAAATTCCCACCTCTACTTTGCATGGTCTCAATGCCGATTTATAGAGCTCTGTGACTATTGATTTTCAAGTTTCCCATTATCCCCGTCGACAGAGACATAAGTGCACTCATTTTTGGAAAAGGGGGATGATCATTGAACCATTGGTAAATCTTTGTCCGATCTTGTGCATCCCTGATTTGCCGCGACCCCCGGATGCTGCTCCCCACTTGAAAAAATCACTCCAGCGAACTCCTCTAATGAGGAGCAGATTGCGGTTGCTCCAGGGGGACACACTTCGCTACAACTGATTCCTCTTCCTCGCGTTAGGCCACCTGAGCTTTTAATGGAGCGCATTAGAGTCTCCTCTATGGCCATGTCTGACCAAACTCCTGCCCAACGTGAACCAGTTTGATTTACTGTAAAATAACCTTTATCTGCAAAATCCTTGAACACATTTGGGGGGCTTTTTTCAATAAAAGTATGTCTTGAACATAAAGATGGGCACATTTTGCATATTGAAAATGCCCACTTGCATGGAAAAATGGTATCATATTCTGAACACAGGCCAAGTGACCATTCCAATCACTACGCCGCTCAGAATCTACAAATTTATTTACCAATAAAACCATGTTGAAATATTGCACCCACGGAGTAGGATTCCTTATCACAGGACGATGAGAGAACCCAAGAGATGGGTGATCACCCTTCAGCTGTCTCTCCTTCCTCCCGCAAACCTCTAAAAAGACCGAAATCTCCGGTCCTCACGTTAAGGGTTGGGAGATATATGTATACACGTGGACAGGCGAAAGACCAGCAAACCCTACTTTCTCCTTCACGGCCTCCCCAGTCGTAAAAATGCAATGGCGATGTTTAAATTCTTCATTTTTTTATTGTTAACATTCAGGGTAAGATGTTTCTCTCCAATAAGTGTAGTTTTTTCCATTGTTTTAAGTTTTGTTTCGCACTGAACGTTGATTTTATACCATAAAAATACGATTTTTTTTAAATTGCGAGTTTACCATCTTCTTTATCTCGTAAACTATTCACCCCACAGGAAAAATGATAAGAAAGTTTTATGTAGCAATTTTTATGTAGTTTATTTTTGTAATCTTATATGTTTTCGCTAGAAGTCACGGTTTTCGAGTTATTCAAGAAAAACGTAACAAAGTGACCTTGAAAGGCCTCCCCACCCCCCCGCTCACCTCCCAACCACTCAGGGGTTTTAGTGGGTTGATCCTGAGGCTTGGCCCAATCACTGACAAAATTTGCGACTACACGATTTTTTTCCTCTAAACCGCCATTTTTGACGTTCGTTGACTGGACTACTATACTAGCCCACCCTGATTCACCACCAGCCACTCTCACCTCCGCCCTTTGTGTCATATTTAAGTTTCGGATTAGTCCCCTGTCTCGCCAATCTATTCCCATTTTCTCGAGTATCTCCTTTAGTTTATTCCTATTTAACCTGTCAAAAGCTTTTTCAAAGTTGAAAAATATTGCGAAAACGTCCTGATTATACTCTATGTTTCTTTCTATAAGTGTTCTCATCACCGCAATCGCATCCCGAGTTGACATTCCCTTCCGTAACCCAAAATGGTCATCGCCCACGTTGGCCTTACTCTCCAACCTTCTACTGATTATTCGAAGAAAACTTTGGCTGCGTGTGAGGTCAAACTGATTGTCCTATAATCCTCGCATTCTGATGCATTCTTCTTTTTTGGGATAGGAATCAATACTGTTTTCACAAAGTCTTCTGGCCATACTCCTTCCTCGTAGATCCTACAAGTAAGTTCGAAAAAAGGCTGCCTACCTTTCTTTCCTAAATTCTCTGGCAGCTCCGAAGTATGTTATCTATTCCCACAGCTATTCTTGCCTTCGGTTCTTTCAACACCTTCTCCATTTCACTGTCGAGTATCATTGGCCCGAGGTTATCTTCCTCTAGAGTTCCCTCATCCTAAATTACCTGGTCTACGTACTATCGCTGTCATATAGCTCCTCCACGTATTCTCGCCATCTTTCTTGAATATCTTCTTGCTCGATTACTATTCTGTCTTGTCCTTCATCTTGGTACCGTTTTCACTCTCTTACCTTCCGATATCAATTTTACTCTAGCGTTCAATAACTTACCTATGTCACTTCCCCTTCTTTGTGCAATTTCTCGATCTCCTCGCATTGCCTTTTCCGCCAATTTTCCTTCGCACGATTGGATATTCGCCGCAGATGATTATTTAACTCCTTGTATTTCGCACTACCTATGTCGGTGTTGACGTTTTTCCAATTCCTTCTCTCCTTCATTTCCCTACTCCATTCTTCCGTAACCCAATGCCCCTATGGCCTCCTCGTTATCGATGCTCCTATTGCCTTCTAGGTCGCTCTTAAAATGCCTGTTTTAATATTCTCCCATTTTTCCTCCATTGTACCTATTTCCTTGGCTACGCCTATGTTCTCTTCCACCGTCTCTTGGTATTCTCTCCTTTTTCCCCTTCCAACGCTTCCAAATACAATTTCTTCACCATCCCACTTTCATTATACGTTTTGAATCCAACCTCACAATTCATCATCACTAAATTATGATCCGAGTCTGCATCAGCCCCCGGTAATACTACCGCTTTAATTATATGCCACATACTTTCGGAAAAGATTACTTTAAAATTCAGCATATTTGAGAATATTTCTTAAAAGCAAAATCGAAAAGCTTTATCAAACGTCAATATTCAGGATAATCCCGCTTTTTTCCTAAGAATGGCATCCTTACACCTGAATGTACTCTCTCATTGCAAAACATAAACCTAAATAAATTTGACAAAAATACTTTAAAACTAATATGTTATACCCACGAATCAGTATATATTTTTCACATTATCTGTTACCGTCTGTCTCTCTCGCAGGCCATGCTCTACTCCTACACTTCAAACAATCGGAATAACACTGAAATGAAATACAACATAAAAAGGTCCTTTCGCGGGGATATTCTCGTCTCGCTGGTGCCATAGGCCGTTCGCCGCGAATGACGTCAAATTGAACACACGCTCGGAAATTAATTATTCATGGCCCTCCTTCCTTTGAAAACGACATCGCTAGAGGAGTACCTACGGAAGCGAAGGAATGGAAAAAATAATCCTTCGAAGGGCGTTTTAAGGATCGATTCCTTAAGTATGCAGAGCCTTTCACATTGAACAGAAATTAAATCAGTTATGGCGATTTTCGTTTACGTGCATATTTGTGCGAAACTTTACACCCGTGTACTCATGAGTGACATGTAGTGATACAAGTGAAAAGATGAATCTTTCCGATTACATTTCCTGGAAACTTAATTTATTTCAAGATGTAGCATTATGGCACTTGGTATATATTTCGAAATTGTTCGATTCTATGGGTGGCAGAGCTTTTCCCCTAAATACGTAATAATAAGTTTCGTGTTATTAGTAAATAGTTGTAAGGGGACTCATAACCCCGCATCCCAACAGTGTTTTTCACGGGACTACCTTTCGTCTGGCCCCTACCTTTCGATCTACGTGGGGCATGGGTGATCTACGATCTACGGGGAGCAATAAAAATTGCTCCCGCCAGTCCATTCTAGGGGTCAATGGAACGTGCAAGCCCTTCCACCACGTTAAGGTTGCAGAGAGCGGGAAAAAGGTCGTTGTTGGTTATTGAGATAATACGCTTAGAAAACCAAACATAGCATGTGAAATTTGATGAAATGATGCGCAGACCACTTCGCCGGCGTACGATAGCGTAGTGGTCTGCGCATTGGTCCGACAAACCAAAGGTCCGTGGTTCGATTACCGGTCAAGGCCGAATTTTACTCATGGTAATTTCAGCATATTACGGATAAAGTTAACATCACCTAAATCAAAAATTCGCACGCGCCATCTTGGAAAAACGGCTCCCGTGCCAAAACATGGAGGGATAAAATATTTTAAATCTTCTCATAAAATACAAATTATCTGAATTTGGTAATGCGGGTACAAAAAATGGAAACTTTCAAAAATGGCCGTGCAACCATCACTGCATCAATTTAAATGGTAAGACCCATACGGGAATTGCATTGAAGAACGATTAGATCAAACGGAGGAAGAGATTCACTGATGAAGAAGCCATACGAAGAGTAGGAGACAAAAAACTGCACCCATTCTGAAACATCATTCGCCTGAAAACATTAATGGAAAAGTCGAGAAATGAGAAGAATAGCCGGATAATGGCCGTTTTTATTTAATAATGTAAAATCTAAGTTTCGATGTTCGTCTGTCAGTCCGCTAATACCCTTTCCTACTAACAAATACACGTATATTAGTTCCTTACATTCGCTGGCAGTTCTTTTTTATTCGGCACAATAAAATTTAAAATACAAGGCGTAAAAAATTGAGATGCACGCCAAACGAAATACAATACATATATTAATTTTTTCATGCGAATTTTATTTTCCTTTCACATTCACAAATTTTGGGAAATACATTCACAGAATTGCTCAAAATGGCGCGTTTTCGGAGAGCCGTCCCCTTGACGAGCGACAGTATTGCAGAAGCCGAGATTCATAAAAATACATATAAATAGAGACCCAAAACGAATAAATAAGGAACGTTAGGTAGCCTTTACCATTTAGAGAAGCATTTATCAGCATGGCACGCTTCTTAGCTAGAGACAGTTTAGTTGGATGAAAGAATATCAAACGGAGGACATTCAGTTGGAGTACATATAGAGATTCCCACGAGAGAATGCACACAGTAGACTTGAAATTATGTATGATCACTTACCCGAATCATAGGAAATTCAGTTTTCGAAATATATACATACATACCATATCATATACATACATACATACATATCAATCACGCCGTTCCCTTCCGGGGTAGGCAGAGTCGCCAAATTTCACTCATAAATACATATTTGTACACCTAACTCTGCTTCAATAATTTCCTCCATACTGACCTAACCTTGCAAACCTCTTTTGCCTCATTTACCCCCATACACTGCTTCATACACGCCCACCTGTTTTTAAGACGCCTAATATTCCTCTTCCTAAGAATTTCCTCAACCACATTCAACCACAACTTTCTCCGCCTGCCTCTACCTCTCGCACCATTCATTTCACTCTTATATATCTATTTCGTCATTCGACTCTCATCCATTCTCTCAATAAGGCCAAACCAACGAAGCACACTCCTTTTTCAAATATATGCTCAACTTCCCAACGTTTTTTCTTTACGCAACGGAAATTTACCATTACTAAATTTATATCGCATTTAGCTTGATGAACGTCAGTTCGCGATTTTCTGTAATTCTGTGTGCTATCTTTTTTATGTTCTCTCAAACCACTGAGAAGTGAGTTTTTCTTTGAAGTTTCGCAGCTATCTTGAGAGCGCGTGTTGAAATTGTTTTCGCCATGGAAGTAACATTTATTTATTTGTGCTTCTCTTAAGTTTTTTCGGCAACGAAGGTTAACGTAACTCGGATTTACTCGGAGGCTGTTGTCAAGTGTATACTTTTGAATCCCACTGAATGACCTACTCTCTAGCCTAAAAAATACCTACAATGCTCAAAAATCCTATGAGCCACCCGTTCTGACGCCTGGGCGGAGTAATGCACCCCAGAACGGTTGAGGGGAGCACGGCACGATCCGAGCACCGGTCGAAGATCTACGGATTTCTACTACGATACGAATTACGGCACTTAGAAATTTTTGCGCATTATAAAAATACGTCTCTGAGGAAATGATAAGTATCTTTCCATGCGTCAAATTCCCTCATGCTTGAAGGGTGTGGAGGGGCTTGCGGGTGGAGGAGGCGGACGGGTTATACTGGTGAAGATATAAAACTGTACGCAGAGAGGATAGTGGATCAGAGAGCAGTAGCCGATCTGTCTTTGGACTGAGTACTACAGGTGATGACAAATAATAGCTAATGGGAGAACAGCGAAATAAAATATGAACTCAACTTCCGGATCCAAAAAATAAGCACGAAACTCAAGTTTTTAGCAGGGCGACTTGACAGCCCAGGAGTGCATGATAACACACCCGCATTCTACACTGGTAGTCTTGGATAACGTTCAAGGTTTTCCGTGTTCACGGTTTATGAGGTTAGACGAGATATCAGTGTCCCCTCAGACTTTCCTTGACGGTCTGAAAACAACGCAGAAAAGAAACATTACGGACACAAACCGTGCGATCTACATTAGCAGGTGAATTTCCTCGTGTAAAGTCACACGCATCATGAACATTAAACATTTCACCGAAATGGATAAGGGCTAAGTTCATTCAATTCAACAGGAAAATGTACATTATCAATCAACACATGACATGCGTCCGTACATCGTGGAATAACGCATTTATCACCCGGATTCCTCGCCGAGTCCTGAGAGAAGCGATCCATTTTCTCCATCAATAGACGCCAAAAGCTTACGCCAAGGCGTGCGTAAGATTCTTTCCGTTATCTAAAAAAAACGACAGTAGACATTTTTTTAAAAGAAAGAATGACATTGGTATTTATGTGACAATATTACAATGCTCGGTGGAAATGTTTCCACGGTTGTGAAAAACCCCAGTATGCTTCATAGATTAACCGCATTGTATTTCAGACGTAAATTGCACACCGGCACCCTATTCGACGGAACGCTTTTCCCAACATATCCGGTGAATAATCACCCAATTTAAACATGAAAGCGAAGTAAGGTAGTCACTTCGCATTAACTGGTTCGCATTGGGATTCTGCAAGAATTCAAACGAAGACGCCAGACCTACTGTCTCGATAGGTGTCATTCAACTACAAATTTATATTGTTCAAAGCCTAAATTATCCATTGAAGAACCTTAAAAACTTCCGAGTACAGCATAAGAAATGAATATCCGCGAACGACTTCCACATATGGTTCAATTTTATCGATACAAAAACTACCTCTCCGTCTCAACACTGGAAGAACTGAAGCAACAACAATATAAACCCAACTTCCGTTACGTCGAGCTAACAAATCTCCTCGAAATCTTAAGGCGCAGAAGTAAAATTCTATTTCCCAGATATTACAGCTTGCGTTAATGAACCGTGAAGAATAGTGGTAATTAGGCAGTTACTGATGACAGTCCTTTAACGATGTATTTTCTAACATCAAAATTCGAGTAGAACAAGAATATTAAGAAAGGTTGGAAATAGCGCGACAGGCTTCCATTGCCTTCCAATTAATTGTCTTTTGTAACCTTCATGGATTCGAATGTTCACTTCAACCGCCCAAGCAGACTTCTACGGAAGCCTCATCCGATACTACGACGGGTAAAAATCTTATGTAATTTGTCCCTGAATGTGCACAGTCTTCAAAAGAATAAGCCTCCATTATAACGCTATAGGTTTGGATTCATACGTTACTTCAGGTTGAATCCACTAATCAGTCAAAATTCACAAAATAATAAAATTCCACAACTTAAAAATAATGCTGTAAAATACGAAAAATGATCATATACAGTTTAATACCTAGACCAAATATTTTACTCTCCTTAATGTGAAAAATACATTTACTTCAAAATAATTAACATATAAATAACTTATCAGGTTTAATTTTAGATCGTTATTTAATGCTGGTGATTGCTTACAGGGAATTACGATACGGTGTAATATGGAATTCCGGGAATAGCGTAGCTTAAAAATAACGACACGTTTATTATGCTTTCCACGGTGCTGAGGAAAAAATGGAATGTAAACAGGTAATATTTCTCACTGAGACAAAGAAAGAAGAGGAGCACACGGCAATAGAAATGCAGGTCACCATGGACGACAATATATTATCGGAGGCAGCCAACAGAATTTCACCGGTCATTGATAGCCGTAACTATTCCTGTAATGGAAAATGTTTTGTTTATAAATTAACGGAGCCACCCGGCTTGGTACGTGTAAGAGTTAATTTTTTAATAAAAAGTTTAATTGCATCAATTAATAATAAAAAGAAAAAGGCTCAAGTTGTAAGCCAAAATATTGCGAATTTTCTTATCTAAATATGTATCTACATATTACACTGCAAGTAACCTATTGGGTGTTTGGCAGGGTATGGGAGGGAGGGAGGTTCTCTTTCATAGCAAGTCTTCAGTTTGCCAAGGAAGAAAAAAGCCACTTCTGGAATGGTAGAAAGATTGATAATATTTTAATTAAAACCTTAACATTGAAGCAAAAACAAAGCATAAAACAAAATTATTTTCAATAACAAAATAGTTCCATAAAAATAACCACTGATCTGATTCTAATTCTGTTCTCATGCGAGTAAGACGACTTCGCGAGGGAAGAGGCGAAACGGCAGTACATACAAATCCACGCAAGAAGTTTTTAGAGTAGACTTGAGCATCATCGGCTACATACATGTTCCAGTATTACGTAATTCTGAGTTATAATTACCAGAATGGGTTTTACAAATGGCTGATTCTATAGATATTCCACTTCCGGGGAAATAACTAACGTACTCTATGGTGCGGCGATTACATACTAGGGTTAAAATTTACCAAACAATGCCAACACGGGGGGGGGGGAAGGGCAAGGTGCATATGGTTCCTGCTGAATCCCAAAGGTGGAGAGAAAACAAGGAAATCGAGAACCAATATTGCAGCACAACTTTCAAGTGTTATCAAGTGTCATCGCGGCGGGGACGACGATAAGATGTATATAATCTTTGATAAGATACTTCTTACTCACGTAACTTATAATTTCCGGTTAGACCTCTTTCATTTCGATTTCCCTGGCGGATTACCTGTTCCAAGTAGAAGTAGATTTGGTGTTGTAGGGTGCGGCGACGGCTAGGGCATTTTGCACCGCTACACAGTCCGTTGATAAAAATAATAAAATTCACAATAGTGTACGCGTCAAATACATAAGATTTAAATAAAGAATACAACAGGCAGACACAATCAAATTTTATTAAAAAGTCCAATCTCTTTATGTAATAAAATTTTTCGGTTTAAAATAATAGGGTCGTCTCCTAGGAATGGATTCTGCGTCTCCCCCTATATTGAACCAACCTCCACTGCTCTAGAACTACATATTACCTGTTCCAACCTGACATTACTTTAGGTTATAATGTGGTGAAAACTTTTAAAGGAGAATTCTATGGATAATTGAGAAGCAGAAATATCCCAGTCGTGCTATATGTACGTTCGGCCGTAAATGAAGGTAATGAGAGCAATATGAGGAAGCCCGTTGAATTTCAAAGGATGGAATAAAAACATGAAAATCGTTACACATAATAATAAGAAGCAATGTGAAGAATTCAACGCAAATCCCGCCCAAAACACCAAAAAATGGGTGTATCTCTAAAGTTGATTAATTGGGAATTTAAGACATGGTTTCCGGCTTCAGTCGCGTTCCCCTTACGTATAGCAAACACACACAAAGTATGGAGGGGGAAGGATGGCGGAGGGAGAGGGGGGGAACGGATTGTTAACGGTCACATTTGAGGCTTAAAAGGGGGGGGGGAGGTCAGAGGGCTGATCTGTGACGCCGTCGAGACGGTAGGTGGATTCGGAGGAGGGGTGAGGGAGATTGGAACATTTGGTCATTGTTATTATTTGCCAAGACCCCCCCTATCCCCCACGTTAGATCGTTAGATTGGGTGAGATTCGGCTCGACCCCCCCCCCCCCCCCCCCCCCCGGAAACGCCTCACGTAATTAATGGACGCCCCCAAACATTTAAGCGAAGAAAAACACTGGTGTAATTTCGACCCAAGAATTTTACATTGTATTAACAAAGGGCGGAAGCTTGATTTTATTGACCATTTTGTAAATCGTAAATAGCCCCGATACCTTATGTAATGACCAAATGTTCCAATCTCCCTCACCCCTCCTCCGAATCCACCTACCGTCTAGACGGCGTCACAGATCAGCCCTCTGACCTTCCCCCCCCCCTCCTTTAAGCCTCAAATGTGACCGTTAACAATTCGTTCCCCCCCTCTTCCTCCACCCTCCTTCCCCCTCCATACTTTGTGTGTGTTTGCTATACATAAGGGGAACGCGACCCAAAAGATTTACCTGAGGATGACACGCGGTGTCGAAACCATGGTCGAGTTGAATTATGTTAAATAGTGTGGAATAAAACAAAGTACATATCTTTTATTATGAGTGAAAATGCTTAATTGGTGTAGAATGAATGCCGTGAAATACAGTGAAACCTGTGAAATGATATCCTTAATCAGCGCATTTGGCCAAAAGTTAAGACATTTTTAAGAAAAAACAATTTTCTCGATTGTTTTTAATTCTCGTACTTGTAGAAAGTCCGAATGTCAACAAATACACCTAATTCGCTGTAAAACGAATGTAAAACTTAAAAAAATGTAAATCTTCAGTCTGCTCAGAAGTCCTACAAATATGAATTTTTAACAATAATGAACGAAATTTCGCATAAAAAAAAAACAAGTTTATTAAAGCTGTATTCAGACCAGGTATAAAAAAGGAAATGGTCTAAATACGTTGTAGAGGGTGTAAAACTTAAATTCTGCCTAAAAAGAATACATCTTCAGTCTCCGCATCCGACCGAACAGTTTAAATGCTAAATGGAAATAATCTCGAATGATATCCATCTCTTTTGTATTTCTCGCATGCTGATAAACGTGATCCACCTTTTTTCTAATACTTTCTGATACATAGCATCAGCCGCTTTGCTATGACTACGTCAGCAACGTGCAACTCTTCGTTCAGAACAATCAGAGCCATCAGAGGACTCACCGCGAGGAGGAGGCGGTTGAAATGTCGTGTCGCACCCTTTCGTTAGTTCCCTCCCAACCACGAGACGGCACGGCATTCATTATTCAATTATTCCTCCAAAAACAGATCTCTCGTTTCATATTTTGGTTGTATATCTCTGTCCGACTATCGAGATCGAATGATGTGGTTTCTTTTCATTGTTTCACTCGCTCGTTCAGATGAAATTGCAACTGCCTTGACTGCCCTTCCGACAGTCTGTGTGTACTTGTCTGTGCTGGCAATTAAATTAGTTTACCTCCTGGAAGAATGTCATAGATACCAATCAATAAAATCCTGCAGAGGTATTCTGACAGACGCGTATCCCAGGAGTCCCCGTTAAGTGCAGATCTCAACGCATCTATTTGCGAAGGTTGTCCAACAAATACTATAAAAAAACACTGTTGTAATAAGAATCCTAGAAGAACGCTTCAAAGAAAGTGATTGTTCATTTCATCTTTCAACTAATAATTGTTGGTACATTCGTGCCTACGATCACGAAAATGGTAGAAATGTCCTTTCGTAGATCAGGGTAGCGTCTCATAGTAAAAAGTGTTCTCTTAAGGCCAGCGCACACCTATCCTCCCGCCTTCGTCCGGCTTCCGTCCGCTTCCTACCGTTTTTTTTTTCCGCAGGGTGCGCATAATACGCCGTCCGCCAAAACCGAAAGACAATGGACTTGAGTCCGCAGTCTCCGGGTCAGATTACATGAGCTACATCCATGCATAAAAATTATTTTGTATTTTGACGAATAGCTCGAAAAGTATGGAGATGAGTGGAGGCTGATATTTCAGAAAACTAGAATCAGATCTTTTTCATTGTCATCAAACCAAAACCAATATAATTTTGTGTGAAGTGACATCTGGCTCATGGCCGGTTGCAGGAAAAACATACATGGATTTTATAAATTTTGTATGAACCATAAACCATGGCAACTATTCAAGTGTCGCAGAAATATTCGTTTAATTTATAGTTTACATACATTGGTCTCATAACTTACGGTATGTAGCCATGAGTTCCAGAAGTAGCCGATGAGGCTACTTCTGTGACTCATGTCGGAGAATTGATTGCTTGATCAAAGAGTTATTGCGTGATGAATGACGAGTTTGTTCACTCTTGCTGACTAATTAGCAATCATACATGGGATACACCAAAAATAATTTTTATCCAGTAGTAGTGTAGAGAGTAGGACGAACATTCGAAGCAATTGACTGTTGGTGGATAAGTTATGAGACTGGTCGATATGTTCCTGCAACCCGAATATTTTTATGACGTCCAGAACTTCATGTATCTCATGACTATTTACTCCATAACTTAATTTTCATGCAACCAGCCATTAAACCGTCGAAATAGATTGAAAAGGAACACAATATCATAGGTATGCTTCCAAAAAAATGAAAAATTCTTCCACGTTTCACGGCGCGAAAAATAAGCAGCGTTTTCCGCGAGGCACGAGGACGGCGTCGCAGATGCAATCGCTACGCGCAATGATGAGAGAGGAGGAGGGAAGTCACACCGACCGAGACTCATTCCACATATGATCGCGAAAGAAACCGGACGAAGGGCGCTCACGGAGAGACGATCGCCGCGCGCGACAATGAATGTGCGAATGACGACTCGTGCTCCTCCAAGTGGATCCGATTTCAGCCGATCTCAAATGTCACAATCCACAGCCGCCACGCGAGGAGATTGCCACTTCCCCCCCACCAAGGTGAACATCGCGCCGCGATACGGGTTTGGTTCGTAAATGAATGAGGGGTAGGGTCGGATATGAATGTAGTATTAAGTTGAAGTGGAATAGCTGAGCTTTTACTACAACCTGCACGAGCACGCCGTAAGCATTAGAAAATGGGAAAAAACAGAACGATACCACGTGCGTTGAAGCGCAAACGAGAGAGGAGAATAAAAACGTCCGCCTAGATACAAACTCTACCCAAAAGATCGAGAGAAAAAGATGAGGACATCGGCAGCATTAAAAAATGCTATAGATGAACAGCTGACATAATCAGGTATATTTCATCCCAGCTGACCAAATTACGAGCCAAATATTCAAGGGTCAGCCAAACTGTGTTCTTACCTACAACTGCCATTCAATCACAAATATTCACTCAGTCAACATCTCAGCTCAACTCAGTCAAAATCAACTGAGGGATATTTTACGATTAAACCATCGCTTTTATATCATGCTCTCTACAAAAATTAATTATGGAGATAATTGCAACACATTTGGGTTTAAGGAAAATGTTGCATTTCAATGGAGAGTTTTGACAACGAAAAGTAGGGCTTCTCTGGGTGGGTCGTCGCATCCGGTGGTCTAAAGCTATAGTGCTCCTTACTCACTCACACCCGGCACTGCACTATCACCGAAGAGAAAAGAGTGACGAAGGATTTTACTGCGCACACCTATATAATTTACTCTTAACCCTTTCATAGAAAGTAAATCGAATACTACGGAACGATCAAGAAACGTGTTTGGGCGTAGAATAGAGGAGTTGTATAATGATAGTGTCAATCGGAACTATTATGCAAGATGCCGGGATCCATGCATCGTTGCATGTCATTTTCCGTAAGATGCCTGTGTTACCTTAAAGAAATGTAATGGCAATTTCGGACTAGTGGACGAAGCATATCATCGAAAAAGAAGGAGTGGATAGGATAGCACATTCATGGTTTGCGACTGGACGATTCCGAAGCACCTATAAAAGTAACGGGGACCTGCTGCGAAAGTCGCAATTCAATTCCTACTCCAAAAACACATCCCGTGACATATTCCTATGCTTAAGCTACGGAGGTACGGAGTACTTGTCTTTTGACGTTCACCGTACCATACACAGCTATGGTCTATATCGCTCAATTTAAGAATATAAAAAGGCACCCTGAGAATAATGAATGACAAGTTACTGAAACGTTTTGCCTGACTGTGTATTAATGCATATATAATTTAGCATTTAAATGGTGTTCAACTGTGCCTTCATTCCGGAGAACCCGATGCCTGATTCAAAACAATCGCTGCCACTGAATTTTGCATAGTTAATTCGCAATGCATCTCAATAGGACGCAGTGGAAACAGGCATGTAGCTGACGTGAACTACCACCTATTTTCAGCCTGAAACTTCTTACTACCCGACATCATATGGTGCGGCAGCCTACAAAGGTTAATGCAACAGCACGAAGGGTGTTTAGGGGTTTTTTGAAGGACCATAAATAAATAAATAACGGACTTTTCCCTTCATCATGACATATTTGGGTAGAAACTAGTTGTACCTTGTAACTAACATAATTAATTATCTTAGTCACAAGGGTAGTTCACACACTCACCGCCGCCACGGGGGGATGTGGCTACTATAAATGTTGGTACCATTCAAAAGCACCATCTTTCAACAAAAAAGAGTAATGAAACCAAGAAGCGTAGAGAAGTGGGACCAACGGCCTTTAATTTCGAGCTAATTTCGGCAAACTTATTTCTAAACATTAACGGACTTCCCTATTATACTATTTTCCGGTCGTAGCGGCAGACATAGTTTAGGCCACAGCCAAATATCTACAGTGTATTCCACATTTGATTGACATTATTATGGAGTACATTGTCGCCAAACTTATGCTCTCTGTCCTCACCTCCTCCAGCCACATATGTAACCATATCAAACAACGCCATTAATTTAAGTAAATCACCTCGGAGAGTAATGATTGCACACTGGAAGACTTGCAGCTAACGCACTGCTCGACGTAAGTTACACAAAGCGATGCTTCACACAGTGAGAAACGCGAAGAGAAAATCGTTTGCCCAACAAACGATTTGAAATGAAAGGAGTGGAATGACGCATAAGGAGTCGATTGAAAATCTACAGTAATAGTACTCACCCTGACGACCTTAGTAACTACGATTGGCCAAAAAAAGTATTCGTCCGTAGAAGTCTTCACGTGGGAAATGATTTTTTTTAACCGGGCACAGGGCATCGACCCACATTCCTTCCAATTTCCTATCTCGCAGTGCGATGTAATGGCTAACTCCCGAAACTCTCCATTCCACGTAACCTTACCCAAAGTGGAAAATACTCAAGCATGGGTGTGTCACGAAGCATCATGCCAAGACGATCCATGGGATATTTTAGGAAAATATGGTTATTAAGTAGACGATGCCTCACAGTTTTTTAAGGGAAGCCAAAGTTCTTCAGTAGGCTCTTGTGGTCTGTTCCTTGTTCAATTACAGCCAACTTAGTTGAAGTACATACTAGGCACGGATATCAATGGATCCGGCCTCGAGTCTAGGTCTGCTCGAATGAGTTCCCCCCCTCAGGAATTTTTCCGCATACGACAGAGAAAGTAACAGCCGTGCATGTAGTTAACAAAATTCTTCCGTGGCAAAACGAGCCCTCACCTCACTGACCACGACTTTCCCCGTCCCTTCCAAGTAATTATTCACCTACTCTCCAGGGGCGTCAGCGAGGAGGATCAAGAGGATTGCTCTCCTACAACTGGACAGAGTATTTTATACCTGCATGCCAGCAGTGACGGAAAATAATTATTTTCTGGCTATTTTTAGAGGAATTAAACACGACGTTTCCACATATTCAAGCAATTGTATCCCTTGAATTCCAATTACATTCGTCGCACAACTTGTAGTCGCCGCGCGCAGATAGACATGTTCTTCTGTTATGATATGTATGCAAAGACGCAGCCAGGATTTCATTGCAGGGAGTGTCGAGCAAAAGCATCAGGGATAAATTCATATTCTAGACTATTGAGAGCAAAATTGTACGCTTAAGTAGCAATTGAGAGTTTAATATCCCAAAATCATTTTTAAGAATGTTTTTGTTACATCATTTTTTAAAGATATTTGCTGTGAATATTCCTTATTGCATAAAATTACCACTGTTTTTCATCTCTGGAAATAACAAATGTTTGATCAAAACTTTCAAAGTGAAATAGGTATGATCAATTCATAAAATATCGATCACTCCTCCATTGGAAAATTTGCTTTACCTGCACGTCTCCCTTCCTTCGAAGGGTGAATTGAGTACAATCATTCGAAAAATCGAATACAAAACGAGTGTGAAAAGAAGAAACTCGACCTTGTAAATGCCAAAAAATAAAAAGGAAGCATCCATAATGGACAATGTTTTTATTTGTCAGCCAAGTAAACATAACAAACTATCTTAGTCAATATACCGCCGATTCCCAACCCATAACGCGTGTTATGTGGAAGGAAAAGGAAGAGGAAAAAAAATTTCTCATCCGTGTTGCCTATCCTATGGGAATTGAAGGGCGTTAATGCCAAAACTTAAAATGCGTGGGACACGGCTTCTACTGGTCGTACTGAACTGATAGTTTGCAAAAATAGTACTCTAGTCATTTGTCATCGAATTGGGGGGCGGCGTGAAAAATTTGAAAACACTGCCTATTTTTGGACCTCCATAATTTGGACCACGCTTGCTTTTCCCCTTTCCCCACCTTTTCTTTCTTCCCTTTCCAGCCCTTTCCGGCTCCCTGGTCCAGTTCCCTTCATTACCCACCCCTCCCCTACCCTTTGTTTGTTTTTCCTGATGTTTCCTTCGTTTTTTATTTCCGTTTACCTACCACTTACCTACCTTACATCTTTTCCCCACCCCCTCCCCCCTTCCTGCAAGAATGCTTTATGTAAATTTGTCTTGTACCGCTTGATGATAGCTCTCTGTGAGCAGAAACGCTTCGTACTCATTGAGACACCCCGTGGAAAAGTGCAGTTGTTGCTTGGAATTCACAGTCCTGAATTCCGATTTCCCATGCAGCCCAGAGGTCCCATTTTAGCTGATTTACGACCATATTCCATTGATATTTTTTCCCACGAACTCCTTAAACTTCTCCACGAATTTTGCGGTTGTGTTCTCTGATTGCATATGTGATTTTCAGTGAATCTAAGAATTAAAATTTTTAATTAATCTTTCTATCATGTCCGCCCATGTTAGAGTCCCACTTGCTGTTTTTGGAGATAAGCATAAAAGCAAACAAATTCGCAGTGGGAAAACCGCACGATCCATTAAAAACAGCCATGAGAGATCACAACGTTAGATAGAGTGGATATAATGTTTAGCTAAGAGATGCCAGAAGCTGAAAGGTTACTTGCTTGACTTATATTACTTGAAAAATTCAGGATCAGGCGAGTCTCGGGTAGACACAGAGGGTGTTATTTTAACACTAGGCTATACCTCTAGAACGAATAAAAGTAACGGAAGAAGAGAGATACACTGCCGCAACTGATGGCTACCAAATTTCCTTCTTTCCAACAGCGTGGTCACTTCACATACACGTGTCGTATATTAGAGGTATTTGGAGCGAGAGTTTTCCCTCTCATCGTCAAGATATCAAGACCATATTATTATTTCAGCAGCTGCAAGAAGTATAAAGGATACGTTGTAATATTAATCGCGCAAAACTATTGTTCTATACAAATGGATTTCCTTGCAATTAAATAAATGTGCTCGCATAACTGATTAATTTGACTCATTTTTTCCTGCCGTACGGGAAAAGAGACTCCAAATCGGAAGGTTCAATTCTAGTGATTAAGGAATAATTTATGCGGCCAAGATTTATTCATTTTTTTACGCTAAGAAAATTTACAAGGAGCCCACAGTTATATTTCTGCCCAGATTTAGGCGTTAAAAATTCCCCATTTTTTAAATACAGTCTCCATAGTGCGTATAGCCGAATCATTTCCCGCGTAAAATGGCCGTAATTTGTATGAAAGTATCTCTAAAAGTAGAGCGGTAAGTAGCAGACATTTGGGTACCTTTGGAAAGGTGAGATATTCTTCTTCAAAAGGAGACCGAATTCATTGAACTCTCGGTGAAGTGACACTTCGCTCCAAGTATATACATTCAGAAGTTGAGTGGGGAACGCAAGGAAATGAATGCTCAGTGTCGACTCTTACGGGAGGGAATTTCGCACTCGGGAGAGGCTTAGACACTTAACGTAGGCAAGATATAATGTAATCGAAAAACACCATTTCCAATATTGGGCTGCAATTGAATGCAGAATCATTCAAAATAATAATTTTTGTAAAGCTAACAATTGATATTTGAAGGAAAAATACAAGACGATAAATAGCTTACGAATCCAAAAGGCGCTGTTATTTTCTAAAAAAAAGTTGTAGTTTACGCATTTAAAGATGATTTTCTTTACGAACCTCGCGACAATGTTAAGTGATTAAGTGAATTTAATTCATCCGACAGTCACAGAAAAAATTTCGATTGGCGTCTTCTATTTCTAAATCGGAAGCGCAATTTTAGAACACGCTAATTTTAGTGAACACTGATTGTAATAAACACTGTCAACATGCAGTCCACCGGCTTTCTGTTCCCTCTTTAGCTTCACATGACTTGTGTCACAACCCCACGCCGCGCGCGCCGGCGTATAGTAGATTATAGTAGGCGTTATTATATGCAAAACGGGGGTGTTTGCTGGTTGGGGGAGTGAAGGAGGGGGCGCAATTGGGAGGCGGAGGAGGTATCAATACCGTGTATATACGGTACACGGACACGTGTATACGGACGTGTATAGGGTAGAGATGGTTTTATTGGATCATGGTCATTTTACAATTTGTTTTACCCTTGCTCGATCACAAGCTTTGAACAGCTATACAAATATAGTTCAATATCTATTTCATTTGCATTAGATGCTTGCCTGTTGGCAGCGGCTTCACTCGTGTTATACAACGAAGAAAAAGGGATTTCTCAAATAAAGAGGTACCCACTTGCTTTAAAAGAGTACAGCTGACTAAAACAGGTGTCAAACATATACTCTTGATCTGAGAGAGTGTGCAACTGAAGTATTAACCTGGAGACAATGATTCTTAAAGAAAGGATTCCTCTTATACTGACCTCAGTCCCGAATTTTCAAATGAAAACACCTTCTCGGGAGATTAATATACTTCATCTCGCAATACGTATATTCTCTGACCGCTGAAAGAAGTTTGTGTTCTCAAATTAAGGATTACGGAAATATTCTCAGGTTCAGAATATTTTATTGAGCCTAGCAAGTTCTAGTCGTGACAACAGGCTTATATTACTCCCGACTAACTAGGATTAGAACATAATCTAAAAACAGAATACCCAATAAAATGTCTGATATACGAATATTTCCCACTTAATTTCAGATTACCGCTTTTTCGGTGAAATTCGTTTTTGAGGGATCATGGCAGCGCTGCAATACACATTTGGATTGCTCTCATCGTCTCCACCGCGAAAAGTACCTGTGTGTGTGTGTGTCTGCCCATCCTGTGCGAGTAAAAGCATAGTTTGACACCGAATATAATGTGAAATCTTCTTCCCCACACATTCATTCACAGTAGACTTATTTAATCGCGAATTAGACCTTGCCAGTGAATTTGACGGTCAGTGCATGCCTGCCACGAACTCTTTGGGATGGTATCAAGACCGAATTATATTTAGCTTCATATTCAATTCGGCTAATGGAATGGCGAAGGTTAATCTATTTTTCTGCCTGTGATAAATAATAAAAGCATAATATTGCTCATTTTGCAAGTCCTAAAAAAATCAAAAGGCGCCGTGAATAAAACATCGAGAAATGGAAAAACGCCTTAAAATTGACAACTGCACAAGGAATAGTTCCACCTTATAAAGTCTGTAGCAACGTCAAACCATTTTTGCGAATGATTACAGAAGAGTGTCTTATTATTATCATGTCGCAAAACATCACTCACCCACATCCGAGGACTGCAAGACGTCGCAGGGTCGAATGGTTTTCCGTGCCAAGTTATTCCCTTGATATTTTTCGGCTCATTACGGGTAGAGCCCATAACGAGAAGTGAGCACGTACTCACTCGTCACAGACCACGGAGTGAAACAAAAGAAAAATACAAGATTCCGATTACAGATACCCAAGAGGCCGTATTTAAGGCTCTTCAGGGCTCGGTGGCAGAGACATTAACGTATCCGAGGGAATCATCGGCTGCACGTCATTTTAATTAGGCGAGAGGATTAAGTGTCGTTATCACTCGGTTTGTGATGGGAGAGAGGAAGAGAGAGAATGAATGTCACGCTCACCTAGTATGGGGTAATGCTTGGATCCAGGGGAATGAGGCGTGACGCTGATCGTGGGCACCAACGGGCCCCCGCCACCACAACCCGCAGCGATCTTGTGCTGCTGCTGCTGCTGCTGTTGAGGTGCCGCCGCCGCCATGGTGCTGCCGGTGGTGGTGGTGGTGCTGGCGTTGGCGGCGGCCGTGATCGATGCCTGTGACTGACCCAGCTCTCTCCCGGTGCCGGGACCGCCGAGGGCCCCCACACACAATGGAGAGGACGAGAGCGGGGCGAAGGTGGACGAAGAGGAGGAATCGGTGTTGGCGACGGAGGACGACGCCAAGTAATCCGTGATCACGTCTTCGTCGCTCTCCTCGGCCGCGCTGTTCGAGAACTCATCTGGAACGGAGAAGGAAGGACTGCGATCAATGGCCTGCTCTCTGCGAACAAACACAGATCGAACAACGCAGCCTTGCACGCACACACGCACGAGAGGGGTGGTGTGGTGTGTGGTGGAGGGAGGGGAGGGAGGAAGGGAGGATTTCAGGGCCAAAACCAGAGACGACGGCAAATGATTGTGCACACCGTTCGGGTTCGTTTATAAAGGCGGTTTGGAACACCCAGTTGGGAACATGAGGTTCTATTCCCAAGGTGGCTCGAGTGGTTACAGTGTGTCACTGAGTGCACATCTTAAATTATTTTCAATCCAATTGAAAAACATTCATGAGACTAAATATTTCAACAGTTCATTCACGCTAGATCACATTGTTTTTTCATTGGTAATCGCCAAGCACGCAGTAAAATAAATGATGGAAGAGTTGTTTAAAAATTTTCGTCAAAATTAAAGCATTGTTGTGACTTGGGTTACCGGCGCGAAAATCAAAATCGATGAGAACATCATGTGTACATACGTGCTTTTTACGAGGCATGATACCCTTGTATTAGGTATCCACCATTATAATAAAACGAAATGTATCATTTTGCGCATATGGGAATGACTGAGCACGAATTGAATCGAATTATTTCGAAATATATACCAAGTGCAATAAGGCTCCGACTCACAATGGCAAGAAACTAAATAGCCCAAACATGCAATTTTTTCACTTTCATCCATTACCATTGAATACACGCAAGCAAAGTTTCAAGCACATCTGTGAACGAACAAAAATCGCTTTAACCACCTCGAGAGGTAATGCACACCTCTTATAAACCCCTTCGACTTCACCCGCTAAGAAGAGGAGACGCGGAATACACATGGGGTCTTCTTTTTCACACCATGACACTTACGAGACAAAATTGTTGTTATGACACATTTTACCAATATTTTAAGTTTGAAATGAGCTTGATGTTTATAAAAACTACCAGCAAGAAATTTGATAGTCGAGTCAACTTCTTTTACAACGTTAAATTGCAACATTTTCTCATTTTGTGCAAAAAATTCCGTGCATTTCTTGATGATCAAAGAGAGAAAAAATAAAAGCAAATACAAATGTAAAAATACAACCTTCAATAATTTATTTATAGAAATCGATGTTCTACATTTTTATTGCAAGATATGGTTCTCTAGGCGCGATCTTGGATCCATTTCTCGGGGGTCAAGAGGAACACCTCGCACATTTTCACCCCAACTATGTCATTCTTCATACGACGCTTCCAGAGAATAATTACGACCCGACGTAGGCACAACAGTTTCCTTAATGGCTTCTGTTCAAGTCTGAGGGTTCTTCAACAATGATTAACTTTCCGGTTCCATCTAGTCTTTTGCTAACAGGTGAGAAAACCCCGCCGTCCGCCCTACATCCCTCTTTCGACGCAGTCTCCGCGTGTTTGGAGAGCAACTGTATTTATTGCTGCTAAGTCCACTCGATCAAACAATATAGCAAGGGACCATCTCCTTGATCCACACTTTGCACGCCTAGCCACTTACTCAGCAGCATCAACGCCTGATTTAGATCTACTGTAGAATAATACTGCCTCCGGATTATCGCGTTCATCAATACTAATATCTAATGGCGTAGTTGATGTAAATAAAAAAATAGCCGCCTGCCTTGGTTTTGGAAGAAAACAACAATGTTGTATGCATGTAAGAAAAATAAGTAAATGCTTTTCTTTCGGTTAATAAAGTAACTAAGCTCAAGGAATCTCCATCCAAGTTGAACACAGTGTCTCCGTGAGAGTAAAACTGATGCTCGAACGAAGTCTTTCGCCCAGTTCGTTTGGAAACTATCAGTCGCGGTACATATTTCCACCACACTCTGGAAATGGCTAACCATGTCTAGTGCCGCTCTTTCACCTTTCTTTAGTTCTCGGGCGCCCCGAGCTTCACCAGTGTAGTTGAGCATGTATTGGGATTCACAACTAACAGCAATGAAGATTTCGATACTATTATTTCTCGGTTCAGTCGATATACAATACTTTGAATGCACATCCACCTCTAAACGCAAACATATTCTCACCAACATAAATATTTTATTACAGGTTGTATAACGACATACATGACACTTCGGCATTGTCAGCAACATATCTTATCTTCAGCTTTCTCGTTCGAACACCTGTTTCGTCACACGAGTCCCTTAGCATCACATCTCAGATAACTCAAAATATCTTGAGATCCATGCCGAGTCATTGCGACTAGAAATAAAAGAAATCAAAACTAGGCCGACCAAAACTCAGTAAGTGGCGTCACCGTAATTTACGTGTCCCAATTTGATATTTTTGATATTGATATGGAAATTTGAGATTTTTCGATTGAGATTAAAGATGTAATTCTGAAACAAATACGAAACGCTCACCAAAATCAATAACAAGAATTAAACTTTACATTCTTTCAGCCACCCGATAATGACAATTTCATCCCAAAATCTTGATTGCAAGTTACTTTAAAAGGCAAAATAAGAAACCAATAAAATGGCTCAATTTTTGGGTGCTTTAGGCGCTCAGACATTTTTTTAAGTTCAGTAGTTTTAAAGGAGAAGAGTACGGACGTACAGGGGCCACTCCATTTTTCTGCATGTGAAAATAATCTATGAGGAGGACCCTTATATAATGTGATGTGTCCTTAACATATATATTATATCAGATTTAGGAATTGGAATAAAAATCAACAACAAAAACAGAAAAAAAAAGAAATTACTTGCAATTCCCTTGCTTTTCGATTTGTGTGATTACTGATGAGTTGCAAGATATCAATTCTGGTGAAAATTTCGAAACAGTCAACCACTAAGCACACCCAAGTTTCAACAAGTCAAAAAATAGTAAATACGTTTGGGAATACGATCGATTCTCCCGAGGGCACTCCTGATGACCAGAAGATGGCCATTTTTGCTGAATTTCCAATGATATATAACGAAGCCTGGCTCTATGCGCTCTTGGTATTCTCTAAGATTACTTATAAAAATTCTTTCGCCTCAAAATCACTCAAGAGCCTTCTCCGCAATTTGCGTTCAAGTAAATCTCCATCCTTACGGGTTTTTCAAGAATGTTATGTATGGCTGCCGCACTGTATCCTTGAGCAAATCAAACCGATTCCATTTTCTCTCCCTTTTGGTCAGTTTCCCTCAGCACTTGTGGACTATTCGGCCAAATCAAGATCGCCTAATATAAACAGCGCTTCTGAGAAAATGCTTCGGGGATTCAGAGAAATAAGCCACAAGTTACATTCACCTTCGAATGATATTACGTTGGAGAGCATAAAATGTGTGCAAAGTGAATTTAGATGAGGAGGTGAGGAACTTGGAAGGTGAAGAGAAAGAATAAGAAAATTAGAATCTAAACAAATATTTCTCAGGAACGCCTTCATTTACGTACCATGAAATAAGGGTAAAACGTAGGCGAAGAGAAGAAGGGGAGAAAGAAAAATATAGAAGGAAATGGGAACTTAAATTGTCATTGTGACGACAAACCTCCAGTTAAGTACAAAATGAAGATCGAAAGAGTGTACTTAGAGTGTGGGAAGAGATTGAAAGAAGCGGCGAGAAAATATCTGCAGTTGTGCGAGAGCTGTAAGGTTGAATAAGAACATGCAATTGAAATTTTCAACGACACATACGCTCCACCTAGAGTCAAATACGACCCCTACCAAGAAAATATAATTTAAACTTCGCAGACTGGCTTCTATACAAATATACTTCAAGATATTACCAAAGGAGGGCTTGTGGCACGCACTCCTGGAATATGATTCCATTCATGACAACCATTAAAAAGTTATGAAGGTATGAAATACGAGTTGGGTAAAAAAAGACGTGGCGTCGAAGGGATATGTGAAAATTGAAGAAACTAAGAGAATCTACATTTTTAACAGAAGCGAAACCACTACTCGCCGACACAATTCCTTTCTTCTTCTCAGCATACACCCAACCCTTCTTTATCCCGTCCATAAACCCTATTCTCTTTCTTCGCCTTCCCCGCTTACCAAATATCCTGCCCTCTATCACGGCCTCCGCCCCTCATAATGTTCTCCAATCACCCACTCTGCCTGTTTTTTGAAAAAACAAATAGTTATTACTTCCACACACCAATTGCTTTCTAACGCGTAAATTCCATAAAGGGAAGCCTCAAACTTTTAATATAGCCTTACCCCTCCTAATATCCTCCAGAAGGCCCCCCTCCTCCTCATCCACCCTACTTCCCCGTTTGTCTTCCCACTTTCCGCCCATCGAACCTTCTCCCTCCTCCTCCTCCACAACACCCACATCTCGAAAGCCTGCACACACTATTCTCGTCCTCCTTTCGGAGGGTCTACGTTTCTGCCCCAATACAAAGCGACATCAAGCCCTCTCCTTTACACGCTTACCCAAGACCCCAGGCATCGGCTCCTCCCTTCTATTAGTATTCAATGCTTCATCCTTCGCCAGCCTTATTCTCCTTCTAAAGTCTACTTAGCTATACTACACCTATATTCTTCAAACGTACATCCCAAGCTATTAAAATACTCTACGTACTCCAGCATGCGTAGATGTCTTTAAACACACCACAAATATTACATACGATAACTAAGACGCTTAAGGCAAATCATGGAAAATGGTAGGGTTGCCAACTACAAAAAAGTTCAGTCTCAAGCGTGACCTGACTGAGCTTCACAGTAAGTAAAGATCAATTATTTACAAATGAATAAATAAAACTTTAATAACAACCAAGTTTTCGATGTGACTACATTATCTCCAGCAACCAAGTAAGAAGGAAGACCAGAAGATGATGTAGTAAGATAGACTCATAGGATTGTAATTAGTCTTATTTTTTTTATAAGCGGAGAATTGCAATTCTTTTATTTAACCATAACGTTGAAACTCCACACGTTATCACAGGAATCTTCAGAATTTTTGTCTACGATACTTCTGTAAGTAATGAAATGAAAGCAAAGCTAATGATGTTACACATAAAATTTACTGAACATTTAACCAAGAATTCGACGAAGAACGTCATCTTCGAGTAGAAACCCTTAAGGATTTCTTCATTTCTTGGAGTAGGAACAGGACATAAGATTTCAGGAGATTATGATAGCATCTACTCCAATCCGAGACAATAAGTTTCGGATGATATAACAGGATAACCTCAGTGTAGTCATAGAATCTGCTGACAAAAATGAATAAATTAATCGTGCAAGCGATCAGTCAAGATAACCAAAATTATGGCTGGAGGAAGAAACTTAGAAGACAGTCAAACTTGAACTCCAAAAACTTGCGCAGAAGGAAGATTTTATAGCGATTAAGAGGAGGGATTTTCAATGAAAGATAAGAGGTGGCATTGAAGGATATTAACAGTTTCAGTTCCATTTTTCGCAACGGACAGTTTCAAAAAATAGTTCCGTCAAACATCCAGCAACGGACAACAGCTTAGGGCAAGCCAAACAACGGGCGGCCGATCGGCGCTGTTAGAGCATTGCTGATAGTTCCGTATTCTAGTTAATAAGAAATCTTCCACCTGTAAAAGTAATTATTTCATTTGAATTCAAGAATACCACTTCACAGTTCTAATTTTAACTCTAACATTAGATGGATTAGTACGACAATGCACTTATTTGGTGGAAACGTTTTACACAACAACTGAAACAACAAAAAATTGGGCAAAATTAGAAGAAAAGAGGAATGGGAAGAATCCCCAAGGAAGACTCGAGGATGGGATGAAAGAAGCAAACCCATGAGTGACATCACAATGAAGACTTATGGAGGAAAAAACTTGTTGGCCGAAAGAGGAATGCCACAGAGAGCCGAAGCCAACAAATCTTCGGATTCGAAACATCTCATTTATGACATGATACTTAGCTTAACGTGGTGATAAGAACATTAAGCCCATTTTTCGTTTTACATTCATGTAGTCTGTCGAGTTAAATTGCAAGCACTAATTGCGATGTTAGTTAACTTTTACTGGTACGAACTTTTTATGGCACACTTAGGAGAAACGGGCACCGTGGACATCGGTTATTCGACGGGTCACTCGCGTCGTAAACGGCGAATATGTTCTTGCAAGTGGGGGTGAGGTGAAGGGGGACATCCATCGATCGCGCGCGGTTCTCAACATCGTACGAAGTGTGTGTGGCAAGTGTAACATTGTAGAAAGGCTTCTCGGGATTCCATCCGGGTTGGAAGGTCCATGACCGACGTGACGGCTGCAGAGTAAGCAGCCGAAACGTCGGCCATGGACCTTCCAACCCGGATGGAATCCCGAGAAACCTTTCTACATTCTATTCACCGGGAAAACATGAAATCTTTCATCAAGTGTAACATTGAACAACAAAATACACAGGATAAGCTATGATAAGCACACGCGGTGAGTCATGTAAGGGTAAGAGCATTTGGGTACAGTAGGATGGGACCCGCCAAGTAAACAAAATACGAAGGAAGCCGCAAGTTTCTTAAAAAAACTGCTTTGAGCGAACAGAGAGAGGGACAGGGTTGAAGGTAAGAAAGACTAGGTTGGAATCCAATGGAGACTCGGAGGCAACATGCAGCCAGAGGGATTTGATGACAAGAAGAATCCACATGCTAAGCAGTCCAGGGAAAGCAGGGATGGTATATACTATTTTGACGCTGATGTGGTTTTTGGAAATGAGCTGCGCTTAGGGCATTTTAAGCTCAACGTTTCACTCGTGTCTTCAGGAGGGAAGTGAGGGTTTTCCACTAATTCGGTACATAAGACGGCGATTTAGCAGCAACAATCATCCCTCCTGAAGACGCGAGTGAAACGTTGAGCTTAAAAGGCTCCAACCGCAGCTCATCTCCAAAAACCACATCAGCATCTGTGAACAGCTTCTGAAGCTCACTCACTCCTGGTATTAATTTCAACTCACGTCAAACCGACACAGCTAGCAGGAAATAATACAATATGAAAGAGTCAATATTCAACCAGAGAGCTTTTTAAAAATTCCTTCTTCCCACGCAGTAAATTGGTGACTACAACAAAAACTGCGAGAAACTCACTGCAAGACACTCCTTCAACACACAACTCATAAAACACAAAACTTTCCGTCTTTTCCCTTCCTTGTCTTTACTGTCACGCACACACCCTGTCGCCGGCTAGCGGGGTAGTGCACGGGTGCCGACGTAAATGTCACTCATCATTCACTTGACCTAGTTACTCGTAGAAAAAAATACACAAAATCCTATCCGTCCAAATTATTCTTGCGGCAAAGTGACTATTAGGTGATTAAGCGGGCTTTGAGGCAAGGATGTATTAAGCGGAAAAAGAAAGAGAATCATTTTCACAGGTGATCATGTGACATTCTTGTGAAGAACTCTCGAGGTTGATGGAACGTTTCCAGGGAATCAAATGGAATTAAAACGAAATGACAAAGCCATCTAAGTTTCACCATTATTAGAAAACATCGGCAGCCATCGAAGACGAAATACTTGACCTGGACAGAACTGGCGCTGCAGTAGGTTCGTTGGGCCGGAAAACGGATTCATAAAATTTGTTTCGGACAATTAATCAACATAATTCGCATCTCACTTCTGCTTCCGAGCAGTCGGGGCGTGAAATTGGCACCAATAATACCTACTTTTTCAAAAGACACAAATGAAGAGGATTCTTAAACTGACATGAGAATTTAGTCGTGCAGTCGCGTTGCTGCCATTTAAAGATTGATAACGGGGAGAAAGAAGGAAATATGTTCCGCAGGCTTGTAGGCGTTTGTGACATTATACAATAAAATGGAGACCAAGACCCACGCGACAGGCATCGAGAGCACTTGGCGCGCAGTGGCCACGGAGGCAGTGGCCGCGATTTAAGGCAGTCCGAGCGAGATAGTTCCCTAATCATAATAGAGACCATATTCGAATTATAAGTTTTAATTTCACCAGCTGTGAGACACACAACTTAAATATTGTATTATTAATGGTGCAATAATATAGTTTTACATGACAAAAATTGTAAGTCATCAAATGAAAATATCTAAATAAGTCTTAAATTTGACTCATTTTTTCCACGCGGTACGCTTGAAACTCCATCAAAACGGAAGGTTTATTGTGATCCCGAAGAATTTACTGCGGTGACAATATGATGAATTTTCAAAAATAGCTGAGAAAACACACCAACTACACACTTGATTTTGTGACGAGATCTAAGAGTAGGAAATGCCTCATTTTTAATATAAGGTCTCTCTGGAGTGCATACACGTACCATTTCCCATATATAAGGGCTGGTATATTTTGGCAAATATCTCCGAAAGTAATGTGGTAAGGGGTTAAATTTTTAGTGTCAATGGAAGGGTGAGATATTTTTCTTTAAAATGAGACCAAATTCATAGATTTCTAGGTAAAATGATATTTCGCTCGGACTACCTAAGTTCGCGCAGAGTCCCGAGAGCGCACGGTGGATAAATATTGAGCGCAGCCATTGTCGGATATGGTAAACAGCCGAAGGCGACAGCCTGACAACGGAGGGGACTTCCGCAATTAGGATTGTACGAAAGGCGAGTGAAAGATATAACGGGGAATGGAGAAAGGTTGGAGAGAAACCCAACGTCGACATTAGACTACTCTTTAACTAAAGGCGCCCAGAGGTCAATTGCTCAACGTCCCATTCGATGGATCGAGCCCTGTTCTGGAAAAACTATCTCCACATGGTATGCAAGTAAACCTAGGACTCCGCTGGAAAAAAAACAACATCTTTCACCGCTGGAATTAGAACCCGCCTCGTTTGGGATAGGATTCTGATACCCTAGAACGATCACTTCTAAACCGGGGGGAACTTTCCACGTTCAAGGAATTTTTAGAAAGGTTAGGTCAGGGAGGTTATGAGAAAGGGGTGGGTTGGAACCACTTCAGACGAAAGTGATATCCTGTAAATCACGTAAAATTTGTTTCATTGAACTTTGTTGAAATTTACTTAGTGGCGCTCAATAAAGTTCATCAAATTAAACAAAAAGCGGTTGTGAAACATCCACATATTATATGAAATCCATCATTCGAGTCTTAGGCTATCCTGAAGTCGGGGGAGGTATATCCTGAACTACGTCAAAGGGGTCGATATGAGCAAAGGCTGAAATCACCGTTCTAGGGCCAACGATTAAGCCAATCCCTTCCAGACTCTTTTAATTATGTTTTGAAAAGTTAACTGGAATTAATACGACATTACCGAGACGCACATGCTACATTACCGAGGTAAAAGGACGACGCTGAGCAAAATGTAAGGAATCATTCAAGCTCGTTTACGGGGCGGTTAAAACATGTCTGAGTTAACTCCATATGAATCGACGCATCACAAACACAAGCATCGTCACGAAAGGACACGAAATCAAAAGCATGGAAATCGAGTCGCGGGCGACAAGTCGTTATGAAATGTGCGATCGTTTGCCGCGAACGGAACATACTACAGCATGAAATAACAAACAGTTACGCATATAAAATTTACTTTCTACGTGGGCTTCAATATTGATACATCACCTTCAGGAATCCACATTTAAACCCAGGTAGAAGTTAAATTTTATTTCGAGGATAATCGCATGGTTTATAATTTCAAGCTGTATAAATGCTACTTAATTTGGTGAGAGTCTTCGGATTTTAGACGACTACACCATGGACTAGTAGTAATGTTGCCCTTTGGCTGACCACGGCCACCATTGATTGCCACGGCGAATACAGCGCCTATTGACTAATCAATGACAACACACACACACACACATTTCAATTTTCCCTCTTCCAAATTCCCATTACTTCCAAATTCCTATTCCCTTCTTCGTGACTCATGTCCTCAACATCCCCTGACGTGCATAACGAACGCCAGTTTACAAGAGGCGTTGAAAGGATTTTTTTAAGCACTAGAGGAACTTTAGGACCCATTTTCAGACCATTAAAACCGTGAATGACTCAAAGCACAACAGAAGCCGCGAAATACACTCGACATACACCACAATCAGCGCCAATAACCTCATTGTAATAATCCTTTCTCCGAAATCGATGTCCCCCCTTCTGTCCCCTTCCTTCCTCTGTGGTGGCCTAGGCAACTCCTGCCACACGCCCTTCAGGTGGCTCGCAGGGGAAAGTGCGTAAATAAAGACCGTGGTTTTTCATGACACGAGCACGGGACATTAAAAATATCGAAGGGTTTCATGGAATCATGTCACTGCAAGTAACCCTCAAACTGCTACCACACAACGTAAACAGAACCAGACACTAAATCCGTCCCGAACACAGCTTTTAGCGATTATGTCGTCGGGAGCCGCTGGAGACTCGGAAGGTGCACACTAGGCTCAGATTGCTCGAGACATTCAGAACGGGTGTGCTTCACTGAGACACAGAGAGGATATCACTTGGACGCAACACTACATCCCTAGGTCCGACAGAAGCGAGATATAATAAGATCCGAATAAATCGGTACAATCGGAGGTTCGTTTTCACCACGTGTCATATATAAGTGATCACGGTAAATACCGAGTTCCACTCAAAACGCCTTCAAAATACACTTCACCATTTCACACCCCTCTGCATTACACTCATAAACGGCCGATGTCCCAACACCCCCTGCCACATACCCAAACGGCGGCTCTCACGGTAGAATGCAGACGTAGATAAACACAAATCTCACTTTTCGTATTTTCCCCTCTTCAAAGCCGACACCCCCTGCCGCTCGCCACTGCGCCCTCCGCGATGGATGCAATGCAAACGCGGAGCTCGGGAAGAGGAGGAGATGATAATCTGCGGAAGGGTTTCCAAGCACACATGTAAAACACACCACACACGGGGGGTGTGGTGGTGGTGCTCGAGAGAGAGTGGCTGGCGTCGTCTTAGCGGCGCCGCCTCCTCTTCGTCCCCCCCGGGGAACGCCCGAGCGCCACTGCCTGCTGCGACTGGGAGAGGAGAGGGCCGACCGACCCGCACCCGCTCGCTCGCTCGCTCCACTGCAGAGCGGGACATGCGTGCTGGGGAGCGGCACCCCCCGAACGAGCGAACGCCGCGCTCCGAGCGCCACACGCGGACGCAGATCGCTCGGAACGACGCGCACGCGAGCCAAGCTATGTCACGGGGGTGGGGGGGGGGAGGGGGGGCGACGAAAGCGCGATATCTCGTCAAGAAATATCTATCGATAGTAGTCATGGTTTCCGACCCGAGTGAGAGGGAGCGCTGCTGCAGCCTATATCTTGAGTGGGGCCCTTTATACGTGTTCACGTTTACAATTTCAAATCACAGGGTAGATAGCGTATACTTTTTTTAACTCAACACTTTTAACTTTTATGCCGATTAGTAACGTTTTTCATATTAAATGAAATGTTTTTTATTTAATTTTATCAGAGTCCAATCATGTGCAAGGCTGAGGACGGTCATATGGATTGGAAGTTATTATTAAGACAGATTTCGTTACACATCGTCACAGACTTGTCGACTGTTAAAAAACTTGCTGTGTTTTTACTGTCGAGAAACATCAAAGGGCGTTCGGACGAGGAGATTTCGTTGTTATTTCTCGAAGATTCAGGTAAGATGACTTCTTATAATTGGCAGTTACTTCATCATTGGTGGTGTTCAGAGTTAGTTGAGTATTTCGTGAAATAAATTCGCCTGTGTTGTCGTGACCAGCAGCAACCTATTGCATTGCATCCAGGTCAGATAAATTGGCAGTATTCTGTGTCCCGACGAATGCCCTTGATGGTGAAGTCAAATTAAGTTTGAATATCGCTTGCTCCAAAGCGAAGAAGATACCATGTATGGAGTACAACCTAGAGCTTCCTCTTGCAGCGACGTCGTGACGGAAGGTGCGTAAAATTGCTATGATTTTATCGTTTCTTAAATGTGAGTGGCTTAAGCAGCAGTGAATGTGCAAGTGGACGAGTAAAATAATTCTCCTATTTCTAACTTCTATTTCACGCATCAACTTGTCGTTCTACGTGAAGAATTTTTGATGCCCATGGAAATGGTTTGATACAGGTAGTCGCACTGCGCCCGGGAGGAAATTTTGCTCGCGTATGTATGAACTTGAAGCAATTTTCTCTGCATTCGAATAAGTCTAATCTTGAAACTGGTATCATCATTGTGGTGTTGACAGCATAGTCTTCGAATGATCACGGTGAGCTCGACTTTGTTCTCGCCAGCGAAGAAACCTTTTTTTGAGGTACTTTGTGAGGAAAACGTCAATTGATACCTTATGATTGTTTAAGTCCTTCGGCAGTCATTTGGTTTCGCGTTTGTATCTGCTCCAGGAATGCTATATCCTCTTATTCATGCACTCCGATCAAACAAAATAATTTCGGATGCAATTGCCAGTTAACATCACATACGCACGATTTTAGTTGTTTTGTGAAATAACGTTTTCTTTTAGTGCCGTATTAAGATCGGGCATCTCCTTATAGTGAATTGACTGTAAATAACCTTTTGTATTTGTTATAATGTCTGCATTTCTAGTGCACCTGTGAATAAATTTTTTTATGGTAAAGGAATATCGTATTCGAGTTGTTATTCTTATTTATCCTTCGTTTCATCGATATCATGGTAGTATGGTGTGCAAGATCCTGTTACCACATGATTCTTCTGCGTGATACTCTTCAAGATATCAGGTAAGTTTCTCGCGCCGTGACGTTTTCCATTTAAAAATTCAGATTCGTCATGAGTTTTCAGCGTAGGGAAATCAAATGAGAAGTCTTAAAGGGGCCTTAAATTAAATAGGGGAAGTCCGCGGTATGGGTCGTATCGACTTACGTCTCATTCGATGCCATGTGTCCATGCTTACAAGAGCCTTCGGAAAATTTTTCCCTATTCAATGCTAATTAAATAGAGCGTATGTGCATAAGCTTGCGTATTTTGAAAACTGAGACAAAATCATCCTATCTGAAATAGCTATTTTTTCCTAGATGAAGGCAAAAAACGAATTTTGAAATTAACGCCTTGATTTATTTTGGGATTAAAGTGGTCTCGAATATTGGATCCGTTTTACGTCGTTCTTCATCAACACGCATCTCCGACGTAAATCCAGGATTTACTGTAGTGGGTTAGCTCGGAGGCTGGAGCTGCGTTTCAAACAACGCGCTCATTTTTGTCAGTTTCCGCCCCGGGTTACAAGTGGCGCTGGTGCGAAATTTATAACCATTGGGCTTACGGAGCTGTCGCCTTCCTGGAACAAGGTACCCAGGTCATGACACCATCCAATAATACATTCTGATTTCTTCATTTTGGATCGGGCTCTATGTTCCGTAGCACTGTTACTCTTCATTGAGTAACCAAAAGTGTTTAGCCTTGATCAATGTTACAAATTCACTTTTAAACATGAAATTGAATTTGATCTTTAAATTATAAACGGACTAGGTAAGCTCTAAGAGGTATATTTTGGGTTCATTAAAGATGACACATTTTTCACGACGAAACAAGAACTGTATCTCACCTCGTATTTTAGGGTAACCTTCCTCAGCGTATTTTGGCGCACAGTAATTATGTATGCATGCTGATTAATCACTAATATGGTGCTTAATTATAATTAAGCGTCAATTGTCGGCAAAATAAGAATTAAACGGATGAAATTTACTCAGAAACTTACCGGGCAAGAGGGAGAGACCGTCCTTTAGTATTTAAGGTAATTTACGAGTTTTGAGCTAGTTTCCTCTCGATATATGAAGCCAAAATGGATACATACAAATACTAATGGCTATTGTGTACAAATGACACCATCGGAAGGAATATATATAGATACTTTTCTATAAAAAAATGGGCAACAACAAACTTACTTAGAAGCCCACTGGAGCTATATTTTGCAATTCTACATGTAATTTCAGCGTTAATTAGCATGTCTGTTAGCGTGGCGTGGAGTGGTTAGCGTGGTCTGCTCTTGTCTTCGGCATCGTCGCGGCAGGGATCTGTTCAAATGCGCGGCATTTATTTTTCGCAGCTTAAATTATTCATCCTACCAGTTTATTTCAGCTTTTCTGATTTCTACATACGACTCTAGAAAATTAATATTTTAGATGCATAAATCAATTGAAAGAGTCTGAGCATGCTTAGATTAGTTAGTCCATGCTTGAATTATTCCATCGAATGCAATAATTGCAACTTCACTGAAGCCAAACGGGAGGCCCCGAGCCGGCCGTTTAAACATATTCTGAAGCACCTTAGTTTTGCATATTATCGGCAAACGATGTATTGCATTATCTCCTTTATAAATGGAAATAATTGTGGATCAAGTCGCCTATGCCCAAGTTTGAATTATGGATCGGAACCATTGTTTACCACTTTCCTTGAGTCGAACGGGAATCGTCAGACATAAAGTCTAAATGAATCCTGAAGCCGCTTAGTATTGTCTGTCAGCTCAAACATTTTCATGGCATTATCTAAATTATTCTGGGAAATATACGTGGATCTTTGTCCTTATGACCACGTTTAATTATGGTGTCGGTACCATTGTTTACCACTTTCCGGGAGTCGAACGGGAGGTCTCAGGCCGGAAATCCAAACGGGTTCTAAAGCCTCTTAGCATTGTCTATCAACTCAAAAAGTTTCATAACATAGACTAAATTATTCAAGGAAATATTCGTCGACCTTTGTACCGATAACACCCATTCATCTGCATGCAAAATGTGAACCCCCCAAAAATTCGATCCAAGATGGTAGATTACATTAGACAAGTGCGTGTCATAACCTGGGTATAAGGACCTTGTCCTGATGTCTAGAGTGCTGCCTCCTGTAGCGGCCAGCCGAGAGAGGCGTTCGTGCGGTTGGAGCGATTGTCCTTCACGTGCGGATTTTCGTGAAATTCGCATTCGTGTATTTATTAGCAATCAGATTACACTGATTACGCACACATTAGATTGACGAAGGGGATCACAATTTCCTTGCAAATAGTACGTAATATTGATTCTTAGTGACCATTTCCGATCATTGGACTCAGCTTAATTTTTTTTCACATCAAGCTCTGAAGATACAATAATACTTTAGGGATCGTTGGCAAGAGGTATGCAAAATTGTTTCACCGAAGACAGAACCCTCCAGAGGAAACATTTGGAGATCCCGGGGGGATCGATTTTCACGCAGAGAACACTCAGATAAACGTCCGAAAGCAGAAGCCACGACATTGGTGGAAAAAATGAGAGGGAGACTCATCTTCCCAAAGACTTCTCGGATTTCCTCACACTCAAGGAGGCAAGACATGCTTTTTAAGCCTCCTTCCCACCGCGATACATATGCGCTCTTACCTAACGGATGATGCAAGTGATTAAAATCAAAAGTTGAGGTAAAAAGAGAATAGCGAACAAAAAAATTATGTAAATCATGGTAAAATCTTCTGGTACTGAGATTATCATATTTTACTATGTGCATTTATTCTCACGACGATCACTTTGCACTACGAACGTCGCACACAGGGCTGAAATCGAAATAAGCTGACCAAGAGGATTTTTAAAAAACTTCTTATTTTGAATAAGGCAATAGTATGTTATATCATTACATTATTATAATTACAAAAGCCTAAAACAAATTCAGATAATATTGCTATTAAGGTCAGCAAACATCACGAATTTTTGAAAAATAGTTATCCAGTTAAGTGGTCTTCTTTTTCGTGAAAACTGTTGCATGTTTTTTGCTTTTGACGCGTCTGTCTTCACCGAAGAAGTATTCAAACATAACATAAAGTGTATTTTACTTAAGAGGTCGAGTTATAAATGTTTATGTAGACTGTAAGCAGCTTCGACGGGGAGCGTGAGGTCAAATTCACTGTCAACTGGGCAACGTGAAATTACTTCAAAAATAAAGAAGGAATGAAAGCGGGAGGGTCACCGAATCACGTTTTTCCACCCGACGCCACACGGCGTTTTGAATGGCCATTGTTGATAGGGAGACACGTGAGTTTGAGTCACTTATTTCCAAATTGTAGAACAACAACTGACTTCATTAACCGTATCGTAAATGCAGTCTACAAAGGGTTCCATCATGAATGAGTGGTTGTTAGCGCTCGACAAATAACTGGAAGTCAGCAGTCGCCGTGTTTCCGGGTTCTTGCGTTTTGTTCGAGTGTGCCTCGGTCGAGACTATGATGGTGTTTAATAAGAAAATTTGCTAGAAGTGGTGAGTTTCAGACGCGTAGAGCACCACTGGTGAGCGAAGGATACTTTATCATTTAAAGCCGTAAGCGTGATTGTTTTAGTGTCCTTTGTTTCATGTGGGAAGTTGGCATTTACCCTTCAGTCAATTTAACCACTCTCTTCGGCGTTTACATAATTCGTGCGAAAATTAACATAAAACGATGAGTGGAGATAAAATAACTTGAATAGCATTTAATTTAAGTCACTGCGTTTACTTCTTTACAGTTTTTAACGTAGTATGGATGGATGGATAACTTCTATTATAAGGATGTCCAAAAAATTCACATATAGCACGAGGCAAGAAATCTTATTGAAATCTTAAAGACATTTTATTGATCATTTACATATACCCTTTGATCACCACCCACTGTGGCATTTATGAAAAGAGATTAGAGGTGAATGAGTAACCATTTCAAGCATATCTACGTCCCATGATTTATGAGTTTTGGATAAGAAAATCTCATTGCAAGAATATACTTAGAATGGTCATTAAATCCGAAGACTGGTTGACTAAAGCCCATCATCCTTACCTACCTAATGCTAGTTCCCGTACTCCATGATGGTTCTTCCTATGAACTTCCATCTCTTAAATATAGGGCATTAGGTAGGAAAGGAAGATCTTTAGTCAACCAGTCTTCGGATTTAATGACCATGCAAAATATATTAATGCAATGAACATAATGTAATGTAAGTCCATGAACATATTCCTGCGTCATAGACACTTTTCCCTCAATTATGTTCTTAACAAATTCATTATTTCTCAGGGTGCGACCCCTTGCAATAGTTGGCGATGCAAAACTTGTGGCATCCTTATCACCCAATCACTGCCTGACAAATTCCTTGCTCAGTCTCCCTCCCTCCGTCCCCTCACCTTCCATGTATCTCTCATACTAATGTTGCTTATATCCTCCTATGCCAAGTATGCCCCAGCTTCTACATCGGTCTTACTACGACTGCTCTAAATATCCGTGTGAATGGTCACCGCTCCAGCTCCAACGATCCGCCCTCCCTCTCCGTTTCCCTCCACGTTTCTTCCCACAACTAGCAATATATGACGATATTCTGACGAAGTTTTCACGAACATGGTAAAAAAATATAGCATCGTCACAGGGTGACAGAAAAACACAGAACACACAAAAAAAGAAGAACACATAAAAGAGAACACTCACGATTTTAGATATTTCGGTGGGTCGCCCGCACCTTCATCAGTGATCCTATTACTGATAATCAAGGTGATGATTCTATCACTTTTGAAGATGCGGGCGACCCACCGAAATATCTAAAATCGTGAATGTTCTCTTTTAAGTGTTCTATGATTTTCTGTCACCCTGTGACGAAGTTAGATTTGAATACAAATGATTGGGTGAGTGAAAAACGGCTACGACTCGAATCGAAATAATGAACCCTGATGACCTTGAGAAACGATCCGATACAAATGAGCACGATAAAACAAAATAATAGAAAGTGAAATCCTAAAATGACAAGAATACGAGTCTAAGAACAATTGACTCCTCACTGAGTTATAATTAACTCTCTTCTGGGTATCACGACACGGAAAGTGTCTCGCACAAAGGTCTCTCTCTTCAACAAAGCAACTTTGCTAGTCCTTCTTTCTGATCTCCGCGAGAATACATATCCATCCTATGAAAAGAATCAGTGCCCTGGAACATAACTGTTTGTAGGCGGTGCGAAGTTGTTTGATGTGCTAGATGTGCATATCGCGTTTGTAGGCAGAGTTAATGCAGTCACTCCTCGAGAAAATGTATTTTGTTCGTTCAACAGAGCAAAGGTAGCAAACGTCATTATCCTGGGCGACAGTAAGTTCTGCTGCCACTATGCTGACAAATCAATATAACAGTACAGAGGAGGTAGCTTCGACAAAGTTTTATTCTTCGTGTCCTCCCTTGGGGCTCTCCCCGGTGTTGCGGGGTCCTCGGAAGGGCGGTCAGTACCTGTAGGGGACATACTTTTCCCTTCAATACGCCCGATTATTATCCTCCGCAGCAGCCGTCCTCCGTAGTGCTGCCGATGACCCAACGTCGCTGCCTACTTCTTCCACGGAGGGATTAGTTTGGTCGAAGGACGATGGGTGAAATTACGGGGTGATGAGTACCGCCCGGATTTTTCCTCAAGTGCTAACGTTGCCCTTGGTCGCCATAGACGACAGACTGTACGCCCATCCTCCTCCAGTCGCTGTTCCCTGTCCCCATCTCGCAGCACACGAGATACCAGCTAACGAATCGACGTCAGTTTTCCTTCTCTCTTCTGGAGAGAGTGAACCCACCGCACCAATCTCCCCTGGCGAGGTGTGGTCACGTGGGACAGGAGGGTTGGTGCCGTTGAACCCAAGAAAATGGCTCTCATCACCACACAGACTGGTTAAACTCTAGCGTCCCAAATCTCCCCTCTTCCGGACAATTTTTCTCGACAAATGTCCCTTCAAAAGTTCACACACATGTCCTCACGAAACAGAACTGAATAAACTCGACTACCGCCCGGAGTCAAACCTTGACATACCAACGACTACAAAATGGTATCGGGCCATTGCAATAGAATTATACGTAATTTATTTTATATATAATCTATTTTGCATTTAAAAAATACTCGAAGCAAATCATTTAGGAAATAAACTATTATCCTAAAAGTAACATTAACTTTTGGTACTGTTATGTTGCAGCATATCAATTTTTGGGTTTTTTCATTCACGCTATATGGTTTAAGCCGGCCACGGATCAATTCACTGGATCAATAACATCAAAGCCATACTTGGGATCTTACAAATATTAAACTGGGAAAATTTCGTTGTTCCAGATTAAAAACACTGGGAGACATGATTTCTGGCAAGATTTTTCATTTCAGCTCACAGGGCGTCGGAACTCCGTGGATTTGATTGAGAGGTGTCCAAGGCCAAAGCAAAGGCTTCGAATGAGACACATTGATAGAATTAAATTCTCCGGCATCTCAAACGACGTTTTTTTTCAGATTTCTGCTGTACACATTTCTGATTCAATGCAATGCCCACAGTTTTTCACATCTGAGTCTGAAAATGACAAACATATTAATGCCTAAGTGAAAGAGCTAATCAGAATTGTTAAAATATTGAGCCCCCTCACCCTCAAGGAAAATTCGTATCGACGCCACTACATGATTGGTTTGTGGTGGGAAATCAAAGGTGCAGAACCTCCTTCGTGAAAACTCAAAAAGGACTCCGCCGGATGATCGATCGATCGAACGAGGTGGCGACGCGAAAAAAAATATATAAATAAAACCTTCTTCGCTCGAGAAAAGCAAACGAATGAAGATATCCTCCGTAATGCGAGTACTCGGCACGTTTGGAAGAGGTCCAAGGAGAACGGAAGGAAGGAAGATTATGGTATAAGCGAGAGGGACCACCCTTGGATCTAATCGCAACTCTCCGTACCGCTGAACTTCTTCGGATGTGATCGAGTACGTAAGTAGCGGTTTGGCGACGCGAATCAAATGAGCAAAACTTTTAGCGTTCGTGAAAAAAAAAATCAAAATGAATGACGCACGAATCAAACTACCCCGAGCCGCGTTCCGAAATCCATTCTGCCAGTATTGCTCGTGCTGCCGTTAAACAGAACGTGAAGCCACCGCTGCATGAAATTTCTGAACGGTCAGCAGTAGCTAATAATAGTACTTGCATGAAATTCAAGATGGCCCTTTTGCGTGGCGGTGTATAATAATAAGTGATTTTAAATATTTAAATTATTAATGCTTATCCAAAAATCATTTAAAAGGATCATTCGATTCGAAAAATATTTTTCAATGCCTTGCTTTCGTCACATTTAACATCGATTCGTTGCTTTTTTCTGATGTAAAATAAAATGAATTGGAAACAGCTCTGCGAAAATTTAAGGCGTGGAGAAAAAGACATGTTTCAGTAAACAAACCTCATAAACTCCATTCAGAATAACGTAAACGAATTTGAAAGTGAATTTTTTTAAATCTTAGCATACGCAAATCTTAAAAGAAGAAAGTCAAGCCCTGCCTTGCTTATTACGGCAATTTTATGAATTTTTCTTTTCAAAATTTACAATACACCCGTTGGAAAACAAAAACCGATTGCAAAAATAAGAATTTTTATTCAGCTATACAGGCTTGCAATAAAAAAAAGTTTGTAAAGAAATAAATCAATTCTTTTAGTTAAGGGTGCTGATTACAGTACAACTGACAGAAAAATGCCATAACACACCAGTTCATTACGAAATGATTTTCGTATACTGTGTACAGAAAAATGGTACAATGTAAATGAAATATATAATTTCTACTTCTCAACAATGGTAGAATGAAAAAATGCCTTATTTAATCGACTTTATACATAGTCGCATTACATAAACAGAACTATTGTTGTCCGCAGAAGTAATCAGTTCTAAGTAGACCTTTGCGTGAGATGTTCGTGCAAATGAGTTTGTTCCGAATTGCCATTTCCACCGAAGTTTCGTACTTTCACTAATATATTTATCAAGTTATGGTCAGAGATCCATTTACTTGTGTTTGTGGGCATGGCTCCAAGGGGGTGCCGTAATTCACCTGACCACTTTTGCTACATTAGTGGTAATTTTGCAGTCAAGAATCTGCGAAGGAACACTACACACACACCGTGAAGAAAAATTTTCAACCGATTCAGTCGAGATATCGTGGAAGTTCGTCATACTATAACAGAAACAACAATTGCACTTTCCCCCAAGACATTTTAATGCGTACGACGCGTTTCAGATAAAATATTAAACGCGTCAAATAGGAGCCTCAAGTCAGGGCCTGGTAACAAGTAAGCGTCATAATGGTAACAAGTAAGCGTCAATACCAGTACGGCATTCCGTGCATCTAAAAGAATGCTATGAAAATTTAGCTTTCGTTGTCTAAACTAAAACTAAAATACAGAGATCATGAATGGATCATATACGGTGACTTGAAAGTTATCTTCATGTTGCTTAGACAACAGGGTGGATACACAAAATACCCCTGCTATTCATGTAAATGGGACAGCCATGATAGAGGCCAGAACTGGATAAAAAAGAATTGGCCCTCCAGAATGAATTTAGAACCGTGAGGCAAAAATATAGTTCACTATAGTTTAATTGACCCGAATAAAGTTCTCCTGCCACTTTATATTAAATTGGGATTAATGAAGCAATCCGTGACGTCTCTGCCATAAGTCAGTAAATATTTTTATATATATTTGTGGAAAGTTTCCCACATTGACAGAAGCAAAACTGCAAGGAGGAATCTTTGTTGGGCCAGTCATGCGGAAACAATTTAGGGATGAAGTATTTGTGACAAAAATGGAAACAGTTCAGAAAGAGGATAGCTTTCAAAGAAGTAGTACATATTTTTTTCGGAAACAGTAGAGAGCCCAAATCTTGAGCGCATAGAGGAGAACGTAGTCTAAATTTCAAATTTTAGGCAGCTCTATGAGATTGAAAGTGGACACTTCCTCTATTCACATTTCAACTATTTTCCCAAAAACCTTGTGCAGTTAGTGAGGAGCAGGGGGGAAGGTTTCATCAGCATGTAAAGAAAATGGAACGTAGATACCACGGCCGATGGAATGTCAACATGATTGCGGATTATTGCTGGATGCAACAAAGACATCGTCCGCCGTTGTTCAAAGTAAAAGGTGTACCAAGAGAAGCACTGAGGTGAAACGACAACGGAAATATAGAGGTTGTAGAGGTGAATAAGCAACAAAAGACTTATTGTATGTCTTAAAGTAATGCGTAAGTTACTTTTTAGGTAATTACAACAATTAAAACAAGGCAAAAGAGAACTGTTTACTATTCGTTACTGATTTATTCCTCTTCTTGAAACTTCCTCTTGAAATGCTCATTTTTTTCTCCATTTATAATTTTTCACAACACCAATCATATCAACCAATTTATTTTTTAAATAACAAATTACTTGAAACATGTACAGCTCTCAAACCAGCATCACGGAATTCCCCATCGAAAACTTCATCGGCATCACCAATACCTTTCAAAGAACTCATGTTTATATCAACTTCACTTCACAAATGATTCTAATTTGACTTATCAAAGTACCCTTTTCGATAAGAAAGGACCAGGGAATAAGACAGGGAAGGCCTGCTTCTACATTTGTAGTATGCCTATAGAGGGAAACACTGTCGCGATAGCTAGCGCCATTGGCGACTGAGGGGATAATTAAGCAGTCTCATGCAATGAGTTTCGTTGAATCAAATGACAATGACGTTGGTCTGATAGCCAATGGGAATGAGGAAATCAATTCCATTAGGAGAATTCCGGCGAAGTAATAGGGAATTCGTTGCATTCTCTAGAATAACAAAGCTACAATAATGGGGTAGATGGTTACGATGATTAATATTGTCAATAGTAAACAATTCATGGACTCAAAGTCAATAAAAAGAAAACTAAAGTAATGAAAGTGGGGCTAAAGCAAGAGTTGAATATTTATGTGGATGGAGAACCTCTGGTGCAGGTAAAACGATTCAAGTACCTGGGAACTGAAGTGACGGAGGATTGGAAGAGTGAAATGGAGATAAGAACAAGAATTGGTATGGCTAAGGTGGCATTTAGGAAGAAAAGGACTATACTAACTAGTAAAATGGAGCTGGAACTGGAGAAGAGAATCGTCAAGTGTTTTGTTTGGAGTGTGTTGTTGTATGGTGGGGAAACGTGGACGATAACAGAAAAGGATAAAAAAAAGATAGAGAGTTTAGAAATGTGGATTTGGAGGAAAGTGCTTAACATAAAGTGGTCTGATAGGGTTAGGAGTGAAGAGGTATTGGAGAGAATAAAAGAAGGAAGAAAGCTCTTAAAGACCATTGAAGATAGGAAGAAGAGCTGGATGGGACATATACTGAGATGGAAATGTTTGTCACGAGATGTACTGGAAGGAATGGTGGATGGAAACCGCAAAAGAGGAAGAAAGAAAAGAAAGATTTTTGACGCCCTGAAGGATGGAGGGAGTTACAGAGAATATAGTGTAAGAATAGAGAGTATAAGGGTAGAAGTAGGAGGCATGAGCATGTAGAAACGCTTGTTTTCTGGAAAAAGTAATCTCCCTCGGGAGGGTTGGTCGTAAAAAGGGAAGAAATCGGAGCTGTGAGCACGTAGAGACGCTCAAATTCTAGAGAAAATTCTGTAGAAATAGGAAGGAAATAGGTTGGTAACTGTCGAAAAAACATGGAAACACGCGAGAGATCGGAATGAGGAATTGGATCGGAATGCAGAAAAAGGTGTTCTCCGGGTAAGGAAATGGAGAAAAGCGACTTGAAAGTGACAAAATGGGCATTAACAGCTTCGAAAATGTCCATTTCGAGGTCGCGTTCCGTCCCACCCCAGCACCCCTGATTCATTCCATAGGCCCACCAGCTTGTTGGGTGGGGGGTATGGAGATATGGAAGAGATGAAATAAGTGACATCCCTCTGGTGGAAACGCTGGAAATACGGAAATATGGCGTCGTCGTGCAAGTGAAAATCTAGTAAATAGGTGATTTTTGAGACTAAATTTCCCAGAAAGTATAAAAAATCTGTTGAACAACGTAATATAAAATGAGATGCGGTTCCTTCAGCTTCAAAATGATGTATAAAGTAGTGGTTTAGGTACTCGAGGAACCCGGCAATAAGAGATCAAACGGGGGCCGTAAACAGCAAATTAACCCATTGTTTATATTAATGACCTTAGTTCAAGAGTTAGCAGTAAAATAAGATTATTTGCAGACGATACAGTAATCTACCGTGAAATGAGCGAAGACGAGGACTTTGAAGCTCTGTCATTGGACCTTCACAACGTTCATTCGTGGTGCCAGGAGTGGGGGGTCAGAATTAAATATCAGCAAATGCACCACAGTTCACTTCCTTCGAAAACCATCACAAAAATGCCATACCTATACCGTGGGTGGAGTAAACATAAAATCTTCAGACACAATAAAATATCTTGGAATTACCTTAGCATCTGATATATCGTTGGAATAACACATACGAAACATATGCGGCCCAACATTAAAGAAACTATGTTTTGTCAAGCGTATAATAGGAAAGTCCTCGGATGAAAAAGTCAAAGAGAGATACTACTTCGCTCTGGTTAGGCCACACCTTGAATACGCCGCGAGCATTTGGGACCCTGGTCAAATAGATTTATCCAAAAAAATTAGTAAAATACAAATGAAAGCAGCGCGCTTCGTTAGAAACTGCGACGAGCGTACATATAGTGTCTCACAACTGTTAGAGGAATTAAGGTTGGAGCCCCTAGAGACTCGGAGGCTACACGCTAGGCTTAGGTTGCTTGATAAATTCAGAACTGATATTTTTCAGAGCGACATTGAGAATATTATCATGACTCCCAACTACATTTCTAGGTCTGACAGAAGCGATAAAATAAGAGAGGTACACTGCCGAACAGATAGGTACAAGAACTCGTTCTTTCCGCGAACAATAAGCGACCGCAATAAAAATTGAGCTCCACTAAATACACTCCTATAATACATGTCACTATTCCATCTCCAAAAACTTACACCTTTACACGGCTGGTGACCTGATACCCCCTGCCACACGCCCATGCGGCGGATCGCAGGGTATTATGTAGATGTAGAAAGGTAAATGATAACCGTTCGATCCAAGTTTGCTCTTGAAGATGAAGTAAAAATGATGTTGTGTATGTTTTTGTAATTGATACAGGTACTTCTGTGTTCAACCCGATTCTGAAGATTGTACATGAGAGAAATTTACGTTCACATCGAGGTAATTGGCATTGTGCTGTAATTGTATCGTGTACATTATTGTGCACTTGGGAGTTTAACGGTAGCTTTGTGTCCTGAGTAGAAGTCGGCTACTATTGATGTTACATTTCGTGGTGTGTAATTTATTTGACATATGCAAATTTGGCTTGTGTTATTGACCGCTGAGTGGTCTGAATGACAATGGTGCATACCAACAGTGTCATGTTTGAGGACGAAGTCGCGGATCCGCAGCGGTTTAGTGTTTGGCCCCGTTGAAGTTATTTTTAGTCACGCGTAAGTAAGATCTTTTGGTAAATGTTCTTGAAACAGGTCTATCGTTTAACATTTCTCCACCCATGTATATTGCTGTTTTTCAACTAAAATTAGTTATCAGTTTTGATCAAGATATATCAAGTGCTGTAAGCGACTATTGACCGCTGCACGATTTTTCGCGTAATGGGCTTAATAGTTGAAAACCTCTTCTATCTTTGATGCTGCTTTCATTTGTTGTTAATTATTATTGTTTTTACTTTCGGGTGCATTATCCCTTCACTTGGGACTACAACCTTGGCGTGGTGCAAGGGCTTGCGAGTTCGCTGAAATCATACTTTCAAAGTCTAGTATGCATTTCTTACCTGAAATTTACAAAGTGATTAAGTAAATCATTCGAATGGTAGTCCACAATATTTATCGTGTCTTAACATAAAGTAGAACAAGTGATTTCTTCATGATCTTCATCAGTCTTCCTTATAACCCGTAGTATTTGTAAAACGAAATTTTTGTGTATGCCAAGATGGATAATTAATACCCTGATAATGTATCGTAATGCATACCTTCATCCTTGTGTATGTCAGATGCTATTCTATATTGGTTACTCCTAAATCATATTGATATATTTATTTGAATAGTTCAGTCTACTAATAATTCTTTGCTGATACTTATTGATTTTGTCTATTTGTGGCCAATGCTGTTTATGTCTTTGAATTGTATATGTTATTTTGCCGTGCGTATGCTACATTCCTGTCCATTCAAGGTTTTCATCCTATTCTCTGCTTTATTTTGTTCACCTTACTTATGTCGTTACATTATACAAATTGACTTTCGCTTCTGTAACATTTATGCATACTGTTAAAACTTATTAAAGGTTTCCGTTGTCCAAAATTGACTTTTCTTTAGGCACTCCCAGTCATTTCCTCTCAGAAATTGTGTTCTTCCATTGTTCCAGGGGATTCAGCGATGAATAAAGAATGGAATAGAAATTCAAGTCGCCGCCATATTGCCACAGACGAGCCACCTGGTGGCTGGAGGAATATTCAAAAGAAACCTACACTATGGGGCCTTATGGAAGCGGGACTTCCCATTCTTCTTTCCTGATAGGAATTCCAGTAGAGCAAATGAGTCGTCGTTAGGGTAATCAAATACTATGCAAAGAGGGGAAGCAAATGCGCCACTTCCAACCCGCAAAATGGTGAAGAAAAACCGAACCTTCCGTTTTGGGCACTCTCTTGTGACAGTAGGAGTCGGAGTTGGCGGGGGGGACGACGTCGTCTGTGTGGATATGAGAGGCGGGCAAGGTGGATTTACTGTGCAAGTGAGCTTTTTCGAAGGCGGGGAGGAATCGGATCGACTGGCGGCCGGCAGAGAGCGGTGATGTGATGTGATGTGAGGGGTGAGTGGGGGGGGGGGGCTATTGATTTCGTCATTCCCCTTCTCTCTCACACGCTCTAGTCCACATGCTGTCCCAGGAAGGAGGGATTCCCGCCTTCAGCAAACGCACATCGCCTCCATCCCCTTCCCCCCCTCCCCCTATCGACGAAGGATCTTGTGACGACAACAAACCCTGCCGAAGGACTTCATCGAGCGCTCCAACAGGTCATCGGTATAATCGGCGTGGACTCGCGCCGGCCCAGGTTTCCCAGCAACCTCGACCCTCCCACACCCATACCGCTCTTCCGCATGTCATAGGAGGAGGTCAAAACTACTGGGGTAAGCTTCCTGAAAGAGTCGGATGGCTCTACCATGAAATGCCTAACCTGTCATCGAATAACTAGTAGAAAATATACATATGTAGAGGTGTCTGTATGTTAGTTATTCTTCTCCTCGGTAACTGCCGTATTAATCGACCAGAAATTTTGATTAATTCTAGGGTACATTCAAACTTGTGCAATTGTTCAAATTTCCCGGTCAATTCCAAGATGGCATACATTTTATGTGCTTTCTGCTTCATTTTTCCTAAATACTTATCCCTCGGCCTTCATCTTGGGACTGTCCCCTCTATTTGTCTTCCATTAATGACCTTTACAAACTCATTGTGCCTAAGGGTGCGTCTTTTTTCCTGTACTGTGATCCATAGTCCTTTCCTCTTCTACACTTCCGTTTACTTCTTCATTTCCAATTTCAATTGCCCATTTCTTTTTCCGTCCATTCTTCGGCATTCACCCTCAACACCAGGTATCGAAGGCTTCTATTCTTCTTTTCTGGTCTGTTATTCCAACAGTCCATGCTTCACATCCATAGTGTGCCACAAGAATGTTCTAACATACTGCTACCTCGTTTGCAGTCTCCTGTCTTCTTCTTCTTCGAAGACAGCAGTTGTCTTGTAGCATTTTTTAGCATACTCCCCCATTTATTTCCTCTTTGGACAATTTATCCTCTGCGGACTATTTATCCTCCTGACTTAGCCGAAGGAACGACATCTGTCGCGCCAACGACGATCGCGAACTCCAGCCATCTCCGCGACTCAGCATCTCCTGCCAGCAAGCCCTGTCTGCAGCGTCCTGTCCACCGCGTCCTGTCCGCCGCGTCCTGTCCGCCGCGTCCCCTCACCAGATCCTCTCTCGTTTATATAGCAGTTGGAGACAGAAGACTACGAGGATGTGCTAAGGCAGAAGTGCTGGCCACAAAGGCAAAAAAACCAGAAATCCGCGATCGGAGATGGAAAGTACATAGTTCCTAATCTCCAATTGCAATCCTACACCCCATGTGTTCCCATTCCACAAAATTACCTCCTCTCCAAGGCTGCCAATCACCTGTTCCCCCTTATTCCCCATCGCAACGTTCACTTTTGACCTTGCCGAAAACTTCCCCTCCGAGGTAACAAATCGCCTCTTTTCCTCTGCTCACCCTTTCCACTCTCCCACCGTCTGAACTTCCCCTCCTCCGACGGAAACCGCTAATCGGTCTCTTTTGATATAGACCGTGGTCTTGAGAGGTTCTACTCTTGCTGTCTCGTATAGTTGGTGATTGATTTTGAAACTTAGACGTCAGAACACAGGTTGGCTGACCCTTACTTTGTTTGTACGTGTTAAGTTGCTGAAATATATGATCTCTCATTTGGTGGTATTTTATATACTTGATTGTTCCTGATTCCTCCTGTCTCCCTCACTCGTATTTTGGGAAGAATTAGTTTTTAGGGCATTCTCAGAGAGAGACATCTACGACTCTCCCCTCGATTGCTTCAGTCTTTTTTATCATGAACGCCTCCTTAGATTTGGTTATTCTTCGCTTTATGTCGGTTGCACTTCTTCCATCCCACGTGATGGTACTTCCGAGATTGGTGAAGGAATCCACTCGCTCTAATTTTTCTCCTCTCAGCAAGACTTCTACATTTAGCTTCTCTCTTCCACATACTAGGATTGTAGCCTTCGCCATTTTAATTTATTTTCATGTTGTACAAGTCCCAGTCTTTTTCGGTATCGCTGTCATTATTATCCTTTGGAAATACTCGGAATCTTTGGTTACTTAGAACAGGTCGTCCTTGGCTTTACCTCCGAGCGCTTCGATGATTTCTCCGTTGACGTCGTTTGCTCCAGGTGATTCGTTTTTCTCTTCTTCGGTCATCCCTCAGTGTGAGTGGGCCGCCCCGATCTTCTCCCTCGCTCTCGTCTTTGATTAGGTTTTCTTTCGGTGGCTTCGGCCCTTGGTAGAGTTCTCCGATGCATTGCTTCCGTCAATTCCAAATGTCTCATCCTTGTATCAGTATCACGGACTTAGAATATGCATCAGTATACTTCCATTCGCACCCCTGATGTTTTTGCTTTTTGTTTTTCTCTCTCTTAAGTGTTTCTTCACTAGATTGTACGATGATTAGGTGTTCCCCTTCTTCATGTTTTCAATGACTTCCTCATAACAGCTCCCAATCCAATCCTCCCCTACCTTCTCACATTCTCGGTTGTCTTAGTTCCTAAGCTTCTGGTAGAGGGTTGCCTCACCTTCGTTTCTGGGGTACTTGTATTTTCTTCCTTCCTCTATTAATTTCTTAACCTCTGTCGTAATCCATGGCTTCTTCGTGTCGGCTCCCTTGCTCACCAATCTGCTACTTCTGTGATTTTCCTCTTCAGCTCATCCCATTTTCTTCCTTACTCATTTCTCCTTCGTCTTCTAGTATCTTGTCGACGGCTGTGGCGAATCTTTCCCTGTCCCCTTCTTCAGCCAGTATTTCCGTGTCCCATCTTGGTTCATGTTTTATCTTCTTAATTTTCTTGTATCGAGGCAGCTCTCCATGGCTACTAGGTTGTGGTCACTATTTATATCCGCACTGGGATAGTTCTTGCACTGCTTTACTAGGTTCTTGTATCAAAATCTGACAAGTATGTAATTTATTTGTTATATGGAAATATCACCTAACATCTTGCATGTATACTTCCTACGCCGACGCTGCTCAAATATTATTAGCAACTAACATATTCTTCTTATTGCAGAACTTGACCAGTCTTTTTCCTTTAGAATTTCTCTTCCCCAGTCTGAAATATCTTACTCTCTTCCCATCTTCCACCACTTCGTTCCAATCTTCCATGATGATGAAGTACTTTCTCCTTCACTGCTCCGACGACTTCTTCAACTTGCTCGTTCACTTCCTCTTTTTCTCCTTCCGTACGGCTAGACGTCTCCATATCAACTCGCTCAATCACGGTGTCCGTAGGTTCTCCTTCTTGCTTCAGCATCAGAATTCTCTTACAGTGCTGCCACAATGAATTCACTCTTCTGCCCCATTCTGCCTACACTAAGATGTTATGCCCACGAACCAGTATATATTTTTCACATTATCTGTTACCGTCTGTCTCTCTCGCAGGCCATGCTCTACTCCTACACTTCAAACAATCGGAATAACACTGAAATGAAATACAACATAAAAAGGTCCTTTCGCGGGGATATTCTCGTCTCGCTGGTGCCATAGGCCGTTCGCCGCGAATGACGTCAAATTGAACACACGCTCGGAAATTAATTATTCATGGCCCTCCTTCCTTTGAAAACGACATCGCTAGAGGAGTACCTACGGAAGCGAAGGAATGGAAAAAATAATCCTTCGAAGGGCGTTTTAAGGATCGATTCCTTAAGTATGCAGAGCCTTTCACATTGAACAGAAATTAAATCAGTTATGGCGATTTTCGTTTACGTGCATATTTGTGCGAAACTTTACACCCGTGTACTCATGAGTGACATGTAGTGATACAAGTGAAAAGATGAATCTTTCCGATTACATTTCCTGGAAACTTAATTTATTTCAAGATGTAGCATTATGGCACTTGGTATATATTTCGAAATTGCTCAATCCTATGGGTGGCAGAGCTTTTCCCCTAAATACGTAATAATAAGTTTCGTGTTATTACAAATATTAAGGGGTCATTCCGTGTAACAAAAAACGTATTTATATTTGATTTCCGCTTAAAATTAGGATTCCGCGCCGTACACCCAGGTCATAACAATGCTTTAATCACGGCGATATTTTAAAAATATATGATTCTTGCATCATTTATGAACCTACGTGCATGTTTATTTCACCACCGTCTAAACAGATGTATACACTGACGGGAAATGAGGTTCTGGAATCTTTTTCCGACTTACCAAACACGTCAATAAAATGTGCACTAATAACTAACCATTTCTGCTCCAGACACCTAAAATATGTCGTATGTTTCGCATCGAAAGGGACTAGAGAAAGTTGAGTTGGAGACGTTTCACCACACGATCGCGTGAGTTACCGAAAAAAAAATTGTAGCCTTCCGTTTCCATTGCTAAAAAATACTTCTGGTATCGATGACATACCTTAGCCATTAACAACGCGTTTTATTGGCACATAATATGCATGTTATTCATCAAATTCGCGCGTTTTGAGGTGGATCTGGCCCGACTATGTCAGCCAAACCAAATGCTTGATTACGCACCATAATTTGGTTTGAAAAACTCGCTTTCACTGATCACACAGGTTATCCATGGAAAATCAAAAATTAAGGCACAAAATAAGAGCAGATTATTCCACGAATATGCATAGTAATGACCACATACATCGATTCACAGGAGCCGACTACAGCGCCATTTTTACCGAACTATCGCGTTTGCTATTAACTTACGGTTAAATTCTTTCATGACTTAAATAAATAGATGATAAGACTCCTATATATTATTGTGAATATATTTCCCAGGACTTATTGCTTCTCATCAAGTTTTAATCACTAGCTGAAATGTCTTTCCAGTTAAAATAGACGTTTTTCCGACGTAATTTGAGCAATCTCCATTGGAGCCCACGTTGAAATCTCCCTTTACGGAGCAGAGTTTAAGAAATACCACCCTTCAAACTTTTTACTATCTCGGTTAATAATACCTACTCTTACTCCCAAGGCCATGTGTACCCAAGGTGGTACTTGGCCTCACCAACGTAGTTGCCTCTTGTCTTTCGCATGCTCTTCTGCTGTTCTTATCTTCTTAGCCATGTCTTTCTCCACCTGGTCTTTCCACTGCAGTTAAGGCCTGCCACGTGTTCTTCGTCTTCATTCGGGTTTCCTTCCCATTTCTGGTATAGGGTGCTTGATTCTTCCCTTCTGATGATGTGGCCGGTCCATCTTAGCCTTCTGCTTTCAGCTTCCGCCACGATATCTGGCTCCTTGAAAAGACCTCTGATTTCCTGATTGTGTTTTATCCTCCTTGTGTCGCCTTCTTTAGTTGGTCCATAAATTTTACGTAGGATTTTGTTCACAAAGGTTTTAGTAATTTTTTTCTCTGCGTTTTTGTCTAAAATCCAGGTTTCAGCTCCATAAATGGGGATGGGTCTAATTATAGCTTGGTAGATCTTCAGCTTAGTATGGTGAGATCATATTTTCGACTTTAATACGCTGTTTAGTGCATACACGCTTCTGCTAGCAAGGTTTATTCTGTTCCTCATTTCAATATGTTCATCACTTTGCGAGCTGACTATGGTTCCTAAGTATTTGAAACAATCCACCTGTTCATAGTTGTATTCTATGTCGTTCATGTTTACATCTTCGATTCTCTCTCTTCCGAATTTAACAAATTTCGTTTAGTTATCATTGATTTTCAATCTCATAGTCTTTGTCTCTCTAATAGGAATTTTAATCATTTACTGAAGTTCCTCCTTAGTCTCTGCTAGTAATACCACACCGTCATTAAAAGCAAGTGAGCTTATCTTCTTTCCTATTCTTACGCCATAGTCTGTACCTCAAGTTCTTTGAGTGCTCCCTCAAGAGCTATATTGAAAAGTGTAGGTGATATAATAACTCCAGGTTTTATTTCAAAGGTAAATGAGAACTCATTTTCTATTTTAACCTTACATTTAGACCCTTTAATACTTAAGCTGGTAAATTTGATTAGTTATTTTGGGATTCCGAAACTTTCCATTTTATGCCATATAGCTTTTCCCTGTATATACTGGCATACGCTTAACTAAAATCCACAAATAGTCCATAGAAGGATTTACCATATTCCCAATATTTTGCGACAGCTACTTTAAGGATGTATATTTGATCTCTTGTGGGCCTACCCCTTTGGAACCCCGCTTGATGCTCTTCAATTATCCCCTCTGTGTATTCTTCAAGCCTTCTCTGGCTTATCTTAGATGGCACTTTATAGGATGTGCTTAAGAGCGAGATTCCTCGATAATTATTGGGACCCGGTTTATCTCCTTTTTTGTGGATTGGGACTATTACTGCTTTCTTCCAATCCTCAGGCATGTCTTCTTCCTCCCAAACTTGTGCTATCTGTTTGTGTAGCCGTTCTGCTAACTCCAATCCTCCAGCTTTTAATATTTCGACGCAGATCCCATCTTCACCAGGAGCTTTTTCATACCTATTATTGTTTTCAAGATTTCATCCACAGTCGGTTTTTCAATGTTTGGCTGAACGTTTAAATAGGCTTGGGTATCTGTTTCTCCGATGTCTTCATCTCCATTTAGTAGTTCTTGGAAGTAGTCCTTCCAGATATCTAACACACTCGTTTTCTCCACTATTTTTTGTCCAATTTTCTGAACTCCATAAGCTTTAGGGGTATAACCTCCCTTAAAGAGTTTCACTGTTTTTTAAAAACCTCTAGGGTTTTTACAGCTGTCAATTTGTGCCTTTTCTAAAAGATGTTTTAGATACTGTCTCTTTTTATACCTAAGGAGCTTATTTGTTTCTCTCCTTAAATTGGCATATTTTCTTCATTTTGGTTTCCTAATCATGCTTCTTCACAAACTTTCCGTTCTTCTATTTTATATTTACATTCATCGTCAAACCATGGTTTCTTCCTTAGCCTTTTTGCTTTTCCACGTACCTCTCGTCGTTTCTGGCACTGCTGTTATAAAAACACTCCAATTATTTTCTAATGTATCTTCCATGCCTTCCAGGGCTTGAAAACTGTTTTGTGGTTTTACTCGGAACTCTTCCCCTACTTCTTTGTTCTTCAACTTTTCAATTGCCCATCTATCCTCTAGACTTGTATTTTTTTTCTTTTTTCTACTGCTATACGCTGAATGACTTTTATCAAGACTAGATTGTGGTCCGATGCACATTCCGCACTTGTAAGGCTATGGACATCCAAAATGCTAGATTTGTGTCTTTTGCCAATTAAGTCACGGTCAATTTAATTTTTTACCAAGCCATTTGGAGCCACCCATGTTTCTTTGTGTATACTCTTATGAGGGAACACAGTGTTCATAACTTTGAGATTCATGAATTCACTAAAGCTAAGCAGTCTTACTTCAATGTCATTTGTCTTTTCATGAAGGCTGTATTTTCCTCCAACTAGTTTCCATGTTTTCTTTGCCAATTCTTGTGTTGGCATCCCCAAGAACTATTCTTAAATCATATTTTGGTAACTTATTAGTTAGCTCCTCGAGCGATTCATAGAATATATCTTTATCTTCTTCATCTGCTTCTTCTGTTGGTGCGTAAATGCTGACTAGAGACATGTTTCTAAATCTACCCATAATCCTAATATTGCACATTCGCTCGTTAAACGAGTTAAAATTTATCACAGCTGTGGTCCATCTTCTTCTTATGGCGAATCTTACTCCTCCGTAGTATCTACCATCATTTGATCCGCTATAATAGAAAACATATTCTTTGGTATTTATTTTCCCTGTCAGTGGCCATCTCGTCTCTTGGAGACTATACCCATATCCATAATAGAACTATATCCATATCATATTTATTGAGTTCATTTGCCAGGACATCCACTGCACCAGGTACTGCCAGACTTCGTACATTCCAGGTTCCCATTCTCAGTTCCTTTTTACAGAGCCGGGTCTTGTTCCGTGTAATGCAATCCTGATCCGAGGCTGTTTGTTGGTGATTCGTAACACGGTTAATAATACGCTACTCTAAAATGTTACTTTTTTAAAGTGTTCATGATATCTGGAATAAGTGACTCAGAGATCACAGCCGCCGTAAGAAAGTTACGTTACCACGCTTCCATCGCGATCGTGCGAGTAAATTCGAAATTTGACGCGTTAACATAAAACGTAAATGTGTTTTTTACCCGGCATTATACCTTGATATTTGTTAGCGACCATTTTAAAAATATAAACGTATTATTCCACGTTTATGAGAAAATCTGTACTTATGTAAACAAATTACTTCGATATATGTGTCAAGTGCCATAAGGCTCCGAGTTAAAATATATGATTGAGTTGCCAGGAAACCAAATCGGTAACATTATTTTTAAACACTTTTACCTAGATACATATATATTACGAATAAGTCCACCGATTTAAAGTTTCATGCAAATCAGTAGAGAACGAAAGTTGCCCCAGCCATCTTCAGTTATGTTGCATTCTTAAAGTTGACCTTCACATCCGAGGATACCTATAATACAGAGACAGAGGGAGGGAGTACAGGGGGGGTAGTTGGTAGAACGGTGGGAAAAATTAACAAGAGAGAAGAAGGGGGAATAGTAGAAGGGAATCGATCCTCCCTTGTTCCTCTCCCGTCCCTCTCAAGCGCCTCCCGCTTTCTATGTCATCCACTCCGCTGCGCACACCTCCCAATCATTTCACGAGATTCATTCTCAAAGCGGCGCCGTAGAGCGGTTCTCGGGCGCGATCACACAAACCGCTTTGGACAAAGGATCCTCCGTCTCGCGGCACAACTTTGTTCGTCCAATCCGGTCAATAAATAAAGCCCAGAGATGTCAGAGGGAGGCACACGGGAGGGTGGCTGGCGAAAGAGGGCCTTCTCACGTGGCGAGATCCTTCCTTCCCGAGTCATGCACAACATGTATAGAGAATTATAAACAGTTCTCATACTTCACACGCTCTAATTCTATGCTGAAAATACTGCACATTTAATCTTATTTATACAGATTTAGAAAATCCACGAATACCAATGGGACTCGGACAGAGCGACGGACGAACTCAATCACTGCCAATCGGCGAATTCCGAAACTACCATATTGATTGTTTACTTCAGTCATTCATTTCTTCCGGAAAAACTTAAAAGTAATGCACGAGTCGAACGATGCCCTGCATGTGGAGATCGAGATATCGCAACACTCGCTACTTCGATGGAAGTAACCTTCCCTGTTGGTAAGGCTGCCTTCAACGATGGCGGGGAGGGTGCCTTTTCCCAACCCTTGAACTTGCGTTCCCTTCGGTGAGGGGCGAACGTGGGAGGGAGGGGTGGTGGGAGAGGGTGGGGAGGGGTGGTGGGAGAGGGTGGGGAGGGGTGGGGAAGGGAGGAGAGGGTGAGCACACGAAAGCGATGATTCGATGCGGAGCCATCTCCCGATGTCACGGAAACCTTGGGCTCTCTCTCGGAGGGGGAGGAGGAGGAGCGAGGGGAGGGGAGGGAGGCGAAATCATCGTTGGTGCGTGACGAAAGCCTAGAGATTGGCAATAAAAATAAATAAGAAAAACTATAAAACAATGCAACATCTTCAGGTGAATGGGGTTCTGGTGCTACCTATAACTATATTGGAATGGATTCATTTCCCATCAGTTGAACGTAAAACTGGTTTTCGATAGGAGAACCGCGGACAAGAACAAATTAAGCTCATAAGAGGAGGTAACGCTCTAAAGCCATGAAAACTTTGAGATTTGTTGAGGCTGTAAATCCATGGCATTATCGAGGCCGTATACTTCCCGACGCCCCCGAGAGTTCCAAGCCTCCGACCTTCAGGTGAATTGGAGTGGCACTACTCACCGTTAGACCGAAAGTTGGCGGTTTCAGCGACCTATTAGGCACTGTCACCGTCAGAAACTCTTCCCCTTTCAGGCAGCCGCGTAAGCCCCCCCCCCTCCCAGGAAAGAAGTAAATGTAACCGAGATTGTACCAATAAACACACAGTATTTTTTCCGAATTAACAGGTGTCATGATAGCCAAAAGCAGGGTTGGGCAACCGCATATTCAAGTGCAGCTTGATGAAGACCCTCTTCTTCCCAAGAACTACAACCCCGTCGTGGGGGAATGACTTGCGTGTTCCGACGACCACTAGAGCTGAGCCTGCCGGAGCAACGCCCGTGGTAGGACCGATCACCCATGCTAAATGGGGTTAGTCGAGGGTTAGGAGACAAACGAATAGTAGTCCACGCAGGATCTGTATCTCAGTGAGGCGGCTTCAAAAAGCCCCTCAACCGAATGTGGTGGCCTCTCAGTGTTGGTGTCACGCAGAAAATACTACTGGGAAGACAATGGAAAACCAACTCAATCAAATAAATCTTGAAACCATGGGCAGGGCTTATACGAAAATGAATTCTGGCAACTACGGGACTGGGCCCAGGCCGTTAGTCGTGCTCGGCAGCAGCAGAGGGAGTAAGGCCCCAGCGGTAATCTTCACACGAAATCCTTGCATGGAATTAGAGGCAGAATCAGTAGAAATGGAGATGCGGAAGAGGAAGGCAACCATCTGAATAGGCACGTGGAATGTTAGGGCTATGCTAAGGACAGGGCAAGTTAGAGAATTTAAAGGAAGAAATGGAGAATGTGGGTGTAGACATCATGGAACTCGGTGATATAAGATAGCAGAGACTATTGGATTGATGACTATAGAGTAATATATAGCAGAGGGGATGAAAGCTAGTGTGGGGTTGTATTCATAAGGAACGGGACACATGGTAGAACAGTAGTGTACGAAGAACAGGTGAGTGGTAGAATCATAGTCGTTGAGCAGATCCAAAGAACTTAGTTATAAACCAGGTCTATATGCCTGCCTCAAATCATAGGGAGGAAGAGGTGTATAGGGTGTGTATGATCAGGTGGAGGAAATGATTGATCGAATACCTTGGAGCAAGCAGTTGATAGTTATGGGGGACTGGAGTATGGTGGTTGGTGAAGGAAGAGATGGGCGGGAAGTGGGTGATAATGGACCAGGAAGGGGAAATGACTGTGGCGAGAAAGCTAGCTGTCGAGTGCTTTCGGAGACCTTATCTAGTAATCTCGAATACAAGGTTCAGGCATCGCCCTCGACGCAATCAATCAAGGAAGAAGCCATAGATGCAAATAGTTCCCTGATGGATTATATAATGGCAGGAGACAGATTCAGGAATAGTTCTAAAAACTGGCATAAATACCCAGGGGCCGATGCACACACATCAAAACTTATTCGCAACGGTATATTGAGTTTAACTCAAAAAGATATAAAGGGGAAGGAAGGTATGAAAGTGGAGTAGGAGGCATTGACTGCGGGAGGTAAGGAAAAGTATCAAGACCAGTTGATAAAATCATGGTCGCAGATCGTGGAGAGAGATCAGTGGAATATGAATAGTGAAGTTTGAAAAAAGGAACTGTAGATGTGGCGAGTCCAACCAAAATTAAGAATACCGTGGGTCTAATGGAGGGAGAGATTATGGAAATGCAGGAGGGAAGGAACTGAAAGTATGTCAACTCAGAAGGAGCTCAGAAGGAGGAAATGTAGAAAAATCAACAACAGGCTCCATAGAGAAACAAAGAAAGCAAGAGAAGCATGGTGAATTTCTGAGAAAATTTTCAAAAAGATAGAAGATCAGACGATCTGTATAGGAAAGTAAAGCAATCGGCGGCAGGCGCCAGTAAGGAAGGTGGAATTGCAGCGAGATAACAGACAGGAAACAGGAGAGTTAATCTAGGAGCCAAAAGATATCCGGGCCAGCCGGGATGGTGGAAGGAATACGTCAAAGAGCTGTGTCTTAAGGAAATAAGCCCCAGTACGTTGGATATAGAAAGGGAAGATTGACATAGACAGAGATGACGTCAGACCAGGTATCCTCTATAATGAAATAGAAAAAGCACTACTAGACGTGAAAAGGAAAAAGGCAGTTGATGTTAACATAACTTCATAGTTTCTAAAGAGTGTGGGCCAGAGCGGAAGAGGGAAACTTTTGCGCTAGTTAGTAGGACGTAGGAGGAGGAGGAAGTGTGGTCGGAGGGAGACTACACTAATATACATTATAACGAAGAAGAACAAGGCTAAAGCGTGCGAGGAGGACTATAAGTACAATAAGCTTAATATCCCACGAGGCCGAAGCAATCCTTAGAATTGTAAATAGAAAACTAAAAAGAGCAAGACTATCGAATACCTGGTTGGTGACCACCAGTTCGGTTTTCGGAGAGGGACGGGAACGCGTGTTTGAGTGATGACGAAATAAGACAGAAACCTAGAATGTGGGCAGGTTGTAGACCGCCGCGCCAATGGTTTTGGTGACGCCGCCGCCGCCGGTCTTTCGTGTCGGCGGCGCGGCGCCGTCATAGGCCATTGCCCCCGATGCGTCGGGGGCAATGGTCGGTATTAGTAGTAGCAGTAATAAGTGAATATAACTATACTTATATTCACTTATTACTGCGGACTCCTCATAACAACGTAAAACTTGATAACTAATGAAAAAAGAGAGCAGCTCATTTGCCCATATTTGATGTACTGTTGAAAATAGTATTTCAATTTAATCTGTGCGATAGGAATTAACGAAGTTACCATTTTGTTTTGAGCCAGCAACCACACGTCCACGCTTCCTCGGCATGGGTTTTACTCAGCTCAAGCCTTTAGTGCCCATGAGTACGTTAGTTTCCCGCTTGATGCCGTCCTAATCAACATTGCGAAATAGGAGATTCAAATAATGATATAACAGGCCGCATAATCGAACAAGGTGACGGATATCCTTCCGTGCTCCATTTATTTATATTATGCGTAATTAGGACGTGTGATATCCAAATTTCTCTTCCTTACTCACCTACCTAAGAAACTTCTCGTTAGTCTTTCCGTCTATTGCGCTTTTGCTGTTCTCCCTCCATAGTTACATCTCAAAGACTTCTATTTCTTCCTTTTACCCTTCCGAGGTTCCATGTCTTCCAGCCAGTCAATGGAATGTAAATGTGTCTGACAACGGGAGTTTAGCCATTTGGTTTAAATACATGCTGTGGAGTCTCGAATATTAGCTACATTCAAATACATAAAAATAAAAATATAAAAATACTAATCGTGTATTTACACAATAACCCTTTTGCACTTTGATCGTAGGTAAACGAAGTTCAAGGAAGTAAATCAACGATACAATCATAGTGTATATAGGAGGATGGCGAGTGAATTCGCCACTTCGCATTGAGATGGGAGAAGGAATCGGCGTCATGAAATTGCATACGAGGTTTTTATTTCCTTCGGTATAGATGATTATCTTCCATGCGTAATCTTCCATGAAATGCCATTTACATAATGCAAATAGCATCTGAATCGATTCCAATTCTTCACGTAAACAAGCACTAAAATAACATGAAGAGAAACCTGAATCACCTACATTTGGTTCACTTAAAAGCCTGGTTAACGCAAAGGTACAGTTTTGTATCGCTGTGCCGTTATTTTACTTTACATCTTAGACCTATAAAAATTCTGAAAAACCATGAAATGGACAAGCTATTTTAAGTGTCTCCGGAAAGGCTGCAGTGAATGGTTAAGCTAGGGGGATCCAAGTGGTGACATGAATATTCTCGTCTCCTGCGGAGCTTGAAACAAGAAAAATAAGTCCTCTTTCTTCTACCGCTCCTAAACTTTAAGTCTTGCGATATTCACTCAAATATATGCATTAATCCACGTAACGAATTATATGAAACGTATTTTGGCAATTTTATATTCTGATTAATAACAGCAGCCTGTTCTTCGGAATTTTTTACTGTAGCGTCCCCTCCTCACTATCCTCCCCCCCCCCCCCCCCAAATGGGATTTCCCGGCTTGAGTTTGGCGGGTCAGTCATAATGGGTAATAAAAGGGAAGCCTTATGAATTATCCTTTCCGGATGAAGCGAGTGCTGAAGTACAGGTAATAGATCCTTATGAAAAAGATAATAAGAGTGATTGGAGGGACGGTTACAAAATAAACGTCTCTGCGGCAATATGAGAGGGAGATAAGTTGTCTCGGCCCCCCCGATGCAAACAGACTGTGGGAACGATTGTTGTTTGAAGGATTGGAGGGATGGAGGTCTCTTTAGAAGCACAAAGGGAGAAGGAAGAGGCCCTCATTATTTAAACTGACAAGTGCATCCGATATGCGGCACCCAAGGAGAAGGGAAGACTAATGTGCCCATCAGATTTCACGCATGGCTCTCAAGCAATAATGTCCCTTCTTGTTCATCGTCTTCTGTTTTACCTAAGGAGTTATAGAATGATTCTGTTCGCATCACCCTTGAGGTCGAATACCACTGAAAATGCCCCTCTAAAGGGGCAGTTTTGATACCGAGGGCGCGATATTGACGGAGGGGGAGTGGTGCAGCGGTTCAAGGTAGGCTTTTCCTCCGGAGTTCCCAGACACTGGGCATTCCCTAAAAGGAGGGAGCAGGCGCATGTCTGCTCCAAAGATGATTGGGCCGTCGAAAATCTGGTGGTGGTGTTTGCGTGCACTAGAAAGGACAAATATAGACACTTGCGCTATGGTCTTCATTGAGACAAGTCGTTTTACTGTCGACGGTCTATCATAAGAGTATCATAAATCTATCATAGTTCCCACTCACTTAAACCGAAACTATTCGAGAGAAGGAACAGAGCCGGAATGTCATATTTGGTTCAATTTCTACTTTCATTCCGAAACGAAATTAAAACCAAGCCAGACTTAAGGTTTAAATCTGAAACGAAGTCACATTGAATAAGAAAGCTTATAGTTTTGTTCCGATAAGAAACTACTCATTGGTTTCTGTTTCGTTTGGCACCCGTTTTTTTCAACGGAGTGCCTTTCGATTAAAAAATGTGGTGGCGATATTATGGGTGGCCAAAAAAGAAGTTGGTGCGCTTTAGATACTCCCGTACTGTTCGAACAATCGTTGAAATATAGAAGACGGAAGGTAGGCTATCTAACTTATTTCGACATTTGTGGTACTGCTTTGTCAATTGAAACATTAATGAACCACCTATTTCATGTTGACTTCGACTTTTCTGTTATAATTGAACATAGCAAATAGAACAAAAAAATTTATAAACAGACGGTGATATTTTTACGTAGGTCGTTGCTATGTTTTCTGCTCTAACTGAATGCCCTTTCGATAATTTTAGACTACGAGGTCGTCAAATATATCAAATACAGATTTAGATGTGATGTGGTGAAAAAGTTCCATAATTACAGAAAAAACACTTGCAGTTTCACTAATGAAAGATTTAACTCGACTAGTCCTGATATTAAGTCATCATCATCATACTATTAAAGATTTGGGTATAAAATATATTCATGAAAAATGTGGGTGACGGAAGAGATATGCGTCAAACAAAGCAGATTCAAAAGGGCGTGGGGCTGAAAAACAGGAACCGTCCGGAGAAAGCCTGGGAAAGGGGCGTGTGCTGGGGAGGTAAGGGGAAATCACAAACAAGAACATTGAAAGTCCAAAAGGTTTTAGTCGGATATCTATAGAATCTACAGACAGATGTCTGTAGAATCTACAGGGTAGATGGATCGTTCGCGGATGCTGGTGAGAGGTGGGAAACAAAGACCGTAAAAGCTTGGGAAATCCTGGGAGAGGGCGAATGCTGGGGAGGAAGAGGGAATCAAGAACAAAAACATGGAAAATCCAAACGTCGTATCCTTGATGATGGGCCATCGGCCGCTGCCGAGTACCCCCTGCAGAAGTGCAAGACATCGCCTGGGAATGGCGGTTTCTGCTAAAATCAGGTTGTCAATTGTTACATTTGTTATTCCTAATTTGATTGGTTAATCAATTTTTTGGCTTCGATTGTCTTTTCACCATTCTCGAGTTACTTTTTCTAGGGCGCAAATTAAGAGTAATGTTGAGAGTCCGTCTCTTTGACTTAATCCTGAATATTATCACGACGCCTCACTACATTTCTAGGTCGGACGTTAGATGCGATAAAATAACAGAGATACTCTGCCGAACAGATAGGTGTAAAAACTCGTTCTTTCCGCGCACAATAAGCGACCACAATAGAAACTGAGCCCCTCCAAATACACTCTCATAGGGCATAACCATGATTTCACCTCCAAAACTTTATATCTTTACACGGCTGGTGACCTACCACCCCCTGCCGCACGCCCATGCGGCGGCTCGCGGGGTAGTATTTAGAAGTAGATGTACATTTCGAAGGGTGCCGAAATTTTGCCCCTGAATTTTACTTAATATTTTTTGAGAGTGAGCGTCTGTCTAATGGTTGCAAGTGTTTTAGGGTCGTGCCCTTGTCAAAATTTGATCAAGAGATTCGCGATCTACTGAATCAAAGGCTTTTTTGAAGTCAACGAAGGAGCAGATAATATTCTTGCAGTACATCGTTTGGTGCAGAATTGTTAGTTTTAGATTTAGAATTTGTTCCAGAAGTGATCTACCTGGCCTGACGCCTACTTGATATTCGGCAACTTTGGATTTAAGGTGTTACCGAACAAGAAGGCATTGTGAGAGAATTTTATATGCTAAAGATAGGAGTGGAATTCCTCTGTATGAATAAGGACATTTTCCCTGTCATTAGGGATTTGTTCAGTATGCCAAAATTTTGTATTTTTTTTGTTATTTCTGCTTTGGTTTTTGGTCCAGCTGCTCTCACAAGTTTTGTTATGATTCCATCTTCACCTGATGCTTTAATGTTTTGGGGCTTTTTAATTTTCTTGTGGTTTTCTTCTTTATCTGGTGCTTGTGAATTAGGGTTGTTTTAATTGGGATATTTTGGTGAGAATCTTTCCTTGGGTTCTGGGCAGTTCGGAAGTATTTTGAAATAATTAACAAATTCTCAGCCATAGTCTTGATATTTAAGTTCCAGTTTCCCATTTTCTTTTCTAAAGCGATGGTTATGGGGTTGGTACCCCAATAGTTTCTTTTTAAGTGTTTTGTAAAAGTTTGTATTGTTTTTCTGGAAGTCTTCTTCGAAATCCAAGAGTTAAATTTTTTTATATTGCCTTTTTGTTTGTCTGATTAATTCGGATAGTAATCTATAAATAGTAAATTTTTAATAAAAATCTAAAAAACGGGAGGCCTTCTCCATAAAATCTACAATTTTCTCAAAATTTACAATGTGGTGCATATATGAATGCAAGAGGTGATAAAAATACATACAGGATCGTTTGAAGGGTATTTCATCATATTAGAAAAACTATAAATAAAATTAAAACAGTGAAATGGACATATCTGTTTACAACGATGATTTTCGCTCGCATTTCAGATAACAGGTAAATTAGGCATGAATTTGTCTTATAAAATTTAGTAACGAAAGGGTATAATATTAGGTTTGATAGAAGTTTCACGATACGATATTTGCTTAAATACTTAAAATTAAAAGAAATTTCTCGCATACGTTAATAAAATGGAATAAAATATTTTTTAACATGAAATAAACAATTGAACAGATTAAATAATGAGAAACAATGAATAATTTATGCTATAACTAGCTGAATTACCCGGCGTTGCTCGGGATCATACTTCCTTCAAAACTCTTTATATAAGAGGTGAGGAGTTCGTAAGTAGTGGTGATAACAGACTACATTTCAAGTAATTGTTGTATTAAATTAATATTTTCTTCTGCAAAGCATCTATACAATTGTGAGACAATAGTAAGTACACAATGTGACAATATCTCCCATGAACAATAATAATTATACGTCAAATGACTGAAAAATTGACAGAATGATAAAAAATAACATGGTAAAATAAAAACAATGAAATTTGTAAAACTTGTTTAATATAGAGTAGAGAGACAATTTTTTGAAACCCTTTACTGTAACCATACTACCTGCACAGCCAGGCTAAAAGAACATTATAGTTAAGTATAAAATTCGAGTACTTACTTGTTGAGTAGCTATTCAGAATTTCATTTTCGTTAATTAAGGTTTGATTTAATGTTTATTTTTGTTTGTTTATTTGGTTGTCAAGGAAAATACGTAAAAGAAAATCGATTGAAAAAGAGAGAAACTTCATTCTTTCGGGCAAGATACCACTAATTTTAGTAGTATCATGCTTTCGGGTATGCGATAAAATGAATTTCAACTCTCTATCTTTAGTTAAAGTTGTTTTAAAAAGCGAAATAATTAATCGCTGCACAAATCCCAATGCTTAGCATTCCTAATCGGCTCAACTAAGCAATATGAATTCCAACAGCAATGACCGAAATCTGGTTGTCAAGCGAATATGGCATTGTTGATTTCACAGAAAAATGTGTTTCTGCAGCTAAAAACGCATTTTTCAGTCAATTACGAAGTGAAAAGGATAATTAATTGAAAGAATTAAAAACTTCATTCTTTTAGACATTTAATAAAAAAATTCCAACTCTCTATCTTGAGCTGAAATAATTTAAAAAAGTAAAAAATGAAACCACTGCAAAAAACCCGATACGCACCGCGAACCACCTAAGGGCCCTTTTTTGGGACCTTTATGGGCCCTGAGATCATTTTAAAGTAGCCTACAACTTTCCTCCTGCCTCGAGCTATTACTCGGCAAAATTTCAGCACGATAGGATTATAACTGTAGTAATGCACTTACCCGTCGGGTGATGTTGCGTGAAAAGTATTCGAAAGATTAAGAGGATCTTGGGGGGGGGGGAGCGAAATTTAAAAAATGTTTATACCTAAAACCTTCGAAACCTTCGCAAGAGTGTACTCAACAACTTCTTAAAGTTTCTTGGCGATCGGATCAACGGTGTAGTAATGCATACAGGACACACAGACATACATTCGTTTTTATATATATAGAAGATATGCTAAAATACTTGTAAATACATTATGGCTTGGTAAGTACGCCGCCAGTCACGCCGCCGCCGGTAAAAACCATCGGCTCGGCGCGTCGACGGCGCGCCGCCGACCCATTTTCATCCGGCGTCCGAGGCCGATATTTTATCCATCGGCGCACAGGTCTAGCAGGTTGTGTTTGCTTGCTTTGTGGACTTCAAGAAGGCGTACAGGGTGGACTGGGCGAAATAATTGTACTGAAGTACGAACTGAAGACATAAGGGGGGACGATTGGAGGGACAGACACCTCATTCGGAATCTCCAAAGGAAACAGCGGGCTCAGGGAAGGTGAAGGAGAATCGAGATGGGCCGTGATAGAACGAGGAGTATGGCAGGGGTGCCCATTTTCGCTACTGCTTTTTAACGTTTATGAATAAAGATAAACCATAAGAAGAGGAAAGTAATGAGATTCTCTAGAAGTAAGAAGGCGGGTCTGAACATAAGGGTGGGAGGGCTCAAATTAGTGTAGGTCGAGCAGTTTACGTATCTTGGTACTATTTTGGAGGAGAATGGGTTTAGAGGGAGGGACATAAGATTAGAATAGCCAGGGCTAAACAAGCTTTGTTAAAGAGGAGGGGATTCTGAGAGAAGATGCAAAGAAAAGGCTAGTGAAAACTCTAATGTGGCGAGTGGCGCTGTATGGGTCGGAGACTTAGTCATTGGGGAATGTCCCAAGTTGCCCCAAGCAAAAATCATCTCTGCTTTCGCTCGCCATTATCAATAAAAAACGAAAACAATGCCATATACAGCTTGGATAAGTGAGCACTGGATTCGTTAGAAAACAATGTAAGTGAGACTAATCGCCGGGTCCCGTCATCTTCACCCACCGAAACCTCAACAAGAGAGAACGTAACGACCGTTCTACAAGCGAGAGCAGTTATTCCCGTCCGTACTACTTTAAGTGAAGCTACCGCCACGCCCATCACCTTTACGAATACGCGTGAGTCTCTTCCAGCAAATTCAACACGATTTTGCTTATCTTGACAGGTCACATAAACACACCATAGTAAGATAAGTTATGAACACAGACGAATTAAAAAAGTAATTATAACAACTTGATATGATTTAGGGAATAAATGCAGTAATCACGTACAAAATTAGCTCGCCGTGTAGTCCACGCGCACTTCTCATATTGTTTCCCTCATTTAGAACTCCGCAATTGAGAGAAGCAGGTGCTGGACTTAGATTATTGAAAACCTCTACACGTGAGAGAGAAGCCGCTGTTGAACCTCTTTACAAGTGAGAAAACTGTCGAATGAGAAACCTTTATGAGCGAGAAAATTACCCCAGTCCCCCATTTCGACTCTCGCTCATCCAGGTTCGACAGCAACGGGCGTCTCTTGCTCTCGAGTACCTATCAGTAACTTTCAGCAATGTTTAAGACATATATATATATATAGCATGCACCTAGAGCATCGGGTCCTTCAGCACGTAACTAATGGGTACATTGCGAGAATGGTTGTGTACTTTCAGGTAACTTATCAGTAAATACTCTGTTAATAGCGAGTATAGCAACAACGATAACTTAAGCGGAGCCACCCGCGTTTGCGTTTTGCTAATGAGAAATAATGGGAAAATCAGAACAATCAGTGAATTATTTGCTAAATGTATTTGTAGAGAGCACACCGTCAAAACTTTCCTTGGTTTCGCTGAAGCTGGAGACAGTGAAAAGGACGATGAGGAAGAACAACAAGGTTGGGAGGATGATAAATTATTTCTAAAGCCGGTGTCCCACGGTAAATTTTTTCGTAAATTTATTCATGAATAATTCATGAATACTTTCAAAGTTACACTGCGCAACCGCACACAAATATTCGGTAAATTTCTGTAAATACGAAAATCTAAATTCTTCATGAAAATCTGTCACTGATAGACTTTTCTGCGCGCATGCACTTCGACCACCACCATCACGTTCTCGATGGATCTCGCACCTCGAATATTATGCTATAATTTAAAAAAATGGGTAATTGTTTGACGTTGAAACTGCGCTTCTGGACATACTCTTGCCGTTTTGCTTTAAATTAAGGAAGGGATATGTAGACTATGCAAGATATATTATGGTTAAAATCAACATTAAAATATTTTTTTATCGACGAGAGGGAAATCCCTCACTACTTACTTTCTAAATACTTTATTTGAGGTTACTTTGACATAGATTGATGATTTATGTATTAATATGTAAAATTAGTACCGTACTTGATAATTGTCAAGCGTCAATAGTTCGCTCAGTACATTTGTTGCTTCACTCAGAGACTATCAGGGCCAGAGGATTACACCTGATTTCTTTAAAATTTACGATATTTGTACGAACTAACTCCAAAAATATGAAGCTCGACCGGATACAAGAAAATTATAATAGTTTTCGCGTACAAATACGAACATTAGGTGTAATATAAAGAATCATACGCGTAAAAATAACTAGAATCTGAGGAAAGTATCAGTAGGCCATAACATGAGTTGAGAACCCCCGCGCCATGTTTTCCGAATTCTTTCTTAATGAATGGTAGTCTGGTGAGGAGCGCTCTCGCTTTGCGTGAGAAGGATCGTGGTCTCGATTCTTCACTGGAGAACTTCTTGGTGAACGAATTATTTTGAGTCGCTACATTTTTTAAAATTTCAGTAATTGTAATATCTTTTACACAGTGATGGATAGTCTTATCAGACCGTTATTTCTACTTCTGGTTTCGGACGTTTTCTACGGTGAAGATAGTTTCGGCGACTCTGGACTGGGGATCTGCTACATAGGGATTCTGATGAGGTCCATCGTGAGCAAACATGCTTGTTCTTGCAATTCCTTCGTTTTATACGTATGGCGAATATATATCTCGGGTAATTACAGCAATAGGTGTGTGCTATTCCATATTATGCCTCGCAGGTCCCTCAAAAGTATCTTCTCTGCTTGTTCTTTTCGCACAGAGAATACAAAACTGATGGCAGCATAAAAAGTTCACTTCTCGGCCGTCAGCCGATCAGTGCCAAATTAATGAATTTTTCCTGCTCGTGTGACATGGGGTCCAACAGTTCACGAAACTCTATTCATGAATATGGAATTCATGGATAAATTCACGAAAAAAATACCGTGGGACACCGGCTTAATGCATTTTACTTAATGAAAATTTCGCACTTTCTACTTTTTATTTTCAACAATTTTAATAGCGTAAGTTATTATGAATTTTTCTTGTTTGGGTGACAATGGGTTCAATATAGAGGTGTGCCATGCTGTTCTCTTTGGTGAGCAGTTCATTGAGATCCAGTTCAGGTGTCTGAGAAGTTCAAAAGAACAGATCCAAAAGAACGTAATTACATTCTAAATGTGGGGGTGGGGCGGGCTTTATGAATTTTTAGTTATTAGAATAGCATATGAAGGTCATGTTTACACTTGTAAAATGAAGTTAAATGTAGGTTCTCATTTACTTCTACTGCTTCAGGTTCTATGTGATCACTCATATTATGCAAATTAAAATAGGTAACGATAATAAAATCAAAAATTTTACAACATAATAGTAAAGTGTAAATTATGTTGTAAAAAGTGTAAAATAATATTTCATGAACACTATTTCCATATGCGTTTATAATCAATGTATTCTTTATCAACCTGATTGTATTAGATTATTGAACTTCAAAATAGAAAAAGATGGGAAATAATGACTCCAAGTAAAGTAAAAATAATCAGTTATAAAGAAAATGACGTAAAAAATGAGACAAAATGTGACAACTGCCTTCTATCACAAAGCTATAAATTTTAATGTGCAGAAATGACACTTGCGGCAGTTTTCTCTCCACTGAAATGTCTTGATGGAATACATAGGGCTGCGGCTGTAAGGGCAATTATAACTGAGAAAATACATATGCTTGAACGCTCGCCGTGCAAACTCCTGGCAGATATCACTCCGAGTAAGAATACTCAGTCTCTTGGTTTCGAGTTTTAGGTTTACCGCCATTAAGTAAACTTATATTATTAAAATTCAGAAGAATTAATGCATTGACTGCTTCATTTGGCGAAGTACACGATGATAAATGGCTTCTCGTTATTTGTTGTTCAGGATGGATGATACTTTCGATTAATGGCAAAGCATAAGAATGCTGAAAATACGTGTAGTGTGGAATAATTTTGTTCCCGCTGTCTTACTCAATATTCGACTCTACACTTTAGAATGAATTTCCCATGTCGAACTAAATGTTCACTACATTGAACGTACGTGTCCATAGAAATGCATGTGAATAAAACAGCTTTGCATTTTCATTTTCCTTAGCATCGTAACCCATACCACGAATTGGCAAAGACTGCATAAATAATTTCCCATCAGAATAGAATCGAGCTATCATACTAATTGAAGTTTTTTTCCGTACGCTACCTTAGCTGAACGCCCTGCTGTTTGACGAATCTCTACGAGAAGCTCCGCAGGTGAACTCTATTGAACATGATATCAACGCCTCTTTCTGAGCAGTGTACTGTAGCTGACCTCTATTGAGCCTGTTGTTCTTTCTGAACAGCATGCTGTATCTGACCTCTATTGAGCCTGCTGTTCTTTCTGAACGGTGTTCCGCAGCTGACCTCAGGTACTTTCTTGGAGCTCAAGAACGAGTGTAAGCCCCGCCCTCCGCGGGGGGAGGGGGGGGTTATATAATGGCAGGGTGGATTGTTTACTTTGTCTTTACCTAGTAGTTGAGCAGAAGCACTGGTCTTTGAGTCACTATCATTGTCCTCACTGCATTCAATTTCCTGTTCAGTCTCAGAGCTGCCTTCCCTTTGCTCGACGTCATCCTCCTCATTTTCCATTTCCGCATCAGACGACTCCGGTTCAGATGATTCCAAACATTGAGTAAGTAGCCCCGTGATCTCTTCAACGTCTATTGGTTTATTTGGATCGTACTTCCTTTTCTTTGCCATTATTGAATGATGAAAAATTGCCTAAATGCTCTAGGTAGCACGTTGTAAGTCGTAAAACTTTACAATAATGACAATAAAATATGCAAAAAAATGGTACTTTCCTCATTACAAGTATGATTGATCAATGAGTGTCTTACATAATAAGATGCTTACGGTTTTCGGCGGAAACTCGAGCGCGGTTGAAATTATAGCGGAGAGAGGACTTCTGACTTTTGCAACACACTCCGGTATGATTGATCTGATCCAGTGTCCTTCGAAATATTAGGCAGAGTTCTGAGGAGAATACAAAGGCCTTTATAACTGGCTACAATGACATACATTGCGTCAAAAACACGATAAGCGTGAAATAAAATTCTAAGATAGCGAATCTAAAAAGTAATGCGAGCACTCGCGTCAAACCTGAGGGGCACGGACCGCGCGCAAGTGAAAAAAATATCCTATTCCAGCCTGGCGAGTGAGTGTACGAAATACATTGTAAATGTTAAACGTTACCAGGTAAAAGCGTAACGAAAAGGAACAGAGAATCTCAGCGTCATAGTGACCTACCATCGGAAAATATTACGGTAATAACCACTAGGTGAGCCCAGGAGGCTCAGCGCGATTTCCGCAGGGTTAAAATCCAAGTCGCGCCGCACCGCCGCCGTTAAAATGACCGGCGGCGGCGCGTCGTAGTTTTTACCTCGGCGGCGGCGGCGTGCCTTGTATGGCCGGATAAAAAGATAAGGAAGACAAACGAACTCCCACCAATAAGAGGACACCTCAATAGTCAAAGAAGAATATAAATACAGGGAAATCTCCGACTCGACACTCACTTTCCGCGGTTAGTACGATAAACGATTAGTTCGTCGAAAAGTTGTCAATTAAAAGCCTGACCCGGAGCCAAAGCCGAGGAAAAATCATCGGATTTCTTGATATCTCTCATTTCTTTCGCAACTGGTACGAGAAGATGGGTTCTCAGCATTCTCAGGAACATAGATACTCCCCACGTACAATCCAAAGTTTTTCGATACACACACACACACTTGCTATTGTGTTACAATACGACCACATAGTTGCACAATACATTTACATACATGGAATAAAATAAGGGAAGTGGACGGCAGAACAGACATGTTTAAATTGCCATTTTTCCGCGAACGATATGCCACTAAGACCTTAAAGTAGGTTAGTTGATAGGTATTTCAGGACCCCTTTAAAAAAATAGATTTTTTGCATACATACACCTCCATGTATTGGAAGTTAATTACGAATATTCAAACAATTTTATCACTCCTTATTTTTTAACGGGATCGAAGATGGCGCATCCGAATTTTTGATAATGTTGATGTTTACTCTATCCGTAATATATCAAGAGTCGACATCATCGTCGATATCATCGACACTGGCGTCATACTGAAAATATACTATTTTCAACATAATTGAAAACATTTTACTTAAAGTTTCTTTTTCTTTTACATTCCTTCATAGTTGAAATTGAACTTGAAATCATTCGAAAAATATAGTTTTCCATTCGAGAAAGCTACACAACGAAGGAGGAGAGTTTCAGGTCTGAGCGTTTTGTGCTGAAAGCATTAACGTAGAAGAAAAATCTTAGTTATTCCAATTGGTGTGGAACTAACCCATTTCTTTTCCGGAAGGTAACAAAAAAAATCTTCACGCTCAAAATCATTCCTATTTAGCACGTTATCTCCTTAGAGGGAATTTTCAAATATAATTAATTAACTTTTATACGAGGCTGAGAGAACATAAAAATATTAAAAACTATTGCAATGGGTAAAAAGTTACGAGTTTGAGATTATACTCGTTAGAGAAATATATGTATACATACCAATCACGCCGTTCCCTTCCGGGGTAAGCAGAGTCACTAAGTTGCACTCATATAAATATACTTTTACACCTCTGCTTCAATGATTTCCTCCATACTGACCTATCCTAGCAAACCTCTTATGCTTCATTTACCCCTGTACACTGCTTCATACACGCCCTCCAGTTTTTATGATTCCTAATATTCCTCCTAAGAATTTCCTCAACCACAACTTTCTCGGACTACCTCTACCTCTCGCACCATTCATTTCACTCTTATATTACTGTTTCGTTATTCGACTCTCATCCATTCTCTCAACATGGCCACACTCCTTTCATGTATGTCCATTAGCATATGAGCCTCTAACCCACATTCATTTATTATCCACTCATTCCTGACCCCATCCATCCTACTTTCATCTACATCTACATACTACCCCGCGAGCCGCCGCGTGGGTATGTGGCATGGGGTGGTAGGTCACCAGCCGTGTAAAGATGCAACATTTATGGAGGTGTAATGGCGACATGTATAATGGGAGTGTATTTAGAGGAGCTTAGGTTTTTATTGTGGTCGCTTATTATGGGCGGAAAGAACGAGTTTTTGTACCTATCTGTTCGACAGAGTATCTCTCTTATTTTATCGCTTCTGTCAGACCTATAAATGAAATTTCACCTGAAAAATAAGTCAACAAACAAATGAAAGTCAACTAGCGCGTATTTTGAGCTTGGTAAATTTTTTTTCGGCCGAAAATCAAGACGACTCAGCAGTAGAGAGAAAATAATTAAATATCCTGATGTTTCACTCTCTTTTACTTAATAGTAATAAACAACTACTTACCAATTCGTTTCTGTTGAGTAATATAATCATTAACCACAGGAAATACGAACTGTAAGTTACAATAAATGTTATTGTCGCCAACATACGGTATGTTACCATGAAGTTTCGTTATGATATTACGTTGTAACGCCATTAACAGTGGTTCAATACAGATAAAGCCAACTAAACACGATATCTTGAAATTTAGGGTTTATTAATAACTACCACTAAGAGCTCATCCTATAAGAAATACGTCGAAATAAACGATTATATCTAATGAAGTAAAGTGAACCCGAAAACTCGCATTCGCTTGGGATCTTTCAAGGTAAGTAGGGGTATTAAATTACTTTCCAGCACATATTAAATCATTTTTATTTACCCAAAAACATCGCACTAACTTTTGAATTGGAAATATTGCGAGGTGCACGCCCAAAATGTATCCTATTCATCAAAATACGGGTCATGTATGGTTTTGATTAGGCCCGCCATTTTATTGGACTAGTAGAATTCTTCGGTTAGGTATATCTGGGTAACCCATCCGCCTTGTGAAGATAGTCACGTGACTTGTAACTTGTAGCTCTGAGAAACAGGCTCCTGGTCGATCACGATTATATATTTTACATCCTGTCGGAAAAACTTCGCCATCATTACTATCCTCTGCAAGCCAGCTCTCTGTTCCAATTACTATATCTGCGTTTTCAAATGTATGCTCAACTTCGGCACGTTTATTCTTTGCGCTATTGAAATTTACTATTACTAAATTTATGTAGCATTTAGCTTGATGATTGTCGGTTCGCTGTTTTCTGTGTATTATCTTTTTGATATTCTTTGACGCAACGGAGAAGCGAGTTTTTCTTTTAAGTTTCGCAGTTATCTTGAGAGCGCGGGTTGGAATTATTTTCGACATGGAATTAACATTTATTTATTTGTGCTTCTCTTAAGTTTTTTCGGCAACGAAGGTTAACGTAACTCGGAGGCTGTTGTCGGGTGTATACTTTTGAATCTCACTGAATGCCCTACTCTCTAGCCTAAAAAATACCTGCAATGCTCGAAAATTATACGAGCCACCCGTTCTGACGCATGGGCTGAGTAATGCACCCCAGAACGGTTGAGGGGAGCCCGGCACGATCCGAGCAACTGCCGAAGATCTACGAATCCTGATCCTATGCCTACAGTGAATTCCCACAGCCTCCTGTTCAGGCAGTCAATACTTTTGCCGCAAACACTCCTAGGATAACTCCGGCGTTTAGTCCACTCTTATGTCTATCCTGATATACCCATGTTTCACTACCATACAACAAAGTGGGGAGAAGTACACTTTTGTTCACGGCGATTTTCGCTTCCTTAGACAGGCACTCATGCCTTGATAATGCATAATCCCATTCAATGCATAATCCACATGCTACCTACCACTTCCCTCCCAGCATTCGCCCGTCTCTTTATCTCCTCATATATCCGTCCATCATTCGTAAACATCTTACCTAAGTACACAAAATCATTCACTTGCTCAATTACTTCACCATTCGCCCTCATCATACAGTTATTCTCCCCATTCTCCTTATCAAAAACTAATACTTTAGTTCTGATGAAGGCTTCCGCGGGGCATTGATAGAGGTTGATTTCTTTCTTTCGGGTTTTCCGCCGCGTTGGTTCATGTTGAGGACAATATTTCGCCGGCTGTCCTGCTGGCTCCCTCAGGTCCATGTAACAATTCGGTTCGGGAGGCGTCGTATTATATAGAGTCGTTTTCGCGCCTTTTTTGTGGTCCTCTTCTCTGATTGGTCGGAATCGTTTCTTCTTGGAAAAGTGCTTTCCAAGAAGCGGAGAGAGGGTAACCGTCGTCTCTATTGAAGTTTTCGCGGTTTTTAGCGATTTCCACCGCTTCTCTAATGAGACGGGGGAAATATCTTTTTTACTTTGTGGATGATCGTCCCAGCATCCCCGTGACAGACGCGATGCAAGCGGTCCACTCTCTGACAGATAAGGCATGGCCTAAGGACTTCCCCGACTTCGCAGAGGTCTGCCTGAAGAATTCCTATTTTAGGTGGAATGGAGACTTCTTCCAGCAGGAGAAAGGCATGGCGATGGGTTCACCATTATCGCCGGTGATAGCCAACCTTTTCATGGAAAACCTAGAAGAAAGAGCTATGGAAACCTACCATCTGAAGCCGAAGCTGTTCCTACGCTAGGTGGACGACACGTTCATAATTTGACCCCACGGAGAGGAAGAACTGAACGACTTTCTTCTCCACTTAAATAAACAGAAAGATTCAATTCGATTTACCATGGAAATAGAGGAAAATAGACAACTGCCATTCCTGGATGTTCTCGTCACCAGGAGAGAAGACGGCAGGCTAGGCCAATCTGTTTACCGAAAAAAGACGCATGCCAACAGGTACTTGAACGCAGCGTCACACCACCATCCTATTCAAAAGGAATCTTTCATCCGCACCATGTACGACCGAGCGCGTGCCATCTCGGATGAACAATCCCTCCAATCTGAGAAGGAACACCTGCTGTCGACCTTTCAACAAGACGGTTTCCACAAGTCCTCCATCTTGAAGATCGCCAAGAGAGTGGAGTTAACCATGGCCCTGACAAGGACCGTCGAGGAGGACCGAAGGAGTGAAAAACCTGTGGCCAACGCGACAATTCTCTACGTGGCCGGCGTCTCCGAGAGGATAGCTCGAGTCCTTAAACGGCATAATGTCGTATCTAGATTCAAACCTGTGCAGAAGACGGCCAGCATCCTCTGCAAGGCCAAAGACCGCCTTCCCAAAGACGCCAACGAAGGCATCTATTCCGTGCCCTGCAGCTGCGGCTCCAGGTACATTGGACAGACTGCAGAGCGCTCAAGTGTCGCATGCAGGAACATCTGAGAGCCACCAAACATATACAGTTCCACCTTTCTGCCATTGCGGAACATGCTTGGGAGGGACCGCAACATAAGATATTATTCCCGGAAGCGATGATCATCCACAAAGAAAAAAGATATTTCCCCCGTCTCATCAGAGAAGCGGTGGAAATTGCTAAAAACCGCGAAAAATTCAATAGAGACGACGGTTACCAACTCTCCGCTTCTTGGAAAGCACTTTTCCAAGAAGAAACGATTCCGACCAATCAGAGAAGAGGACCACAAAAAAGGCGCGAAAACGACCCTATATAATACGACGCCTCCCGAACCGAATTGTTACGTGGACCTGAGGAAGCCAGCAGGACAGTCGGCGAAATATTGTCCTCAACATGAACCAACGCGGCGGAAAACCCGAAAGAAGGAATCAACTACTAATAATTTAGCCTTGCACGCATTTACCCTCAATTCCACTCCCTCCGTTGATTCACAAAACTTATCTAGGAGCTTCTGTAATCCCTCTTGGCTCTCTGAGATCAAAACAGCATCATCCGCATACGGTAGAACTCGCATGTTTACATTTCCAATCAAAACACCATCGTTTTCACTACATGCATCTCTAACACATTTATCCATAAATACATTTAACAGCCAAGGTGACGTTACGCATCCTTGCTTTACCCCTTGTTTTAATGCAAACCAATCACTCAGAACCCCGTTAACTCTCACTTTTGCCTTACTATTATCATACATCACCATCATAACATTCAATAACTGCCCATTCAATGCATAATCTTTCAAAACATTCCACAACTTCTTTCTATTTACCCTGTCATATGCCTTCTCTAAATCAACAAACCACAATACACTTTCTTTCGGACGCCCATACATTTTGATAGTTGTAAACTAACTTGGCGCTCTAAATCAACCATTTTCTTCCCCGTTAGATGAGCGATAAAAAATTTGTTGCTTGCAGACTTGACATATAATTAGAAGTACTAAATAGATTCGAAGCTTGAGGTTTCAGCTTCAACTCGTATTGGGGATTTATGGCAATTGTAAATCAGTAGGAAAGTGAGTCAAATTATACCTCCAGAACAAACAAAAATTGGGGTGCCAACCATACAATGTTACTTCTATTTCAAGTTGTATTTCAGCAATACAGAAATGAAAAAGGAAGAGGATAAACTAAAGGAAATGTTTCCCATGTTGTTTAAAATAGTATTTGCCAGTACTTGTCCCATGTTGTCATTAGTTGTTGAGATATCACGGATAGAGTATACATAAAGAGAAAAAGTTCGTAATCGCAATCTTGAAAACAGGTGCTTCAACGAGAAAACGATGAGTGCTAACAATTCTTACAATCGCCTCATTTAACTGCGAAAAGTGGATTTTTTCACAAATGGGCATCCACCCAGTCAATTATTCATTGGATCATTTGACATAGAATGACCCTGTAGTTAGTCGATTGATTTACTCCTTAAACCTCGTATCCTTATCGGCCAGTACAAGCCACGCCACGCCCCGTATGTTGGCGGAATGACTCTTGCGCTCCTGTGCATTAGTGTAGAAGCATGAACATTTGTACAAAATGTCTTCCATCAGTAGCATAATAACATCGCGCATATTTGTGAATTATCCACTCTTGACAAGTTTTCGCCATTTTTTTGCAAATGTGGGGTAATTCATGTAATAGATAACTCACCCCATGCCACACACACACGAAGTGGCTCGCAGGGTATTGTGTCGATATAGATAAACTCCGGTTCCCTCTTGACGCTGAAAGTTAAAGTAAAGGGTTCCCCAACACACAGAGATGATTCCTCAGTATTTCCCAAGGTTTTTTTATCTTAATATTCCTGACATTTTCCGGATATCCCCGCTGTTTCATCGCCCCCCCCCCTGGGTATTGAGAGAAGTGGTACTCCACATCCTCGACAAAGGAGTTCAAGGATTCATTTTCCCCTCGAGGAAGGAGTGGTCCCTGGAACAAGAAGGACAAAGTCGAGGCACCCTCTCCGGAAGGATAATTGAGTGAGGGCCACTCCTCGTCGCCAAGACGACGCCGAGAAGAAGCATCAACAGGAGGAAACGAGCGCGCGACAATTGGCCACGTGGTGAACTCCAATAAACCTCAGCCGCCAGGTGGCGCCGACGACGGCGGCTTCGCAAGAGCTAGTATAAGGTTTGTGCGCGATTCTCGTTTATGAACAGCTTTGCGTGAAACTCGGCAAACGAGTACCCATCAGTCATATGTACAGACAGATGTGATGATAACTGCATGTTGCCGATTGGTGTCTAGGCAATTTTATGTTATTTCAACACGTAGCCTTAAGGCACTTGTCGTACATTTCGAAATAATTCCATTACATAAGTATACGCAAAAACGCAAAATAATACGTATAATACTCTGAAAAATGTTTCTAACAAATATCAAGGCATCATGCCGAGCATAAGATACGATTTTCGCTTACATTTAGAATTCCGCGCCGTAAACCCAAGTTATAGCAATGCTATGATTAAGACGAAACTTTTAAAATATAAATCTGGGATCGTATATGATATCAGTTCCTTACATGTTACTTCCACCCTATACAGACAGATATGCACTCGAGCGAAGTGTGAGCCCAGACTTTTCATTCGATTTGCTCGAGAGTTCATGAAAATGTGCAGTCGCGATTATAGCGCCATCATCATCATCCGCTCCTTAAAGGGAAAGGGGGCGAAGGGGGAAGGGACTACTCCCGGGCATAGCTTGGGACCCTGGGCCCAGGGTTCGCTCCCGACGATCGATCAGCGAGCGAGCGAGCAACAGGAGAGGGAGGTGGGGGGCACATCTGGAGGGGATGCTGGGAAGGAGTGTTTTAAAGCGAGAGGGTTCTCTCTTTGGGAAGGAGGAGTAGAGAGCTCTCTCGGCATGAGCCAAGGCCAACCCCTTCCTCTCCCCTCCCACCCCACACTCCCCTCGATTGTGACCAACCACCTGCATCCTTGTTCACTGTTGTACTCCTCCGTCTTTAAGGATATCTACTAAGGCGGGGAAAGGGACACGGCTCCCCCCCCCCCTTTACACCTCCTAAACACACACGATACTTAATCCAGCACACGACCAATTGTGCCACGCGGGTACTCCTTACGGAGACAGAGAGGAATCTGGATCGATTTTACCCGTTCCAGAAGGTTTCACAAGAGCACTGAACCTGTAAGGAAGGGGGTATTTATCGTTCATATCGTTCACGCCTTATGTACCATAATTATAGATTAAGTGATCGACGGCAGCGAGCAACTAAGACAACTGTCCAGACATATTCGCCTATCGTTGATTTCGCGGCCAGGAAATTTCAAACAGCCGCGTTTAGACATTCGGCGCTAGATTCCTAAGGCGAAGCTCGAACAGCGACTGTAAACAGTAATCTATTTGAATGACAGCTACTAGATCCGCATGAATAATGTCATTGAATAGCTCATCGAGTATGAAGGCAATCATGCTATAAACCCGGAGCTGGGTCAGCAAGATCGGTTGGAAGTTCCGGACACTTCATTGCGATGCAAAGAAGCAAAAAGAGCGATCACAAGAGAGTCTAGGTGAAAGTCATGTTAGAATGTCATCTCTATCACTAGCACTTCCTCCACGCAGAAGGTTATCATCCAAAAGTCACGTCTATTCCGAAAATGGGTTTCCGTAAAAGTACCAAGACCTTCATAACTACCTCTAACACACGTCTGCAAGATTTGTAAAAAAGTTGTAACGATTAATTTAGCAGTTTTCCGAATGATTAAAGGTAATTGGAGTGGAAATCTTTAACTGACTGAAGGAAAAAAAGGAGGTAAAAACTTTAGCACAAGTTTCAAGCAGACCATTTTTTGCTGGGCGTTCAAGATAATTTGCTAGAACCAACCTATTACGAAAGAAACGATCACAGGCATAATATAAAAATAAGATAGCAGAACGGAGAGATTTAAAATATCATTTTCCCACGTCCAATAAGGGTCCATCATAGTTACGATAGATCTATTCTATGAAACACAGACACTGAGTAGATAGAGTAGACATAGCACTAGAGTTAAATAAATTATCCTCATGAATTAACGACACCCCGCATAAAATGTCCCGTATGATTTCGTTTACAGCATGATTTAGTATCTTGTTGTATAATTTATAAGTAGCATTAATAATATAAACCTGTATTTGTATTCACAAATGAAAAAACGACTTCGTTTTCTTCCACTGATTTATTTTTTCGGTACGACATGTTTCGTTGGTTGGTTTCGACCGCGTTGGTTTTTCCCCAATTCTCACCATAACCGCTACCCCTTACCTCTCTCCGGGGTTTCCCCCCCCCCTCCTAACACCCACTTCTTCCACCCCTCTCCAACCTCCCCCAAGTCCCTTCCAGGTATTTATTTATATTTGCTTGAAATTCAAAAATTTTTGTACTTGAAAATTACCTCTATGTGTCGAAACATGTCGAAGCACTCTCCTAGTTTCTGGTCTGACCGCGAACTGTTCTCCTGACTTTTTGGTCTCCGCCTAACGACCGGGGGAAGAAGCGAGGTTCTGATTTGATCTGGTAAGAGTACTGGTTGAATGGTGTGTAATCACCCCGTGCTACACACCCTAGTGGTGGCTTGCACAGCACTTCGTACATGTAGGCACGTTTCTGGAAAGTCATAACGCTAACAAGCACCCTCGAATCTGCTGTTGGTCCAAGTACCGTGCGTGACGAGAGATTAAATCCCTCACAAGCTTTCGCCTCCGTCCTGCACCCCCCTTGTTCACGTGTGAGGACAAAATATGTAGTAGTACACACCTTCGCGCGATCACACACACAGGCACGTGACCTCGACGCGCGCTTCGAATTCGATCCGCAGCGGATTCGTGTGTAAAGCTGCCCCTCTCACACGCGCGCGTCTCATCTACGTACGTCATTTTTCATGCACCGCTCCTCCTCCCGTTTTTATTTATTCGAAAAGGTGGATACGAAAAGAGAGGGCGGGCAAAGAGAGTGATAACTTTCTCAACTTCATTGGTGTTGGGTTTCATTTGTGGAGGCAAACGGCAAACTACTCACCGTGGTGAGTCCCTCTCGGGATTCCGCGAGAATTTCCGCTGTAAGTTGCTTCTGGAGGGTTCGTCTTCCATGAAACAACCATGCATACATCTTCACAACGTTTTACAAATTTAGTATTGCATATTCATGGCTTGAGGTGAAACATTAATCTGAATACACTGATTTTGAAGACCTCAGACAACATTCTGAGCACAGTTTACTCGTCTATGGTAACAATGAATTACTAATACTGAATATATCATAGTACCATTTTCAAGTACATTTTGCACAAAATGTTCAGTCGAATGTCTACACAATCAATATTATTCATACTAATTTTTTCACCTCAATCCCTGAAGACTTAAAAATACACTTGTGAAACGGTAACGAGAAGAACGCGAAGTTTTTTTATTGAAGTCCGACACCACTAGTCTTCCTTAACTTAGTCTCAGAGGCCTTAAGTTACATTAGTTCTGGTTCGGAGTAAGTGGGAACTTGTGGAGTTGATGCAATTGTATTCTATAAGGCCTTAGCAACTGACCACAAAACAATGTGTGGCGACCACGGGTCTGTTTCTCAGAGCTACAAGTCTACGAGTCACGTGACTGTTTTCACAAGGCGGATGTGTTATTCAGATACACCTAACCAACGACTTGTACTGGTCCCAAAAAATGGCGACCCAAATCAAGATCATATTGTATAACTCGTATTTTGATGTTTACGATATATTTTCGTGTACCCAGCAATATTTCCAATTCAAAACTTGGTGCAACATTTTTGGGTCAATAAAAATGATTGCATATGTGCTGAAAAATATTATATGTCGTAACTTACCTTAAAAGATCCGAAGCGAATACTAGTTTTCGGGTAAATCAAACATCATAAGATAAAATCGTTAATTTCGCCATATTTCTTGAAGGATGAGCTTTAAATGGTAGTAATTTATAAATCTTACATATCAAGATATCCTGTTGATTTGTTTTTATCTTTATTGAACAACTATTAACGGCGTTACAACGTAATATCATAACGAAACTTCATGGTAACATACCGTATGATGGCGACAATAACATTTCTAGGAACTTGCTGTTCGTATTTCCAGTTATTAAGGATTATATCACTCCACAGAAACGAATTGATAGGTAGGTGTTTATTACTAATAAATTAAACATTGTGAAACATCTGGATATTTAATTATTTTCTCTAGACTGCTTTGTCGTCGTGAATTTCGCCCGAAAACCAAGTTACCAAGCCTAACAAAGTCGCGAGTAGACTTTCATTTGAATAACCAATGAAATATGACCTGCGATGTACCAGAGTCATGTTTAACTTATCATTGTTCAATGATGAAGGACATGGTGAAGGGAATCTTCACCAAAAAAATGAGAGACGCTTCACCAAACGACCAGGGAAATCTGACTCGGGACTTAACCACAGCTCGGAAAAAATTGAAATCCTAAAAGAAATTACGGGAAGAGTGGGTCTCCAAGTATCACTTGATAAAACAGAATACATTAAATGCAATAAAATGGTAGCCGAATTTATAGAAACGAAATGTGGAAAAATCAAAAGAGTTCTCCAATTTAAATATTAAGGCGAAACGATACAAAAATCGGGCCTATAGAATGCTGTCAATGCAATTCGTTGTCAAAAGAAGGAAACTGCCCTAAGATTCACTAACAAAACATTTAAACAAAAAATTCATTTCTAACCATACCAAATTAAGACACAGTAAAACAGTTATAAAGCCAGAATGCCTCTCTGGAGAAGAAACATTCATTTTAAATAGAAAGAAAGATATCGAGGAAATCCTAAGGAATGGAAGAAAAATAATTAGGTAAATCTTAGGTCCACAACGCAATGACCAACAAACATAAATATTAAGAGGAAATAAATAAATCCGAAGACATGCTTTCTGAAATGAGAAAACGCAAGCTGAAATTGTGCGGGGATATTAAAATGATGGAACTAACGAAATTAACAAGACAATTCGTGGAATTTAACGATAACCGAAGTAAAGCCAAATCTGAAACAATTACACGACAGCAGTTAAAGACAACCTGATAGAAGTAGGGATAACACCAAAGGAAATAGAAACATTTTTCGCAAAAAAATTAGTCACTGGATGGTTGCCGAACCAGCAAAATACGATAGGACCGGAACCACCTCGTCGGATGAAAGAAGGCAAGCCCATCCAGAAAGAATGATAGAGTGATGGGCGCAAAGAAAGCCCAAACAAACCAAACCAAGTTTGTTCTTCGCGTGGTCCAACCACGTGGTCCTCGCACACAAACACAATATATAGGTAAAACACGGACGATGTCAGCGTGAGGTAAGTTTTGTTCTCATGCTATGTTCTGGCGTTCAATGTAAATCGCCCGCCATTGACCGGGGGAAAGTAGGAATGCAGGGGAGGCAAGACGAGAGATTTCACGAGAGTCCAGCGTTAAATCAGTAAAACTTCTCTTTCTTACTCGCGTCACTTGTAAACAAACGTGACCATTATCTGATAACGCCAACCAAGGCTTACCTGCACTAATTTTTTCCCCAGATGAAACTTAAATCACAAGATCTTGAAGGCGAAATAGGTAGAGACGAAAACAAAATTATTTTCTCACTATGCACCTATCAATTTTAACAAAAAAATGCCTGCGCTAACGCGTTGGTGTTCTTCCTCGTTCGTACGCAGGCAAACCTCAAGGTAATTAAGTTGCACGTAAAACGGATTTTTTATAATTTCAAAAACGTGACCAATATCGTGTAAGGTCATTAAAAGCTTACCTTTTGCTTTTGGTATTTTCGCAAATTAAGCATGAAGTTAGGCTGGAAATGGGCAAAGCAAAGGAAAAAACTCAGGTAGCAGCGGAAGAAAAAAGTTTATCTTCATACTCCAAGCGTGAGAAATTTCTGTGATTAAAAAATATTAGAGGGGAAACCTTTAAGAAATAAAATAGGAGTGCAATGAAGGCACCAAGTCATCATTATGTTTTACTTGCTCGCAATTAACTCCAATAAAAGAAATACAAGTGAGTTAGTCCATGAGGAAAGGCGCCGTAGTTGGCCTAATGGGCGAATGGGAAAAGTGACCGTTCAAAAATATACTCCGGAAATTAATGGCAATGTTTAGAAATTTTATTTTGGCCGGAAGTATTTAAGGCCTCTGATCTCCATAGCGGTACATTTTTAAATACACAAACGAAAATATGAGATTTTTCATTTGACTCATGTATATACCTGGCCACCTGGGAACATGTCATCACCAGACGAGATTAAGTCAAACGTCCACTCGTCAATAATACGCAACGAATATCAAAGGAAGAAAATGTACGAATGCCATGCACAATTCCATTGATTCTACCAAGGGATTAAAACCATTACTTTTTTAAATCATTAGTTCTATCAAGCCGCTGAATTAAGCGGATAAAATAGAATCGAAATATGTTAATTGTTTCTAGGGTAGCTCAGCGGACCTGTTCGTGATTTGTTGAATGTCAACAAAACCGAAGACGAGAAAAAAATTTACCTGGATACACCTATTTATTTTTCAGCAATATGAAGCATTATAGAGATACGAAAAGCTGTGAATCATGAGTTTACGTAAAAATGTATTCCTAACTTATCAATTAAGCGGATGAAAAAGCCTGAATTCCATTTTGTTGTCATATGTGTCACAACTTTTACATCATGTAACCGTCACTACATACCTTAGACACAGTCTAAATAAACAGTCACCTTACTCCCATAAGCCCCATGGGAAATAGCCCGTATCCTCCAATAGCTGCACGTAGCCAAATTTACCTAAGCACGGAAAGAAGCGTGGCAACTACTCTTAAGTGGAATGTTAAACATTATCCCGCGTTTCTAATACGAGGAGGAGAAGTGAATGCTGCTTTTTCTATCCAAAGAGTGTGTTTATTCGATATATTTCCGATTCCTCTTTGTTAAAATTCAGGATATGCTTCTTAAGGATGAAGGTAATGCTGAATACATTAAATAAATATTTTTGTGAGATAAGAGTTGATTTTTTTACTAAGGAACATTATTTACCTTTGCACATTTATGTAGGAATGATTTTAATCTAAACAATTTATCAAATTATTTTTTACACATTATGCAAGAACATTCAAAATATTGCAAAAAACTTTTACATAATTTATTATGATCAGATCCATTAGACTAGCATACTTTTCGCATTAATAATTGTGGAGTTTAGAATGAAAAATCACAAGAAGCTACATAATGCTCTTATATAAAATGAAAACATTACGAAGTCTGTAACATTTATTCCACTTCCCCGGATCGTGATGTAGAAGGTCCATTCTGTCGGCGCGCTCCAGCCACAGCCTTCCTCGTTGTGGATCGGATAGAATGCGATAAAATCGTAAACGAAACTGAGTTTTTGCATCGCACAGCACAGCAAAAATTACCTCCGCCCTTTCCCGGCATCTTTTCAAGCGAATATAACGCTTTCATCTCAGCGGGGCGATCATGTAACTGTGAGAGCGATGATGATAGCTATCACGGCCTCCTATGACGGTCGGCGTCATCGAGCGATCATGTAAAGCACCGTCATAGCACCGTGATAGCACGTATGACGGTCATGGGCTTCCTGTAGGTTGGTAGAAAACCTGAACAGCCAATCAAAATCATCGACACATTCCAAGCAAACAATTGCGGCGTGTGGAGCGGCTGAAACGATGTCGGCGGCACTAAGTACTCCACATCATTCATTTTTGTGTGTTTAGGAATTAAATATTGTGTGAAATATGTTATAACGTACCTAACACATCATATTAATTATAGTGGAAGTGAAAATCGTGTTGTTCTCGTTATGACTTCGTTTGTAATGAAAGATTACCTATATCTTGCAAATGCATCACAGATTTGTTATGAATTCAAACCTCTCCGTCGCATTATTAAGTTCATTGAAAATTACTTCGATGCACAATAAACGGTATTATTTCCGTTTACGTAATATGTATGAGATGACGAGTTATTCGTTACACCTAAGGTACCTAGGTATTAACATAATGCAAACTTGTATAATTTTTTAAGTTCCTTTCTATATTGGAAGTCTTTCGAAATTGATCAAGCCATCAAAATTGAAAATCCATCAAATGATTCGCAGAGTTATTCAAGTGTGCCTTTGAAAGTATTAGTCGAGTGGGCTGTGCAACTGAATTGCAGCTGAAGTTTTATATGTCCACCTACAGTACATTACCCCAGTAGAATGCGTAAATTTCATAGGATTATAACAGAAAATCCTAAAACGATCCGAAAACTTAATCGTCGCAACTCATACCGTCATTCACGGTTGTCTTAGCAAACAAATAGATATATAAAGAGCGAAACTAACACACGCCAATAAACCTACCTTCTATTATATGAAGGCGTACATTCATGGCTATCATACTGTCTAGGTAACTCAAGTTACAATAATAACAATTTTGAATTGTTAACAATAAACATTTTTTAGAATTAATATTAAATTCGTGAGCGAGAAAACATTCTATAATGCTTTAAACAGTGAAAATATAATTAAATAATCGAATTTATTTTTTTTAAAGGACTAAGACAATTTATTCTCCAGTAATAATTAATCGTGATGCTTTACGAAAGTTACATAATGATACATAAACTCATAGTTAGTTAATTGGGTATGGACTACTGTAATTAAATGTTTATTCAACGTATTCGCACGTATATCCGATACCTTATGACGCCGATTACCCCTATCACCATCAATTTCGAGCGTAATACGCTATGACGGCGTGAAGGTGATAAAAAGTGCTATCACGGATATATAATCGCTGCTATCACCCTCCGTCATACGTATGACGTTGCCCTTGGCAACGACGTCGCTCTCACCCTTCTCACAGTTACATAATCGCCCCGCAGGAGTACCCAAACAGGAGCGGTGTTGTAGTCAAGTAATATGTTATATTTGCTTGCACCTATACTATACTTACTTGGTAGTTATGTACTTCAGCATAAACAATTCCTGTTTCCTACGTGTGCCTCCCGCTTTGAGTTTCAAAATGGCTAACATATTAGTCAAACGATAGTGTGTGTTATTATTTATTCGTGCGTATTACAATTAAATTGTATCGCGCATTCTTTAAAAATTAAAATAAATATACTTCCATAGTAAATGGCTCTTTGACTGTCATACACTTCAAAGACAATACTTATTTTGACTTGCGTCCTTTCAGCCGACTAACTGCCATTTTTCCATCCAGCTAGCTGAGATGACTGTTTATTTAGACTGTGCCTTAGATGTATACGTCTCGCTGAGTATTCATTTCCTTACGATACGTTCCGAAGCTATTAGGGTGGTTTCAGCGAGATTAATTTATTATATTCCATTATAATGATATGTGAAGATAGCATTTCACCTTAAGTTCAATGAATTTGGTCTCATTCCAATGAAAATTATCTCGCCTTTCCAAAAATACCAAAATACTCGACTCTTACCGCATTTCTTTCCGAGATAGTTAAGCACAAATGCCAGCCATTTTACAAGGGAAATAGTACGCGTAGACTCTCCAGAGACACTTTACTTCATAAATGAGGAGTTTTTCATGAATATATCTCGTCAGAAATTTAACACTGCGTGGTTGGCATGTTTTCTCAACTATATTTAGAAAATAAATCAATAACTCACCGCAGTACTTTTTCCAGAGTCGCAAAAAATATCTGTCGTGAAGTACGGACATCGGACGGCGAGGCAAAAGTGAGTCAAGTTTAAGACTTTGATGGAAATTTATTTCTTTACTTATAACTTCAGTTGTACAAAACTACATCTTTGCGCCATAAATATTTTGGTATTCACTGCAAGCTACTTACAGCCGCTGAAGAAAAATAAATAAAATTCGAATATGGTCTGATAATAAGGCGAGGCAAAATCTCCCTCAAACCACCTTAAATATCACGTCAGCGAACTGTATTTCGACCAACTCTCAACCTTTCGCGAATTCCTCTGAAGGCTCTTCACTCATTCCCTCCTAATGAGCGCGCCTATTCGGGAGATGATACTCCGCGCAGCATGATTTTCTTTTTGAAGACGCGCTCCGCAAAAAAATCAATACGTCCGCGCTAACCATTGCGCGCAATGAAGGTCAGCACTGAGCTCGGGTTCAAGTTCTTCGACACAAATCCACCCAGGCGAAAAGGTACAAGAAAATTAATAGGAGAGTTTTGTTGAGGAACGGCTGGAGCGGAAAACGTGAGTCGCTGAGTGCACATATTCATAACTTTTAAACGTGAGCCGAAAAAATTATTGACCACACTTTACTTGGGTACATCTGTTTATAAGGTGCAAATAACCAAACGCGCAGTTAAATAGATAACCTCTGCATTTCCCCTGGTGATTCTTAGTGCGTGATCTTGACAGTGAGAGAATGGGAGGAGGGGGGGGGGAGGCGGCGGTAGTGGCTTATGGTAGGCGCCGCATTTCCACCGGACACATGCTGGGACACACAGCATTTCAACTGTTCAGATATACGAGAGTTTCATTTTTCCGCTGATTTCAAGGTTAATCTGCTGGTATTCCACAAGGATTCCCGTTGTTTATGCTTTTGCTGTGCGAGTACGTGAAGGGATATTCTTCGACGATTCATTGAGATCAACCCCGAGCGAGCCGTCGTACATCCCCTCCATACCGTTTGAGAGATTGTATTGTTCTGTACAGAATACAGTATAACCCACATTTCCTCTTCAGGCTAAAATTTTTTGCCATTAATTGCATAAAAAATGCTGGTTTCTTTCCATTTTCTTCCATTGTTACCAAACATGATGAAACACCTTGACTGGCACCCCAAACTATACCGAAAGTATAGACAAATATAGACACGACATGACGACAGGTACATACCATACCAATCACGCCGTTACCTTCCGGAGTAGGCACAGTCACAAAGTTTCAATCATAAATACTTATTTGTACACCTAACTCTGCTTCAATAATTTCCTCCATACTGACCTAACCTTGCAAACCTCTTTTGCCTCATTTACCCCTGTACACTGCTTCATACACGCCCTCCTCTTTTAAAGACTCCTAATACTCCTCCTCCTAAGAATTTCCTCAACCACAACTTTCTCGGCCTACCTCAACCTCTCGCACCATTCATTTCACTCTTATTTATCTGTTTCGTTATTCGACTCTCATCCATTCTCCCAACATGGCCAAACCAACGAAGCACACTCCTTTCATATATGTCCATTACTGGAGCATTTAACCTGACGGCAGGTCATTTTGAAAATTTAATGTACACTTTTAAAATTCCTCGGAACGAAAGCCGGAACCATAAGGGGGAAGGTGGGAACGAAACTTTCCTAGCCAGTACCGAAATCGGAACGGTTCCTCTTTCGTTCCTAAGGGTTTTCGTTCCAAATATTTTCGTTATACTTTCGCTCCGGATCCACTTTCGTTCCGAGATTTTGGTTCCTACTTTCAGTTCCGTCCCGTAAACTGAAACTATATCTGAACCCACTCTGAACCATTCCGGAACCATGACTTAAGTTTCGTTTAACATCCCTGGTTTCATCGCGTTGTTTTTTTCAAAACGCGTTGACCTACACAAAAATGCAGCCCTCCTTTCAAATTCGACTTGAAAGGGGCCATAAAAATGATTGACATATAATCACTACTCATTAGTATTCGTCGTCACACGCCAGGGGTGGTTGCAGCACTTGGTATGTTCATTTGGCTTACTCATTGGAGTAAAAGTAAAGTCACGCGATGAACTTTGTGGTATTTTATCACTAGAATCGAACAAAAATTCACTTGGGTATATAAGGAAGGGCCGGAGGAGGTGAGTTATTATGCGGTTCTGCCTTGAATGCCAATGAATGAAGGGGATGCTTCTAAGGGAAGAATTCGAGTCGTTGCCAGCCCACTTTGGAAGGCCCTCCTAGAAGCGTTTTAAACGGGACTGAGTCCTACGGCCGCCCATTAATAATTCTCCTGTTTTTTAAGGCGGTTGGGGCAATTTTTGTGTATGTTCAGGTTTGCGTAAAACTTTCCGTACGTGTACTTATTAGTAATTTATTGCTATTTGTACACGTAGCCTAAAGGCACCTGATATTCAGTTCAAATACGTATGTACAGATTTTCTCCTGAACGGGAAATACCGTTGTTTTCAAAGTCGTAAAAATTACTTCATGATCACTTATGCCTTCGAGGATATTGATGTGTTTAATCATTGTAAGGTGACTAAAAGCTAAAGAGTCTAATATTTTACTACCTCTCGTAGGTACGTTTACTACTTGAGTAAGAGAGTGGTGTGAAAGTGTATTAAGTAAGCATCGCTTATATCACGCTTCCTTGAACTTGGTTCAAACCTGTTCGTTTTCCAAGTAATAGCCGGGAGGTTGACATCCCCACCGATAATTATCGCGCTTTTGTTATCCTTCGAGGTACATGATGTTAATTGAGTTTCTAATATGAACAAAACGTCGATTTAGGAATCTGGTGGCCTGTAAAATGAGCATATATGCATATTTCTTTTGTTTTTTTGCTTAATGGTACACCAAACGCTCTTTATTCCATTGTCGTCTAATATGTGTGCGGTAGTATTCAAATTAGATTTAACTGCTATGAATACTCCGACGCCAGTCCTATCTAGTCAATCACGTCTATAGCTTTTATAACATGTGGGAAAAACTTCGCAAGCGTTAATATCCTCTGCAAGCCAGATTTCTGCTCCCATTACTATATTCTAATGTGTGTGCGGTACTATTCAAATACGATTTAACTGCAGTGAATACTCCCCCACCAGTCCTATCGGGTCGATCACGTTTATAGATTTAATATCCTGTCGGAAAAGCTTCGCTATCGTTAATATCCTCTGCAAGCCAGCTCTCTGTTCCAATTACTATATCTGCGTTTTCAAATATATGCTCAACTTCGGCACGTTTGTTCTCTACGCTACGGAAATTTACTAATACTAAATTCATATCGTATTTAGCTTGATGAATGTCGGTTCGAGGTTTTCGGTAATTCTGTATGCTATCTTTTTGATGTTCTCTGAAACCACTGAGAAGCGAGTTTTTCTTTGAAGTTTCGCAGCTATCTGAGAGCGAGTGTTGAAATTATTTTCGCTATGGAAGTAACATTCATTCATTAGTGCTTCCCCTAAGTTTTTTTGGCAGTGAAGACCTACGTTACACGCATATACTCGGAGGCTGTTATCAGGACTATACTTTTGAACCCCACTAATTGACCTACTCACTAGCCTAAAAAATACGTACAATGCTCAAAAATCCTATGAGCCACCCGTTCAATGCCTGCGCCCAGGCATCAGAACAGAAGTAATGCACCCCAGAACGGTTGAGGGGAGCACAGCACCATCCAAGCACCGGTCAAAGATTTACGAATTCTGCTCCTATGCCTACACAGAATTCCCACAGCCTCCTGTTCAGGCAGTCAATTCTGCTCCAAACATGGTGACTGCGGTCGGTCCGCAGAACACTACAAATGGTCAGCCACAAATCGGCACCAGATGCCCTCCGGTCACGTTCCACCTCTGAGTTTAAAACCCTGAAGGAATTCAATATCTCATCTGCTCCACGCTCGGACGCATCGTTGGTGCCGACATGGGCCACCACCCACAGCCTGGTGCAGCCCATATCTCCAACTGCTGCTCGTCTTGCAGCCGTGGCATTGGGTACTAATCCTCCCGGATTAGTACCCAACGCCACTTACCAGGAGGTGACCTGTTGGTCCGCTCCGTCTCTCCTTGCCCTCTTCCACAATGAGGGCTCAATCCACCGGACGTTAGAACTCCCTATTAATAAAATTCCCGCCTTCTCTGCCCAGCTAACCTCGGGAGCAGTGTCCCTCGAGTCAGGAGGTGCGCCCACGTCCTCGACCACAGGTGTCACGGGGCCATCCTCTGACAGCACTGCGAAGCTGTTGCGCACAAGGGTACAGCCTCCACTCCCGCCTCTCCCTGATTCGACCGCACCCCTGCCCCCCCACCCTGGGGCACCACTATCCACTCCGGCTTCGAGATGGGCCTCGTCCCCAGGCTCAGAGGCTGCACTGCCACCCCCTCGACCGCCCCTCCTGCATTTGCACCCGAGCGCGCCCGGGGCACCACCTTGGTGCTGTGAAGGTTCTTGGAGGAAGCGCTACGGTTCCCAGCACCCGAAAAACCCACACAATCTGTCATAGGAAAGCGAATCTCTGCAACCATCCTCTCCAGCAGGTCGATCTTTGCCCTGCTGTTGAGGCTAGCCACAGACCTGCAGTAAGCCACACTATGCTACAGGCTTTACAAAACAACAACACTATGATAGGATATTTTTACGATACCATATTTTTGTCCGGATGAGAAACTATGATTTTTTTTGTCAGGATGAGTTTCTTAAATGGAGTCAAATGGCATGGTATCCCAAACAGAAACCTGAACGAAGTTTGGCAATATGGTTGTGTGGAAATGGAAATGGTCGAGTGAGCAGGTAAACTCTCGCAGTAGGGAGTGAGGGAAAAGATGAAGGGGGAAAGTGTATGTAACTCGGGCAAGGATGAAATGTATACTACAGTAGCAATTTTTGAATTCCATAGATTGGAGTAAAGACTACAAAATGAGGGTCTTTCCCAACACAAATTTGCATTCAAAAGCTCTAATGGTAACAGACCATGAAATATACAATCTGCTGGGTTCTGAATCAACTCAATATGACTCCAAGTGCATTGAGGCAGAATTTAATGGATTTTAGTAATTCTATTAGAAACAAATGTTTTTAAGCGATGCGGTGGAAGCTTTAGCCAGGATAATACGATTTGAAAATCTGATCACGCAAAACTTTCCTCAAAATGGAAATGGTTTTTGAACACCTCATTTACTCATTGCATGAGTTTTGCAAGCAATAAGGCTCCCAGTAACTCTAACTTCGGCAATGAGATCGTTTTCAAGGTTACAACCCTAGATTTGGCAGTAAGAAAGGACACCTTGATTCCCCAGAGAGTGCAACAGTTCGAACATATAAGATTGCACCATAGCCACGCTCTGATGCATCACAAAACCCTAGCAATTGAACCTTTGAAGTAGAGGGGTTAATATGTCAAGACAAATGAATCTGAGATAAATGAGCTTTGACAAACAAATTTACTCCATTGAGCATGAATCTTGTCTGGAAACAGATCGTCCCACCCTAATTTTAAGGTCCATAGCAGGTCCATAGCTGATGCATCACAAAACCCTAGCAATTGAACCTTTGAAGTAGAGGGGTTAATATGTCAAGACAAATGAATCTGAGATAAATGAGCTTTGACAAACAAATTTACTCCATTGAGCATGAATCTTGTCTGGAAACAGATCGTCCCACCCTAATTTTAAGGTCCATAGCGATTGCATCAAACACTTTGCCCAAAAGGTAATGGGAGACAAGCCGCCAACAGGGTCAAATATTCTAGAAATGTTGGACAAAAGCTTTTGCTTTGAATTTACTGTACAGTCAAAGCCAACATGATATGATAATGTATCCTGAGAAGGGATCCAAATTAAGCCCAACACCTTGAGGGAAGGAGATACAGGCACATCCAAATGTGATGCATGCTCAATTTCAATTTCCGAAAGACCCTCTAACAACTCTGAGGAGTTGCTCGCCCATTTGCTCAATGGGAATCCAGCAAAAGCCAATGAGTCAATCAATTGCTGTCGAAGAACTAACGCTTCTGAAATACAGCCCAGTAGAAGGAGCCCCGGTCACGATATCATCCACGTAAAAGTCTTTGCTAAGAACTTGAGGTGCTAGCGGGAACCTGTGGCCGTCTTCATTGAAAAGCTGACGCAGAGTTCTCATAGCTAAAAAGGGAGCAGAGGATACCCCATAAGTGACTGTATTTAACTTATATTCAGTGATTGCTTGAGACTCATCATCATGCCAAAAAATATGCTGATAGCATTGGTGATCTGGTGCGACTAAAATCTGCTGGTACATTTTGGAAATATCTGTAATAAATTCAATTTTGTAGATGCGGAAGTTTAACAGAACATCAAAAATATCCCGTTGCAGTTTTGGGCCGGTAAGTAATTCATCATTAAGTGAGACACCAGAAGACGTACATGCAGAGGCATCAATGACTACACAAAATTTCGTGTTCGCAAAATTAAAGACTGTGTGGTGCGGAATATAATACTTCCCCGGGGGTTTTGATATGGACATACGACCAAGATGCAGTTACTCCCCTAAGAACTGACAGTAACCGACACTCAACTCAAGTTGACGACTTAGCAACACTCAAGATTCATCAGTCGCGAAGCTGCTTGTGTGTAGGAATCCCCAAGTTGAGGAGTGAGGGATCTAAAAGGAAGAGAAACAATGAAATTTCCAGAGGGATCTCTGTGAAAAGTTTCCAAAAAATATTGTTCACACTGAATGTCCTCGGGGTTGTGAATGGATTCAAATGGGAGTTCTTCGATTTCCCAAATTTGAATTAATTCCTTTTATAGATATTCCTTCTCCTCCATGACTGAAAACAAAGAGACACCGGGCCCCTCTTCCCTAGGCAAGGCCGATACAGAGCCGCACAGGACCCAACCAAAGATAGAATTCATGGCAATCAACTCGCCATTTAGGAACGGTTTCTGTTCAGGGAGAACAACCTTGGAATAGAGATCCGTCCCAAGAATGACATCAATTTGAGAGGCCGCTGCTCAAAATGAGGATCGGCCAACTCCAAATGGCAAATACTAGGTCACTAACGAAGGGAGGAAGAGGAACTCCGATCCAAAGTTTTCCGATCAATTTACGGCATACAATCGCCTTTGTCCTCAACCCACAACTTGAAGAATGCTTAGGGAAAAGACAGCATGTAGCGGAACCAACTGGCTGGGTTAAAGGCATTCGAGAAAGCCCAAACCGAGCGCCACGGTATTCAGAATCTAATAACTTTAAGTGCTTGATAGCATCAAAAGAGATTGCAAAAATATGTGAGCCCGAATCAAGCATGATTCTCATTGATTGCATTCGACCGCCGCCTTCCAGGACTTCCACCACCCCTGTTCCTAAGACGACCTTCCTTCACATTCCACGCACGACGAAAATGTTCGAGGGATGGGAGCCATTTTCATGTATTTTCCGTTCACACGAGACCATCCTTCCATTCTCTTATGACCAAACCTTGTTTCCTGGTAGACCAGGGAGTCAAGGACAGATTAGAGAAGAATTATTAGGCGCTGGACTGGACAAAGGCTTGCTTCGATCGCATGGCCCGCTCCCGCCATTCAACGATGAAATGGAGGGTTGTATGATGAAATCTTTTGCACATATTACATCGAGAGTTTGAAAATCGACATTTAGGGGCCCAATGAACAATTAAAGCATAATTTTTTCGAGCGCACAAAATTACCCCTTTGCTCGGAACTCATATTTAAGTATTTTGGACATTCCAACAACAGATGCGATAGATCACAACTTGGACAAAGCACAGTTGCATTAGAAACTTTTGTCCCAACGGAGATAGGCATTAACACTTTGCTCGTTAGTTTTGAGCTACGAGCTTGAGAACTCGTATTAACTACCCCACTAGAAGTTTGCAAAACTTTAATACCGTAACGTCGTAAAACTCAGTGGTGAGTGGGCAAGGGAAAGGAGGGAAATTCAATAAGGCAGGGAAGACTACATCCCGGCTCAAACACACAGTCAGGTAGGCTTTTAAACGTTCTGAGACCAATGTCCCCAAATCTTCCACAGCACAACAACAGGAGCTTTTGCGACTGGTATAGCAGTTAGCTTGCTTAAAAAGGGATTACTTTCATTTAGATTTCCTTCGTCATTCTAAGCTCTGCAGGAAACCATTTTCTTTCCAAAATAATAACTACATAAAAGTTACCAACAAATATATGTAATGTCCGCATGTGATGATGGCTTGATCTAATACAAAACAAAGAAAACGTACACGATAAATACAGGGTGCAGCAGCAAACTTTGTATTAGAAAAGCAAGCCTCTACGGCAAACGCACGTAGTTGCTCCGTCCAACACATTCTCAGTACTTAAAGGGAAGGGAGAAAAAATCTGCCCAACCCACCCGTTCACACAAGACCATCCTTCCATTCTCTTATGACCAAACCTTGTTTCCTGGCGCCAAGTTCTAATTAGCAAATTATGCAGTTCCCATCTGATATGAGAATTTGCTCAATTGAAAGAATTTGCTAAAAAAAGTCCACTCGAACACAGTCACAAACTAAAGTGCTTTCCTATTTGAATTTTCCACTAAGTCACCACCAATCATCAGATTCGGCAGACAATTACAATGGTATGAGTTTGTCATCATCAAAAGAGTAGTAAAATGGGATATCTTCAAATAAGGGAGACAGGCATCATGGGTTTCCACGCCTCAGTCAACACACTAATTCACTCAATATTCCCAAGGCCCAATCTTCTCAAACAGGCAGATGTAAAATGAAGTCAATCACTCAATAATAACGTAGTTACATTGACACTGGGTGATATGTCGAGGGAATGTATATACAAATCTCAAAACCACAGCAGTTTCCCACAGTAGAAGAAAGCAGAATGACTGACACTTTTTCAAGAACAAAATTTTCACAACTATTAAACAGCAATATTCTTGCATAGAAAAAAATATAAATTACGACATTATTTTTCATTTTATACAAATATTTTACTAAGGTGCTAAATTGTTAAATTGAAATTTTCCCACCCATCACGCAGTGTACATGGTAGTGCTGGTTTGAGCAAATAAAGGAAGTTATTTTACGACCCTTATTTGATGCATTCACTCTATTTTACCAACACCCTGGTAAGGTGGAAAGAAAAAGGAAAGCTATAATGATGATAGATAAGGATCATCACCATGTCCAGGGCATTAATTTGGAATCAACTGATCCAGAAGTATTGCAAGCAGCTGACAGTGATGAAGACGAAGACTTTTTGGGTTAGCAATCTTATTAGAAATTTCAGGTAAGCAATAATCCTTATGGTGTTCAAAAAGGACTGGCAATACCAATCAATACAGCTGTCTGGTCAAAACAAAACAATGACAGTGAAACTCATAGAAATTCCACCACCAAAAACAATGTCATGTTTCATGAGAAAAATAATCGACTGACAAAATATGATTGTGATAACAATAAAATTTTTATTTCCTTAGATCATTCTGAAATCTTTGTATTTACTGAGCATATAAAGATGTTGAATGACTTTAGATGCACAAAAAACTCAAATATATGCCAAAGAACGATTCATTAAGTCTTATATTAAAATAAAACTGTAAATAATATGCATGTCCCTATCCCTTTCTACCCTGACCCGCACGATCGTGCGGGTAAGAAAAAAAATTTTTTACTCCGTCCACGAGCTATTTCTCCGGTTCCCACCGGCTCCAAGCCTTCATGTGGAATCCCCTCTAATGCACAGAGGAGGTTTTAATTTAATATTTTTACAGTAGGTCATGCTGACGACCTTATTCTGAAAGCCTCTCCGTGCGCATTTTTTTGTCTATGGTATGTTGCAATTTTTTTAATGTTTAAAATTGTTATATTCTTTTACTGCTTAATTTTACAATAATTTTAAATGTCAATTGCTGTTGTGGTTCATTCGAGCTCCTCGTATGATGTTTCATTAAATATTTATTTCTGATAAAAAATGTACCCGCACGATTGTGTGGGTTCGGGCTTAACTATGACTAATTATCATGATTTTATTTTCTTCAAAGCGAAAAATGAATTCGTAATGGGAATTCTAGAGAGAAACTTTGTGTGGGACAAAGTCACGCCTTTTTTATTCTTTATTTTATTTGTATGGTGTCGTACATAAACTGCGATATCATTTTCGGTGATTCTTTACCACCTCACCCCATCGACTTGCCCCATTGCCTTGACTGCTTTTCATATTTTCCCCAACCCTCCATTCCTTCCCATCGAAAGGTAACATTGTGTCGAATGTTTTTTTCCTGTTGCTGCACGCGTACGCTTTGAAATGCCGTGCTCATTTACTACTCCGATAACTGGGTATCTAGTTTCCTCCCATTCCTAGCTACTTTATACTTAATTTGACCGTCTTGGTGAACGATACCCCTCACGACTTGGCTCTGCAGAATTGATGACACAATTTTGACGATCAACTCGTAACTTACACCGATGGGTGCCTGGGACTCGGACAGTTCTATTTTGTGTCACTTTTGTCTTCGTAGCCGGATCCCTTACACCGTGTCATGCATTCTCATACCCCACGATGTATTACAATTTAGCACTTGGGATTTTTTGCGTTTGAGCCAGGCTTAACAATGAAACCAATGAAATGGCTTTGCATGGGTCGCTGGGACTCATCGGTTCAGTCAACGTGTGATGTTCGGTGAGTGACCGTGTGTGTTCAACGTTTCTAGAAAAGGATACAATCGGTGAATTCAACGTTTGATCATCCTGAGTGGCTGCGAAGAAGTGCATCGCCTCTAGCTAAAGGTAAAATTTTTTCCTTATTTTTTTTCATTCAACTAGTGATTAGTTTTCAAATCATTAGAATAAATAGTAATACTGTCTCAAGCTGTTCAAATCACGTAATGAAAATAATGAAAACACGAGAAACAAAAGAATGCGCGTTACGCTTGCTTTTCAGGCTTGTCTTTCTTGGATGTCTAGCGTAATGCATGATAGATATGAAGAATGTTTTGTGTTAACCAGGATGTGCCCTAACATTTAATTGCATTCTTTTCCATGCATTGGAAATGTGCTCTCTATCATATACAGTTGTTCTCGTAGTTAGTTTTGATATTTCATTTTAGATATATAATTTGTAAAAAATTATAAAAATGTATTTCGGAAAAATACACAATATATTTAGGGTTGATTTTGCGTTGCTAATTATTCACACGAAAATTTTTGGGATTCATATGAGTCAGTGGCTAAATGATTAATATGCTCTGATTTGTTTGGCAGATGGCAAAGCGAACATTACCGCTGACAACAGAGAGGATCCTACAGCTATTTAATGAAGAATCAGAGATAAGTGAACTAAGTGATGATGAGGACGTAGATCAAACATATTTGCCTCCTCGCATTATTAGTGACGAGACCTCTGACGACTGCAGTGAGGAAGAAGCATCCTCTCCATCCTCATCGGCTTCTACCTCCGCGCAGAGTGGCATACAGTTTGCGCCTATCTCTAAGCCTCCTTCTCCATTTGAAACGGGACTACCGTCAGCAGAAAGCCCGGCTTCAAGGAATAACTCACTTCCACCTTCAGAGCGTGCTTGTCCAGAGAAAAGGTTAAGACCTCAGAGGAAGCTGCCTGTGAGGAGAATGGCGTGGCGCCAAAAAGCTTTCGAGGAGAAAGTTCATCCGCCAGAGAAAAACTCTGTCGAGAAACTGGTGAGTTTACGATAGTAGTATATTACAATTGATAGGCTTATTACTTAAATTCAAGTTACCTTGTTAAATTTTACAATGATGTTTGACCTAATCATTAGTATTCCTCCGCTGACTATGCTAAAATCATTTTCAGAACCCTGATCCGGTTGCGAGCCCTCTTCACTACTGGCTGAAATATTTCCCAAACGATTTCTTCCAGCTCGCGGCAGATTTTACAAACATGTATTCTGTGGCTAAATCAGGGAAATCAATAGATACCAATCCCAATGAAATAAAAAAGTTTTTCGGAATCAGCATTCTCATGGGGGTTATAAAGTATCCAAGGCTGCCAATGTACTGGCAACAAGGATTTCGTCTTCCTCAGATTGCGGAGAATATGACCAGAGATCGTTTTCTGACCATGAGGATGAATTTACACTTCATGGATACCCTTGTCCCCCCACCCGATTCTGAGGTTAATAAGTTGTGGAAGGTACAACCGATAATTGATGTAGTGCGTAACGCATGCCGTGATATTCCTCGAGATTATAACTACTATTCAGTCAACGAGCAAATGATTCCATTTACAGGCCGTTGTCCCGGACTAAAGCAATATATAAAAAACAAACCTCAACCTGTGGGCTTAAAGAATTACATTATTACATCTTCTTCGGGTGTAGTGATGGATTTGAAGTGTTTCAGGGAAAGAATACTCCTCTCCCCTTTCCGGAGCTAGGCCATGGCCCGTCTGTGGTTATGCGCCTGATTCAAACTATCCCCGCGGGGAGTTTTGTTTATTTTGATCGCCTGTTTACCACTCTCCCACTGCTGGAAAAATTATACAGTATAGAGATAGAAGGAACAGGTAAAATAATGGCGAATCGAGTCACGGGTCAGATCAAGCTTGAAGAAAAGAAAATGAACCGGGTGAATCACTGCAATATGTGCGCAGTGATGATAATATTGTTGTCGTTCAATGGAAGGACAATAACAAGGTGCTTTTAGCGTCCACCTGTAGTGGTATCGAACCACAGCAGGATGTTCAGCGGTGGTCTAAAAAAGAACGAAAATATCTAGATGTACCTTGTCCAGCTATTGTCCAAAGATACAATAAATCAATGGGGGGAGTTGATCTGTGTGATCAAATGATGGAGAACTACAGAATTTGGTTTAAAACAAAAAAGTGGACCCTCAAAGTGATTCTACACTTTCTGGATTTAGGAACCGTAAATAGCTGGTTCATGTACAAGGAAGCATCTAGAGAAAATAAGAGCCCTCGAAGGAAAACAAAGGACTTCCTAAAGTTCAGGACTGAGCTAGCAGAAGCTCTCATTGCTACTCCCGATAGAGATAGGGTGGATGGAACCGATGAAGATATTATGGTGGATGAGGTTCCTAAAGAGAAAAAATGTAAATATTACAATCCACCCAGTGTTATTCCCTGTGCAGACAAGCGTTTTGATGGTTATAACCATTTCCCGGTGATTGATGACATCTCATCGCCGAGAATGTGCAGGTACGATGAATGCAACAGCAGGACAAAAACAAGATGTGAGAAGTGTAACGTTTATTTATGTCTTTTCAAGAGCAAAAATTGTTTTAAATGTTTCCACACATGTCATCCTTAAATTATTTTCTATTTTAGTGGACACTGAGAAAAATTGAAAATACTGACGCCATTTATCACATGTTTCATAAATGTATTTTTTATTAAAATGGTTTCTCCAGAAGACTTAAATATTGTTTTGTAAGTAATAGCGACTATTTGTGTTTTTCATGGGAGTAAATCTTGTTAAAATAAATTTTTTAGAATAATTTTCAGTCGTAATTGCGCCCGAACCCACACGAATGTGCGGGTGAGGAATTTTCCTGATTACACAATTGCACCCGAACCCGCACGATTGTGCGGGTACCTTTCCGCGATAGCTGCTGGTCTAAAAATTTTTTTTTCTTCCAGATGGCTAAAATAAATCTCTATGAACCAGAAAAACGCAATAGTTCGTTAAAATTAGGAAAAAAAATTTCTCGGGTGGAAAGGGCTATAACCCATATACAAGATGTAACATTATAGTGAATAAAAGATATCCATTGAAAAAACTAAGCCATTTGTGATGTATTTTCTATAATTAGCACTAAATGTCTGAAAAACGCCGTACAACCAATTGCATTTTACAATGTGGCATGACCAACTAAGGGTTAAATGGCAAGTTTTCAGGATCTCTACTCTGTTATTGATAGTTCCTGAGATAATACAGATAGAGTGAACATCAACACTATCCCAATTTTGCATGCACCATCTATGAAAAATGGCTGCAGCAACTAGGATACATTTTTTGAAATCATCACGTTAAACTGCCAATACATGCAAGTATAGGAGTGCAAAAAATTAATTTTTCAAAAATGGTCATGCACCAATTAAATTTTATTGTATCATTTGATTTGGAAAGACCCTAAAGGGAAACTACCTCATAAAACCAAAACCACTGTTTCTTCATTATATTAGGGTTTTGGATTCCTAAGTTTGCAACAAGGCAAGATTTAGGAGATGTGCACATCCTACAAATAGAATGAATTGACTTTTAGCAAAAATGCATTGCACATCTTAATTCGTAGGAAACTTCATTCAACAACATGACTGAAAAAAATTTCTTTTAAACATGCAAACAGAAAAGGGCAAGTTTAGCCTCTGACTTTAGTCACCTATCAAGTATTCATCTCTGACTGCACATGATGCAAACCAATGAGAAATCTATAGTAATTATGGTAAAAGATTACCAGCCAAAAATTTCTCATGCTACTTCCATTAGTTTCCCGTAATTGAACTGGGTCAAATTGCTTGTCGTAAAACTTGCTACTCTCGTATTTCTGTTAAAAGTAAGGGAACAGGTTGAAATAAATTTAAATACACCCCATCAACAACTCAACTTTAAGCCTCCTTAGTTTCACCAAGGGTGAATCCATAGCAAAGAAATGGGATCAAGACCAGAAAAAAGTCATGGATACCTGATGATGCACAATCATTCCTCAAGACCAAACATGTACTTCTGGCAAACAATCTGAATGGTTATCACACAGTATAGTTTCCACAGTGAATAGACAGAACACCTAATACACAACATTTCTTTGGTATCTACGTGACCAGCAAGTAGTGAAGGATTGAAAACCAACTAATTTCAACAAAAAAAATTTACCAAATACTGCCTACATAACACAGTACATTCAATCACTTCAGCATGTATGTTATAAGAGTAATAATTCATTAAAAACATCATTTTTTGCATTAATTAAAGATTTCACCATCAATCAATAAAATGTGTCAGGCATGTTGGCCCATCAAATCACTATTGGTTGCATGACAAATAGTTGGGATTGTGAAGCCCCAAAGATTGACGGATTACAACACAACTATACCAAGCCTCTATAAACAATAAATTGGAGCTGTCATATGCAAGAACTAATACAAAGCTTTATGATACAGCTCTAAGCGCTCATACCAGGAATGCTAAATCTGTACATAACTGAATATGGGGTCTCCATAAACACAAATACCTGAATAAAACGGGTTCAGTCTGGCATCTCCCGTTAGCTTGTCCATGACTTTCATTTACATCCAACACCAAGGGTGTCGGACAAGTTACATGTGAACTGAAAAGTGAAAAAAGTGAAAATTATATTATTAAGGCAACATGATCAAATTTAATTAACTTGTTATTAAGAAATTACTCAAACATCATGCAAATTCAATTAAAATCATTCAGAGTTTAAGGGAGGACACATAAAATTAATACAAGAACTCACCCTGACATGAAAAATGTCAGGGTTTATAAAACAGTCAATGAAAATGAATGAGAATTAAAAAATTTAAAAATAAAAAAGTAAAACTGAGCATTCTGGAGAAAACGTTCATTTACATCACCCTACATCTGAGACAGACACTAATGCTCTATTGACGACGAAAAGAAAATTGAACTTATTTCACAGCAGATATTCTATCATGCACCTCATAAGAAAGATCCAAAGAAGTTTCTGAATGATCTACTTACATAATGCCAATATATATTCAAGGAGGTCAAGAAATTTATGAACATACATGAATTCATTCTCCAAAAGAATTATGAAACAATAATTACCTATTCACATTTTATGCACTCAAGCATTGTCTCAGTCCCATAATTTTAAAACCAATCTTCACAATAAAGGCTAATGAATTGATTACAATTACTCAATTGCTTGAAATTGCAATTAATGGATGGATCACTTAGGTTGAGATTCAGAACTATACTAGTCAGAAAAATGACAATAATGGTAAGAAAGCCAAGACAGTAAAATTGACATTATCAAAAGTACTGCAATATCACAACCATGACAATAATGGTAAGAAAGCCAAGACAGTAAAATTGACATTATCAAAAGTACTGCAATATCACAACCATTTTTTGGCTACCTATCCTAATCCACCTCCAAAAAAAGAGGAAAAGAAAGAGAACTGAGTTCATGAAATGCTGAAATCAGACAAAATGTAAACTATCAACTGGATTAATTAAGGTAAAATATTTTGTTGCTAGGTTATCTAACGACTGAGAAAGTAATTATAAGCCATACATTTTCTGACATTAAACAAAGCCAAAAAGTAAGACGTAAAACGTGCATTGAGACAAGAAAATCAGTCCAGCAGGCAAAAACATGACAAAACATTAAGTTGATTATCATTAAACAACGCCAAAAACAAAGATAATGAAATCACTAGTAAGTGAAATAGAATATTTATGGGAAATGCAAGATAGACAACCGTAGGTAAACTTATCATTAACTGAATTAATAGAGTTGATGATAGAAGAGTGAGAATAGCAGGGGGGAGAGGAATGTGACATGCTCCCGAAGAGCTTAACAAGAGTTCAGGCAGTTTCACAAATGGCGATATATTAGCAAGGAGTTCGATTCCAGCTCCCATCTATGGGCAAAGATGTAGGTAAACCAACCGACTGAAAGAGTTAACAACAATCAATATAATGTTCCTTCAATTATGAAATTAGGTACTACCAAATGTTTAGCCAAATTAGCATTGGTAAGTATTTTCATTTTAAATACTCAAGTGTACAGCAGCAAGACAAACGTACTTAAACCAGCAAATCGATAACAAAACAAGTTTCATTCACTGTGCATTTTCCCTTGGAAAGATAAATGTGGCTAGAAAATGGAATACTCCTAAAAGACACAATACAGAACAAAAGTGCATGGCATTCAATGAAAACTATTGAATACGACCACACCATTAACGCTTTTAGCCAATGTATCCAGAACTTGCAGCCACAAGTCCACATTTGCAATTCTGAACGGTACAAGTATTGTCAGAAAAAGCTACAATTACACATTTTATATGGCATTTTACAGGCTTCCTCTCTCCATAAAAATCAAAGACCTCAAAAATTTAACGTCCAGTACGTTTCAATCAGGAGCGACATTCAGCAATAACAATTATGTTGAGTCTCAACAAGCAATGGGTTAATATGATAATGAATCATTCAAGCTCGAACCACCCCAAGTACCAAAGAGTAAAAATGAACATCAATTAATGTTATTAAATGTTAGCAATCAATTAAATGTTAGCAAGGCAGGTGATCGATGTCAAAAGACAAAAACAATTCAAACATAATAGTTTCATGCTAAAACTTTTGTACAACGCATTCACTGCTAGATCCAACAATTTTCTGCTACCTTTCTTTAAAAATCATGGTTATTTCTACGGGAAATTCAGAACGGTGCAATTTTCCTGCAGTCCTCCCAATCTCCATCCTGATCAAAACAGTGAAAATTAACGTTACACTTGACAAAAAATCTTGCAATTTATACATCACTCATATCTCTCATTAACAAACAATCGAAGAAATCTTAAGTCCAAATACCATCAACATAGTAAAGCTACCAACGTTTGATTAATTCGGAAAAAAATCCAATCCAAATTCAAGGAATGGCTTTACAGATGGTTCAGAGCCAAGGTAAAAAATAAGAGATATTGACTAAGTTAGGGATTTGACATTAATAACAGAGACCATTCTAAAGGGTGTAACGCGAATGAATAAGCTACATACTACACAGGCCACTTAAATGTCAATGCACACCATTAGATTAGAACAACACACCCAACACGAAGTCTCACCGATCCGTTTTTCTCAATGATGACATGCTCCAATGACGAAAGAAATATCCTGTTGGAGAGACAGCATTTATTACGGTGGGGTGAAATCAAAATATTGTCTCTCAGGGGCATAACCGGCTCTACATTAGTTGAAGAAAATACACCACACGAACATCACATCAAATAACATTCGACTGTCTCAAAGTACGCCTACATGCTAGTATCAATAGTCTCTCACGAGAGAATTCCTTACGTGACTTGGAATATCAAGGGTGTCAATCTATAACGAAGTGATTCAAATAACACTGTTTGTATTGCTAAACGGATAGTAGAATTCTCCTGGGCAAGTGCATCCATAAACACTGAGGAAGAATCAACAACTTACACATGCAGTTAGTGGACATCGTGCCACTCCTTATCCTGGGGAATGGTATACTTGCTTTAAAAGCAGAACAATCACCAAAAAATGTACTTCACTGCTTTTTGACAATTCTCCATCACTGCCATTACGAACATTACGAAGAGGACGTGACGTCACAGAAATACATCCCCGTTCGCCATTATGTGCATCCATTAGTGACGTCAATATTAAAAATTATCACGAAAAAAGGCAACTAAACCAAAGCGCAAAAGATGAAATGAAAGTGTAGACTCTTAAACTTTCCCATAATTTAGCTCCATTCAAGGTTTGACCATAGTCACTGCGTTAAATATTGCGCAGAGGTGAGTGGTTCGATCGCATAATTTCCACTAACTCTGACCACACCTTAAAATTTCTCATCTTCCGTGAATTATTTAGCGAGCCAAATTCAAACGTTACGTTGTGATAGGAGTCTTTAATATTCACAAGTTTCATTTTATGTTTCCATAGCATCCTCAATAGGGATCGGGATTCTACTTTAAAATCATAAAAATATTAAGGCCTCTTCTATTTATACTGTATATTAATGACCTACCCTCCAAGGTTCGCTCTGGAGATTTGGTAGTATATGCTGATGACACAAGTCATTTTATCAAAAATGATCCTGATGATTTCAACATTCTTCAAGAGAGAATAGATGAAATGGTCTCCTGGTGCAATGCCAACTATGTTGCTATCAATCAAAGGAAATGTAATTTTATTCATTTTCATCCACATCGGAAGAGAATCTTGTCTTGTCCTTTGTTAAAAGTGTGTGATAAGGTAGTTGCTAGCCCTAGTGTCTCCAAATTTTTAGGTGTGTACATTGATGAATCCCTAAGTTAGGAGGCTCATGTAGACTCTTTGTGCTCCAAGGTAGCATCTGGTTGATATCTACTCTGGAGGGTTTTGCTACTTACAAACCAAATGGTTGCTGTATCCGTGTATTATGGGTATATATACTCAAGGCCCAGATATGGTGTTGTTGCCTGGGGTCATTCCCCTCACACTCGAAGACTTTTTAAATTGCAAAAATGGGCCATCAGAACTATTTCCCAAGTGAACAGGAGATCCAGTTGATGGCCTCTGTTCAAGAAGCTTAAACTTCTCACCCTACCTGGCATTTACATTTTTTATTCAATTTTCTATGCGAGACAAAATAATGATGAATAAGGATGTTCATGGGTATGATACCCAGCAGAGGTGTGACCATAGAACTGTGCCTCACAGCCTGTCATTATTCTCAAAAATCCCAAAATATGCCTGATCTAAATTTTAATAATAAACTACCAACTGATATAAAACATAATGAAACTTCCACCATGTTCAAAACAAAACTGAGGAATTACCTTATAGATAACTGTTTTTACTCCGCTGATGAATTTATGACCTAATGTGTATTTTGTTGATTTGTGCTAACTGCCTCAGTTAATGGTTTATTTGGATACATTCATTTTTATTTATTATATGTACTTTGTTGATTTGTGCTTACTGCCCTCAGTTAATGGTTTCTATGAATGTATTCATTTGTGAAGTGTTGACTTATCCTATACTTGTAAGAACAATTTCTAAGATCAATAAACTATAGTTTATTGCTATTATTATCACTGCCTCGGCTGGGACTTGAAACGGACCTTCAAGATGGGAGATGGGTACAATAACCATCACAATAACTTAATTCCTATCTACGTTATTCTTCCTTTCCATCCATCACACCTCCTCCACATCAATATCTCAGAAAGCTTGAAAAAGAGTTCTCCACAGACCATACTCAATGAGATGATTGAAAATCTCCTGGATTTTCCCCTTGATACTCTTATTTCCTACATTTGTCAGGTTACTAAACCATTATATCCGACAATCTTGGCATCCAATCTCATTCTGATTGCTTAATATGCCCTTTATAACATATATATGTCAAGAGGTTGCCAATAGCTTCTCCTCTAATTAACTTTCTTACAAAGCATACTTGGTTGTCCTTGTTCTCCAGCTGTCTGTGTCAGGAAAATATTTCAATTCTTAATCAGCCAGAAGGCAGTTGGGAAATAATTTCATTCGTTAACCCTTTCACTGAAGCCCCGTCTCCCGATCAAGAGTCTTACCATGCGGCTGTAAAAATGAAAGGCCCGAGCATTACTTTTCCCTGAGAAAGAAAGTTCATAGAAAAAGTCATGAGACATTTATAATGTCTGTTTTTTATTACTTGAAGATAAAGAAACATATATGAAGTTTTCAATGCACGGTATATTTTTAAGCATTCAAGGGCTGGCAAGTAACTACGAAGCTTTCCACGGAGCTTTCCCGGTCATAAAATTATGTTCACAGCAGCCTGCTGTGTGAACGTACAAGTACATTCGCTGCAGTTAAAGGGTTAATCGACCATAAGCCAGGCAAGTCCCATTTGAAATTTTTCCTGCGGAATCGTATCCCTACCAAACCGGTTCCTCCACTAACTGACACCAATTACCCTCGAAAAAGCGCAAAAATATTGTCTCCACTTGTAAATGGAGGGGTTTGCATGTATGCTATGCTTAGCTACAGCCAACTTGTCCAGTTTACCCCAGTCACAGGGACAGCACTGTTCTATGATTTTCATTACTTTTATCTGGCACATCTCTCCAAAGTACATTTACTCTACATCTACATACTAATGTGAAAGCCGATGCATGGGTGTGTGGCAGGAAGTGTTATGATACCAGCCATGTAAAGATGTAAGGGATAAGGTTTTGGGAGGTGATATGGTGACATCTATTATGGGAGTGTATTTAGTGGAGCTCAGTTTTTATTGTAGTAGATTATTAAGCATGGAAAGAACGAGTTTTTATCTGTTTGGAAATGTATCTCTTTTATTTTATCGCTTCTGTGTGAGTCAGGGGGTTTTAGGATACCAGCTGTACGTAAAGATGTAAGGGATAAGGTTTCAGGAGTTGAAATAGTGATGTGTATTACGGGAGTGTATTTAGTGGAGCTCAGTTTTTATTGTAGTCAATTATTGTGCACAGAAAGGATGATTTTTTTGTACCTATCTGTTCGAAAATGTATCGCTCTTCTTTTATCACTTCTTTCAGACCTAGAGATGTAGTGAGGCATCATTCTAAAAACCCTAATACCAAACCCAACTCTTACTGTAATTCACTTTTGGCGTTGTTTAACATTCCAGCAATTCAATTACAATTGACATGCTCAAAACCATGAATCCTTTTCTAAGCATGCACCTACTAGTAACTTGTAGTGGATTCAGAGCTTTGGTGGTTACCGGATCAACATAACAACAGCATGAACATGTTACAGCAACATAGGCAACATCACTTCTGTAATTGCTGGCAGCCTCTTTCCTCATTTACATCAAATTTTTGGAATGTTTTTAGTTTCTCTATAAAATAAAGCCATAGGCATCACCTAGAGCAAAATGTTCTCCTATTTCATTTCATAATTGAAAATCAACCAAAACATCCACTTGGGAAGATTTTTTTGTATTTAATCGCTTCCTCATCTGATAAGCATGATTTACGAGATCTTTCTCAGGCTCTCTCTCAGCATTGCCCACAAAAATATTTGCAATGGCTTTCATAAGTCACTCCATGTAAGTATCAAAGTTGAGTTTCAAAATTATTTAACTAAAGTTGGGTTTGTAGGATCTGAGTCTTTCCCGGAGAATGCTTAGAATGAAGAGTTCTCGGGTTTCCAGCTGGGTAATGGTTTTAAACTGCACCGATGTTTCGATGACGTAGTCTGCCATCGTCTTCAGGGTGAATGAGCTTCATTCACCCTGAAGACAATGGCAGACTACGTCATCGAAACGTTGGTGGAGTTTAAAACCATTACCCGGCTGGAAACCCGAGAACTCTTCATTCAAAGTTGGGTTTCCTTTTCACATATGTAGTATGAAAAAGCCCTAAATAAATTTCCTTGTGCATTTCATGAAAAGATACTTCTGCTGACAATAATTTCCATTCCAGAGGAAGCCTACTCATTAACAAGAAGAGGATGATCAATTTAGTGCATTAAGTGGTTGAAACTTAAAAATTACATCAACTACTGATCCCTTGTGACAACACATTTACTGTCCCTTTTACTAAGTCGAGGTCAGAAGTATATGAATGAGGTGAGAGAAGGAGGAATGCACAACACAAAGGTTATTCTGGGGTGGCCAACATTTCCAAATGGACAAAAAATGTCTCAACAATATCCATACATTTCATTCATACATCTTTGAAATATAATCTTTCTAACAATCACATCACAACATTCTCTACTAACTTCAAAGGATCACTAGGATCCCATAAGAAACAGAAACACTGGGGTAATAGTGATGTTATGCCAATACCATATCCCTACAATTTGGTCAGAGGACTTTTATTTACTTTTCTTTTATTACTTTGTAGCCTCCTTCCTTAGATAACCAAGATCATAGACAAAAGCCTTCACCAAGAGCTTAAATTGAATCCCTTAAAGAGAGTTAATAATCCAGGACTGCCACCAGAACAACGATGACAACCACTGTAAGACAATATGACCCAATGTGAGAAGCTTTGATCACAGGCTTTAGTCTTTGTCACTTATTGACACAAAGTTTAGCATTGGTTGAGGCATCATTATCCCACCACCCAAATTTTTATTCTCTTTTGGTAAAGAACTCAAAAAAGCTCAAGGCAGCTGTGCAGTGAATGATTTTGTTACTGGCCGGGTCCTTTTTCTAAAAACTAGTCTCAGAAGGAGTTGCGGTAGTAACTGTGCGCCATTGTCAGTAAACTAGAGTGCAGTGCACCTTCTAGTTCATCCATACAACTTTCGTATATGAAGGCATTTCTCTACCATTCCTCAGCTTCCCCTGTCCCTCCTCACCAGACAAACTCCTTCCAGTGACAAGGGTTATGTGGTAGCTTTGAACCTCATGGCTTAGGCATGAATCCTGGCATCATTATCAGCTTTTATCAATCCATAGATTGTTTTTCTGCAGCTCTCTACTCCACAACTCTTTCAGCAAACCATTTAATTCCTTACCAAGTCTTCACTTCGACATATCTCATAATATGCCCGCTTTTTCTCATTCTTAGGTTTTCTATAATTCTTATAAGTCATTCCTTCTTCTATTGTTTTCACAATAGGCTTTCATGTAACAAAAGTGCATCTCCTAAGTAAGTCCCTTCTCCTCCTTTGAGTTGACTAGTAAATAACTATGTTTTAAATAATTTTAAATGAAGTTTAATAAATGTTCACTAGCAATATGTTACTTAATGTATTCTGGTTTTTGAGAAGATTATGCCAATGGTTTCTTACACCAGAATAATTCTTCAGAGGAAGATTGTTCCATACATCCTGCAGGCACCATCATTTACAAAAAGTATAACTACAACAAAATCATCAAGTTACAAAGGCTTGGGATGCTAATGAAGTGAAGTACACATTAGGTAGAGTGACAAAAAAGCAGAGACAAGTTAATGAGGAGAGGCTGGAGCATTTTCTCTAATTGTAGAAAGCTGCCTAGATACAGTCCTATGGCTACATAATCCTTGGCTAGGCACAGTCCAACGGCAGATATTACGGTACATACTCAGCAATATACTACTGGGCTCAATTGATCTAGTATGCTCTTCATTCCCTCTCACAAGAGAGGAGGAAATAGTACAACGTATGACAGAAAATTGAAGGTATGGTCACAAAAGGAAGATTTAGGGATCAATAAGTCTGCTCGGTAAGACAGGACAGGTAAGACAAGACAACAAGACAAGACACTGAAATACCGGGATAGATAGTGAGAACAGGGTACAACTTGCTCTGGTTATGACACACCTTGAATATGCTGTGAGCACTTGGGACCCTGTACAGACAGAAGAAACCCTAAAAATTAATAGAAAACAAAGGAAAGCGATTACTTACATTCAAAGTGGATAAAGTGAAATTATTAATTTATTGGTGGAGCCAAAAAAAAAAAATACATAGCTCACATTGACATGACCGAAAGTAGACTGTCATTCATTATTTTATCACACACAATACAGAGGGGGCATAGAGAGCGCAAATATTCAAAATAAACACATCGCTTACACAGAAATAACAACACCCTCACTAAATCAAGATTTAGATTCAGCAAGTTCATGCCTTCAATACACTTCTGATGTTTGACCTTCACCAGTCATTTATGGTGTGTCATTAATGGTGGTAGGTTAAATGAGATGGTGGCGGATGTAATTACATCCGCCACCATCTCATTTGTAGGAAAATAATTCACTATCATTTTCCCATCCTCAACTATTTTTGAACAAAATGCCTAATGTCTACGTGCTCTTTCATTTCAGGAGAGTTAGCAATTGTTTATAGCAGATTGATTGTCATTGAATAACACCAGCCTTCCACATAACTCGTCAATAGCACACTGCTCGTTGCTATTTAGAACAGTTTTCCAGTTCATTTTGAATGCATGTTCTAGAATGCTATTAAGTACAATGGCCTTTTTTGCACACAATTCAAGGCTTACATACTCTGCTTCAGCAGTAGATGTGGCAACACAGTCCTGTTTTCTGCTCGCCCAAGCCAATGCACCTTCTGCAAACTTAATTACATAGCCAGAACATGAAACTCTGTCTTCTACGTCACTAGCCCAGTCAGCATCCACATACCCTTCTAGTGGCTTCCCACACTTCCTGTAAACAATTCTATAATCAATTGTTCCCATTAGGTAATGCAGTACCCTTTTTGCACACTCCCAATGTTTCATGGTGTAACAATCGTTATATCTACTGAGTTTACCCACTGCGAACGCAATGTCAGGTATAGTGCAAACCATTGCATACATTAAACTTCCAATTAACATTTGGTATGGCACATTGGGAAATTTTTCTAGATCACCCTTACAAAAGTTGTTTAACTTCTACAGGCGTTGAAATAGGATCACATTCAGACATTTTGAAGCGAACCTTTACATATTCTTTTTGATCAATAGATATTTCACTTTTTTCTCTCGATTCTCATGCCAAGAACATGTTTTGCTTCACCAAGGTCTCTAATCTTAAAATGCTTTTTCAGCGCATTTGATAGGTTAGTTGCAACATTACTTTGACCAAAAATCATCTACATACACAGCAAAAATATGGAGAGAATCATCATTACCCTTTACATAAACACATGGTTCAGTCAAAAAATTTTTATATCCCAAATTAGTTAATACCTTTCTACATTTGTCATACCATGACTTTGAGGCTTGTTTCAGCCCATATATTGCTCTTTTTAGAACAGACAACTTGTTATCAGCCCTTGGTTTCACAAAACCTTGTTTCATGTACAATGTTTCATTTGGTTCACCATTTGAAAAGCAACTGTCACATCAAGATGGTGAATCTTCAAATCAAGCTCAACTGCTAATGCAATCAAAAGCCTAATGTCTGCATAGCTCACCACAGGAGAGAATCTCATTGTAATCTTCCCCATACTTTAGGCTACAACCCTCTGCAACTAATCTAGCCCTGTATCTCAGTTTCTCCATGTTCATCCCTCTTTTCTCTGAACACCCACTTGCAATTCACAGTAGACTTCCAATTAGGAAAGACAACCAATCCAAAACTTCTTTCCGAATCAATGACTCCCACTCAGCTTCCATGGCCTCTTGACCACCTCTCTCTATTTCTAGAGAGTGCCTCTCCAACAGTTTGAGAGTCCATGTAGCTATTAACTGGATCATTCGATTCTTTGCACATGGTTGTTAGATAGAGAATAAACCCTCGATACTGTGGGGGTCTAGAAACTCTTTGAGATTGATGCCGTTCACTTTGCCTTCTCATGCCTTCATCTCTGACTTCTACATACTCTGACGTACCCTCACTGGACTCAATGTCTGCGTTTGTTGTTTGAGACTCACTTTGACCCTCAATGGAGGTGCTGAGGTGTTAACAGTCAGACACACTGGGCTGAGGTGAAAAAACCATCAAAATTTGCACCTCGATGATCCACTATTGAGGTACTTAGGGCCATGACTATGGTATTACCTGACACTCAAGTTCCTTTTTCCTTAGGGGACCTGAAAACATTTTCAAAACATACAACGTTTCGAGCTTCGGTTACCTTGTATGCCTTATCAGGGTCTACCAAAATGTAACCCTTAGACTCCTTGCAATACCCTACAAGTACATAATGCCTTTAACAGCCACTTGGAATATGGCTTGGAAATATGGGGGAATGCCCCAAACATTAAATCTGTATTTCTATTGCAAAAGAAGGCCATTAGAATACTTACCAAGTCCCCATCTCGGACATGTGACATTTTACCAGTATATGCGGACAATAATGGCATCCAAACAATGTTTGATCAAGATTGCAAGTGAAAAAAGATGGCAAAAACAAAAAATGAGCTCTTTATGTTCTTTATCACACTGTAATACTTGTAAAAGTTTGTAAATAACTTGGCAAATAATGCTTTGAATTTCACTCTCCATTCAATGATGCACCATGTTATGGAAAAGATATTAGGAAAGTTTGTTTGTCAGGGAAGAGAAAAACCATACATATTATCTTGGAAAATTCAGGAGTCATGTACTGAACAAGTGTATTCAGCACTAAATAATCAGTGACCACTGGAAGGAGCAATATCTGCCACCAAATGGATGTGGTATATGTAAAATTACGAGTTTACCTAGGAAACAGATTCACATTAAAAAACTCAACAACATTAGCTGCATATCCAGTCTCAGAACCCCTAGCCTTCCTTTGACCTACAATCAGTTGATAAGCATCACATAAATGACCCAAGGTCAGATCCACAAGGAGTTCACGAACAATTTGCGGCCAATCAAGGATGGCAATTACAAAACTTAAATGGTACTTAAAATTTTAAATACATTCCACTTGGTATTCGTCACATTACAACACACAATTGCATGACGAATGCAATTGATCAACCGATCTGGAGCATGCACGAGTAATTTCAGCAATTAGCCAATTCTAGTGCTGTAGTTCCTTCAATTTCAACCTCCGAAGAACATCAGAATTAAGTAAGCAATGCTTAGCAGAGCAAAAATGAGTGCAATGAATATTAATATCTCAAGTTTTTTACCCAAGTCACACTCTGACCGAACTTGACAATGTTGTGGGATTCTCACTTTGACTGACCTAAATCAACTAGTATATACAGATGACAAGAGTTACAACCATCACTGATTACGGCAAACATCATCTTGAACCAGTTAAACCAAGCAATAATCCACTGCCAAGCATTAATTTTCACTCATAAAAATAGATCCAAAAGGGGCAAATTTTTTGGAGACAAAAAATGGTATTAAAAATTTAAAAAATGTGTACCAACTTTGAATCACTGATTATGGCAAATCTATAAAACTAGTTTAATCCAACAATAACCCACCACTAAGCATTAATATTTACTCAAAAATATACACTAGAGTCCCTGAGGACAAATTTTTCTGACAAAAATCTATAATAAATTATCATATAAAGAAAGATCACTGGGCCGGAAATTCACAATCAATTATTCTCCACCAATAACAAATTCAGAAATAAATGGAATGAAATGATATTTTTATTACTTCATTCATGTAGCATTCAAGTACACCACTAGAGACACCACATTCTCCATGCATGAAGTAATCCCTTGCACACAATTTTCTAGCAATACACACCCAAACACATCATTTAGTGCTCATTTTCTTTATGATGAAGAGAAACCAACTGAACCAGCATCTTTTGAATTTCAAAACATTTGATACCACCATTGAACTTTTACTACCTACTAGAATAATTGAAAAGCTGAATATCCATTGGGTTATCTCTATGTTCATTTCCCCAATCCTTCAGATAAACACCCGCCATTAGCCTATCAGCAGCCAAAAGTATACCATAGCAGTTGACAATTCATGCACTCAAAGTAAAGACCCCAATTGTAAAAATTGTGAACAATAAATTACTATCCTTGCATAATGCCAAATAACAACCACAACGAAGCTAGACAATCATTAGGAACAATGCATTAACTCTTAGTCAAAAATGACACCTGCTACCTTGGAGTATCAAATGTTTTAATTGTCTTTTCAAATGAAAACCTACAAAAATTCTTTCATGTTGATACAAAAACTGTTTCCCACCAGGCTATGTTGAATCCAAGACATTCACATCTGATCCATGTCCTGTCACAACCAGGGAGTAAGCTAATTTAGGAGCCAAACATGGTGCTCATAATTGCATTCCTCACACAATGGAATGATTAGGTCCAACATGTTAACAAGTTCTTTGGTCCATACCACAGAAGGAGAGTTCACACAGGATCACATTTATCACCTTGACTTTGACCTTCAAATGGATGCGAACTATTCACTTCCTCAATAAAAGGAAATCACTTCACAGCTCTTCTTTCTTGGCCTTACCCTTCCTGTCAAAACCCTTCAGCTCTGAGGATGCACGCTGAGCAATGTACTTGACAAAGTCATCAAGTTCTCGCCCACCCTAGTAGGGTAAAATATTATTCAAATTAAAAAATGACAAAAGAAACACACAAAGCAAATTCATCTAATTTTGAGTCATTGGTGTTAGTCACAGACCAATCGGACAATAATAAAGACAAGTGGAAAGTACGTATTTATGAGGCATAATATATCAACTGTAGTTGTATCAATGCTAAAAAAAAAAGTCATGGTGTAAGACACATGGACAGACACACACGAATTTAAACTAAGACAGGAATACTTGCTTTTAAAATTTGGAACCTTCTAATCTTTATGACATGCTTAACGGGAAATCAAAGGTAATTACATATTTACAGATAGTGCAGTAAAACACAATCCAAATGGACCAAAGGTAATATAAATGGTGTCAAGTCTTGCCATAGGCATCAAAACGAATTTCTACTGTTGTGAAGACCATTTTACTGTATGTACCAAGTTATGACGAACTTTGTGATTACGTATAAACAAATAAATCTGTTTCAGTACATTTATGCAAATGAATTCAATACAGTAACCGGAAGACTACAAATTTCATGAAAGTGTCGATGATTGGTAGTCCGACTAAATTAAAACCTGAAGCCTCGATATTCACTTGTATTCATTACTGCTCACTTCGTGTTCTTGGCATATTTTTGCAATTACTGTGCACTGTGGTCCTTCTCTCTTCACTAAGGCGTATCTAATAATATTATCGCCATAATTCTCATTAGAATCACAATTGACAATTCCAATCAACTTCAAAAGTGCGATTTATTAACAAGGGCTGAATATACCATGAACATTACTTAAAATGTGGCGATTTGCACGCTGCATCACTCCAGAGGCAAATTAATGGTGCTGTGCCATAATTTTCCGGGGAAGTGGTTTGCAAAACTCAATTAAAGTAAAATATCTGCAGAGGACCGCAAACGTTTATCTCTATCATTCTCTTAGAAAGAAATTCGAGAAATTAAAGTCCAGTTTACAATCGGCGTCAACATTAACTTCAAGGCTGAAGTCAAGAAGAATATACAGGTTGTAATGAATGCTTTAACGATTGCGTGAAAGCCGCTCACTTAAACTGAGAACGAGGGAGTTCAGCCACATTCAACTTTAACATTTACCATTGACTGTTAGACGCCAGCACACGCGCAGTTTCTTATTTGCCCACAGCATTCCACTTCGCCACGTAGCCATGGATGTAATCCTTCCATGCTCACGAAGAACCTTCTGGCAGTCCTTCTGCTAAGCCATAAATAAGCTGCAGACATTATTACTACATAATTGTTCAGGAGTTCTGTCAATGTAATTTGTATAGCAACAAATCACAGGACAAACCACGCCCATGGGGTTTACTGCCCATGGGCCAGGGTGGCAGGGCTACCACTGTAGCGGCCACAGCAGCTGAGTTGTGTTTTACTGTTCTTCTGCGAGAGGTCACCTTGTGGCCGCTATGGAAAATGGTGGATTGGCGGAAGTCTGTATCACTACACACTTGAGCAACTCTAAAGAGATCCAGATATGCCACCATTACAGTTTTTTCTGTCTCCTAGTGCCTTAAAATAAAATAATAAACTGAGTTTCGAGGATTTCACCTTCTCATTCGTTCAGCGCCTCCAAAACTTATCCTCAACGTGATAGAAAGCTTTTTGTGGACTAATTAAGTGCGAGTGATTTTTACCACCACTGGGCCTGAAAGAATCGCCGCCGGTGTATTTACATATTAGTTTTTACAAGTTTGTGTTAGGATGGTTGCCGAAAATAGTGCAGTTAACCGTGGAAAAGTGCACTCCTACCCTTTTTGTTTGGGGATGATTCACCAATCCATTGTGAAGATTGCACTTTTGTTTAGACATCATATCCATAAACCCATGACTCATCACCTGTTATGATGGTGGACAAGAAGGTTTCATCCTCTTCAGCTCGATCAAACAGTTCCTGACAGACTTGATGTCAATGTTGTTTCTGGTCTGCTGTCATCAGGGGATATACGAATTTGGAGGCGACTCAATGCATCCTCAATTTTTCAGTTAGGATTTCATAGCACGAACCAAACGAGATACCAAACTCTACTGCAAGTTCCCTGACAGTCAAACGTTGATTTGCATGAACGAGATCATTCACTTTCTCGATGTGGGGGTCAGGCGTCGATGGTCTTCCGGAACATTCGTTGTCTTTCCACTGATTGCTGCCTCTTTTTGAACCAGGTAAACCACTCATAACACATGGTACATTTCATAGCATCCTCACTTTAAAGGCCATTTTACACAGGGCATGTAATTGCACAAGCTTATATATGTGCAATTGTGAATTTCAAAATGCACCATGTAAAGCGGCGAAATTCAAGAACGCATGCACAAATGCATGAATTCGTGACGTCAGAATAGCCCCTGCTCTAATTCGGTGGTCGCATTCTTGCAATTTATACAAATAGCAACCTTATTTTTCACTGAATGTCAACAACGTTGCGTACAGAATATCGTATCTCTCCTGTTTGAACAAAACACTCTCTCTTGGAGTACTTATCAGACGACTGGAATTCACGAATGAATGCATGCTTACGACCACCGTGTAAAGCAGTCACACATTCGTTTTCGCAATAATTTTTGCACGGCAGATTGCAGAATTAATGCAGTGTTAAGTTGTGCAATTTTGTGCCCCGTGTAAAACAGCCTTAAGAATTGGTAATCAACTCAAAAGTTTCTGTAAGGGATTTGCAGAGTTTCATGCAGAATTTCTCAAAACAATGCTGCTCCTTAAATGAGCTCATTTCCATGGATCTGATTGTTTGCCGCACTCCACGAACACATTTTCACATAAATGGCCGTAACTTATAAACAAAACAGGATATCAGCAAAGTGATTGAAGACTGTTATTTGGGAAGTTTACGCAGACACAATGCCACCTAGTGGATTAAAAAAATAACCAACTGGAGGCACACTATTCAAAAGTTCGAGAACTGTATGAACAGACCTCAACTTGTTCAGCCACTCTCCCAATCGGGTCATCTGTTTCAAAATTTGAAATGACCCGTTTATGTGCAAAATTACATCAATTGCAGGGACAGCTATACCCTGGCAAATTCATGGAAATTGTTTTTTTCTATTGTCTCTTGAAATATGGACCATGGCGGGGGTAAACACAGGTTTATTCATAGTGAATGCTGATTTGTTAGGTGTTCGGCAAATAGAGAGCTTCTCTGACGTGCTTTCCCCCAAGGTTCGTAAAAACAAACTCAGTTTCTCTATGGGGACTGGGTCCGAGGTTTGTAATTTTGAAAATTTAGTATTTTCAAACAGTGCCATGCATTAAACATAGGCTTTTTGATGGAACCAAGACTTTTACTTCGTAAAAGTGAAACTTCGTATTTTCGTGCTTCGTATTATCGAGTTTCTACTGTACTACTTTGTGCTCCCAACAGTACCAAACTGGTTATCATTCATAGGAGTGAATTGCAAAATAACCTACAAGCAAGGACTTACTCTATCCTGTGGTGTTTTGTGATGCCATATGGTCAAGATTTTCAACCTATCATTACCCTAGTGCTCATCACATAATAAGTATTTTACCACTAACTCCGTATTTCCTTAAGAGAATGGCTCAGTGAGTATTTTCCATTGCAAAAAAAATTTACAGAAGGAGAATGCATGAATAATTCACACAGAATGAGAGAGAGACATAAAAATGCATACAAGGCAAGGAAACATTCATTTGTTGCTAAAGAGAAACATTTTCCTATAATTATATTGAAACACACTAGAGCAACAAATATTAGCATATTATTGAAATCACTATTTTTATGAAACCAAAAATATATTTAAAAACATTAATGCCCAAAGATATGGCTTGAAAAAATATGGCGAGTCCTCATAAGCAGTGAATGAGAGAATTAAAAGGAAAACAACTATTTTCAAAATTATTTACTATGATAGAAGGTTTTTTGTTATGTGAAAATAAAGTTTTTCATCATGAAGTTGTAAAAGGTTTCAATAGAAACATATAACACTGCAACACAAATCAATGAAATAATTTTATAAAAGGATGGATATGGATGACGATTATAATGAAAAGAACTCATTAAGAGTGTACTTTTAGGCAGGAAAAAAATTTAAAGAACATACCAGAAATACTTTAAAAAGAAATTGCCACTCAATTATCAGAAATCGCTATTTGAAAAAAGCACTGCTTGCTGCAAACATGACTGTAGGTCATCAACAGCACTCGAGGGGGCAGGAACATGAACTACCAGCATTGGTCGAGAATATTCGGGTGCATCAGAATTTGTACGAATGTGGAGCTCAAATATTCTCAGAGTCATCAGGGAAGCATTTAAGGCCATGTAGCATATGTTGTGTGTATTCTCCACGATAGGCCTGAAGCTAACGTTATTTATAAGTGACTGAAATCTTATCCATCCAGAAGAGTATTATGAGGTCATATCATCATGTGTGACTTCATTCACGTATTTGTGCCACTCAAAGATACATTTATAAACTGGGTGAGGTAATCCGGAAATCTGCCAGCCATTTCTGCCATGTCTTCATGCATTGCTTGTAAGTATCAAGAATCTTGGCTTGAATTGTGACTTAAAGAAACTAGGATTTATCAAGTGTATAATAGGAAGGCCTTGGATTAAAAAGTGAAAGAGGGGTAGTACACTTTCCTCTGGTTGGATTAAACATGCCATTAGGGACCCTCCACAGAAAGATTTCATTGAAAAAATAACTAAAATACAAAGGAAAGCTGTTTGCTTAATTATAAACTGCTATAAGCAAATCAAATGTTCCAAAGCCTTTAGAAGGATTGGACTGGGAGCCACTAGACACTGAGGCTGCACACAAGGCTTAATTTGCTGGTGAAATTCAGAACAGGAGTCAGTCAGCATGACACACAAAATATCCTTTTGATATCATAATTTATCTCTAGGTCTGAAGGAAGTAATGAAATAAGAAAGAAACACAGCTGAACAAATAGGAACGAAAAATTTGTTCCGCCCACACACAAAAAGAGAACAGAATAAAAACTTAGCTACACTTCAAACAAAATGCTGCCAACATACACTTCATCATTTCACTTCTTTGTAACCATGTCTATACATGGCAGAGGTGTCTTGATAACCCTGCAACATACCCATGGGGCAGCTCACAGGGTAGTACATATGTAGATGTTTACCTCATATTTTACAGGATGTGCCTTGTCTTCCTTTGATGCCCAATACAGTGTGGGGAACCCTCTTACTTCATACGGTGGTGGTACATCATTATTAGAGGCATCCATCTTCACAATCTCCACATCTTCATTAGCCATCTAAAAATAAAAAATAATACCACATCAGAGATCAGATTTACACTTAGGAAAAAAAATTACTTTACCAGGAAGAAGTAAATCATGTGACCAGATAAAATCATGAGATATTGCCATCCTATAAGTAATTCCAAAATAATTTGCAATGAGTAACCCTCCCCAGAGACATTTTACATAGGTAAGTAAAGAGCATATATTTTTATAAAATCTATCCAAAACCCATGCAGCAATTTTTTCTTGAAAATGACATCTAAAATCCAATTGAATCTTACCAGCTGAGGATAAAGCAATGTTTTCATGGCTGTGATTTTGGCACTGAAGCCCTACTTCTACTGAAAGCACACACTGCACGGTCAGGGTTTAATGATAACTACAATGCAGCTGCTATTCTGTACTTATCATTTTTAAGCAATAGTCTACACTATCCTGCAACATAACATTCGTCTCTTTCTTTCTCCAGGAAGGTTGGCAAATAGAAACATCAATCCAAGCTGTTCAATTCTATTCCAGACAAATGTTATTCGGTTGACTTTTTTCTCACCCAAAGCCATTTCCATTAATTCCACTGATAGTTTTAGTATTGGGCAACACACACGTGTTCATGGGATTAAAAACTATCCTCCCTGTCGATGGTCGCCTTGAAGACAAATGTATGAGAAGGAGCCCTTTCCCTTCACCTATACCCTATTTTGGATTTCTCTTTAACTTTTTTTTACATAAGACCACTGATATTACAGCACCATTCACTCTTAACCCTTTTACTGCCAGCAGGCCAATATATCGGCCCTTGCTGGATGTGCGAAAACTGCCACGGGCCGATTTATCGGCCCAACTTTTTTGACATTTTTTGCTTCGTGTAGTGATGCCTATTTAACGGCTCAAGTGTCATTTATCGGCTGGGGCTCAGTATCTCATTGCACAGGCTCAGCCCAGTATCGTATTTCTTAGTATCACTTTTCGTGCTGGTCACAGCTCTCTCTGGACTATGTATGCGGCCTTCTCAAGGGCTTCCGTCTCATTTTTCGGTATGTGCTATATTTCTGCTTCTTACTAAGATGTTTTCACCCTGTTTATGCTGGGTTGGTTTGAGTGAACACGTCTCCGGTTTCGTCACTTAGCGACATCATCAAAGCACCTAACTAAGTGTTTCATTCAATACCATGAAGTCATTCCACTAAGTTGCGCCTGAAACCATTACTTTGATCTCTGTAGGCTGATTGCTCACATAATGCTTGCCTCGTAACCTCTCCTGAGCTTTTTCGTTACCCTAGGGCCAATAATCATACTCTCTTTCGTGCTGGTCTGAGTTCGCAAGGACTGTTTTCTCCGGGGATCTTAGTATTTATTTTACAGTGTCAGTTTCCAGCAAGATTACCAAATATTCTTGTATTGAGTAAGTAATTGCTAAATAATAATATATCTTACAATTTTACATTATTATAAAATATGAGTTTTCCGTGTTTTTATAGCCTTCATTATAGTTTCACGAATTATCCTTGCTCATATATATCAGTGACTTTTATGCTGATTGTCGCATTTGCCGTATTATTTATTTGCTGTACCTTTCTTGTCGTCTAATTTTACTAAGGATTGGTGCAAAACCTGTGATGTTTAGTTCTTACATAACTGCGTCTTATTGAAAAAATATTTACGTTTTATGAATTCAAGTACCTAAATAAGTATCCGAAACTATGCGTCTCTCTTTTCCAATGTCGTTTAGTGTTGGACGAGTAGATACGGCAATTTGCTATTTATAATTTTGTATTTCGATACAATTTACAAATGTTATTTTTGGGTTGCCCTGTGACAAATGTCCAAGTATTTAAAAAGTAATGATATTGAAGATGCGCTCGTCGCTAATGATGATAACAGTGATTTTCCATCAGAGACCTCCGAAGAAGAGATTTCTTCTTCTAGCAGTGAAGAATCTTTCGTCTACACCTCAAGGCCAGGGACAAAGAGGCGTCGGATCTCTTCTTTCTCTGAGGGAGATGACTCATGTGGGTCCGACCAAGAAGGGGATAGAAAAGCTGATCCAGGCGAAGCCGAGTGGGTCAAAGTGAGAGTGAATGGTGATAACCCGCCAAAGATACCCATTGATTTTCTAGAGACACCAGGACCGAAGCATGCTCCTCCAAGTGATGCACAACCAATCCAATATTTTCGTTTATTTTTTACGCAGGCTCTAATGAATGAAATTGTTAGAGAAACAAATGCATACGCTCGACACTTTCCCAGTGGCGATGGACGTCTTACTCCCAATGCTCGTGCGAAAAATTGGGAAAAAATAACGGTTGCCGAACTAAATGCATTTATCGCATGCACTTTGAATACGGGTCTAATTCGAAGACCTACAATTGAATCCTATTGGTTAACTCAAAAATCGCAATACATCAGATGGTTTCACGGGATGTTTCCTAGGAATCGATTCCATTGATCTTGAAATTCCTTCATTTAGCTGACACAAAAAATCTACCTCGTCCAGGGAAAGCAGGATATGATCCTTGTGCCAAAATACAGCCCCGAATTGATAATGCCAACTTAGTTTTCAGGCACCACTATACCCCCCATGAGTAGTTGAGTGTTGATGAAAGCCTGGTTGGCACCAAAAACCATACACAACTACTTCAACATATTCCTAGTAAGCATCATCATCGCTGGGGTATAAAGTTCTGGATGTTATGCGATTCTGTGTCACAATATTTGTTATCTTTTTATGTTTATAGAGGCGCTAAGAGCTCAGAAGAAAAGGAGCTAATAAAAAAGTTTGGCTTGGCTTACACAGTTGTAGAAAAGTTATTGAAGATGGGTAACTATCTAAACAAAGGTTATCATATTTTTATGGACAATTTTTTCACATCAGTACCTCTGGCTGAATATCTATACAGAGTAGGAACTTATGTAACTGGGACTATTTGCAGGAATATTAATTTATTCCGATAGAATTAAAAGAAAAACTTCATGTAGGAGAAGAGCGGTACTATGGTAGTGGGAATATTCCTGCTGTTGCCGCGCGGGAAAAAAATCCCAGCGATTTCCTGTAATTCTTCTTTCGATGCAAAAAAAAAATGCAAAGCAGAAAAGTGTAAACGTTCATCTACAAAGCGAAATCAGGTAAATGACATGGAGAAGCCTTCCATTATTCAATCGTATAACCACGCATAACGATTATATGGGAGGAATTGACACATCAGACATGATGCTCTATACCTATCTAGACGAGAGACGTACAGGAAAATATTGGAAAAAGATGTTTCAATATTTTTGCGCGTATGGTACTGAATCCTATATAAAAAAAGGAAAATTTTACATCTGGAAATATACCTTTGTCCAGGCAACATTATACTATTAGCATAATTGAGGAACTTGGCATAGAATGGCTTCAAGAAAAGCAAAACAGAGGTAGGCAACCAGCATCATCAGTTACATGTGATGTCAAAAAACTTAAAAATTGCCAAATAAAAAAGAGAAGGACTGTTGTGTTTGTAGTATAAGAGGTAAAAAGGGAAAAGGTCAAAGAAAAAGATCCCAAACTGTGTGCGCTAAATGCAATAAAGGCCTTCACGGTGAATGCTTCCATAAGCATGTGTGCATCAGCTTATGAGAGCTTGAGTGTACAGTCATAAAATATTATGACTCTTGCAAATATTTATTGATCATCATAAAAATGTATCATTGGAGAGTTAACTAATTGTTTTCAATAATAAATACTGTTTCATTCCATTTAAATTATATTTTTCTACTCATAATGTAAAATAAACTAAGAATTTTGAGTTTTTTACAATAATATTAATTGAATTGTTATTTTTTCATTTATGAAAATAATGTTCAACCCCCATAATTATTGCATGGTTTTAAGTCCCAAATATATCTTGAGCACTGAGAAAAAATCTAGATGTATTAAACATAATGAAGTACTAGAAATAATTATAAATCTGAAATCTTGCAAACTTCCTGAAAACAGCCTTGGCAGTCTTCGCACATCCCACTCAAAATGGGCTGCCAGTAAAAGGGTTAAATACTTCAGTTTCCGACAAATTGACACCATTTTAGGTTTCCCTTTTAAGTTTAAGTTATGTGACCCTTTCCACTTTGATTGACTGGTCAGAGGGACAAGAGACTAAATCAATTTTTGAATATTGCATTCTAATCATTGTTATTGCTGTTATGTAAACTATGTTATTGTTGTTAAGTAATAATTACATGCAAGATTCCCCTGAGAAGCTGAGATCTTCAGCTGCCAGGAGCCATAGAATTCAGTTTCATTCAGATATTTTTTATTTTAAACTATTTCTGTTAAAATTTCATGAAGTAAAAATGCAATATCTCTAAAGATGAGCGGTATTAAGTAACACTATGGTGAACACAATCTTGGTAACGGTTGAACCAGATAAGTTGTCAAAATTCTGCTAGCGTTAAGAGTTGGTTCTTATGCCATTTTTAGCACATTTTCATGTATTTTCATGATTAAACCACAGAGACAGTACATAAAAAAATTTAGTCCACCCACATGAGTTACTTTACTGATATTTAGTACTTAAGATAAAAATTTTGTCCTAGGGAGTTTTACCCACTTGGACTATGTTTTATTACTAAGTATCTTAAGATCATAAAAAATTACATAATTTGGTTGCGTCCATGTTTATCAAGCTCTTATATATGATTCTTAGTGACTTAATCTTTTACGGCCGTATTCATAGATTCCTTAGTGAGCTAATATCAGCTTAGTGGTGCACTACTAGTCGCCAAATAACAAAAACTTATTCACAGACAGCTACTAAGTTCAGCAGCGCCAAGTGTGCCACTACTTTAGTAGCTGATTCTTGAACACACTCTTGCCTCGTTTAGAGGAGCTACTAAATATAGTGGTCTGTAACAAGTGGTTCACCTCGGGAGATAACCTGAAGCCATAACAAAGACTTTAGGCAAAAATACCAAAGGTACTGGTGGAATTGCTTTTCTCAAGTCTGGCGGATGTGATGTGTGGTATTGTTACTGGATCAAACTCAACATTTTAATTATTTGCTCTTGGTCTACAACACTGTGTTGTGGTACTCCGTTGTGCTTCATGAGTATTTAATTCAACGAAAAAGGATGAGTTACTGAGATGATTACTATGGTTTTGAGCGTCGTAAGGTGATTTCCACCTCTACATCTTGTTTCATCATTGCTACACCTCACAGAATTATAAAGTGCATAAATCAGTGTGTGTGTACTGACTCTTTTTGAGGGTGGCAATTTCATTTATAAATTCGGGCCTTAGTGCTGTCCATTTGTGAAATTAGATGAATACTCAATTACAGCCCTTTTTAAAGAATGCACCTAGGAGGAAGCCTTGTAAACAATTCACAAGTGCATAGTAGTTGTCGTTACTATTGCATCAAGTGAGGTGCTTCAGAGTAATAAACTCAAGCATATTATTGTTGTTGTCATATAAATGTCTTACATTGATATAAAGACGTACAATTGTTATCTTTTTAAGTTGTAATGATTTCGCACATGTAATAATTACAATTGCAAGTCTGTTTACATCATAGCGATGGTCTGTTTACACTCTGCCATAAATTTCTATTTTGTTTTGTTTTGGTAACAGAATGTTGTTATGGCTCACACAGTGAAAAAAACTTTCTTCCAGTGCTTCAGCAGTATATTGCATCTTATTTTATGTTTTATCACCTAAGTGAAATCAGATTCGTTTTATTTAATGCTCAGAAAAGATTCTTGAAGGGACAAATAGGCATTCAGATTACATAGTGACAATGTCTGCTCTACCGTGTGCATGTTCATTTTTCGTTTACAAAATGATGGTTAGTTTGTGAATGTATTGTTATATTTTCTGTGTAAATGACAGTTGAGGTTCCATACAACATATAACTCAATATGATTTTAGTAAGCTGTTCACGCAACTGCGGTATAGAGAGGACTGAGTACAAAAGAAGGAAGGCACTTCAATAAGCATGCAAAACAAATGAAAAATGGAATTCACATTAGGGAACTTGGAACTTGCAATTTCAACTTTTTTTTTTCTTTAACACTCCCCCAAAAAGTTTACATTGCAACAAACAAACAAAAATTTAACACTTGCATAAAATATTTATTCACATTTTTGTTCAAATTGACCCCATAATTTATAAATGACAAATAAAATTGGAATTACTAAAAAATTTCAACTTGAATTTAAAGTTTAACACATTCCACGTCCTTATAGCTTATTATGGTTCGCACACTAAGTGACGGATTAACACACTTGGGGGTCTGTAGGCATTACAAGCAATGGGACCCACATTAATAAAGAAGTTGCAAGAGAAGAAAAAGGAAAACATTCCTGGGGCCCATAGGCTACTGCCTACTTTGCCTTATTGGTAATCTGCCCTGCCACACGCCCTTTGGGTGGCTTGCAGGGTATTTTTATAAATTAAGCCGTAAATAAAAAAAATCTGCTTTAACTCTTTCATTTGTCAACTGTATAAATTGTGTTGATATTAAGAATGGTACTTTTTTATCTACAAGATCAAAAAAATAGTCTGACTTCGGGTTCGAACCCTACCAGAACCACACCTCAACTTCCGCGCATGGAATTAACCAACTCGGCTACAGAGCCGCTTCCTAGTGAGACGCACTCGGTGAGTCTAAATCTGAATCTAGGGAGAGGAAAAACCTCGCGACGGGGCCCGAAAGAGTAGACTCCGATCGGCCCAAGTGTGCGTGGACGTGAGTTTCCTCAGTGCATTCCTTCCACTAGGGCTTTAGCTCTCGGTGACGTAAAGACAAAGGCCGTAGCTAGCCATGTGTGCCAACCATCCAATTTTTTTCCTACCCAGCCCCATTCAATCAAATCGGTAAAATGGGGCGAGTGGGTGTCCACATTTCATTGGAAATGGTAGTACATTCTCCATATGACACAGTAACCATTTACCATCAACAGAGGATTCAAAGATGATTGTGCCTTTTCCAAGGGCATCCATAGTCGAATTGTCGTCAATGAATATTTTCAATGGAGTTGCAAACAGTTCAAATGAGGAGAACCATTATCTTTGGTTTGTTATGTGGTCGGTGGCTCACCTATCAACAACCCACGCATCACTAATGTTTTCTGCATCCAAAATTTCACTAATAAAGGCCTGATCAGGTCCATCATTACGGTGTGATGCACTGTGTTTACTTTGCATTCTATTTTGTGTTGGATTAGGGCAATCTCGTTTCATGTGTCCTACTCCACCACAACCATAACATTTGAATTTCCTCTTATCTTTTGTTTCTCTCATGAGGATTCCCCTTTCTGCTTACTTGAACAACCGGAAGACGAGACATGATCGCTTTTACCCTGAATTTTTGCCTTTGCTGTCATCAGTGCTACTGCCTCTTCTTTTCTTACACCTCGTTTCAAACGACGCATTTCATCTGAAGTCAGTACTGCCACCAAATTTGCGAACGACTGATTTTCTTCCTGTCTTGCCCACCATGCCTGGTGTAGACTTTCGTACTCGTCTGGTAATGTATCTAATAGCTTTACCATCAGCGATGACTCATCCGGCTTAACATTCAACTGCTGCATTCGCAGAACTAACACTTCGAACCGTGCGATATGCATCACCATATCGGCACCAGGGCACATGTTAAAGCCCAAAAATTCCACTTAAGTGTGTGTGGCTTGTTTAGTCTGTTGCTCAAACACTGCGTGCAGTTTACACCAGATGTCTCTGGCAGAGTCACACGCGACGAGCAGAGATGCCACTTTAGAGTTAATTGTTCTAACTAATACCTGGCATGCCGCTCGATCCGCCTTGTCCCAAACTTTATATTCCGCATCATACGATGCATGCTGTTCCTCATATGCATTGTTGATTCTGCGTAGTAGATTTTTCACAGAGAATTTCCAAATGTTCCAGTTCTCAGCTCCGCATAGTTTCTCAATCCCATGGAGCTCCATGCTTCGTCAGTTACACTTAACCAGCAAACAGTTCAGTTCACATGTGCAACAAAAGCAAAATCCACTTGAGAACGCACCACAAAGCGAAAACACCATCAGCTGTGGAGTTAGCTAATGCGAACAACTTCGCGAAATAACGCAATCAAAAACTAGTTGATTAACTGCGAACCATGCTCTGCTACCATATTGAGGTTCCGTACAACATATGACTCCATATAGTTTTATTAAGCTGTTCACGCGACTGTGGTACAGAGAAGACTTTGTACAAAAGAAGGAAGGCACTTCAATAAGCATGCAAAACAAATGAAAAACAGAATTCACATCTGGGAACTTGGAACTTGCCATTTAAACCTATTTTTTCTTTAACGATTAGCCATTAACTATAGCAAGAACACTGCATGTGCAGTGTTCTTGAACTAAAGGCAAGCAATTTCCCTTTTGAGTGTTTTTATATTGACGGAAGAGCGAATATCTCAAGAAATACTTGAGTTTGTTTGAATATAATGGATACCTTAATTTGGTGCGATTGGATGGAGTAAGTTAACCTTTGATGTTGTGAAGCTGCAGTGTCTCCAAATGATTTTATGAAGAATCTGTGCAAGTTTGTGGTGTATTACTACGTGTGGCAAAAAATAAAGTTTATGACAAGCATGTATCCCCAATTTTTCTTTGCAATAACAATCAATGTTTATAGAAGATTTGTTGGAATTAGGATGGTAATGCTAAAATATTGGGGAAATTCGAGTATTTGACGATAGGGCCATCGCAGCAATATTAATGCATGACATACAAATTCACGCACAGTGAAGCCAGTGGCAGTGTTGCCAAGCATTGCTTCATTGTTTTTAGGGCAGTACTCCACTACGATAGTTGCGATAGTAGCATACTAGGTTAGTAGCCCACGGGAAAGGATCTCTGAATACCATTTTTTAGTATGCGACTAAGTGCTCTTAGTAGCCGACGAAGTTAGTCACTTTACTAGCACTTTTTAGCTGATCTCTATGAATACGGCAGTTTGTCTTTAATCTTAGTGACCATTAAACCAAACACCCTTCATCTTTTTTATTTAATTTCTTCACATGCCATGCAACAGCACTGCCTCCTAAAGTTTCAAGCCATGTTTCCGCAAATAGACAACATTGGGTCCAGTGAGCAATACCAGTGAATCAAGCCTGACCTTGTTCAGCACATTGAGACTGTCAGTATTGATTTAGTACTTGTGGCATTCCGAGTGTTTGTGTGGGACTTGGCAAGTTAACTTTATTTTGACCTCATCTTTGCTTGGAATTCTACACTCTCTGACCTTAGCTGACCCTGGATAATCTCTTACAAACCTTCATTGATCACGCACATTCTCTGGATCTTTGAAAAGGTAAGACTTGATTGTACATAAACGATACATATTGTTGCAAATTTAAATGGGAATTAACGCTTTCCAACAATCATAAATAATGATTAATTTCACTTACTAGATGCCAAGGTGTGTCAAACTACAACAGCAGTTTTGGAGGCAACGCTATGGAATCAATGTTTGGGTTTCATTAGGATGGTGTGAGAAGAGAAGCATGGCAGCCATCTATTCCTCGCTAGGGCTGAAATCCAACACACAACTCTGCAGAGTGCATAAAACATTACTTGAAGAAAGTGAAATTTTGTAATGTTAATGGAGATTTGAGAAGAAATTCTCCCCTCCTTTCCAAAATTGTACCAAAGTGCAAGTAAATGATTATTTCAAATTTTCCAGTGTATTTAAGCACAGTAAATGCCCCTCTAAAAACAGAGCCCAAGAGAAGGCCCAGGCAGAGGGAAAAGGAAGGGCAAAGCGAACAGATATATTTTTAACTAATGGCAATGGGTATAAACTATCATATTACAAGCGGCATTCACTCACAAGTTCCACTCTCATTTCAGCACAAGAGAACTATCAGCCTCTCCTTATCTACTTTTCCTCAACGACATTTTTCTCCTTTACAAGCACATGTTTGATGCGGCAATAAGTAGAAAAATAACGTTTCATCGGCATAGTAAACATCATTGGGATTGTAATCTTCAATCAACTTAAGCAGGTTTGTTTTCCTCCAAGTTTCTATGACGGTTAATACTGCCCACCTCACCTTGAGCACACCCATAAACTAATCCAGGTCTCCTTTTGAAACCACTGATCGAACCTTTGGAGACATGGAAATTTTCTCTACCCATTTTTGCAGCGAAATGAAATGCCTTTCCGTTGATGATGGAACCATTTTAACATTTGAACCATGGCACATTTGCACTTAGTACTTGTTTGCACAATTTAAGTAGGACAACTTCTAATTCTGGAAATTTCCAATGACCAATGCACTTTTGCTTTTTGTCACAATGACAGCCTGAAATGAAAGTGAGAAGAATGGATGTTTTGTGTGTACGTGAAACTAAGTGCAAGGGGAGGTATGGTGTTACTATAGATGGCGGTTGTCTGGCACTGTGGTCAGGAGTTGACGATAATGTACACGGCAGTCAAGGTGTAGGACTCATTCTTAATGAGAGAGCTAAGTTACAAGTAAGGAAGTACGAGTAAGTATCCCCTAGATTGCTCTTATTGAATGTTATGATGGCTATGTATGATAATAGTAAGGCAAGTGTGAGAGTTAACAGGGTTCTGAGTGATTGATTTGCAGTAAAACAGGGCATAAAGCAAGGATGCGTAATGTCACCTTGGCTGTTTAATGTATTTATGGATGAATGTGTTAGAGATGCATGTAGTGAGAACGACGGTGTTTTGATTGGAAATGTAAACGTGCGATTTCTACTGTATGCGGGTGATGCTGTTTTGATCTCAGAGAGCCAAGAGGGATTACACAAGCTCCTAGATAAGTTTTGTGAATCAACAGAGGGAATGGAATTGAGGGTAAATGCGTGCAAGACTAAAGTAGTGGTTTTTGATAAGGAGAATGGGAAGTATAACTGTGTGATGAAAGCGAATGGTGAAGTAATTGAACAAGTGGATGATTTTGTGTACTTAGGTAAGATATTTACGAAAGATGGGCGGATAGATGAGGAGATAAAGAGACGGGCGAATGCTGGAAGGAAAGTGTTAGGTAGCATGTGGAGCATATCAAGGAATGAGTGCCTGTCTAAGGAAGCGAAAATCGCCGTGTACCAAATTGTGCTTCTCCCCACTTTGTTGTATGGTAGTGAAACATGGGTATGTCAGGATAAACATAAGAGTAGACTGAACGTGTGGGTATGAGTTTCCTAAGGCATGTTTGCGGAAAAGTAGGATGGATACGGTCAGGAATGAGTGGGTAATAAATGAATGTGGGTTAAATGCTCCAGTAATGGACATATATGAAAGGAGTGTGCTTCGTTGGTTTGGTCATGTTACGAGAATGGATGAGAGTCGAATAACGAAACAGATGTATGAGGCCGGTATTCATAGTCCTGAATAATTACAGATTCATTCCAATCTATGATTATATCTCTAATTAATTACTGTTTTCTATTCATAGTTGTTAAAGAACCAATAATTCATCAATATCTGATTAATACGTGTTCATAGTTGTCAAATAATCATTGTTTATTGTTCTAGTATTCATAGTCAAGCAAACTGTAATCATTTGGCTAAATAATCAGCGATTCGTGAATTAAGCTCTCAACAGTAATTAGAGTTTTTCATTGTTGAACATCAATAGTTCTGTGGTTGTTTATGACATATTCGTGTCGTTATGTTCAAACTGTACAATTTTATACAGTGCTAAAGGGATAGAATGCTCAATATGAACGTCTATTACCTTGAATTGATTCGGATTTTCGTGCAATGGAATTTCGTTTGGATATATTGTCATATGTAATTGCCAATGATCATGTACCAGCGTTTCACTAAAGGCAGCGAAAAACACACATTAGGGATCCAACAAATCCACTGAATTATTACTCACAAGGGGAGACTTTGCACCCTGACTTGCCGATTTGAATGCTGTATTTTCTATGTCGTGCACAAGGTCAAAGGCAATGCTAATTTGCCTTGGACTTTGTCCAATGTGTCCTAGTATTATTGTGATTAAGCAATTTATAATCAGCAATATCCGCCCTTAGTATAAAAACTTTGGAAAAATTTACTCTTGCTAGGTTGGACCGGAGCCTCACACCTCTCCTCTCCATTGCCCTCAAAAATACTTTGCTAATGACTATAATTATCGCTTCTCCTCGCCATTATGTCAGCTGGTGTAGTGGTTAGCGCCGCAAATTTGTAAGTGTAGGGTGGGTCGAGCCTGAGGGCATCCAGTTTTTTTTCCTTCTTCATATTCACAACCAGAAATTTTTTCCTCCGAGTTGCATATCCTATCATAGGAGTTCGCCTCACTTTTTCCTCGTGACACTTTTCACAAAATTCGTACTCCAGTTTGAATCTTTAATGGCAAATGGCCTCACTGGGTCTGGTTATGGACCGCTTACGATATACGTCAATCACTGTTAAAAATCCATAATCTATCTTGCTGTAACAATAGACATGAGAGTTGACAGATGAAGAGGACACTGATTCTCAAAACCCGTAGTGATCAAGTATATTCTTCCTAAAACTGATGTTCATATACCAACACTTTCCATGAGCAGGGTGGCTACAGATATCCAATTTTCAAATTACCTGACCTTTCCCTGATTGATCTACCAATTTCCCTGACCAATCACCAAAAGGTCACCTATCATTGGAATAATTTTTTCTGCCGAATTAAATTTTCTACAGAGGCTTACTTTCTAAATGCTCTAATCATCGTCTTATATGTTTAGAACTGCAAGCATGTATTTACTATAACCCCAGTGTGCTCCAGCTACTTCTCGACCTGAGTTTCGGAAGTTAAAAAAAAAAACAAGAGGCAAAATTTTCCCTACAACATAGCCTCAGATTCCTTGTGAAAAGCGAAATACATTGTGATCATGATTTTTCACACAAATACGCAAATATTGCAATAAGGATACACGAAAGGGATACATTGTACGTCTGATTTACTAAACTAAGTAACTGAACTAAATAACTAAGATTCACAACTAAATACTCCACAAATTGATGGTGCTTATTCCATGCGTAAGCGACGGACGTAAGTTTTAGTAGGTGAAATAAAGGCCAGGAGAGACGCCGATTAACGTAATGGTAGAAAAATAACTAGGATTCTTATTCCAATTTCTCCCTGACTGTTGCAAGAATTCCCTGACTTTTCCAGAAATTCTAAATTCCTTAACAATTCCAGGTTTTCCCAGTTTTCCCTGATGATCGCCACCCTGGCGAGGACAGACAGTTCCTCTTGTGCACCTGTGGCTCATTGCTTTGAGATTTTAAGCTTAGGCAACAATATTGATGTGTTGAAATCATATTAAAAATTTTAAAAAACATATCACAGCGGTTTTTAATCATGCAGTATTTGATAAAATCTCCATGCTGAATTTAACATCAGCCGAAATTGCCATGAATGTTTTACTCGTTAGCTATCATCAATTGCTACTAATTATTTATTTCAAATTTTCTTTATCAGTATTGATCAGTATTAATACTGCTACTTCTTCTTTGATGTTTTACGTGCATATGTAGGGATTTCTAGTTCTGTTTCACAGCCAACTGTGTCCAGAACTGTGAAACGTATAACTAATCTTTTGGCCGTCTAAATACAGTAGAACCTCGATCTATCGTTCTCACATTGACCGTTTTCCCGCTTCTATCGTTCGCTGTCTTTGGTCCCGAATGTAGTTCCATGCTGATAACGTTAATAATTCCCGCATCCATCATTCCTCGAAGTATCGTTTTCCCGCTTCGATTGTTTCCAAATCACGGTCCCCACATCGCAATTCCCGCATTCATTGTTTGAAAAAGACTAAACCAAAAATTTACACCAAAATAAGATTTTGGGATTCTTGCGGCACTCTGCAGCGGGAAAGGAGAGGGGGGGAGGGAGTTAGGCGACGCGCCGCGCAGGACGGACAGGTAGCCCTTGCCGTCCGAGTCCCTTCTTTTCTTTAAGGCCCAAACTCCTTCCTAAAGGACAATTGGCATTCCTCCTTTCCTACCCAAACGAGTCCCTACCTCGCTCTTTAGCGGCCGCATTCCTTCGCCATGAGCTTCTAACCTTTCTTCCTATTATCCTCTCAATGCTCTCTTACCAGTGGTTGTCATACGCTCGCTCTCGGCACCATAGCGAGATCTGATATAACCCATGTGGGTAAATATCAACGGATTTCCTTGGTGTTTGGTATCAAATGTAACAGAAAATAACGGACAAACTTCATATATTACTTTTTCTGTAGATTTATGCCGATTAAAAACTTAAGCGCCCCTCCGTGGGTGGGGTCCTATGCGCGGAAAACAGGGTCCCCCAATTATCTGTCTCACCCAATTCTTATATGTAACCAGTGCATTACTTCAACTGACGTGGGCCACATGGGCTTAAACGGGGGAGTGGCTGAGGGAAGGGAGGGAGGCGGGGTTTCTCATCATGTGACTCTCGCGGAACCAACCAGAGGGCAGCGGGTGTGGCTTGTAACCTCAGCAATTCAGTCACACCCTGACAACTCCCTGACCTTTGTCATGGTCACTTCGTGGGCCTCTAGTAAGTGCGGCCAAACCCTACGTGCTCTGTGCTCTTTCCCTTTTCTATTTTTTCCGTGTTTAGCCAGTTAAAGTAGGTATTTATGTCTATTCATTTTCCTGAAGTATTTATTTCTGAGCCTATAGCTGAAACTGTTCAAAATTGGTGTTTTAAGACGGCTGAAGATAACACAGATGTTTCAACCATTAGTCTGTCATAGAGGAAGTCCTGCTAGCGTGGGCTAAGTTCCTTCTCGTCTGTTGACTGACGTGGGCTTGCATTGCCAGAAATGGTTCTTTTGTTTTCTGGCACCGTGGCCCATCAAAATGATTTATTCTGTTGAAATTGGTGTTCATTTAGTAATGCCAAGCCGAACTCCAACTGCCGATATCGGAATTCCTCATTTCAACCCGATTGCCCGCTAACTTTTGCCTCTCTGAACCAGATGGCGATAACCTGCTACACCTCTCTCTCTCTATGCCTCGTGGATTATGGGATTGCTCCAGATGAACAAGAGTACACTTGGTAGCATCAAGCTCGCTCCATCTTTAACGAGTGGCACTCCTCCATCAGCGGTGCACAATGGAAAGCGCAAAAAAAAAATTACATCCTCCCCAACAAATTTTAGGCGCGCTTCTCACCCTCTTGAATATTTGAAACGAATAAATTTCTATGCATAGATAGGTCGGTGCGTGGGCTAGAGGATCATCCAATAACATGATAATGGGCCTTGTTTATTTACTTTTATCATCCGGGACACCATTGGGATATGTAATACTAATTAAATATTTTAGACAGTTAGTAGTCAAACGAAAAATTAGAGATACACCAAGTATTTTCATTAAATTTAAAAATTCTCCCGCTTTTAAGAGAAATTCCTTTAAGATACCCCTCTACTGTGGAAAATTCTCGCATTTTCATCTCGTTTTGGCTCCCGGGAAATCTTTTCCCGCATCCATCGTTTTTTTTGCCCATCCCCTTGAAAAACAATAGATCGAGGTTCTACTGTAGTAGACACCATCAGACTGCGTGCATCTTACAATGTTCAGGCGACGATTAGGTGTCTCTTTGTGAGAATAGAAAAAAGAGGAGACCACACTTATGGTCAGATAATTCCTGAAATTAAACAGCAGATGATACATCAACACTAGCCGAAATACAAGATTACTATTTATTGATTTTCCCTAGTAACGCCTTCAATAACGTTGAACAATCATAATAAATAATTCTAACGTAGGCACAGCTAATTCATTTTTAACCTAAAAACATTGCCAATCCATTTTTTATTTTCTTTTTTGATTTGCAATTAATAAAATTATATACTCAACTTGAATAAAAAATTTACAATACCCACAAAATGTTTTGCCACTTTAATTTCTCATTCCACCCAAAAATAAACATACATCCTATCTGTAATTCACCAATTACAGATTATCCTAAATAATTAGAGATTCTTCAATCAGTGATTCATGGATTGGAGATCATTTACTGTCTATGAATACATAAATCAAATAGCAATGAGAATAATCATAGATTCACCAATCATTGATTATTTATCCCGTCTGTGAATACTGGCATAAGAGTGAAATGAATGGTGCAAGAGGCAGAGGTAGTCCGAGAAAGTTGTGGTTGAATGTGGTTGAGGAAATTCTTAGGAGGAGGAATATTAGGAGTCTTAAAAACAGGAGGGCGTGTATGAAGCAGTGTATGGGGGTAAATGAAGCATAAGAGGTTTGCAAGGATAGGTCAGTATGGAGGAAATTATTGAAGCAGAGTTAGGTGTACAAATAGATGTATTTATGAGTGAAACTTACTGCCTACCCCAGAAGGAAACGGTGTGATTGGAATGTATGTATGTATGTATGACAGCTTTGGAATTTTTTTGCGATAGTTGACAACAAAGCTTAAATTGGATGCAGGAATATTAAAACTTTGCACAAATTTTACTCTTGATTGATGAGAGGACTTTTGCAGACTTCTTCCAGGATTCTTATTTTTTCTACAGTTGTTATCTGCTGCACAATTCGCTTATTACCATTTCAACTGTCCTTGCAATCACAACTCATGCAATAGGAATGACTGCCCACTAAAACCTACACTCCTGCTAACCGGTCACTAATTATTTTACGTCACTTCAAGAAATTAGACAAATACATAAGGATAAGCATTAAGATGCCAAGGTTTGAAATTTCACTTGTTTATTTGACTCACAATACATTGGAAAAGGACCTTTGGATTGCTCTTCAGCTAGTTATTGAAGGTACTAACCAGGAAAGCGTCAGCGGTCATAACGTAACAACTAAATAATTTTACCTGTATTATTGTCTTGTCCACATTGTACTAGGACCACATCCAGATTGGACTAGGACCACGTGGATGTGCTAAGGAGGAAAACATGCAAAGGAGAAACATCCAAACCAGGTTCTACTGTAGACTAATAATATACTCACCTTTTGACCCAGTTCGTCATACACAGGTGCCAACTTCTTACAATGTCCACACCATGGAGCATAGAATTCTATGAGAGTATCCTTCCCATTATCGGTGACAACTTCATCAAAGTTCTTTGCAACAGCAATTTTCACTGGGCCAGAGTTATCATCTGGAATAGGTTCAGACTTCAAGTAAGGCTCTAATTTCCCATCCTTGAGATCATTCAAGAACTTCTCGAAGTTTTCAATCCTGTTGAATTAAATGGAATAAAATCTCAGCAAGAAATACTTCTTCATGATTAATGTAGTTTGACCACTGAGTGGTAAACAAAAACAATATGTACTTGTCCAACCCATAGTATGTGTGACAGTGCAACAATCGACAATGACTTTGATTGCAATCAGTGTTGATCCTGTTTAAACTGTTAAAGCATTTTTATTAATTGAGAGTTTCTCAATTTTTGTACTTCATTTTTCTTATGTTTCTCTCTGGTGATTTCGAGTTTTAGTTTCTATGTATGAATAAAAAAACTATTGTTGAGTAAGTTTGAGGGAGATCTGAGACTGTATTTGCGTAAGGAGTTACTTTTCAATAAACCTGACCAACACCAGGGTTGAAATTCGTCATTAAAAAATCATTTGACTTGACTGGGATTCAAACCCGGATCTCCCAATTGCCGGTCAGGTGTGTTAGCCAGTTACACCTCCAAACCATCTTCCTTCAAGGCAAATCTCAAATTTCGAGTGCTCGAAAAGAGTATTCAGTGTCTTATTTTGATAGGTTATGGGCCTACAGATGTCGGTATCACTGTGAATTGTGAAGATTACTTTGTGGGGATAAATTTAACTTTTGAGCGTTGAAGAAATGGCTGAATCAAGGGAGTCAATCACCAAACTTGGAACTGGAAATTACTATGCTTGGTCGTGTCAGGCCAGTCAAGTATAGATAGTAGAAAGCTATGGGAGGCGCTTGATGTAGGCTGGACCAAGGAAGAATTAAGTGGTTGCACGGCAGCGTAGAAGAATGCGAACAAGAAAGACCTGGCATTCATTAAGAGAAGTGTGGAAGACATTCATTTTGAAAGTACAGGATAATTGAGGAGTACTAAGGAGGCTTGGGATACCCTGAAGACTGCCTTTGTGGTTAGAAATGAAAACAAACAACTTATCATGATGAAAACCCTTATGAAAATGGAGAAGGATGACAAAATGCCTGTGTGTGAATAGATTAATAAAGTGGTAGCTACCCATCGCAAATTTTCCGAAACTAGATTTGTGACATTCTCAGAATCGTCGCTCTCATTATACTTATGGGTCTATCCGAAGAATGCAAAGACTATGTGAAAAGCCTCACCAGGGACTTCAGGCCATCTGTGAGAAGTCCTATTCCTATCCTTCGTGCTGAAGAAACTTAAATAGAATTAGAGAGAGAAGACAGGCAGGCAGTTGAGGGACGACGATCTTAAGGTGTTACGTGTCCAGGAAAGTGTTTAACAAGCCCCAACACAATTATCGGGTTCAACATGAGTGCCAATCGTGTCATCAAAAGGGACATATTGCCAGTGTGTGTCCCAAAGCGCTTGATGCAAAGGCTCGTGGAACTGTGGTCTGCTACTTGAGAGGAAGGACATATTAGTGTCACGTGTCCTAAGGGGAAGAGGATCAATTCCAAAGGGGGCGAGATGGATTCCAGCCTGGAGGGCAAGTGCAGAGAAATTTTAAGAGCAAAGAAGCAAAAATGGAGTGAGAAGACAGTGTTGAGCAAAATAAAGGAGGAGTATAGATTGTAAAAAATCTTGGTCGCGGAATGGTGAGAGTTAAATATAGAGCATGTGTGGGAAAATCTAAGGAGGTATTTCTGAACAGTAATGAGAAATATGAGCGTAGTGACCCTAACCATTTGTTTTTTAACAATGAGTAACATGACCCCTCATCGCAATTTGCAGGACAACTTTTGTAATGACGCAGGTGGGAGTGTGAAGGTAGCTAGGAAGGAGGAGCCGTGTGCAGTCAAGGGTTATGGAACTGTTGCAATGAAAATTTCCGACAAATCTGGTGGGTGGACTCTTGGACTGCAACGTGTTTTGTGGGTACCTAAAGAAAGTGATAATCTCTAGTCAGTGTGTCAACTAGAGAAATCAGGGTTTACTTTCAATATTAATAATGGACTTTTCTAGGGATATGATAAATTGAATGGGGATGAGGAAGTATTGTGTAATAGAATTGTGGAGGATGACATGTATGCTTTGGACTGTGACTGGTACGAGATGAGCAAAGCTGAGTGCAGTCATCTGAGTTTTTCATCTCATCTGTCATTAGCGAGCAAGCCATGGATTGAGTGAGGAGGTGACAGCCCTCACGGCAGTGGCCCGCGACACCTAGCATCAACGCAACCGGCATGCAAACAACATTCCAGAGTGTGAATTCATGCCTAAGGAGGATGCAGTGGACAGTGATGTGTGTCATCAGGGTAAGGCAAAAAGACTTCCATATCCAGATAGAGAAGAAAAATAATCAACAATACTTGAATTAGTTCATTCTATGGGTGTTATGTAAAACCAGAGAATAAGGGTGGTGCTAATTATTTTTGCACTGTCACTGATGATTGCTCACGGTACAGTTGGGTAAGTACTCTGGAAAAGTGATGTGTTTAACAGTTTTTTAGATTATTAAAATAGTGTTAAAAATTTGTTGGGCAAGAAGATTGAAGCTTTTCAATCAGATAATGGGAAAGAACATAAAAATGAGTGATTCAAATCTTTGTTTAAGGTAGAAGGGATATTTCATAGATTTTATACGGCAGGTGCACATCAGCAGATGGGAGTAGTGGAAAGGTTTAACTAACAGCTACTAACTCTTGCTAGATGTATGCTTTTTCAAGCTGGCATATCAGCCGCCTTTTGGGGGAAGCCATAGACACTGCTGGTTATATTAAAAATAGGTGTATATCTTCAGCCTTAAATGGCAAAACACCTTATGAGTTGTGGTTTAAGAAGCAGCTGAATGAAAAGGAGATTCAGACGATGAAAGTGTTTGGCTGTGAAGCATGGATATTTAAGGAAATTTAAAAAGGTAGAAAGTAGGAACATAGGGCAGATAGGTGTATCATACTTGGTTATCCTAGAGATAAGAGAGGCTATCATTTGGGGAACATGAGTATTAACTGTGTGGTTCACTCCAGAGATGTATAATTTCAGGGGAGTTTTTCCTATGAAAGAGAAAGATTAGGGCAATTCAAACATTAATGTCATTGAGTCACCTGTTATAATTTGTGTATCTGTTTAGTAATAGAGACAATTATGATTCTGAGACAGCTAGTAATGAATCTAATAATGATGACATTGATAGTGGGAATGTATTTCATCTCAGTAGTATTAGTGTAGCGTCTATAGATGAGTTTTTCTGATGTTCAGAGTCAAGGGGGAGCAGGCTAATTATACAATGTTCCTGATGATGAAGAAATTGAGCCACCTGTGTTGTGCAGATCTGAGAGAGTTAGAAAGCCTAAAGAATTGTGTCACGTTTGCCATGCTGCTGTTTTAAGTAGTAGACATGAATTATGTGAACCAAAAACAGTAGATGAGGCGTTAAAGAGTACTCATAAAAATGAATGGATTAAAGCTATGGAGGAGGAGATGTCTATTTTAAGGAAAAATAAGACATGGGGTCCAGTTGAAAAGCCTGAAAATTGAAAGTTAACAAGTTCACTGCGGCGTGGTTTACCGGTGGGCCACAAATCCAACAAGCAATCCTGCCGTAAAATTCATTGAATTATCCTAACCCGCATGGAGTATTGTGAGAGTAGAAGGAATCGAGAAGGATTGTGACCCACCGTTGGGCCACGATGCCCATGCAAAAAGCTGAGTGTGACCACGTGTGGTGGGCCACGCTGCACTGTGAGGGGTAGTGCTTTGATCAGCCCCACAGTGAAAGTGTTAATTGGGGCCAAATAGGTTTTTAAAGTTAAAAGAGATCAAGATGGAAATATTGTAAACTTCAAAGCCTGCCTTGTCACTCAGGGTTTTAATCAAGTATGTACAGGGAATAGATTACAGTGAGTCACTTAGTCCTGTTGTGAAAAGAAAAGTCATTTGTCTGATGATAGCACAAACCATCACCAATAATTGGAACTGTCATCATGTAGACGTTAAGTCAGCCTACCTTAACAGTTAAATTAAGGACGACTTTTATATTAAACAACATTTGCAACATCATGAAGGGTTTGTTAGTGAGAAGTATCCTAAGAAGTAAACTTAACAAGAGCATATATGGATTAAAGCAAGCAGGGAGAGATTGGAATGATCACTTGCACAAAATATTGCCTGATTTGAAACTGTATAGATCTATTAGTGATCAATGCCTCTAGGTTTATCCAAATAATAAATTGTTTGTGACTGTATATGTAGATTTAGGAATCTGGTGTCAAACAGATTTCGTGGAGTCCTTTATTAAGAAGCTGTCGATAGAATTAGAAATAAGGGATGTTGGTTCTCCATCTTTTCAGTGATCAGCACTTTAATTTTTTGTCTGCAAAATTTTTCAAAGACTGTCAAGGGAATGTTAAACTGAATCAAACATGTTATATTGAATTTGTGTTAGAATGGCATGTCTCACTGCAAGGGACTGAGAACCCCTTTACCTGTCCCAACCAAAGACTCAAGTGAGCCAAAACTGGGTAACACACAACCTTGTGATATAACATGTTAAGTAAGTGCTGTAGGCAGCTTATGTTACATTGCCAATATTACTCGTCCTGACATTATTTTTCATGTATGCAAACTCAGTCAGAGAAATGAGAGACCTAACATATGTGACTGTAAAGAAGTGAAGCATCTTATAAGGTATTAAAAACAAACTAAGGGCTTATGAATGGAATAAAAGTTCATTTCAATTATACCTTATCTCAAGATTAATGTAATGTATGTCTGAGTTATACCTCAGGAAACATACTGAGTTTCAGAAATTCTATATGCAGGTTGCACGAGGCAGCAGGGTCACAGCATATTGCAAGTTGCTCAGCAACATTTCTGCACTGTCCAAATAATAATAATAATTTTATTTACGGGCAGAGCCCTTGTCCATGTTAAGGTACAAGAACCACAGTAAGCTGTCATATATTAAATACAGAAACACACAAAAATAGACAACAGGTATGGAGTTCATATTCATTATAATATAAATTTCAGGTAATAATAACATACAAAGAATTGAGACGAAAATCAGAAACATCAGTCTAACACACTAATACTGTGTAAAAATGAGAATAAACCTATTGTGTAACACAAATACAGTGTAAAAATGAAAAAATACCTTTTATAAACAAGTAATTAAAACCATATTATTTAACATTGGACCTTACATAATTTTTAAACATAAAAACAGATGTATTAAAATAATCAGTGTTAGCATAGAACTCATTAGAGTCTATCAGTATTCGATATAGGGGTGAAAAAAAGTATAATTTCTTAGTAGGTAGGGTATGTTAAAAAGATCAGGGTTTCTAGTGAAAACTATTGGACAAATAAAATTTGAGGGATAACAGTTCAGAACATTTAATATTTCCATTTAGGATATTATATAAAAATTTGAATCCTAATCGTTTCCCCCTAGAGGAGAGAAGTGGTAAGCTCAAACAATTCATAAGCCCCTCATATTCACCATGATTCCTATCCAGATTGAATTTAAATGAGATAATTGTAAGGAATTTCCTTTGAATATTTTCCAATTGAAGCTCATATTTGGTATAGTATGGATTCCAACATATCGAACAATATTCCAAGATGGATCTCACCAAAGATACATATACTAGTTTAATGCAATTAATATCAGTCCCTTAGAAGAACACGAAAGATGAAACCCAACATATTATACGCCTTCGTGGCAATAAACTGAATATGTAGCTGAACACTCATTTTGTCATCAAAAAGCACCCCTAAGTCAGAAATATTTTGGACTATTTAAAACACTATCGCGAAGAACATAATCATATTTTATGGGAGTCTTCTTTTTATGGTGAGTAAACTGCATTTTTTAATATTCAAGTCTATAAAGTTCGACCAGCCTATTTAAACGATTTTGTAATTCAATTTAATCACTAGGATTATCAGTAGGGTGAAAAATCTTTAAATCATCAGCATACATCAAATATTTGATAGGACTTAAATGTTCACCTATATCTATATATATAAAAACGAATGTATGTCTGTCTGTCCTGTATGCATTACTACCCTGTTGATCTGATCGCCAAGAAACTTAAAGAAGTTGTTGAGTACACTCTTGCGAAGGTTTCGAAGGTTTTAGGTATAAAAATATTTTTAATATCGCCCTCCCCTCCCCCCCCCACCAAAGGCCCTCTTAATCTGTCGAATACTTTTTGCGCAACAACGCCTGATGGGTAGGCTAATAATCCTAACCTCAGTTTTAATCCTATCGTGCTGAAATTTTGCTGAGTAATAGTTCAAGGCAGGAGGAAAGTTGTAGGCTACTTTAAAATGATCTCAGGGCCCATAAAGATACCAAAAAGGGGCCCTTAGATGGTTCGCTGTACGTATCGGGTTTTGTGCAGTGGTTTCACTTTTTACTTTTTTAAATTATTTTCGCTCAAGATAGAGAGTTGGAATTTTTTTATTAAATGTCTGAAAGAATTAAGTTTTTAATTCTTTCAATTAATTATCCTTTTCACCTCGTAATTGACTGAAAATTGCCTTTTTAGCTGCAGAAACATTTTTCTGTGAAATCAACAATACCATATTCGCTTGACAACCAGATTTCGGTCATTGCTGTTGGAATTCATATTGCTTAGTTGAGCCGATTAGGAATGCTAAGCATTGGGATTTGTGCAGCGATTAATTATTTCGCTTTTTAAAACAACTTTAATTAAAGATAGAGAGTTGAAATTCATTTTATCGCATACCCGAAAGCATGATACTACTAAAATTAGTGGATTCATGCCCGAAAGAATGAAGTTTCTCTCTTTTTCAATCGATTTTCTTTTACGCATTTTCCTTGACACCCAAATAAACAAAAAAAATAAACATTAAATCAAACCTTAATTAACGAAAATAAAATTCTGAATAGCTACTCAACAAGTAAGTACTCGAATTATGTACTTAACTATAATTTTCTTTTAGCCTGGCTGTGCGGGTAGTATGATTACAGTAAAGGGTTTCAAAAAATTGTCTCTCTACTCTATATTAAACAAGTTTTACAAATTTCATTGTTTTTATTTTACCATGTTATTTTTTATCATTCTGTCAATTTTTCAGACATTTGACTTATAATTATTATTGTTCATGGGAGATATTGTCACATTGTTTACTTACTATTGTCTCACAATTGTGTAGATGCTCTGCAGGAGAAAATATTAATTTAATACAACAATTACTTGAAATGTAGTCTGTTATCACCACTACTTACTAACTCCTCACCTCTTATATAAAGAGTTTTTAAAGAAGTATGATCCCGAGCAACGCCGGGTAATTCAGCTAGTCATTTATAAATAAGAGAAACAGTAGGGGACCTAAATGAGACCCCTGAGGAACGCCTGAAGTTGCAGCAAAGGTATAAGAAGTGGAGTCAGCCAATTTAACTAGCAATTTTCTATTAGCTAGGTAGCTCTTAATTAAGGTCAGAACATTCCCATATATATCATAGGCCTTTAATTTAGATAAAAGTATTTGATGATTGACCTTATCAAATGCCTTGGAGAAGTCAGTATAAACTGTATCTATTTGCCTCAGCTGTTCCAAAGCTTGAGATATGAAGTTATGAAATAACAGAAGATTGGTCGTCGTCGACTTGCCACTAGTAAAACCATGTTGCTGTAATGCATTTGCGCAGTCAAGAAATTTTAAAAGATAAATGTTGAGCCAGAGGATATATATGATTATGAAGTGTAAAATGTTTCTCACTTTTCTGAAGTGATTACCTAACTACTTTCCAGAAGAAAAAATGGTGTGTTGCAGAACGGTTGCAACATGCAGCAGGTCACATTTGCAACATTCCTAAACACTAAAAATGTATCACAAATGCTTCAGAAAACTTCCAAGTTGAGTATAGTTTAGGCAGGAACTGAAGGGTGCACATAAGTAGTATCATAAGCCACAATATTCTGAATAAATATCAAACCATGCAAGACATTTAAAAATTACCCATAAAGGATTGCATAATAGTTGCAATCCAGGTTTCAATGACGTTGCCAGAATGTTAGAGGACTTATGGAAGGTCTCACAATACTGTCATTACTTTGCAGCAGCTCCATGTTGGAAACAAAGGACCATTCCGGCAATCAATGGGTTAACAGGGATTTGTTTGTTGTGTCACAAAGTGGCAGATGCTCCTCATGATCCATTAATTACTATAGGTACAAGCTGAAGAAAGTTATTCATCACTGGGGACTAATACAAAAGAGAGAGATATAAAGAGAAAATTGAAGAGCCCAGGTGTATTAGAAAAAGAACGAAATTTTTGCTCATGCACCAGAGTGCATCTCCTAGCCAACAGTTGGGCATACAGGGAAAATCACACAGCATCTGGCTGGCACATAATACACTCAAATCTTAGCTTAATTATTCAAGGCTCCCTGATTTAGTCTGGATGCTTTCAATTAAAGGAAGCAGAATCCTCTAGTATTTTCAATTACTGTGAGCATATGAATTCGTTCAATTACAATATATTTGAAAATTTAAAACACTACTATAAACAGGAATGTTTTATTTTTATAATTGAATGTCATATTCAAGCTTCAACTTATGACCAGAACGGCCTCCTACTTTATGTAAACTAAAGTAATCATCAATGAGGGATTAACTAAAATAACTCCCTCAATGTTCCCTTAGAGAAGTCTCCAAATATGTAACATGGATGTCACCGAATTTGGAAAATCCTTAGCCTTAATCATAGACCAATAGACAAGAATATCTTATGTCCACTGCATTAATTCGCATAATTTGAGGGAGCCAACAGCAAATTTTCAAATGTTGAATTTACAAAGGAGAGTTCATTAGGCACAAAAGCCTGACAAATCATATGTTTTTACTGAGATATCCAAAACCTTTCTTAAATTCCTCAAGATATATTACTTTGTACAGCCTACACACAGTAATGTTTTATGCCAACCTTCTAAAATATAAGCCTTAAGCAGTAACTCTCTCACTGGAACTAAAATGCTACAATTCCGAGTCCAATCTTTATATCGAGTTGGACTGCATGAGAGAAGAGTTTGACACACAAATTGTAAAAAAACAGTAAGAGAACCAGGCTTAATCTATCATGGTATATAGCTCGATTATCCACAAAGGAGAGGGGCTTTCGAACAAAACTGGTGTTGAACAACAAGTGACCAACAAGGCTTTGAAAGAGCATGGATAAGGACCAGATAAGGAGAGAATCTCTAGTCTATAGAGCATGAATTAGGCAATTTAATGCTTCATTACATAGACAGTGTCAGAAGAGGGGCAAAGTGAAAACATTGCACAACAAAAAAAATTCTACTTCAGAAGTGGACTCTCATCAGGTTCTTTTCCCTCAGTCTCACTGAGGAACATTAAGAGTTTAGAGATATGACTCACAGTTTCGACAATGGTGAAGTATGGAAGTAAGACTCTGGCAAATGAAGGTAGAAACTGAGGGCAGCGCTATTTCTCCTGCACCACCATCTCATGAAAATGTACCTATCTACTTGGTGACAGATAATCTTAATCCTAATGGATATTTCATAATTTCAGGACTTACGAAAATTCATCTTTCATGACAAACTTCTGACCCTCAGCATTGCGAGCAAAAACCACAGGCTTGTCACCAGGAACATAGTCATATCCAAATTCATTGAGCTCATGTTGGAAGTCATCCTTGGCACTGACAGCAAAGTTGAAATCATTGACGAAAGACTTAGCCACTTTAAGAATCCTGTTCCTCCAATAATTTGTTCCTGTTATAGAAATATAAAATACATAATAAATCTTTAAAAATAAATTAACCCAAGCAGCTAAAATTCAAATCAGTACTATATGACATTCCATGATCTCAATTGCACTTACTGGAAAAACATGGAAGTTAGGCTTCTCTAATCTCTTCCTAACCACCGCATAAGCCCAAAAATTAGGTCCCATAACACCCTATTCATTTCATCTTATATAAAAGCTCTTGAAATACACAAAGATGTTACCTCATTAAAAACATTGCAGCCATGAAAAAAATTGCATAGAACAAATGCAGTTCAATGTATCAGGTGATACCTTATGGAACTGAACTTAACTTGAACTGAAGTATTGATAATAATATCCAAAACGAAAGAGTCAATTTCCACTGATTTTTATTACATAGACCATGTTTTGATAACCTTACGCCATTACCAGTTTTGTCCCAACATCAGCTTAATAAAACTGAGGGAAAAGTGCATACTGAGTACCTTTGTTTGGAGAACATACTATCAAAGTTCCATGCTTGGACTCACACTCCACATAAATTCTTTTCATGAAAATTTGTGTTCTTGTGTGATGAGGTAATCATTCACACATTTTAGGTTGCAATGAATCATGGTTCGAAGTAACTCTTTGGAATTGGATCACTAATGGATGAGATTATTTCCTAAAATACATAACTGAATAAACTATCTAAACGAAGCTTTGTGAGTTTTGTCCACCAATACCCAAGGAAACAATTTTATTCCTCAACAACTACTGTAAATTTTAAAGGGCAGGTAATAACTTGCCTCTTGAACATTATGGTGATTCCTACCATAGAAGCCAGGCTGCTGTATCATTAATTCTTCAATGTAAGTTTAATGTTTAGGTATACGGCAATTATTTTACTTTCAAAGACCAAAATGTTTCATTTAAATGTTCAGCAAAAAATCGCGTAGGCACCCACAAAATTTTACCTTTTGGATTTCGGGTGTAATCAACTCCATAATAGGCCACGATGAGTGGATTCTTGAAGTCCTGAATAGAATCTCTTGTGCGGTGACCCACCAATCCATGGCTGAAATTACACAATTGAGCCATTATGAACAGTTTAAATCTTAATAAGAAACAAACTCCAATTACAATGTTCCCAAGCATAAATATAGTTGTACATGCTGACGAAATATGGCAATACGAAAAATGGCATACAGCCAAGAAGTAATTCACAAAAGGAAAATTTAAAAAATGCCCACATGACAATAAGGGGCAGAGGGTAACTACCAAAGTTACGGTACTGAGGCAGCAGAATGAGTAGTCTTCTACAATAAGGCAAGCTAATTAAATATTTTTTATAATTATACATAAAATGTGGAAGGAACACTGAAACTTCTATTAATCTTCGAAGACTAAACCATAGTAAAAACCATTTCCATGATTCGATTTAATGTGAGATTCATATTCCAAGGAGTTTCCTCCATCCCATGCATCACTCTAAGGCTTCCCCATGAAAAATGAAATTACATCCCCACATGAAAGTCCCTTCTATAAGTATCAAATAGACGCACAGGTAATTAATACAGCAACAGAAGACAGAAACCTCAGGAGCCTATTGCCACACTTAGAACTTTGAGGGTAATAGGGGGAACTTCTACAGTAAGTACTTCAAGCGCCAAGTATTTACACTTCAGCATAACACTCACAAGTTGGCGTTGATCCATTTCTCCAGGGAATCTTTGTTGGCTTCTCCATCATAAACAACAAAATTTGGCTCAAATTTATTGTGCAAATGCTTGGGCCTGTACAGGACGACGTTGTCCCTGAAATAAATTTAAGCATGAGACTGATACTCATTCAAACATAGTTTCAACAGCAATGCTTAAAATGCGATACAAATCTTGGGACATAGGATCAAATTAAGCATTATAATAGGAAATTAAAATAATGAAATACCAAGTTAATACAGAAGTCAAAGGGCTAGCAACACTAGTTTAATAAAAGAGCAGTCACAGTTGGACGTCTCAAATAACCCTTTTCGATAATTTAAGGTTGACATACTTGAATGATGATTCCTCCAGGGTAGCTTTGTCGAGTACATGGCCAAAACGTACTTTTTCCCTGAGTTTGTCGGCAAGTTTAAGGAATGAAGTCTTTAGTGATGAGTCACCTGCGAAGTACCCTATAACTCCAACTTCGGGTTTACCGATAAAGTCTTTATGCGCTTGACTTGATGTCAATTCCTTAGAACTGGGCCCAACCTGAGACTTCATGTACTTAACAATGCCATCTGAAATAAGACATATGAGTCACCATAAAACCTTAACGTGGTTAAACGTCGAAATGTAGTTCAAATGTCGAATTCAGCTTACCCGCATCCCTAGGACCACCGTACTCTTTGTTAATTTCACCATCCTTGAAAATTTTTAATGTAGGATATCCAGTAACTCCAAATTTATTGCAAGTTTCTTTTCCAGCTTCGGTACAGTCCACCTATGGGTTTTCAATTCGTTAGTAATGATTATCACATACGATAGTATCCCGTAAAACACAAAGAGACAAAAACTGTATACCTTAGCAAACATAATGGGTGGGTCATTGTCTTTTACCACTCCGGCTGCCTTTTCATACTCTGGTTTTAGCTTCTTGCAGTGCCCGCACCTACAAGAATACGTTACATGTACAAATATGTGCATAGGTTGTATGCAGCGTCAAGCTTCCCCAATTAGCTCATCATGAAGGATCAAAACTTATAATTATTTTCACAGCCAAAGTGAGTGCGAAAAGCTTACTCACCATGGTGCATAAAACATAACTAACACGGTATCATGCTCATTGATTCTCGTGGAGAAATCATCATCCGTAAACACTAAAACGTCGCTTTCCGTAGCCCCAGCAGTGCATATGACAGCTAATAAAACCAAAACTTTAAAAACCATTTCGACTGAACTACGAAATCAAGGAGACCGATGTGTCAAACCGTTCGGCCCGGACACGTAAGTAAGAATGCCGGCAGAACGTGAACGTGACGTTGCTTACGTTGATGGCTGAAGAGGTTTGTGTTGTCGTCTTCTGATTGGCCAATGAATGGGCCACTTAGACACTTGCCCGTTTTTTATTGGCAGATGCCACTGTAGTTATCAAGGCGCGATTTCCTGAAAGGCAGTTTGAGTGTGTAATGATATTTATGATCTGATAATAAGAATAGCAGTCGTCATCAACCCGTTTCACCAATTCCCATAAATTAGAATTTATTTAAAGCTCTTTGATGTTAAAAGCTACCCCCTAGTTAGAGTATTCCCCAAAATAAAACACACTGTACCTCGAGCGCTAAGAAAATTCGCTCAAAATTTGAGGGCAACATATATCGTGAAAATTTTCTTCACTTAGAGAATTTATGAGAGTACGTAATATTAATGGAATTTTTAAAATCGTTGAACATAATGTAGTAGATCTTTTTAGGCAATATGCGTTTTAATATCCATTCCGTAGTGCAGCTCATAAGCCATTATTTGAATGAGAACTATAATTTCAATGTTGCAATGATGCACATACTTTCATCACTACCAAATTGATAAAAATGATAGATGATATTACCTGGCAATCACAATAGGTTTCTTTCGAATCCATCTCCTGGGCTGCCAAATTTCTGGCGTCAATTGGAAATAATAGCAATAATAGTTTTTATTCATTACCAACACAACGTGAAGGTTTTGTAATTAAGTTTCCATTAATTTTCCACGGATATTTACAGTTTAAATTCACAAACACTTATTTTTTTAGAACTACTGTTAGTGCTTAACATCATAAAGTAGTTTCCGCAATGCCGGCAATACGAATAAAATAAGTAGGTCAGTATAGGAATAAGTATTTTGTCCGTAACTGTCTTATTCGGTACACATTTCGAAAATATTTAGAGCGTTAGATGTGATCAGATGAAGAAGGAGCTGAGAAATCAGCATAAATATAGCAAATGAATCAAATTGATCCGTTCAATATAAATCAGAAGCACAGTTTTTAAATATTCCGAAGGTTGCGGTTGTCTTAAAATTTGTGGTCGGTATCCTCGTAGAATATTAATCTTGGAAATAACGCAGCTGAATGATAACGATAACACTATAAAAAATCGACGTCATAATTGAAAATTTCAGTTCACGCGAGTTTCAAGAAGTTTCTCTGGGATGTAGAGGATATTATTTTAACCCTATCGGCATCTGAAGAGCACACAGAAGCGACAAAATAAGAGAGTTCCTGCCGGACAGATAATGTGGAAAAAATCTCCTCTACAACTGATTTACGTTACATTTAAAATTGATTCACCAGCTTTACTTCTATAGGAAATTTGCCGGACAGATAATGTGGAAAAAATCTCCTCTACAACTGATTTACGTTACATATAAAATTGATTCACCAGCTTTACTTCAATAGGAAATTTGCTAATTACTCATTTACACCTCCATGGAGACTTAATCGATTCGATTGAAACTCATTCGCTGACCCTAACAACTTTTTTAAATAAACTGCTATTTACTGTCCTTCGGGGGCGTGACCACGGTTCCCCATGACATGAGCGATCGCGTTATCGTTATTTCCCAGTTGTGCCTATGAGAGCAAAAGCGTTTTCGCCACTCTACATTTTCCAGGTGCTTTAATGTATGCACTAGTTTTAATTGATAGAGTGCATTCTCTGGGCAGTAACAGCGAGCGTTTCCCTTCAAGAAGGGTTTGCGTTTTTCATAATGATATCGTCAACACAAAAGAAGGATCCGCTATCCCACCCCACGTTTGTTTATTCTCTTTCTTGCGAGGTACCGTAATATATTATTCTAACCGACGGTAATACGATATTCATTTCAGTTAACGTTTCACATTTTTATCGATCCATCCTCATGACTTCGGGAGAGTTCCTTGTGGATTTTAATTAGAAAAACTGTAAATTTAAATTAAACTCGGTGTAATTAAAAGTCATCCCGCCAACTATCCCAGCATTAACGCGACGGGGGGTTAGCGTTCTCCAGTGACCTTGAGAGCTATTCCGGCGGTCCTTCCAAGCCGAACAAGTCTTCGAGGGAAGAGCCAAACGAAAAAGCATAACCTGGTCCTCCGGGTAGGAGGTTGAGCGCTGGGCTGCCATACCCACCTCTTAAAAAAAACACATTACGAATCACCTAAATTGTGCTTCGAATACTGGACATGAATTATGGGTGACGAAACGGACCCCAAAAAGGCTATTGACATTTGAAACCTTGAGTGTAGGAACTTTACCATTACCTAGAGCAAGCGAATATCTGTCGAATGACCTGGAGCAGAACAAAATTGATGTTGTAGCATTGCAAGAGACAAGAGGGCCACAGGCAAGGAAGGTTATTACATACCAATGGTTATTACATATGTGACCGTGAATGTGAGGGAAATAGATATTTTAGACGTGCGGCGTTTGCAATAGAAAATAAAATGGCTGATTCTGTGATAGCACTGGTCTGTTTTATTAGGCTCATGTGGCCATTTAACAGTCGAAACCATACGCAAAGATGGAGAACATTCATTCATCATAGCTTAGAAGGAAAACATATTCTTCGTATTGACAAGATATTGTAAATTCATTTTTCTAAAACTTATTAGTTTTTTTATCAGTAGGTAGCCATTGGGGTAACCGACTATTGAGATTAACAGAGTAGACTTTGATAAAAGATTTTTTGTCCGAAGGGAGGGCATTCAAAACAATAATAATAAATACACTTCTGCTAAGCTAGGAGACAGTAACTGCATCATTGTAGATTCTCAGCTAATGCATGTCTTAGTTTTCATTCGTAGTCAATTATAAAATAAACATATAAATAATTTTTTCTGATTCAATATTATTTTTCGTGTGAAATTTAACGTAGGAATTATTATTCTTTTAAATCTATTATTTTATTTGAATGTTTGCTGAAACTGTTGTTTATCTTACAATTTTCTAGGCCAAAAAAGAGTAACTGAATTCTTTTGACTCAATAAAACACGGGTAATTGTTTCTAAAAATGGAGGAGCTAAAAAGTGACTCAAAAACAATTGGAGGGGTTTTGTTTAGTTAAATATTATTTTGTTTATTTAATAATATTGCTGCATGATAACTAAATGAGGGAATTAGGCAGGAGATCATCAGATAAAAGAAGATTAGATTCGCGGACCATCAGACGCTGATTAGTCGTATGAAAGAGTTCCAGGTGTAACTTTGTGAAATAATCCTGTATCTGTGATAATCAGAATTTCAACCCTGGTATAATCAGAATAGCTGATCTAGTTTGTTGACGTTCAGTTCCTCCTGTTCTTTTCTTTTTCTGGTTCCCCCTCATTGTTTACTTGTTGTTACGTCACCTTGAATACCCCCACCGCTGTGTCCCCCCTTCCTTACCGTCTCCTCCGTCATCCCCTATAACCTATATCCTGTCTTTGGCTAAGGGGTATGTATGTATGCAATCAGAATGTCAATAATAGTGGTATCTTTATAATGACATAAAGTGCCGACACCATGGTCAGTTTTCATTACAAACAAAGCTGATTAGTCGATCTTAGAAGAGATCACAAGCTTCAGTTGATGCTTAAGATTGTCAGTGCAGGAAATACGGAATGAAGATAAACCACAAGAAAACAGTAGTATTGAGATTATCTGGGAGAAATAAAACGAGACTGGTCGTGAAAGCATGAGGACTCAGAAATTGGAGCAAGTAATGGTTTTTAATGAATTATCTACATCTACATACTACCCCGCGAGCCACCGCATGGGCGTTTGGCAGTGGGTGTTAAGTCACCAGCCGTGAAAAAATGTAAGGTTTTGGGAAGTGAAAACGTGACTTGTATTGTGGGAGTGTATTTGGAGGAGCTCAGTTTTTATTGTGGTCGCTTATTGTGGGCGGAAAGAACGAGTTTTTGTGCTTATCTGTTTGGCAATGTATCTCTCTTATTTTATCGCTTCTGTTAGACCTACTGTCGGCGCCAAAAATATGTAGCCTCGAGTTTGGACACTGATTAAAAATGAACCGTGGTACCCACATGAATGCGAGTAGCACCAAATTTTAGCTTGTTTTATTTTACGTTTAACTGTGGTCTCCGATGATTTCTACATTACACACTCAATTTTTTTATTTCGGTGAGAACAAAATAAGTGCCGGTTTTTTTGCCGTTTTCGAACAGAGCACTTTCCTTGACATGTAATAGCGAAGAAACTTGAAGTTTAATCGTAATGAACCTGTAGTATTGTGTACGAAAAACATATTTACATGTATCTTTAAACGTTCAGTTCTTTCTAATGAGCCATAAAAAAGTTATTAACAAGTTTATGAAACAACTTTTTATAGGTTATGAAAAGCAGTAGAAGCAAGACCTTGGTCTTGTTTTGAAGCTCTTTACAGCAGTATCTAATAACTATTATTATCGTAAACTCAAACTGCGGAAACAATCGCTGCACACGCTCTTTTCATGAATTTTGTTTTAGGAAGCAATTGCGCTCTTTTTAGTACCTATCTAACCATTTTCCATCGCCTTTTACTCATAACTTTTCCTTTGGGCTAGGCCTTTTCTCGATGCACTGAATTTAGTCTGCCGGCCGGTCTGAACAGCCGGCCTTAGTCAAGTTACTCCCTACCCTACTCACTAGTCCCCTATCTCTACATCAACATACTACCCCGCGAGCCGCCGCATGGGCGTGTGGCAGGGGATGTTAGGTCACCAGCCGTGTAAAGATATAAGTTTTTGGGAGGTGAAAAAGTGACATGTATTATAAGAGTATTTAGAGAAGATCAGTTTTTATTGTGGTCCCTTATTGTGCGCGGAAAGAACAAGTTTTTGTACCTATCTGTTCGGCAGTGTGTCTTCTCTTATTTTATCGAATCTGTCAGACCTAGAGACGTAGTGAGGCGTCGTGATAATATTCTTTGTGTCGCTCTGAAAAACATCAGTTCTGAATGTCTCAAGGAACCTAAGCCCAGCATGTATCCTCCGAGTCTCTAGGGGCTCCCACCTTAATCCCTATGAAAGTTACGAGACACTATATGTTCGCTCGTAGTCGTTTTTAACGAATCCAGCTGCTTTTCTTTGTAATGTAGTATTTTTTTTGGTTAAATCTTTATGACCAGGGTCTCAAATGCTCGCGGCGTATTAGAGGTATGTAGTGCGTTTGAGTTTTAGAGGATAGATTATGTGGTATGGTGGAGGAAAGTGGGCGCGGAGGAGCAAAGACATACGGCGGAGGATATCGTTAGCTAAGGAAGCGTTTCGTAATAGATAGGAGCTGATGAAGGGGACCTTGGGTAAGTAAGTGAAGAAGAGGCTTGAAGACCTTGATGAGTAGTGTAGCGTTGAATGGCGCAGAAACATGGACCCTAAGGAAGGAGTACACAAAGAGGTAGTAGGATGGGCGTGGTGAAGGAGGGAGAAAGTGCAGTGGACGAAAAGAAGACTAACGAGGAAATGCTAGTATGGGGGTCGAGGAAAGGAAACTTAAAATGAAATTCGGAATTGGTAGGGTAGGTGGCTGGTGGAAGCGATATGGGGCGATGAGTTGCACAAGGCTATTATCGAGGGAAGGATGTTGAGTATGCGGGAGAGGAGAAGAAAGAGAATAGGCTTTATAGATAGGATGAATAAGGGTCGATCTTATGCCGAGGAGAAAAAGCGTATACTAGAGGTAGAATGGGCCATGGAAGTGTAGAAAAATGGGAGGAATTTCCGTGAATCTTAACAAACCCTACCTTTTATCGGTCGGATGCTTAGAAATAATAGAAGCTAGTTGTCAGTTGTATTAGAATTTACTCTGGTATATATTGACAGTGTTGCTTATATTTTTTGGCAGAGAAAGAAAATAGATGCAACTTCAATAATTTGTTAATCCTGTACTTTTTGATGAAGAGAATGGTGAAAAAACACTTGGGGTTATTCACTGGCACTATTTTTACAAGAATTTGCTTATCTTGCTCATAAAAAAGAGCAAAGTTTGTTTTTAGTATTATTTAGTATCACAATGATAGTGTTGCGAGTGACAATTACAATACGGTCTCCAACATGATAATGCGATGCGTTTAATTTGATTGCATAATGTGCGGATTAACATAATATATAATACAATCGACCAACGCCAACAAAATGGCGTTGGCCCATTTTCCTTTATTTATATGCCCATGTACATAATCTTCATGGTAAAGTAATTAGATTCATATGAAAAGTAGTATAACACTAATAATCTTGGTGTGAAAGACAAAAAACACAATATATATTGTCATAGGTATGTAAATTCGATTGTTATGATTTCGATATAAATTTTCCTTATCTATTCTATACACCTGCGTAATTGACTTGATTTGAATGTGTGTATTATAAATTTTGATTGCGAGTAAGCTTCTCGGCGAATAATGTATTTAAAAAGTGTATTTCTTTAATTCAGAAAAGATAATTCATGAACAGATCATTCACACAAAGATCGTACATTTTTAGTACAAAAGCTCAACATCTTACTTCTTTGTTAATCATACCTAGACGGCATTAATAGAGAAGATTTCTAAGAAAAAAGAAATAACAACTCCAATGAACTAATCCAAATAACAATATTTCCACAGTATCTAAGGGTAGTTGCGTAAGCCCAGAAAACTGCAAGACATCATCTTAGTTTCGTCTTTAATTGGATTTGGCAAAAGGACTCCGGTCTCAAGTGAAGATCTTATCGCACCGGCAGACGATATTGAATCTTTGGGTAGTAAATCAAAGTTCTCCGAAATGACAACTCATTTATCTAGATAAAGACGTCATCCCACTCCATTAAGGCCTCATCGCATTATTGCCTCGACTTTCGCGAATGTTTCCCGTTCAGCGAGGTGCTTCTGGATTGACTCGTGTATCACGCTTTGATTGCATTACACATTTCTCCCTCCCTCGATAAAGAAATTATGAATAAGGAACATGGAGTCCAAGAAATACACTCAATCTTGTACCATTTTACGTAACGTTTCCGTAGACAGATTGTTTGCGTTTTATCTCAAATAATCAATACGTGATCAGTAGGAAAAAAATCTTCCATGAAACAACTCTCGAGAAGTTAGCTCACGAAAAAAACGCTGGACTCATTTTTTAAGCTCAGCCTGTAATTTCACCAATTTAGATAATCTTTGAGTGGATTTCTAATGACTTCCATTGATTAAACGTTCGCTATCGATCTCTATCGAATGTGATCAGTATTTCGGTGGAAATTGAGAGATAAACCCTGAAAATGGGCATTGCAAGAAAGTGATTGAATTATAACGCAAGGAAGATTCATATCTCATCAATTACAAGCCACAATGCGCCTTTCTCATTGCCGAAACGTTTACATGAGACAGAAAACTCCTATTCAATCTAAATTTTGTGTATGTGTCGACCATTCGTAAATTTACCTTCACGATGCTTGATATGCATCTATTGTCCCATTGACCCATCTTCCTGATTGGTTTCAGCTATCCATGGACAGCGGGTTCAAAAACCTGACACCTGTCAGTCTTGCGGGTGGTCAGGACAGGTTACTTCCACGAGGTCTTCTAATTTGGAAGATGCCTCAGCTTTTTTAATTGATATGTACGATTTGGATATTCACGAACAAAATAAATGCAGTTAGGGAACTTTTCACTTACTTGACAAAATTCAAAATATTGATGGCATCAATGTCGTCCAGAAAGCCGTTTTTATGAGCCTAAATTCAAGATCATCGCGTATCAGGACGTATGATAACACTTGGCAGAGGGTATGAAGAACTCATCGAAGACTTAACGATGGATTGCAAGAAAATTTTAAATGTGGTTCCGATAAGGAGAAGGTAGGTTAGCAACTATCCAAAATCTTACTAATCAGCTGATAAAATACCTAATGGAGACCGTTCGTGCCGATGGTTCATATTCTAAGTAGGGAAACTGTAGCGTAAGTCTGTATTTATGACTACCATTTATAAGCGAAAGGGTATTTTCCCAAGTTAATATTAACTGCAGTTAAATACGTCCCAAAATGTTCGGGGATGATCAATATTTTTAGATGTCACCTAAATCCCACTAAGTGCCGCGCAAGAATGCTGCGCTCGTGTCGATACAATTTTTTTCGGTAAATATGTAGTTTCGTCTCCATTCCGCGAACTGCTATTACATTTTCTGCAATAGTGTTATTTGTGACAAACGTCAGCCATGTTTTCCAGTTGAAAACAAAGCGTGTAATTCAAGGGTGCACTTACCTTAGTGCGGTGTAGCCAACTTGCAGCATACTCTCAATCTTGGTCTTTATTTTGATAGCCTCCTCTTGATTTCGTCGAAGAATCCTGTGTGACATTCGCATCGCATTCATTGACGACATGGACTAATACTGAATTCAAGCGGAGATTTCAAAGGGAGAGATCACTAGCTCGCTCAGAATGCATTGAATTCAATTTAAAAAATACTGAAAAAAGATTCATGTTATGCTAGTGGGTGCATTCCCTACAGTTACAGTTTGTATGTATTTTTTCTCGCAATGTAAAAAGCAAATGCGACTGATTTCACCACGTACCTATTCCAAATGCGAGATTTTAAGCAAATATTTGTAGGACTTGGGGCCAGGGTTGCAGATCAGTTAGTAGCCAGAGTGTTCCGGGTCCTCCAAGAATACTTATCATTGACTTTTATTTATTTCAGTACGGACCTGTTCAATATTTATATCTTGATTGGAATGTAAACTCTCTTGATGCTTTAGCGTGGCGCGTTACTACGATCTGTTGTTTATGCTGATAATAGTGTTTCAATCACCGAGACCGTTAAAAGGACGATCGTTTAAAAAAATAAAAATTTTAAAGGAGTCCGTCGTAGAAGGGGATACTTTCTCATCGAAATTGTTTCTGTAGATGGTCGACATAGGTTTCTCTCCTTAATAGCAGTTTCAAAATTTAGGTACACATTCGTTTCTAAAATCCAAGATGACAATTTTAAAGAAAATCAACTATTGAAGATTTTTTATTTCAATCCTCCTTATTTCTTTCTGCTCTTTTTCAACAATACATAACTTGCAAACATAGTTCTCTTTATTTAAGTTTGCGTTGCTACTCAACACTCTCCCTCAACGCAAATCCCACGAACCCAAGTCTTTAACAAACTTTAGAAATTCTATTGTAGAGGTTGTGTAAGTAAATTAGCCAACTGAGACGTATGGATATACTCTACATTAATTACACCTTCTTCTACTTTATTCTTTTCAAAATTAAACTTAATGTCCATGTGTTTCAGTCTCTTTTGATCTGGATTCTTTACAGTTTTCATAGTACTCTGCTTATTTTCATAAATAGTTACATTTTCATTCTACATTTAATTCTGAAAATAGTTTTATGAGCCAATTGGTTGCCTCTGCTGCTTCGCACAAATAAACTAATTCAGCCTCATTAGTGCAACAGTAGTTAGTTTTTTAATCTCCATATTACAGTATTGTCATACAATTTAAATATGTACCCACTGGTTGATTTTCGGTCATTACCTCTAGCCTAATCAACATCAGCATAAACAATTACTGGTGATAACATGCTAGAATTATTTGTTAGAATATATCAGAGTATAATTAATTGTGTTTGACATATCTCAGAATTCTCTTCAAACCTTTCCACAAATTCTCATTTGGAAAACAAAATACTTATTAGGAAAAAATTTTATTTTATCCTCTCCGCCATCCGAACTGAAAATCAAGCAATACAATTCTGAAATGGAAAATAAATCTTTTTTAAATAATTTAAAAAAACTGTAAAAATAAAATGTTCATTTAAAGAAAAGAATTGCGGTAATAATAGGTACTAAACCGATGCATTTTGACGTACTCTTAGGTGGCAAACTCACAAATACACGAACAAAATGTAAAATCGTTATATGAAAATTAAAATAAAAAACTAAAATTTTTGCCCAGAAACGTGACACTTGTTAATGAACTTGTAGTATAAATCTAGCCTAAACATTTTTAACACAAAAATGATAGCAAAACTTATAGATCTCAAATTTAAAAATGTAAATAAACATAAATATTAGCTAAATACAAAAGTCGCATTTCCATTGGGGTGTTTCGCTTCAGTTTTGTCCTAGCCACTGCACTCCGAATGAGCCCACTGTTTACAGTGGAAACACTGGAACCACAATTCAGTTTTTTCCCTTTCACCACAAATTATGCAGTCTACATGGTTAAAATCTTCGATATCTAAATCGCCATCAGTGTCCATACATGGGATTTCGCCTGAGTCAGACTCATTGGAAGATGAGAAGTTAAGCTTACCTTTTGCTGATTTCGTTTTCCGTTTAGAATATTTGGTCATTTCCTTCTTTTCCATATTCCGTTGCATTCGTTTTTCTTCTTCATTAGCTTGTTTCTTTTTCTTCTCCTGAATAACACGAAGAACTGGAGTGCTCGTTATGTGGAAAGATGGCGACTACTTCCTAGGTTTTCTCGATTCCTTTTTTGGCCTCTTTCCTTCCTCTGACGATGGGACGTGGCGGAAGAGACGGCCGAGGTGCTGATGGGCCTGCATCATCAGGATGGATACCTGGGGATAATATTATACAGGCTGAAGTATCTGTGGGGGGGTCTGGGATAACTGCAGGAGAACCCGTTGGCTGTGAACAAGAATATCAGTTGTGCGTGAAGTCTCAAATTCTTCATCATCAAAAGTGCTGGTGTTAAATGGCTCTATTCCTGTGGCCATGAATGGCTGCTCTGATGATTGCCGTCTTCAAGTAGGCCTTTCCAAAAATACCTGCTACATCTATTATTGCAACGACAGATCCTGGGTGGTTTGCCATGAAGTCATCAAAGCCCTGCAGTATGCAGTTTTAAGAGGCCATAAAAAGCTACATCCAGCGACTGCAGCTTATGGCTAGTATGTGGTGGAAATCCTAACAGGAAGATGTTGTGGGCTCTGCAAAAGTCAACTGACTAAGGTTGTATGAGTGGCGTGGTTGTCCATTAGTAGCAGGACTGGAACTTCTGCGCTGGGATGAACAAAATTTACAAAATACTCCATATACTTCTAGAATATTTCTGCTGTCATCCATCCAGATTCATGAGCAACTCCTATCGGTGCTCCTTCCATGAAAGGATTCATTTACCTGTGAGAAAGAGAAAGAAGGAAAACTGAATTTCCTGGATGTGACTGTGTCGAAAATGAACAAGAGTTTTGAATTTGAAATTTTCCGCAAAGCCTCCGCAACGGACCATGTCATCCCCTCAGACTCCCGCCATCACATTTCTCAAAAGCTATCCGTGTTTCACTTTCTTTTAAACAGGCTAATGAGTATCCCTCTCTCCAAGAACACATTCAACAAAGAATTAGAAACAATAAAATCAATAGCCATCTCAAACGGGTACAACATAAACATAATAGACAAAATGCTCCAAAAAAAACGTTCTTTCAAAGCACAGCAATTGCTCTTCACTCCAGCAGTAATGGAAAAGGAAAAGATTCGATGGTGTAAATTGCCATATTATGGCATGATCTCTGAAAAAATAGGAAACCTCTTTCCAAAACAACAGTATAGAGTGACATTTTATAACGGTGAAAACCTCAAAAAATTCCTGGGTAACACAAAAGACCAAGTGTTGCACTTTTGAAAGAAGTGGCATTTACAAATTAAAGTGCAACGACTGTGGTGCTGCATATGTTGGGCAGACAGGGTGTGCATTCGAGAGAAGAATCGAGGAACATAAGAGATGTTACCGGAACTGCAATCTGTCGCAGTCCCATTTCGCCAAACATCTCTGGGAAGAGAACCACGAGAGCGACTTCAAACCGGAGATACTACACTTTGAGATAAAAGGGAGGAAGATGGACAAGAAGGAGGAGCTAGAAATAAGGAGGAACATGAGTAAATGTAAATTACTAAACGACATCCTTTTTGAAAAAATTTCCCCCCTCCTACAAGTCTCTCTAAACCTCACCGAAAGACGAACACCCAGATCCGTCCCGCCCAACTCCACACCCGCTGATAACCCACCTCCACCTTAACGACCCTTTCCAAGTTAACCCACCCCTCCCTCTACCTTCCATCCCCCGCCCCCACCTTTCTCACCAACACGGTCCTCCTAAGGGTTTTCCCTAATTCTCACCATAACCGCCACCCCTCACCTCTCTCCGGGTTTCCCCTTCCCCCCCCCTCCTAGCACCCATTCTTCCACCCCTCTCCAACCTCCCCCAAGACCCTTCCAGGTATATATTTGCTTGAATTTTAAATTTTTTTGTACTTGAAAATGACCTCTATGTGTCGAAACATGTCGTACCAAGAAAATAAATCAGTGGAAGGAAACGAAGTCGTTTTTTCATTTGTGAATATCAACTTCCACATAGTTGAGCCTGATACCATTGAACGGATTCATTCTCACCCTTGGAGAAAAGGAGGAATGAAGTTCCCTGTCGCAATAATTGCACATGTAACTGTGGTGTGCCACGTTCTGCTGAGTTGGCTTTTATAACCCTTCAGTTTCCTCGTGCAGAGATCACCTTGGGACTTTTTGTTGGGACTGTCGAAAAGCCAGTTTCATCGATATTGTATAAGTCTTTCGCGTGGAACTGATGCTTTGGTCTTAGTTCCCGTAACACTTCAAAATAATTTCCAACATTAGCTTTGTTTGAACGCCATCAACCTAGCAACTGAAGTGGATTCTGGTTTCCTCTTCGTCACTTGGCATCCTTCCATGAAGCTTTCAACGAGGTCTCTTCCAGCAGATTGCTTCTCTTTGTTGAATCTATGGCTTCTGAATCCATGTCCTTCTGCATAATTATAACATATATTACCAAGTTGCAATGTCGTCAGTCCAAAAGCTCGTCTGACGATGTCAATTACATACCGCTTTAACTACGAAGTCTGCTCTTCACTGAAAGTTTTTTCTAAAGCTTCCAGCGTTTTCTGGAAAATCCAGGAAAAAGTAGAGTTTGATCACAACCAGTTTGAAAATAAAACTCTCTCAATCGAAACAAAATAGACGTTACATGTCCACTGAACAATTTCTAAAATTTAACCAAATACTTCTTCGGCACCTCCCCTTCGGTGCCATTTGTGCGCCTCTTCTTAAGGCAATGCCTTCGTAACGTTGGTTCCGGTGCATTATTCTGTTTGGCGGCAGCATTAACGCTGGATTTTTTTGTAAATAACGTCAGAAATAGCATTTTCCATATTTTCTCTACCCCATCTCTGTCTCGTGGTTTTCCTCTGCGGTATTTGATCAGCATGGCTTGTGTGTCTATTACAGCTTTAAAAGAGAAATGTTTTAAATACCTATTTGTCTTACAAGAAAAAAAATTAACTCAAAAAGTAATAAATAACTGTGGAGTGGTAAGATGACGAACTCTTCATCTTACCCCAAGAAAAATCGTCATCTTATCCCACAAGTCGCCATTTTTTCTCACCTAATTTTTAAACGAAATTCCTTAACAGAAACTAACAAACGCCATGTTAAAATATGCCATAGGGACAACATTGTATGTTTGTAACAATGCAAAGGTGAAGATACTTACGTATATTGAATGATTCCCAGTGGCGGGGGGTGCGGTCATCCATGGACGATGACGGCACCAAAATGTAGAAATTTGTCGAAGAAATCACGTAAAAAGACCAACTTCGCGCAACTCTATGTTCATAGAATCTAATTTGGTAGTAATACCGCCTGTGGTAACCCTCGCCTCCCCTCCCGCCCTACTCCTCCACTGGCGACGGCCAACTTGTCAAGCAAGGCAACTCATATCTCAATTCGTCGCATCGGTTATTCAGCTCTCATCGGCTAGCCATCATTCAGGGCGGCCGTCCGTGTCCCCCGCTAATGAATTTGACATGTAAAGTCACAGAAAAGACTAGCTCTTATAACAGGCACTCCACTGTTTTTAGCTATAATGAGTATCACAACTGGCTGTGCGAGAGTGAAATTTTATAAAATTATTTTGCTGGCCTTGTCTTTTGCTTTCAAAGTCTGTTAACAAAAATATCTGGGTATCAACTGATTTTTGCCATTTGAGTGGGCTCATTAAATTAGCTATAAGTCATGAAAAATCAGAAAGTCATCTTCAAAGTGTTATGGGTCTTTATAATTTCGGGAAACAAAGAATTGATGAGGGTTTGAACAACACTCTACAAATTAATAATACTTTGCGCAATCAAAAAGTAAATAAGAATCGGGAGATTTTAAGACGTTAATTGATGATACGTGCCTCTTAGCAAAACAAGAGCTTCCGTTTCGTGGACGCTACGAAAAGGATGAATCTTTGAATAAAGAAAATTACATAGAAACATTAAATCTTTTGAAAAGGTGGGATCCCGTGTTGAATGAGCATTTAGAATCGGCTACAGTATTTAAAGGAACGTCCAGCGATATACTAAACAAAATAACTAGTGTAATCAGTAATATTGTTCGTGAAAACATTGTTAAGGAATTGGAAAAATGTGATTTTGTGTCCATCATGTTGGATTATACTTCTGATGTAAGAAGCAGGTCACAGCTGTCAACTGTATTGAGGTATGTCAATGATGATGAAAGGGTTGTAAAAGAGAGGTTTATAGGGCTTTCATACGTTAGTTCTGATCAAACAGCAAACGGTTTGTTTTAGTATGTTAAAAATGTTGTAAAAATGTATAAACTAGAAAAAAAAGTTATCGCTTAGACTTATGATGGAGCTGCAGTAATGTTGGGCCATTTGTCAGGGTGACGAGTTAAGGTACAGGAGGAGTATCCAATGGCTTTGTTTACACATTGCTATGCATACACAAAACAATGGGAAGAAAGGCACGAGAAAGGAGTCTACTGACCGACCTAGAGCGACAACTTCAAGAAAAAAAGCAAAAGCAGACGTGAAGCTGGAAGAAGAGGAAAACGACAGCAGCGACGACGTGGGAATGGAGGAGGAGGAACCTATTCCGCTGAGAAGAGGAAACCGGAAACGAACAATAAAGGAGCCATACACCCCATAAACAAGAAAAGAAAGGAGGAAGAGCTTCAAGCTTGGATTCCTCATCCTTGAGTAAATTCCACTACGAACCTTCCCATCCTGCCATTTTTTCTACTAGACGAACTGTGGAAGGCTTTGGGAAAAAAATTCTCCAAGAATGACATTAAAAAATGGCTGGATTCGCAAGATGCTGATACCTTGCTCAAACCAATCAGGAAAAATTTTTCTCGAAATTATTATGACGTCTCCTCCATCGATGAGACGTGGCAGTGCGACGTTAACGATATGAGAAATTTGAAGAATCATAATGATGGTTTCGATATCTCTTAACAGTTATCGACTAAATTTCGAAATATGCCTGGGCTGTTCCTTTTAAGAATAAGAGAGCTGAAGTTGTTCTCGAGGCTTTTCGTGCAATTCTTAAGGAAAGTAAACCATTGAAAGTTCAAAGCGAGAAGGGAAGTGAGTTTGCCAACGAAAATTTTTAAAACATTCCTAAATAAAGAAGGAATAAAATTGTATACTACGAACCAGCCTGTCTTCAAAGCAGTCGTTGTGGAAAGATTGAACAGGACATAGAAAAGTAAAATGTACAAATATTTCATCAAGAACAATACGCTCAATTACGTGTGAGTGCTTCCAAAATTGCTCCAAAGTTATAACAATCGGGTGCATTCCAGTATCTGAGTGGCACCCTCGAATGCGAACATTTCGAATGCTTTTGCGGTGGCAAAAAGGCTGTTAAATAGAAGAAGAAAACCGGAAAAGGAAACGAGATTTGCGGTGGGTGATCACGTTCGAATCGGCAAAGAAAGAAATCCATTCGCCAATTATTCCAAGCCATACACAGCCAATTATTCCAAGGTAGTGTTTAGGATCAAAACTATCTCGCAAGGTTTGAACGTACCTACGAACCAGTTGGAAGATTTAAATGGAGAAGAAATAAAAGGAAAATTCTATAGGGAAGAGCTGGTTAAATTTCGTTTGTCCGAAAGTACATATTTTCAGATTGATGAAATACTCAAACGTAAGGGTATGAAGCTCGAGTATTTCGTTAAACGGAGAGGCTACGGTGATGATTTCAACAGTTGGGTTCCGGCTTCTTCCGTGAAAAGGCTTCAGAATGACTGATAAGGATGATTTCTACGTTACACTTCTCAGCGATAGCTCTGGTAATTATTTCCCAGACAATACAATCGCTCACTTTTGCACGATGCTACCCGAAAGAATTCCACTGGAGAATGGTGAGTGGCCGTCAGCTTGATGGAAATTTCTGTGCCAGATACGCCAGAAGCAGGTCACAGGTGTCAACTATATTGAGGTATGTCAATGATGATGAAAGGGTTGTAAAAGAGAGGTTTATAGGGCTTTCATACGTTAGTTCTGATCAAACAGCAAACGGTTTGTTTTAGTATGTTAAAAATGTTGTAAAAATGTATAAACTAGAAAAAAAGTTATCGCTTAGACTTATGATGGAGCTGCAGTAATGTTGGGCCATTTGTCAGGGTGACGAGTTAAGGTACAGGAGGAGTATCCAATGGCTTTGTTTACACATTGCTATGCATACACAAAACAATGGGAAGAAAGGCACGAGAAAGGAGTCTACTGACCGACCTAGAGCGACAACTTCAAGAAAAAAAGCAAAAGCAGACGTGAAGCTGGAAGAAGAGGAAAACGACAGCAGCGACGACGTGGGAATGGAGGAGGAGGAACCTATTCCGCTGAGAAGAGGAAACCGGAAACGAACAATAAAGGAGCCATACACCCCATAAACAAGAAAAGAAAGGAGGAAGAGCTTCAAGCTTGGATTCCTCATCCTTGAGTAAATTCCACTACGAACCTTCCCATCCTGCCATTTTTTCTACTAGACGAACTGTGGAAGGCTTTGGGAAAAAAATTCTCCAAGAATGACATTAAAAAATGGCTGGATTCGCAAGATGCTGATACCTTGCTCAAACCAATCAGGAAAAATTTTTCTCGAAATTATTATGACGTCTCCTCCATCGATGAGACGTGGCAGTGCGACGTTAACGATATGAGAAATTTGAAGAATCATAATGATGGTTTTCGATATCTCTTAACAGTTATCGACTAAATTTCGAAATATGCCTGGGCTGTTCCTTTTAAGAATAAGAGAGCTGAAGTTGTTCTCGAGGCTTTTCGTGCAATTCTTAAGGAAAGTAAACCATTGAAAGTTCAAAGCGAGAAGGGAAGTGAGTTTGCCAACGAAAATTTTTAAAACATTCCTAAATAAAGAAGGAATAAAATTGTATACTACGAACCAGCCTGTCTTCAAAGCAGTCGTTGTGGAAAGATTGAACAGGACATAGAAAAGTAAAATGTACAAATATTTCATCAAGAACAATACGCTCAATTACGTGTGAGTGCTTCCAAAATTGCTCCAAAGTTATAACAATCGGGTGCATTCCAGTATCTGAGTGGCACCCTCGAATGCGAACATTTCGAATGCTTTTGCGGTGGCAAAAAGGCTGTTAAATAGAAGAAGAAAACCGGAAAAGGAAACGAGATTTGCGGTGGGTGATCACGTTCGAATCGGCAAAGAAAGAAATCCATTCGCCAATTATTCCAAGCCATACACAGCCAATTATTCCAAGGTAGTGTTTAGGATCAAAACTATCTCGCAAGGTTTGAACGTACCTACGAACCAGTTGGAAGATTTAAATGGAGAAGAAATAAAAGGAAAATTCTATAGGGAAGAGCTGGTTAAATTTCGTTTGTCCGAAAGTACATATTTTCAGATTGATGAAATACTCAAACGTAAGGGTATGAAGCTCGAGTATTTCGTTAAACGGAGAGGCTACGGTGATGATTTCAACAGTTGGGTTCCGGCTTCTTCCGTGAAAAGGCTTCAGAATGACTGATAAGGATGATTTCTACGTTACACTTCTCAGCGATAGCTCTGGTAATTATTTCCCAGACAATACAATCGCTCACTTTTGCACGATGCTACCCGAAAGAATTCCACTGGAGAATGGTGAGTGGCCGTCAGCTTGATGGAAATTTCTGTGCCAGATACGCCAGAAGCAGGTCACAGGTGTCAACTATATTGAGGTATGTCAATGATGATGAAAGGGTTGTAAAAGAGAGGTTTATAGGGCTTTCATACGTTAGTTCTGATCAAACAGCAAACGGTTTGTTTTAGTATGTTAAAAATGTTGTAAAAATGTATAAACTAGAAAAAAAAGTTATCGCTTAGACTTATGATGGAGCTGCAGTAATGTTGGGCCATTTGTCAGGGTGACGAGTTAAGGTACAGGAGGAGTATCCAATGGCTTTGTTTACACATTGCTATGCATACGTCCTGAACTTGGTCTTGTCTCAAAGAATGGTGGAAATCCCTGAATTTAATAAATGTTTTCAACTCTAAATGGAATTTCTACATTTTCGTCTCATTCCATTAAGAGAATATATACTATTCAAGAGTACTTAAAAACGTACATTCCATCATTTGCTTCCACTAGGTGGTGCTTTACATCTCAGCTTGCTAGCACTGTAGTAAAATTTGTGTTCATGAAAATATCGATGAGTGGAAAGTAGCTGACAGGTGTGCGGCCTACGGCTTCAAGAATTTTTTGGAAATGTTCCAAACTGTATTTCTCCCGAACACTTTCTCTTCACTTTTCGTGCAACTGAATTATTTACAGTTTACAAAGTGAACAGGTTGACACTATGTGTTTGAATATTAATCGTGACTTTGAAAACCATTTAAAAGTTAACAGAAAATGTTTTGTTCATTGCATTAATTGCAACCTAAAGTTAGCCAATAAAACGATCACTGAAGATGATAACTGTAGCAAGTGTGATATTACCAGTTTTAAGGCAGTTTGGGAAAAAGTTTACATGTGTTACATGTTTAGCTACAGACGCACGCACTCTTTTCAGGGAAGGAGAGGAGAGCGAATGGGAGCAGTTCGGCAGCTGTTATGAGGACGTAGTAGCTGAGACGCAAGAGTGTTTATTCCATCCTCACATACGTATCTTTTATCGTCATTGGCACTCAATGCAATTTTGTTTATTTCGACTGTGCTAAGCTTGCGTTTTTGGGATCGTATTGTACACATGCTCCTAAACGATGTGACGTTTTCATGCAGGCAAATGAAGTAATCCTCAAATTTTATTGTTCTATATATCACTGCCTTTTTTACCCCCTTTGCACGTTTCCCCTCGGGTTTACCTTGTACTCGATATGCATATAACTTGCTTCGTAAGCCAACAAAATGCGTCAACACAGCACCTTCACTCTCGTCTTTCATCTTGCCCATAACTTTAGCGTTTAAAAGTGAATAACGTTGGTGTTCTTTGGGATAGTTGGAAGTATCGTAAAAACTGAGGTCGGTAGTCTTGTCATCGTAAAACTCCTGCGTTTTAATCTATAAGATGAAGCTATCGGTATCCATATACAATAAATTCAAATCGTTGCCATATTTCGCCTTAAGGTTATCGTAAAAATATTAGTGCATGAATATTTTCGAAATATCTGATACTGCTTGTCCAATATACATGGGCTAATTCATTTTTATAGTACTTTTTTTGAACGGCCACAAGGTTTTCTGCGAATATCGTTCGGTCAAGAAACAGAGCTGGATATTAGTTTATTCAATCGTTTATCATTATTGACAAGTTCAAGGTCAATTCTGTCTCACCTGTTCGATCGTTTCACAGTAGATCGCGTTGTTGGCATTTTTGTACACATCGCGTTCGATATCAGTAGTCGCCAATTTCCGCCTTTGTGAATTGCTCTCAATATACGACTTCATCCACGCTTATTGATCAAATTCTATTACTCGGTGAATTTTTTTCAATTTAAGGCCTGCTGTCAATGCTTGTTTGAGCGATCTGTAGTGAATAACGTAGCGCTCTTTATCGGTTAGTGTTGTCATTAATTTCTCATGCTTTCCATTCGGTGGAGTTACATTCTCGGAGCAAAACGGTAAATCGGTGTGAAGGTCGTGGAATGTTTTCGGATATTCAAGATCCAATTCTAAAACGTACCCCTTGGGCGGGTCGTCTGCTGTCGACATTAAGTCAACCGTGTCAATCCATCGAAATCCAGACTTCGGAACAGGCTGGGACAATGCATAGCCATACAAATTAATTACGTCTACGTATGCTAAGTATATTGATTCCAGATCGGAATCACACTGATTAACGTACCTATTGTTGGCTTCTGCATGACGTTTAGCACACTGGCTTATGCCCCCGCGAATACCTGTGCCGCACCTCTAAACCTTCCACAGACATGATCATGATCCCTGACACGCTCCTCACCCAGCTCATGCCCGCAAATGTGACAAAGGGAAGCCGCGCTAAAAGCAACATTCTCCTCCTGTCATTTCCATCATTGATACAGGATTTTTATACTTCCTTCGAGCGAAAAGCGTTAGTTCCTTAAGTTTTTCTAGGAACACTTGCACTGCGTCTTTTCCTAGGTATAGAATCGGCTCGGAAAGTTCACCAGTGGTACTTACCAAGAGAAAGCAAAACTACATAACCACATGGTTTTGTCGTGCTCGAGTGTACAAATGCTCGTTCGTGGGATCGCAACTCATTACTTTCGGTAAATGCACTCAAAGTCGGCATAAGCAACGTACGGAACCCTGGCTGTATGAGAATAATTCTTGAATTTTAAGAAAGTGTCGTCAATTTCGGGAAGAATTATTTTCGATAGCGAATTTCGATTGCGGTCAATCTTGTGCTTTTTGAGGGATTCTTTCGAATAGCACGGTTTGAAACAACGCTTGCAAACATGAATGGCATCTTTATGTTTGGTCATCTGTCTGCGTATCTGCCTGCCAAAGTTTTTGATGTAACAATAATGATTGTTTTCGTTGTAATTCAAGAATAGGAGATCGCGATGGTCCTAGAGTTCTTCGTCAACAAACTTCAAGGGATACACATTTTCTTTCCCGTTGAGCCCGAATAGATTGATCGAAATGTTATTCGCTTTTTAAAATTTTGAAAAATTTGATACCTCAACGGGATAACTCACACAGCCCCAATCATAACCATTGCGGAATTCGGTGGCATTGTATTTTGAAACACGCTCAGGGTGAATGCAGATATTCTTCGCCCAGATCGCGTACTTGAAACAGAACTGATCATCATTTCTCACGTTAATGAGAAATGCTTGTCTTTAATTTTCGCCTAGAGCTCGATAAATGTGGATCCTCTCAGGGGTTTATATTTGTTAATTCTAAGTTTTAACCCTTGGACCATCGATAAAACACATCCTGAACCTTTCGACTGGTGCTCACTCTATTCCTTCATTAGTTTACCGAAAAACCTGTCCAAAATTTCACCGACGTCATCGGCTTGCAGCACACGAACGTTCGTCCGATTTCTCATCATTCACAAAGATACATTTCAAAATCATTTTAATTTTTAAAGCGGTTTTTTCTAACTGTTCCCTGATTTTTGCGGAGAGTAGAGGTTTAATGCTACCTAAAAACGTAACGTCACTTAGCTCTTCAAATCCACTCACCCAATATGTTGTTAAGTTTGCTTGTATATGTCCTTAAGTGTATGTATTGTTATATGGCCACTATAAAATGGCGACATAGCTGTATGTGGTTTTATTACTTTAAATAAATAAATAAATGTCTTTAATCGGTTTCGCACAGGTGACTCAAGTTCCACAATAGGTCTTCTTTCACCACCAATTTGATTCAATACATGTCTTCGGTGCACTTCACTCGTTTCTTGGCTGGGCCTGTCGTTAATACGTAAAACACACGTCGAACAAAGTTTCACCTACCATGTTTTACGAGCTCTCAAGTGAAACTGTACCCTGAAAGGAAAAAATCCCTAACTTATATCAAATCTCTTTCTCGCCAAATGCTTATGACGCACACCTTTCCCGCCAAATACTAACGGCACACATATTTCCCCCCGATTCTGATGACGAGCCATTTCCACCCACTATATCACTCCGTTTCTTTACCTACCCCACTTTTTTCCCCTGCACTCTCAAGACACTTGCACTTAATTAAACCCTACTTTTTTCCCCTACACTCCTAAGACACGAACACTTGCTTAATTTAACACTATCCTTTAATTCTGCTTTCCATCAGGGCTGCAAACTATTGCTCAGGAACGGGATTTTGAGGTTATAACAAAAAGAAAACACGTATTTCCACTACACATAAAAAAAATATTTTTATTAAGTTTCATTTTTTCAAATTTTTTTTGACACCTGAAAGAATAAAAGACATAACAAAAATGAATATTTGAGTTCCGACATGGTAAAGTAAAACAAAGATAATGGTAATTAATAATTACCTTTAATTAATGGCTTGGCTTCACCTCCAGTCGTGTGCCATCTCACACTAGGGTCCAGAAGTCCTCCACCGTGGCAGAGTTGTATGTTATTATATACTCGGCAGTATGAAAAATGCCGAGGTAACGTTTAGGGAGGAAAATCTTCCGTTTTACGGCCTCCGTGCTCCTTATTAAGGCTAGGAACACGGGGCTGTATCTGGAATTCTCTACCCTCTGAAACTCTATTTTGTAAGGATAACCCTCCGATAACTCCTCCTTCTTGAGGCAAGGCGGAGAGGAGGCGTTCACCAACTCCAATCTTACTGAAAGAGCGTCCATCTGAAAATGAAAGAGCGTATCAATTAGCAAAATAATGGTTTAATAAGAGGGTAATAAAGAGACGCAGATATAATAATACTTACGTCTTAGGCTGCTGGAATTCAAATGACGGCCTGGCAACGCCCATCCAACACATACCCCGCTCGGATTATCGCTCAAGGGGGGGTGAGTGTTCACAGGAAGCGAGAGCGATAACGGGCGATCGAGACGGTCAAAGTGAATGTTTCTGGCAACTGAGAGATTTTATAAATACATTACGATTTCAATATTTTCAAAAACTGGTTCAAACTGTCTCTCTTTCCATAATTTCTTGATGGATTTGTTACTTGGTATTTAAAAAGACCGTTCGGCTTGATTGTTTTTTTTTCAGTTTTCATTATCGGTTATTTTGGTTGTTATTATCGGTTTACTGATTTTTTTATTTCGTTGTACAAAATGGAGTGGGTTATATCCCTATTTCTAGTTATGCATCACTGCACGAATCCGAAAATCACGGGCGTCATGTACAGCATTTCTTCGGCTTGACTACAAGTCTCCGTCCTCCACCGAATCGTCCAATTTCGTTTTCCACCAAATATTACATAATTTTCCCAAATTCTTTCCATCGCTATTAGTAATGTCTTCGTATTCGTCAAGACTTCGTTTGTCTTCTTTTTTTGACTTCGCGGCCATATCAGGAGGAACTTGTAAATACAGGTACACAAAGTATTCGCCGTCATCAATATCACTTGACTCACTGTCAGTCTCCTATTCTTCTTCTTCAGTGATTATTTCCTCATTCTCATCTTCTCGCAGAAGAGCTTCAAGGTCCAGAAAAGGAAAGTGTTCCAAAGGAGGCATCAGAGGAATTTTCGTCCTGCCAGTATGGTGGAAATTATTCTGAGTTCGCGGGAGAGGATCCGATCCGCCTGGTCTCGCATGGAGAGATAAGAAAGCCATTAGCTTTCGACGGGTGCATTTATGAGACTCCCTTAGGAGAGTATTTTATTTTTTACGGCATTAGTGAATTATTTTTTAAAACTCGAGCGGCAGTGGCGACGGCGGAATTGGGCGGGCGATAAGGCCGGTCTCTCGGAGGCGACCCGTGCATGAGACTCCCTTTAGGAGGTAATTTTATTTTTTACGGCATTAGTGAATTATTTTTTAAAAACTCGAGCAGTATGGTGGGCAAGTCACCATCTCCGAGTGATTTGTTCGCGATTCGCAGCGTGCGTGTTAAAGCTCTCATCAGGAAAGAATTTTATTTTATTACAGCATTAGTGAATTATTTTTTAAAAACTCGAGCAGTATGGTGGGCAAGTCACCATCTCCGAGTGATTTGTTCGCGATTCGCAGCGTGCGTGTTAAAGCTCTCATCAGGAAAGAATTTTATTTTATTACAGCATTAGTGAATTATTTTAAAAAAACTCGAGCAGTATGGTGGGCAAGTCACCATCTCCGAGTGATTTGTTCGCGATTCGCAGCGTGCGTGTTAAAGCTCTCATCAGGAAAGAATTTTATTTTATTACAGCATTAGTGAATTATTTTTTTATCTCCTTTTTTAACTCCTTTTACAAATGCCTCTCCATCTCTCTTTCATGTATATGAGGATTGATTAGGCAGCCTTTAAAAAGGCTGTATATATCGGTTAAGCTTTATGTATCGGTTTATTTTCGGCTTCGTTTTATTGGCATCGGTTATTGATCGGTTTTTCGTAAATATTTCGGTTTGGTTATTACTTCAGCATTTATTTCAGCTTCTAATATCGACTTTAGGCTTGCGTCTGTTTGTCGCAAGAACTTTTCTTTTGCATTCTACTCGGGGGAATGGATTTTTTCATTTCCCATACCATAAACAAGTATTCTTCTTTTCGGCAGGAGAAAAGCCATACATATCGATTAGGATCCTGTCGCAAACGGTAATGTATGGCCTCTTCATTGGATGTTTGCGTATAGTTGTCCATCGATAGAGATACTGAACAACTCTTTACTTCGGTCACTCTCTTACAAATCGAGAACGGTGCAGCCCCGTATTTCACTAACTGCGGTGCCTTGTTGCCTCACTAACTCGACTGCCTTCTTATGCGAAATAAACATCGGTTAGTCGGTAATCCTATAAATATTTAGTAAGAGTTCTCGGCAGCTCCAACTCTTTAAATATATCATTATATCTTTTAGCCACACATTCGTTCTCACTCTTTTCGTGCACTTAGCTGAACATTAACTACTACTGCACAAAAAGCTTTTAAACTGAGCGGATAATAATTCTTCACAGTACAATTTGCACCATGTGAAAACTCGATGCTGTTGAGATCCATTGAAGAGTAGCGAGCGGGATTGCTTCTCACGCGAGAGAAAGGAGCTAAGGGGGTGGAGCAGTCCTGCGACCAAGGCCCGACACCGATTTCCGAGGGAGCCCGATTCTGTCCGTCGAGTGATAGGCCTCGACCCGAAGGCATGTCCGACACAGCCCGGCCGAATTCGGAGTAATATCGTCGTCATGAAGGCTCACACTTGATAGTATGATAACGTTCCAAGAAAATTGTTGGGTGGAGCGAAAATTTAATCTAGTGTTTCCACATCTATAAGATGGACATATTATGTTTCCACTCAGTCTTCGGCCTTTAACTTGAATGTAAGACAACGGTATTTGCGGACCGACTTGCGTTCTCTGCTCAATTTAAAAAATTAATCTTTCTTGAATTTTTTTAATCCGGACAATCGGGATGAGACTGTTTAGTGATGCATGAATAATAATCATGCACCGACCGTAAAATCTTAAGATAAGCACGATCTTTAATCCAAAGACGTTAATTATATGAATCAGCATAACCCTTTCAATCTTAAAACAAATTGTCAATTTTCTGTGCGTACTATTTGGCACGATGCACTTGTTATTGTAGAAGCTTGTTCTTGCTTGTTCTTGGTTAGGAATCGTAACAAAATGTATGTTTACTTTGGAAACAAAGTAAATTATGATTATCCATGCATTAGTGAGTGATTTAAGGAAGAGGAGATTGAAACAGAGTACAACTATTAATCCTTCCGTGCGGCAGTTTTACTTACTACTATACATGATATGAATGAGAATCTGTCGTAAGGCCCATTATTGGCGGTCGCTAAGCCAATATTGTAAACATCATTATTTAGCCGAGTGCACTACCAACCCCTTCGCGATCTACGTTATACTCAAAAGTCGATGAAGCTAAGGATTAAGTGTATTGCACTTATCGTGTAAACTATTAAAATTTCAGCCGTCAATGCAGAAAGTGCTAAAAATTGCATGATCGATGAATTGAGTTTGTATGTTGCACGAACAATTATCATGTAAATGGGAAAAGCTTTATAAATCAACCAATATCATTCACTTACTAGTAGGTTCCTTCTTCTGTATGTTTAAGTATGCTTAAGCCTCATGACAGAACATAAAACACGCAGAGGTTGGTAGTACACATAGCAATCACCCGGTAAAAAAATCCTGTTTGCTCTCATAGAAAATCTCTTTGCTCTCACAAAAAAATGCCCTTAGAAGTCGTTACTATACAAGACATTGTTCCTAGTTGCTACCCACTCTCGTTGCCAGGGCTCTTGAGTTAGGGCATATTGTTGAGACGCGTAAGATGTTCGCCATTAAGATATCCGAGAGCTCCATTGTTGCGAGAAAAGCTTCCTCCATAGGTTCACCATTAGGATGTATATTGTTAACGCCGTTGCTATGCTAATAATCTTGAGGATACACGAGTGAGAACTTTCAAGAGGGCAAGCGAATATGTATCCGCCCCTACCTTATATGGCCGGCGAGTCACCACTATCAAGGGCGAGGAGGAATCTTCGGTCTAGGACGTTTATTTCCTTGAGTTCAGTCCTCGAGTATCTACCCAGTCGAGGTGGTCGAATGCCATGGCCAATGGTACTTGGTACTCGCCTGCGTATTCCATTTGGGTACTCGTATTGAGGTATTCATCTTGAATAAAAATTAGTCATAATCTTATACATCCATATCCAAGAACAAATTGGACAATAGATTTGTTTTCTCTCGGCGGGAACAATAGAAAAATGTCGCGGGTTAAAATAAAATTTTCCAAATTTCTCTCCAGTTCATACTCCTGGGTAGGGCGTCTCGTGCTCAAGGGGAGGGCTTTAAGGGACTCGGGCCTACGCGTCGGGCTTTCACCCCATCGGTTAAAATCGGGCCCTAGTCCGATCGGGCTCATCCATAATCGGGACGGGCTCCATTAAAAATCGGGCCTGGGTTGCAGGTCTCTGGGGTGGAGGGAGAGTTGATTGCGTCATTGACTCTAATACACATGCGGGAAGATAATCTTTATTCCAGCAAGAGGAAATAAGGGGAAAGTTTAGGAAATGAGAGACGTCATTCCACTTTCGCAACATGAACCCGACGGGCGTCTTGTCATTCGTCCGCAACAGAGAAATTGAAGGACCGAAACGAAAGTCTCGAATTAGTGAGCACTTCTTAAGACACCGAACGTTAGAAACTGTTAACGATACAGACAGATGCTGTTTTCTTCATGAATTCGTCAAAGACGTATACTTAGACATACGTCTCGCTGATAAACCGAGCGAATTAATACAGTATTCTTCGTTGTATTACAAGCCAGATTTTAGCATGTATTTTGAAACGAGAAATGTTATTGAATACAAAAGAAAAAATGGGGAAAAAAATTTTTTTGTCGGGAGCGAATGCCTCCTCAATAAACATCAATAACCGACGCAAATAACACGATCTCGAAAATAAACTGATCAATAACCGATGCAAATACAACGAAGCCGAAAATAAACCGATACATAAAGCTTAACCGATATAAACAGCCTTTTTAAAGGCTGCCTAATCAATCACACATACATGACAGAGAGATGGAGTGGCCTTTGTAAAAGGAGTGTAAAAAAATAATTCACAATTGCTGTAATAAAATGAAATTCTCTCCTAATGAGAGCTTTAACACGCACGTTGCGAGTCGCGAACGAATCACTCGAAGATAGTGACTTGCCCACCAGAGACCGACCTTATCACTCGGCCAATTCCGCCGCCACCGCTCGAGAATCTTTTTTATTTTTTTCACATAGCGACACCACGGGAGGAGGAAGAGGTCACCGCGAGTCACAGATATACACACAGAAAACTCGCTCGCCCAAGCATCCCGTGCGGGCGAGCGAGCTAAAACCTCGGATCACCCAAACGCACAGAGGGAACGGACCGGCGTTCGAGACCGCCGAGCGGCCAATTTTTTTCGCTCCCTCTCGAATTTATATTCCCTCGCTCTACGTCACACCAGCCGAGGGAGGGGCGGAATCGGGGGCGAGGGAGGGGCGGGATCGGGGGCGGGGCGGACAGATGCGAGCGGCGCGCCTTAACATCATTTAAATTGCCCGCCAGAACAATTTCGTTCGTATTTTGTCTAAGTCCAACATGACGGCACCATGAAGTGGCGGTCTCTGGTGGCAACTGTCTTCGTATCCCGAATTTAACACCTACTCACGGATAAAGATAGAGTTGGGAAGGGATCCTTTGGTATGGGAAAGATGGCAGCCAGTGATGAGAAAAGTACTGAAAAAATGTAATCGTGCTCAATTTCAATTACACTGTCAAATTTGTAATCAATTACAATTTACTCTTTGAAAAATTAATCAGCAGGATTACTATTACAATTACTTTACATTTTGCTCATATAAATGGCACAGTCGCAGTCAATATTTTTTCAAACAGGGAGTACTAATATGCAAATCAACATTTTAACTATTCTTCAATACCTTAGTGTTAAATAATAATTAAAATATGTTGGATATATGCAGTTTAGGCCTAAATATTTACACCTGTAGATGAGGATGTATTCTAAAATCACCATCATGCAAATAATTAGAAAACACAATATAATGAGCATATTTAAGGTAAAAACATCAATTTTTAAATATTTGAATTTACTTTGCAATACAATTGCATTTTTTTAAATCCATCTGATACTTTGGTGAATAAATGTCTTTGCTCCCACAAAAAAGCCGCTCCACAGGAGCAATGGATGGCAGGAAACGTCTGCTTTGATAAATGCTATTTCTAGAATTGGAAGTTGATGATGTCTCTATTTCTGTTGAAGTACAAAGCAAGTACTGATTTACTTCATCAAAAGCTAGGGAAACTTCCCCCTTTTGACAATATGGTTAAAACTGCCTCTCGATGCGTTAAGCGCGCGAGGAATACAAATTTTCACTTTCGATTACTCAAATGTAACGATTACTCGCACGAGCTTTGAAGTAGATTAGCATTAAAAATTACTTTTAAAAAAATATATCGATTCTAAGTAAAAATTACCAAAAATTTAATCGTTTCAAGTAATTCGATTACTTTTTACTTCGTTACATCATATCACTGGTGGCAGCTATTAAAACTAACAACCCTGCGTGACCAAGATGCACATCATTGTTCATCTGCCGATGCAGTGAGTGCACGATGTCAGAATTATTAAAATTCATTGTATGTGAAAAAAATAAGGCAAAATTACTCATTTGGATACGAGCACTCGATTTCGATATTTACGTCAAAATTGGGACGTTTTCGAGGTTTTCAAGCTCTAGCTTCTAAACGGTTGATCAGATCCAAAATTATTAACCCTTTTCTCTTGGGGAGTACAAAACGATCTAAACAATGACGCGAAGCGTTTGTTACTACGTCCCATCCAGTAGGCCGTCAAAATCGGAAATACATACAAGCCGTCAAAATCTGAAATTTTTAGCAGAGGATTTGAAAGTCGAATAAAGTGCGATTTGGCCTCGTCAAAAAACGAACGAACGTTATATCTTTATAACTAAGAGCCCTACGCGACCAAGATGTACACCATTGGTCATCTCTAGATTCACAGAGTGCATGATGTAAGAATAATCGAAATATCTTCTGTGAGGGAAATGACGGCCGTATATGTAAGGCTAAAACCCAAGGATTTTTTTATAACTATTTCCGCCTTCGTAGGTTGAAAACGTAAAGACCTAAATCTCTCACGTTACACATGAAAATGTAGTTCGATGAAACATTCATGACCTGGAAAGGACGCCCACGTACCCTGCATAGTTTGTAGGATACGAGCGATTGAAAGTCGAAAATAGCGCGATTTTGGTCTCGTTTTGGCGTCAAAATACGATCAAACGTACTATCTTTAAAACTAATAATCCTGCAACATTCATTGTATGATTTCAACTCTAGCTTCTAAATGAATGATCAGATCCAAAATCAGTTTACTTTTATTTGTAGGCAACAAAACTATCTTAACAATGACGCAAAGCGTTTGTTACTACGTCCCATAATGTAGGATTTATAAGCAGTCAAAATCGAAAATTTTCAACCGTGGATTTGAAAGTCGAAAATAGTGCGATTTTGCCTCGGCAAAAAACGATCAATCGAAATACCTTTAAAACTTAGAACGCTGAGCGACCAAGATGCACACCGTTGATCATCTCTCGATGCCCCGAGTGCATGATGTAAGAATAATCGAAATTCATTGTATTGTAAATCACGACAAATGTAAGGCTAAAACCCAAGGCTTTTTTGATATTTCCGCCTACGAAGATTGAATACCGAAAGAACAACATCTCTCACGTTACACATGAATTTGTACTTTGATGAAAGACTAATCACCTGGAAAGACCGCTCCAAGGGAGCGATTTAAGTCAAAAAAGCGGGATTTTGGCCTCTTTTTCAGCGTCAAATAACGGTAAAATGTAATATCCTTAAAACCAACAAATCTGTGCAACCAAGAATCACACCACTGTGCATCTCTCGATGCATTGAGAGTACTATATCAGAATTATTAAAATCCATCGCACTAAGGATAAATGACTCATTTAATATGAGCACTCGAATTAGATATTTTTCGCCACAATTGGGACGTTTTCGATGTTTCAGGCTCTTGCTTCTAAATGGGTTACTTACTTCCTTTACTTTACGCGATCAGGCCCAGTGGACGGCGCGATGTCAGGACCAAGGCTCTCCACTCTATTCTATTGGCAATTTCCCTCCAATCTTCCCATGCTTCTATTTGCCGTAGAACCTCTCTTACATTATCCATCCATCTTTTCTTTGGCCTTCCCCTTGGTCTTTTCCCCTCCGGGCTCATGCAAATTGCAAGTTTAGGATATCGTTCATCGCTCATCCGTTACACATGTCCTATCCATTCCAATCTCCTGCTTCTTAGTAGTCCTACTATGGTCTCAATAAAGGTCATACAGTTCCTGATTATATCGTCTTCTCCATTCCCCTGTTAATCCGTCTTGAACTGGCCCATATATTTTCCTAAGCACCCGCCTCTCAAATATTAAGAGTTTGTTTAGATCTCGTTTTCGTGTGCTCTAGCTTTGGCCCCCATAGAGAACCACAGGGAGAATTAATGTATCGTACAATCTTATCTTAAGCTCTCGTGATACGTTCCGGGACTTCAAAATATTGCTCAGAGCATAGAATAGCATTATTACCAGCCTGAATTCTTGCTTTTATTTCTACTTCATTTGATGTCTCTTCCGACAGAATTGCACCAAGATACTTAAACTCTCTCACTCTCTTATAAATTTCTTCATTTATATTTATCTGTAGAATATCCGGTAGGCGGTGCCTTCCTATAACCATGTATTCAGTTTCATTTTGGTTTACTTTCAGGCCAAATTTCCCGGCTGCAGTTTGCAGTGTAAGCATTACACTCTTGAGTTCCTCCTGAGACTGTGACTTTACAATAGTAACTCGATAATACGAAGTTGGTGGGACCGAAAAATCGGCCCTTCGTATTTTCCAACCTTTTTAATAAATCGCGAAAAATATTTCCCCTCTCCCCCTGACATTTATGGACGTTGGAAACGTTTTATCACGATCTGTAGTCGTTATTCGAAAAAGCACTCGAAATAATGCCTTAAAATCATAAGATAAATGTCACAAACATTTGTGCGAATTTCCACAGAGAAAAAATCATCCGCCTTGACCGGGTTTCGAACCCGAATCCCTCGATTTCGCTCGCATCGGGTGATTTTGAAATAGAGCGCATAAGGATGCAATTTATACCATGTTGTGTCATATCCGCGTATTAAAATCCCTAGGACTCAAAGTTACTCATGCCATCACAATGAAATCTGATTCAATTGGTTATTTATCTCGTGGAAATCAGGGATAGCAGTGATTATATATCAAATGCAATATTATATTTACTTTAATACATAGCACAAGTTTTACCTTGATACATATGTATCAAGGCCTGGTTAATCAACAAATTCACTGTAGTAATTAATGGATGGAAGTTGGTTCCAGTAAAATTTCATGAATTTACCCCAACAACGTCTTGGAATTAAATTAAAGACAAGGCTTCCGTGGGGATTTTGTTTCAAGATTTCAGTTTTCTGGCTTTCTTATGCAAAGAACTATACTTCATAGGACGATATTTCGCGGAAGACGGCTTCATTGGGTTGAAGTGTCTTAGCGGTTCATCTCAGGCTTTATCTAATAAATAAAAATGTTTCTTTGTTCGACTTCTATGCGTTCCAATACCATTCATCAGATTGCGATGAAACTTTGATGAGTTGTGCGCGCGCCCGCGAAGGTTTCTTAATTATAAAAACCATTGTAGACTAGAAAAAGCGAGAGTCGCTTCAACAAATGAGTTTTGACACGCGAGCGAGATGGCAACAATTTGGTAGCTCAAATTGTTGACATCTCTGTGTATGGTCCCGAATAAAATTACCCGCTGGGTCAAATTACCTTTTATTAGAAATATATCTTATAAACTATAGAATATTGTTCCCAAAAATAATTGTAACATCTCATTTTATAACCCTTTGACGCTTGACAAGATTTGATTTAATTCTAAGGACAAGTGGAGTGTATGAATTAAAGTGTGAGGAATGTGGTATTTGTTATGTTGGACAGACTGGTATAAGTTTTATACAGAGTGAAGGAACATAGAAGAAGTTTTATACATAATGATGGAAAATCTTGTTTTGCAAATCATTTATGCCGATGTAATCATTTTAGCAACTTTGACATAGATATTTTACATTGTAATGACAAAGGGCTTGAATTGGATTTTATGGAAAAATTTGAAATTGTCAATAGCCCGGATGAACTTTGCAACGATGTTTTATTCTGTTCTGACTCACCTTTGTTAAAGCTAAGCGTCCCTATAACAAAACCCTGACCTTCACCCACACCCCACTTTGTCTCTGTTTCACGTCATCGACCTTCATATGTTCACCCAAACTGTTCTTTCCCCCTCCCACTTCCCCCCTTCCCCCCCCCCACGCCTCTTCCATATACCCCCTCCTCCTACCTTGGCTCTGGTCTCTCTGGTATAAATACATGTGAGACTGTCTGCCCCATCACCTTGAAAATGACATAGTAAGTCGAAACCATGGTCGGTGTTGAAGTAGTATATTCATGTGTGGATATTACTATTGTTCTGTTATATTTTATCAAGGATATATCGCATTTCCACCAAGTAAAGCCTGAAAAGATTTCATACGGTCGAAAAAAGTGCATATTTTGTAGGATACTAGCGATTGAACGTCGAAAAAAGTGCGATTTTGGTCTCGTTTACGATGTCAAAAAAAACGATAAAACGTAATATCTTTCAAACTAACAACCCTGCCGCACCAAGATGCACACCATAGTTCATGTCTCGATGCACTGAGTGCACGATGTCAGTATTATTAAAATTTATTGTATGAAAGATGTAAGGAAAAATGACTCATTTAGATTCGAGCACCAGAATTCTATATTTACGTTAAAATTGGAACTTTTTCAAGGATTTCACGTTCTAGCTTCTAAACGGTTGATCCGATCCAAAATCAGTAACTCTTTTCTATTGGAGGCAACAAAACAATCGAAACCATGACGCAAAGCGTTTGTTACTACGTCCCGTACTTTTTTATTTATTAAATTAAATTTAACTTAAGTTAAATTTAAAGTTGCATAGGGAGATATCGACATCCAGAAAGGTGATGTTAGAGGCAGAGATGTTAGAGGTAAAAGAGACAGGAGGAGTGTAGGGAGGAGATGTAAGAATTGAGGGAATTAAGGCCATTTGGCCACAGAAGGAAAATATCGTCAATGTAACGGAGGCAGAGAAGAGGTTTAGGAGAGCAAGAAGAGATAAAAGATTGCTCAAAGGCACCCAAGGCGAGGTTAGCATGAGAAGGGCTGAAACGGCTGCCCATGGCGTAGCCATTGGTTTGGATGTAGAATTTATCGTTAAAACAGAAGGCATTATTCGTGAGTATAAAATTCGAAAGGTCACGGAGGACATCAGAACTAGTAGGAGAAATAGGAGCAGGGCGCTGATTAAGGATGAGACGGAGAGCGGAAAGTCCTTCAGAGTGAGGGATGGAAGTGTAAAGAGAGGTGACATCTATAGTGGCCATTACTATGTCACAGACAGAAGGGAGTGGAGGCGTTCGAGAAAGTGATAGATATCATTGATGTATGAAGGAGGAGAAAGGACAAAGGGAGCAAGTAGTGGTCAACAAAAGCGGAGAGATCAAAGTTCAGTGGCGGAGTTATAGGAAGAAACTATAGGGCGGTCTGTGTTGTTAGGCTTGTGGATTTTGGGAAGGATGTAGAAATTGGGAGTGCAGGGTTGTGAATGGGGGGATGACAAGGGAGATAGAGTCCTTCGTTAGGACCCATTTCTGTAAGGAAGGAGGTGATGCTTTCCAAAAGTAGGGTTGGGGTCTTGGAAGACGGGCTTGTAAGAGGCATCAGACAACTGCCGGAGAGCCTCGTTTAGGTATTCGGCGAAATCGAGTACGACTACCGTGGAGCCTGTGTCAGAAGGAGTGATAACAATATCGGGATTTCGGGTGAGGCGTTTCAGGGCAGATATTTCAAAAGGAGCGTAGGTTTAGGTGGTTGAAAAAAGTGGGTTCAGAAAGTTTGGAAAGGAGAAGGTAGGTAAAAATTTCGAAAGGATGATTCGAAAAAAGAGGCTTAGGTTCCTGAGACGAGGGGTTTTGAATTTAAGGAGGGCAGAGTGCGGGAGGCTGAAGGGAGAGGAAAGAGGGGTTTCCCTAAAGAATTTCCACTCGAGCCGACGGCAGAACATGAGAGCGTTAGAAAGGTTGATTTTTGGGGTTTGAGGAGAGAAGTTGGGACCTTTAGATAAGAGAGAGAAATTTCGTCGCGTGAGAGAGAAGCAGAAGATAGGTTGTCCACTTGTCCAGGTAGCTCTGCTGCATTCTCAGTGGAGGGTGTTGGGGGAGAGGGAGGGTTTCTTGAAAGGGCACGCTTCGGGAAAACCAATGATGTCGGAGGAGGCGGGGGAGGAAGGCTGAAGCACGTGGCGAGGTCGGGTTTGGCCGAGTGCAGTGCAGGGGAGGTTGTGGAGGTGGGGGGGGGGGGGGGGAGTCGCCAGTTGTGTCGGAAGCAAAATGCCGTTATTGAAAAAGTCAAATGACGCGGAGAAACAGGCGAAATATCAAGACATTCTTTTTGAGCTTCGGCAAATGTACCCAGGACACTATGTTAAACTGACTGTCCTCATCATGGGTGTGCTCGTTGGGGTAAAGGGCACGCTGCTGGAGAACATCTAGTTCATTCCGTCCTGCGTGGCACAGGCGGAGTCACTTGCAGCTCGCATGTAAAAGGCCGTATTCCTCGGGTCCCTCCGTCTACTCCGTACACACGACCCTACCGCTGCGTGGCCACATATCCGATGGGCGTCGGACGTGGCTGCGATTTCTGCCCTAACTCTCTCGAGTCCTCAGCCATTATGACGGCAATGAAACCCTATGCTTTCCGAGGACTCGGAGGGGAACGTTACCAAAGTAACGAATAATAATAATATGCGTACTTTAAAAAGTTTATTCACCTCCACCTACATGATGTGGATGGACGTCTTTCAGAAACAGAGAGTGACGTGAATAAGGCCTTCTCTGGCAAGAAGAATTTCTCGGCTCCAGGAATGGATAACGTGAATAACTTCTGGTGGAAGAAGTTCACTTCCACCCGCCAACACCTCGTCCGACTCTTTACGTCCTTTCTCTCGATAGAGAAGAAATTCCACCGTGGCTGACTGAGGGACGCACGGTTATAATACCCAAAAGGGAGACTTGTTCGATCCTAAGAAGACCCTATAAACTGCCTCAACACTGTATACAAGGCGTTCACCTTCATCTTGAGCGACCACGTCCAGCCGGTTTGGGAGGAGGTGTACGAGCAGAGGGGCTCAAAGCGTGGAATCGCGGGATGTAAGGACAACCTGCTCATTGATAGATGCATATGCCAGGATGCAATCCAGCGTAAGCGTGACCTATCAATGGCCATGGTGGACTAAAAGAAGACACGACTTCACATGAGCTCATTATAGCCATGTTGAAGTTGATGAAAGTCCACCCAGAGGTTGTGTCCTGCATCCAACACTTGATACCACTCTGGAGAATGCGCTTTTTCCTGACCGCAGGCAAGCGGTCGGTTTCGACAGAGTTAGTAACATACCACCATGACGTTTTCCAAGGAGATAGCTTGAGCCCCTTGCTGATCTGTATTTCCCTCATGACTCTCTCCCTAAGGCTGCGAAAGGGGAAAGGATGAATGCGTGGTGTGCCAGGTGACAGGAAGCATAAGGTCACCCATTACATTTATACGGATGACCTGAAGCTCTACGCTTCCAACGCCAAAGACCTTCGCGTGGCCCTGGACACCGTACTGGAGTACAGTGAGGATATATGGATAGAGTTCAGATTGGACAAGTGTGCATCTATCCACCAGGCGAGAGGAAGATTTTCGGAGAAAAAGGAAGACGTGCACCTCGTTGACGGGATTCGCCACCTCAAGGGCGGTGACAGCTACGACTACCTCGGCGTACCCAAAAGCCGATTGTTGGAGGTTGCAGCAGTGAAGGAAAAAGTCACCGCCAAGTACAGATAGACTCAGGAAAATCTGGAGTTCTGAGACGTCTGGAAAGAGCGAGGTTCTTGCCACGAACATTTATTTGCGGTTCCCACACTGCTGTACATCTTCGAATGCACGAAATGGAACGTCAACGAGTTGCAGACCCTCGATAGGCGAATGAGGAAGATGATGATAATCTACAGAAGTCTTCATCAGAAATCTTTCGTCGCCAGACTGTATCTCCCTCGCTGTGTAGGTGGTAGAGGACTGTTGAGCCTGTAGTGTCTCCATAACAGAGTTGTCCTGGGCACAGCATGCCGAGAGCTCATAAGCAGAGACCCCCTGCTCATTCTCGTAGGAGAACACGAAAGTGCCGGAGTAGGGGCGTTTCTCTTCCAGGCGGCCAAGAGGGCAACGGACGAAACCGGTATGGATTTTGACCCAAAATCCATACCGGTAGCGACGATGGCAAGTTCATCTTGTCGTTGAAGGCAGACGTCCTTAAGCTGGGAATACAAAAGGCCGAGCAGAAAACCTTGCTCAAGGCGCATATCGATAAGCCCATGCATGGATGTTTCTATCGAAACATGGAGAAGCAAGGGCTGTCGTAGGAGCAGACGTTTGCCTTCCTCCGCTCCGCTGGTCTTAAGTCGGAGACTGAGGGTTTCGTACTCGCATGCCAGGATGGTGTCATAAACACACTCGTGTACCGCCACATTATAGTCAAGACGGAGGTTGCGGACACGAAATACAGGGCGTGCCGAGCCCAGCCGGAAACTTTGAGTCACCTTCTCTCCGGCTGTAGTTATTACGCCAAGTCAGCGTACATTGCTAGGCACAATGCGGCCCTGCGGGTGTCTTATTTTCATCTTCGACACCTTTTCGGCATCGACGATACTCCTGTGCTGCCCTAAGCCCCTGGAGATATTGAGTCCGTCGTGGAGAACGATAAATGCTCCATCTGGTGGAATTACTCCTTTTCCATCACCAGGCAGTTGGAGGCGACCAAGCCTGCTATCGTTCACCTCGACCACCCCTCACGCACCATGTTCGTGATAGATAGAGCTCCGGTTGAAACGAACATGGATGCAAAGGAGACGGAGAAACGGACGAAATATCAATACCTGCTTTTTGAGCTTCAGCAAATGTACCCAGGACACAATGTTAAACTGATTGTCCTCATCATAGGTGTGCTCGGTGGAGTGAAGGGCACGCTGCTGGAGAACATCTAGTACATTCCGTCCTGTGTGGCACAGGCGGAGTCACTTGCAGCTCGCATGCAGAAATCTGTACAATTTGGGTCCCTCCGTCTACTCCGCACGCACGACCCAACCGCAGCGTGGCCACATATCCGATGGGCGTCAGACGTGGCTGCAAGTACTGCCCAACCCCTCTCGAGTCCTCGGCCATTATGACGGCAATGAAACCGATGCTTGTCGAGGACTAGGAGGAAAACGTTACCAAAGTAACGAACAATAATAACACACACACACACAAAATGCCACAGGGAGGCAGACAAAAAACATACAATGCAAAGGAAAAAGAATGACACTTACAGGAAAGCTCCTTAATATTTCGGCGCGGCGTATTCCTTGTTCACAAGGAAGTAGAGGAAAAAGAAGGAAGGGAGGACTGAGGCGGATGGAAGGGAAGGAGGGGAGGGACAGAGGGGAAGGGGAAAGGAGAAGAGAGAGGAAGGTATGGGGGGGGGTGGGTGGGCAGGAAGTTGGGAAGAAAATTTAAAAGGAATAGGTTGGTCTGATTGGAAGTGATAGAGGAGGTTAGTGAGAATTATTGAGTCCTGGCAGAGAAAAAGCTTGAAAAAAGTAAATGCAAGAGGACTCAAGATCTTTAAGTTGGAGGGGAGATGAGGAAGGGGGAAAGGAGGCGAGAATACAACCTTAAAAATATTGTAGAAAGTAAAGTTGTGGGAAGAAACGTGGGTGGCGACTGGGAGGGAAACTGAGAGGGAGGGCGGATCATTGCAGCTAGAGCGGTGGCGATTCATACGAATATTTAGAGCAGTCATAGTAAGGCCTATGTACAAGCTGGCGTATAGTTGACTAAGGAGGATATAGACAACATTATGAGAGATGCAAGAAATCGAGGGGATGGAAGGAAAAGGAAAAGCAAGGCATTAGTCAGGCAGAGGATGTGTGATAAGGATGCCACAAGTTTTCCACATCGTGGGCGATTGCACGGGGTCGGAGGGGATTAAGTGGTGGTAAACATTGATTTGGAAATGTGGCAAGTGGTGAGGTTGTCGGAGAGGACGGGGTAGAGGTTTTTAATAATTCGACGAATGGAGTGAACTCCGGGGAAATAGGTGGTACAGAGGGATTTTTGGTCACGAGGACACTTATTATGAGAGAGAGAGAGAGATTTAGAAGAAGAGAGTTGTCATAGGATATTTTTCAAAAGGAGACACTCAGGATAGCCTCAGCGGAGGGGGGATTGGTGGAGATTTGAGAGAAAAAGGTCCAGGGAGACGGGATTGTTGCGTATGCAATGACCACGGATAGAGATAGAGTAGGGGAGGGATCGCTTGGTATGGGAAAGATGGCAGCTATTAAAATGGAGATCTTGTTGCTTGTTGGTGGGCTTGAGATGGACGGAAGTGTTAAAGTTGCTTAGAGAGATGTCGACATTCAGAAAGGTGATGTTAGAGGCAGAGATGTTAGAGGTAAAAGAGACAGAGGAAGAGACGTATAGGGAGTTTTTGTCTCTTTTACCTCAATGCATCTCAGCACTGGTTTCCATGACTGGCTGAGGGAGGGCCAGAGTCAACACAATGACTCGTGACGCTGGTTACAAGAGACTAGATAAAAAAAGGCGGGAACTAGCAGACCAATCAAATGACACCTGACTGTATGCCAAATGCCTCCCCAGGGGGCACCGCCTTTTCGAAGGCACCTCAGTGCCGGGCAGGGATGATTGCATGTGGTAATGATGTCAAGGGCTATGCCGGCGGTAGCACAGCTACTGGTAGGACCTCCCTCGCCGGACAGGCCTTGACTGAACGGCCAGACTAAGTGTGCCCCAACACACAGGGCAGAGAGGGCTCTTATGCGAAGGGAAGCAAACCTCTCTGGGGGAGTAAACCTTGAGTACAAATCCTGGTCCTCCAGGTTGGGGGTTAGGTGTGGGACTAGCAATCCTACACTGTAAAAATAATCTCGCTAAGGAACCTTCAAATGTGCCTCGGATGGATAAGGATGGATCTAAAAGATATTGACCTGGCTAACAGACAAGGACTACGAATATAAGGAAATTAGCTACATGGAATTTCAGAACAATGTTGAAACCTGGGAAAATTATGGAAATAGCAGATGAAATGTCCAGATATAAATTGGATGTTATAGCCCTTCAGGAAGTGAGATGGGAAGGAAATGGGAGAATTGATAAAAAGGATTTTACCGTGTTATACAGTGGTCCCAGTCATAGAACCAGATTGTATGGAACTGGCTTCATGATAAATGCAACGGCGAGGAAGAGTCTGATTAACTTTGAGTCATTAGGAGATAGACTGAGTAAAATGACGATAAAAGTAAAATTCCGTAATGTTGACATTATATCAGCGATTGCCCCGATTGAGGACAGTCAAGAAGATGAAAAGCAAATATTTTATGATAAGTTGGAAAGAGAATGCCAAAAAACAGCAAAATATCATACACTTGTGGTTTTGGAGACTTCAATGCAAAAATTGGTAAGGAAGACTTCCTGCATTCTGCGGCTGGAAGATACTCCTTAAATGATGTGACGAGTGAAAATGGAAAGCTACTCTGCCATTTTGCCCTGTCATTCAACATGATGATTAAAAGCACTTGTTTTGAACACAAAAACATACATAAAGGTACAATGGAAAACAGGAAAACACAAACAGGAATGGTGAATCAAATAGATCATGTGGTGGTATCTAGGGGACACTCGTCTTCTGCATTAGATGTAAGAGCTGCATGAGGGCCAAATTGCGATTCAGATCACTACTTAGTGAAAGTAAATTTTAGAGAACGACTACTAGCCCTCTTGGAGAAAACCAATAAGCCAAGAAGGTGTGAATGGAATAGTGAAATTTTAAGAAACCCTGTGCAAGCTACTAGGTACAAAGATAAAATAATTAGGAAGTTGAGAGAGTGTGCTGAAGAACAGACAGAGGACAATTCTGTGGAAAAGCAATGGATAAGAATTAAACAATCCATTTTATCGACTGCTAAGGACATTATGCTTAAAACTAAAGTAAAAAGAAATGCAGAGTGGTTTGATGACAATTGCAAACATGCAATAGAGGAAAAGAATAGGAATAGATGTAATATGTTGCAAAGGGATACCAGATTAAATAGAGAGAGGTACAGACAGAGTAGGAAAGAAGCAGATAAAATACTAAGGAAAAAGAAAAAGGATTATTTAAAAACACAGATTAAACATATGGAGGAACTCAATGATGCAAGTGAAAGCAAAAAGTTCTACCAAGCAGTAAAATGTATGAATCAAGGGTATAAACCTAAATTGCACTCCTGTAGAAATAAAAATGGCCAAGTCATCGGAGAGGAGATTGAGATATTGGAAAGATGGGCTGAATATTTTGATGAATTGTATTACAAGGAAGCAACGCCAGGAATAGAAGAGCAAATACAAACTCGCAGAATAGATGAGGAAGTGCCCGTTGAAACTGAAGAAGAGGTATATGAATGTGTTGGAAAACAATGGAATGGCAGAGCACCAGGGGAAGATGGAGTGACAACAGAGTTGATGAAATATGGAGGTCGGAATTTAATTGGAGCTAGTTTGTACTACATGGAAATTGGAAGAATTACCAGAAGATTGGAAGACAGGTTTGATTTGCCCAATATTTATAAAAGGGGAGAAATATGATTGTAAAAACTACAGAGGCATCACGTTGTTGAATGTAGCATATAGGTTAAATTTTCACTAGTATTCTCCTCAAACGAATGAGAACCTATGCCAAAAATATTCTGGAAGAATATCAGTGTGGTTTTAGGTTGGGGAGAAGTACCATTCACAGTAAGGCAAACAATGGAGAAGTGCTACGAATACAATGTCGATATACATATCCTATTCATTGACTTTCGACAAGCCTTTGACAGTGTGAATAGGATAGAAATGCTAAATGCTATGAGAGGTTATGGTATCCCAGAGAAATTGATCAGATTGGTTTCATTGACATTCAAAGAATCACAATGTAAAGCTTATATTGGGGGTAGAGTAAGTAGAGCATTCAAGATGACCTCAGGTGTGAGACAAGGGGATGCACTCTCAGCTGTCTTATTCAACTTAGCTTTACATAAAGCTACGAAAGAATTGAAATTAAGAGGAACTATTGTGCATAAATCCAAACAAGGATTTGCATATGCAGACGATATAGCACTGATAACACGTAATCTGACTGATCTTGAGGAAATGTTTAGTACTTTAGAAGACACTGGTAAAAGAATGGGACTCAGAATCAATGAAGAGAAGACCAAATATATGAAAATGTCATCTTCACAGGCCACCCGAGACCTGCAAAACATAAGAATTGGAAGTTATGAGTTTAAGGGGGTCAAGGAATTTACTTACCTGGGATTCATATTGAATAATGAAGATAAAGCGTCTGATGAAATCAACCACAGAGTGATGGAAGGCAACAAAGCCTATTTTGCAAATGTACCTCTCCCCAAATCAACTTTGCTGTCTAGGAACACAAAACTTAAGATTTATAAAACCCTGATAAGACCAGTAGTAACTTATGGGCCTGAGACATGGACTCTATCAAAACACTATGAAGAAATCCTTAGGAAATTTGAAAGCAAGATAATAAGGAGGATTTATGGCCCAATTAAAGAAGGAGAGAGATGGAGGATTAGAATGAATATGGAGATAAATGATATTCTAGAAGAAAAAGACATAGTTAGATTCTCCAAAGCACTACGGCTGGCATGGTTGGGTCATGTAGAAAGAATGGGAATCGAAAGAATACCAAAATTAATTCTAAATAGTAAGATGGAAGGGGTCAGGAAGAGAGGTAGACCATGGATGAGATGGCTACAGGATGCTGAAGAAGACTTGAAGGCATTGGGAGTCACGAGATGGAGGGAGAAAGCAAAAAGAAGAAATGAATGGAGGCACATTGTAGAGGAAGCCAAGGCCCATGCCGGGCTGTAGAGCTGTGGATGATGATGTATAATATATATATATTCCAGACCAGTTGACGAAGTAAAACATGCCCTCATGACAATGGACGACTCGTTCATCGAAACGTCAGCCAGGATGGAGAGTTTGACCCGGTGGAAAGCCTGAGTAACCTTTAACGACATCATACACCGGGAAAGCCTTAGGTCTTTCTTCACTTGTTTTTTTAGTTTCATTTACTTTGTTGACTTGTATATCAATGAGATATCGTGCCATCATGTTGTGACAATAGGTCCGTCGCCCTGCCCAGTGACCCTTGCAGCCGATCTGGCTGGACAAACTTTTTCAAGTAAAATGTATGGGCTGAAACTAAACGGAAATAATACAGATTTAAAAAATATCTTTTTAAAAATTATAAAACGTTTTTTGACAGTAATATCACTTTGTGGATCAAGAGGTGAAGGGTTCAGGTGAGAGGGAGCGCCCCAAAAATCTTCGGTGAATGCTTGAGGACTGATGAGTAATACTTTGTTATCTTTATAGTGAGGTAATATAATAAACATGAAATAAAACACACATAAAGGGGTTGCTATGTACGTATTAGAAAGGAGAGATTGTTGTGTGGCTGTACGAGAGACTGTATGAGACGTTTCTCAGTATTTCCAATTGTAACTAAAAGGAAACAGTATTGAACGGAAAATAAGTGCAAAGTGTTACGAAATAATTTAATGCAATCGCTTCGACACGATAAATTGGCTACCGTGACAGGACTTCGATGAAGATATTCATAGAAAAAATGAGTACCATGATCCTTAAAAAGGCGTTAGCAGACAGGAATCTGCCTACAATGGGAACAAAACCGGACTTGAGGTTGAGATTGGAAGAAGAATTGAGGAGAGAAGGAAAAGATCTGGTGATTTCTTTGTAGAGATCGAAGAAGCCAGCAAACAGGGGATTCCTCGACTGCGGTGAGTGCGGATATATTATCTGAATTACTGACCCAGATGACAAGTATTACGAAGGAAATAAAATTCCAGTCAGCCGAACTTAAGGCTCTTACCAGTAAAATAGAAAAAAAAACGAATTTCTGGAAAAGCTTGAGGCCAGATGTTTAACCGAAATTCAGGATCAAGGTGATAAAAAAGTTATTACTCTTAAAGAAGGACTAAAATTAACTAAAAGTGAAATGGATAAACTTGGAGAGGAACTCTCAAGCAAAATAGCTACGATTGAACTTAGGCTTGGCACTAAACTACAGGAAATGATTGATAATACAAAGCTGGAATCTCGAAGTGGTGGAAAAGTAACACCAGTTGAAAGTTACCCATTGATCAGAAAGTAATCAGAGATTGTTTACTGGAGTTCCATGGAAGGTTGGAAGAATGCCCAAAGTTATTCATTGAAGCTTGTGTGGCCATGTTGAACAGAACGAATCTACCAGAGCATGTATCTCTTCAGCTAAGAGGTTCAGCTGCAACCTGGTTTAATAGTGTCAAAGGATTAAATTTTGATTGGATGGATTTTCAAAAAGAGATAATGCTGAGATTTGATTCAGAGACAATGAAGGCTGCCATAAATAGAAAACTTCTCATGGAAAGTCAACCATCAGGCATGACAGCTAGTGCATTTATAATTAAAAAACTACAGTTGTTCAAGCGAGTTCATCCATTGTCCAAGATCATGATGAATCTGTCCCTTTTATAGTAGAATTGCTACATGATAAAATTACACCATTAATAAAGGTAGCTTGTCCAACAAGTTTTGAAGATTTGAGAGAAATTGTGCGATAGTTAGAAGAGGAAGTCAACACCAAAGGGAAAGGTGATTCAGAGGAGGGAACGATGAGGAAGTGTTACACTTGCAGGAAGTTTGGGCACTTGAAAGATAGGTGCCTGAATTCGGAGGAAAACTAAATCCGGTCCATCCTTCAATGGAGGAAGGTGGTACCGGGAACCGCACTTACCTCCAAGAGTCAGCCACCAACCACAGGCGTGACCAAACCTGGCACAAGACTCTCAACATAGGGCAAATCACTGGAGATTCGGACTATCCCCGTCCAGCCATTGCCATTCAGAGTAAGCAATTCACTGCTCCATTAGACACACAAGCCAGTCATTCTTTTGTGAATAGATATATTGCAAAGTTACTCACACCAACTAAGCCGGACAATTAGGCGAATATACAGGGAGCAGCGAAAAACATACATTATAATGTCAATGGCCAGGCTGTATTGAAAGCCAAATGTTCAAAAATGAATATTGAATTACATCTCTATATTATTGAAGATTTGATACCAGATCTAATTTTGGGCAATGACTTCTTATCGAGGTATGGAGTTATTATTGATTATACAGCCAATGAGTTATTCATTGGAAAAGACCACCGTGTCAGGTTGGGGTGGGTGGAGAGTAGGGGCCATACAACCTCACCACATATAAACGAAATACCAGCCGACATTAATTTTGGTCCATTGGAAAAGAAGGAAGAGGAAAAACTAATAACGCTACTAAGAGGAATCCCAGAGGTAATAACTGAAAAAATAGGGCACTCTACTACAGTCAAACACCAAATAACCTGCAGGGATGAGACACCCATAAAGCAAAGGCCCTATCCAATTAATCCGGACAAAAAGAAGTTTGTAATCAGCAAGATTCAAGAGATGGAAAACCAAGGGCCAATTGAACCATCAACATCTGGGTGGGCTTCTCCATTAGTACTTCCAAAAAAGAAAAATGGAGAGTATCAGCTGTGCGTGGATTTTCGGAAACTGAACGGAAGAACCATCACAGACACATACCCTATGCCAGACCTTAGGAACTTACTAAAACAAGTAAATGGCGCCAAGGTCTTTAGCACTTTGGATTTGAATTCAGGGTATTGGCAAGTCAAAGTGGAAGAAGATTCACGACCACGACGACATGACGGCACTCACAACTCCTCGAGGTCTTTATCAATTCAAAGTCATGCCATTTGGGTTAAAGAATGCACAATCAACGTTCGTGCGACTTATGGATGAAGTCTAATCCGGTTATATTGGGGAATTTTGCCAGGTATATTTGGATGATATCCTTGTCTACAGCTCAAACTTGATGGAGCATCTACAACATTTGGCTAGAGTTTTGGAAAGGTTAAAGATGCAAGGAATGACTTGTCAGCTGAAGAAATGTCATTTTATGTCACCGGAAGTAGAATACTTGGGACATATTTTAACAGCTGAAGGGTTGGGATGGCAGCCAGAGAAGAACAAAGCTATAGAGGAGATGGAGAGGCCTTGTATGAAACATCAAGTAAGACAGTTTTTGGGGGTGTGTGGATGGTATAGTAGTTTTGTGCCAAACTTTGAAACAACGGCAACGCCACTGACAGATCTATTGAATGAGAGTCGACATTTCAAGTGGACTGAAAATGAAGAGAACGCTTTCAGGCAAATTAAAAAGGCCATCTGTGGTGACCCCAGGTTAGCATACCTAGATCCTAAGCGTACACTCTGCCTACAAACCGATGCCAGCGAATTAGGGCTTGGGGCAGTATTATTTCATGAGAAGGAAAAGATATCATCAGTACACGAGCCGAAAACTTTTGCCAACCGAACAAAGGTATTGTACTTCGGAGAAGGAAGTGTTAGCAGTTGTATGGGCAGTTGGAAAATTCTGTGGATACTTAGAAGGAAGGAAGTTCCGACTATATATAGATAATTCTTCGCTTCAGTGGCTCAATAGTGTCTCTGGTACCAAATCAAAACTGATGTGCTGGGCCTTATTGCTTGCAGATTTTGATTTTGAAATATGCCATATTGGTGGAGAAAGGAATCAAGCAGCTGATAGTCTCTCAAAACATCCGACTTATGATGCAATGCCTGGGGAAGCTGAAATGCAGGAGAGAGATTCCTACCCAAACAATTGCTAAAATTGAAGGCCCTGTTTTTTATGAATATTAAAGGGGAAATAGACATCGATACCATAAGAAGGTGGCAAGAAAACGATGAAAACTGCAGGAAGATGCGAGAATGGATTACAAGGGGTACCAATAGCAGTCAGGGTGTGCCAAACTAATTTAAGATGTGTTATAAAGGCTTTCAAGTTGAGAATCATCTGCTTATGTACTCCTACCATATCTCTAACTCACCAAATGTAATAGTTATTCCCAGGGCTAACAGCGACCAGATTCTGGAGAGATTCCATGACGGCGCAGAGGCAGGCCATCCTGGGACGGCAGAAACCTATAATTCGATTCGCTGGTGGTTCTTCTGGGTTTCCATGAGACGGGACATTGCAAGTTACTTCCAGGCATGCTCCATCTGCACCTACACTAAACCATCAAACCAGAAGGCCAACATTATTTTGCGTGGGAGGAGACCACGCCAACCATGGGAGGTGGTAGCGATTGACATAATGGGACCATATCCCAGAACATCACGAGGCAAAACCAACATCCTGGTAGAGACCGACCTATTCAAAAGATGGGTGGAAGCATTCACCATTCCAGAGGCCACAACGGGTCAAATCTTGACATTACTACGGACTGAGATTTTCAGCTGCTATGGGTATCCACGCTGCTTGCTGTCAGACAACGGTAGCCAGTTTACGTCACGGATATGGCAACAGGCACTGTCAGATTGAGGCGTCGACCACTGGACCACACCTACCTACAACCCCCGAGCAAATCCAACGGAGCGACGAAACCAGGACTTGAAGCGGGTTCTGCGAGTCCATCTACTGGACAAGCAACATAAAACTTGGGACCAATACTTACCCCAGTCACCATCTGCTTTGCGTCAAAGGGTAAATCACATCACAGGGTATTCACCAGCCGAATTGTTCCTTGGGCGTCATCTCAACAGACCTGGTGACTGGCAGATCCCATCATCGTCTCTAGAAGGAGGCCATGTAGATCATTCTGGAGAATGGCGGGAAGAGCACCAGAAGGAAGTTGACAAGAGACGTGAAATGGCAAGAAGACGGACACTAAAACAAGCAGAAGATCTGGACGTGCAAGAAGAGAGTTTCTTCGAATCAGGAGAGCTAGTTTTGCAGCACAATCATGCACTGAGCAACAAGGCGTAGGGATACCATGCGGGTCTAGCTCAAAAGTGGGTTGGACCGTTCGAAGTGGATCAACGGTTAGGCCAGGGGGTATACTCTCTTAAAACTGTTCCTCCAGTGAAGGTCCATGCAGCGAATCTGAAGAGGGTGAAGCGGGCCCTGAGATCAAGAGGTGCTGGGAGTGGCAATTCAATGGAGGGGATGGTTAAACCCAACTCGTCAGTCACCGGCTCGTCGGATGTCGAGAGGAAACGCTACAACCTCAGACGAAAATAGTGGATTATGAAGGCCGGATTGCTCTAAGTGATGGAAAGTTTTTATTTGCATTTGTTTGTTATTTATGTTCATTTTTAATTTAACTGGTGATGTTAATTTTAGTTATTTGTAAAGAATATGTGTGTCTTAGAGGGGGAATATTGACGTAATATTGTAAACATGAAATAAAACACACATAAAGGGGTTGCTATTTACGTATTAGAAAGGAGAGATTGTTGTGTGGTTTTCTGATGACTGTACGAGAGACTGATTGAGAAGTTTCTCAGTATTTCCAATTGTAACTAAAAGGAAACAGTATTGAGCGGAAAATAAGTGCAAAGTGTGATGAAATAATTCAATTCAATCGCTTCGACACGATAATAGTGACGCCACGCTCGCAGCTGAGGCCAATTTAATCAACTGAAAAAGTTATATGCACGCCTTGCCAGAGTAAAAAAAGTCATGGCTTTAATAGCAAGTATTATTGTAATTTTTTTGGATTCCACATTGAAAATCAATTCCACATCAACTGAGAAATATTTATAATACGTTTGCGAGCTAAATTTATTTGGGCTTTGTATTATTTGTCTTTTTTTAACATGTTTTTAAATTACTATCCTGCCTTGAAATTAAAATAAAAGTCCAAGGAGTTTATTTATCTAAACAGTTCCTCGTTTTACACCCTGGTTCCTGGTTTTTTGCAAAGACACTTTTTATAGAATACTTCTTGTCCTATGTCATGAGTGCAAACAATTATTTTTGTAAATGTTATCGAGGAACCCAGAATTGAATTTTTGGGGGTAGTCCTTTGAAGGACTAAACTTCCTCCGGGATAGGTAACAACAACAAAAGCAGTCTGGCTACAGTTCATTCAAGTCACGTACGGCATATTTCTTCTGTTTGGAATTTTCCTATTTGGCTTAGGATTGGCAATCTACCTTCTTTCTTATTTTCCGTTTTTTTCCAATATCACCTAGATCCATTTTTTATTTAATACTTAGGATCTTCTCTGACCTCTCACTCCAGGAATAAATTCCTTATGGTAATAAACCTTTGGATTTATTTTTTTATACTTGCAAGTTACCATGGTATTTTGATCTATATTATTATTTAACCAATACTGTAGAACGTGATTAATTCAGCAAACAAATTATTTGTAGTTTCTTATTTTTTTATAAATGCTTAGTACATATTAAAAGTAAAAATATATGATCATTAATGAAAAAGAAACAGTGAACAAGTAAAAAGAATGGGTCCCAAAAAGGTCCTGTCCACAATGAATGGGTTCCCAAAAAAGAATGAGTTTGCCCACCTCTCATAACATCCCTAATTTTAAGAGTATGGACATTGGATACATCATTTGTGACCAGAGGAATACGAAATTTTGTTAATATTAGCAATAATAATTTAGTAATAGTAAGAATGACCACTGATAAAGAATCAATGAATGGCGACTGACACATGGCTCAGCGTACTGCATAATTAAAATTCATTAATCATCATGGAGCCTATTAATCTCCCTCAGTATGTACCCATGTACTTGCAATTTCCAAGGCGAGCCAATGCTATCGCTCCTTTTTACCTCTCTAACATTAAGTAGGTAGATGAGTGCTTAAAACCAATTAGTTAACGGAAACAAAGTTCATGTAATTCACTGAAAATAGAGATCTTAAATACGTTATAACCTGAATCATGAGTAAAAAAAGCTACTGGTGGCATGAAGGCTTGGATCTTTACCCATAGTTCAGTTTCGCAGGCTGATTTTCTTGAGCCATGGTTTCCTCCTTTCTTGAACCAGTTGGCAGCAAAAATTTATTTTTTCCATTAGCTGTCCATGTGGAGCAACCAATGGCTCTATGCCGAGGCATGGTAGTGGCTTAAAATGACTTATTTTCAAACGAATACACTAGTTTTCAACATTAACCAGCATGCCACACGAGGCAGTCTTGAGCCAACAATGGTAGACTCGCCATATGACTCGGTTTCGGCCAATCGCATCCCTCGCTTGGCGGCAAAGGTTGTGGAAAAGAGTGACCATTCTTTCCTATTCAGAAATTTAAAGCAGTGGGCCACCGGTGGTAGTAATGGCACGATCTGATTGACTGACACTTCCTCCTGCCGTAAGATGTAAGCCATGAAGATAGGACTTGACCATCTTCCTTATAACAGCACCTTACATCACGCACGTGCAGCTCTCTTTAGGTTTACATGCATTGTAGATTGGGCTTTAATATTCATCATAATGTGTTGCAAATATCTCCAATTCTTTTCATAAACATTTGCACAAGATTGACTTAATTTACGGGTAGTCAATGACAAATCAGCCCTAGTGTTATTGGACAGATAAGGTAAATTTATCATCATTATCACATTGGACCACCTTAAAGGAAAATGGTGTTGGTACATCCTTGGAATATTGCAAGCCAAAATCATATTAACCCTCATATGGATTTACGAATTTAGCTACGTCGTTGGATTTACGGCACCGCTCATTTGCTTTCAAACTCAGCCTTTCTTAGTATGTTTTCTGATTGATAATGCTAGTGACTTCTATTATATTTATTTTTAACAGTGTTTTGCAAGATTTAACCCATTATTACAGAAGTTACAGCTAAAAATCTTTAACACTGCATTCTTTTCTGTTTGTTGTCGTAATACTCTCTTTTTTTGGTCCCTTAGACAGTTATTTTCAAATGAAGGTTTCAATTTCGTGTGTAATGGTTTTTTTAAATATTTTTTCTGATACGCAATGCTGGATAAACTCCGCTTTATCATGTACACATTGTTTTATTTTTTAAGTATCCAAATACTAAAAATGAGGACCGAATAAAAGTGAAATGGGTCCATGTAAAATAATTTTGCTTCACTACGTCCACCCACATGTTATATCTTTGTAGTGTGCACAGAAGCCTGAGTTCTTACACGTTAATAATTGAAAAATTGTAGCTGGAGTGAGAAGATATGAGTGATACCGTCGTGATTTTTAAGGGCTATGTTCTGATGATCAAGGCAAATGTAACGGGCATTCTGGGAGTTCATATCCTGCAATTTATAAAAAAAAAGAAAGGATGAAAGTCCGATGGGTTGTGAAATGTGAGGAATGTGGGACAATCAGCGACACGTCAAAGAGTCCAGCGCCGCATTGGAGGGTTGGCTAGAAGAGCCGGTATTTTAGGCCTACAGTGGAGCCCATTCCCTCACTGAGGATGTCTCCATAGAGATGGACAGGTAAAAGTGATGTGGCGGAGTGCGGCAGATGAGGTTTTGCTTCTGGATTGGTGGGAAAGGGCAAAATAATTATTTCTAAGAAGTTTGGGTTGTAGGTGATAAGGAAGAAGGAGCAGGAAATGGGAAAAACATGGAATACGATAGCGTGTATTTTCTTCGGTCTGGCGCTCCGTGAGGGACTGATGGAAGACGAACTACTGTTCTGGGGTGACCAAAATACACTCATGCTGGGAGAACCCCCTCACCTTTTCTTTCCGTAGCATTACACTGACCCAAACATTGAGACCATCCGTACTTTCCCACTATGCTTCCTTATTTGTCATCCTCTGCCTACTTTCTTCCCCCCACAAAACTGAATGAACTTCTCCTCACCTCCAACGACCCACCCGAACTAGACCTTCTCGGAATGGAGGGAGGGCCACCCCGGGGCACTTTGAGATAAGGCACGGATTTTCTGTTCCTCACGCAGCAATGGAAGGATAAAGAAAGAGCAGCCTATTGTGTCTAATTGCCTCCTTGCACTCTCAACCTTTCTTCACGATACGGATTTTCTATGCTTACCTGGCCTAACGATCCCGGTATTCCCTGATCCTTGGCAGTGGACCCACCACCATGTATCTCCACCCCTTCACCTCAAAATAACCTCTATGGAATTACCCACCTTTCTCCTGCTCACTCACCCCTTCACGTTGATAAACTTTGGAGGACTATAATCCCTGTGCATTTGAGTATACAAAGAAACGAGAAATATATTTACAAATTTTCACTATGTGGTAATTCGTCTTATGTATTTGCTCATCATGAAAAGATTTTTACCATGTAAGTACTGTCAATGTCAATCCATAGGTAAACAGTAACGTCCTGGGAAATAATATTATCACCAGCAATTTTGTGAAGACTATCACAGCCGCAAAGGAATATTTTCAAATGAGAGGTACAAGACATATAACACCAACCGTGCGATGTGTTCTTCACGGTGGTCAGTCTAACTTCTGCATTGTCTCCCGTGCCTCAGCTACTCATTCACCGGGAAATTTCCACACGAAGGTAAAGGGGCATTATTGCATTAATTCTGAAAATACATTGTGGTTAAATTTTCTTGAGATAACTGCTTGGTATAATTCTATATATAGTAACCGTGGGATGTCCCCAAAGGTGACAATCAACACAGTAGGTACGCGGACGAGGGGGAGGGACGCGGAGAGGAGAAGGTACCCAAACAAAATAATGCCGGAGGCCATGGAAAAAACACCCTTAGGCTAGTCATGAGTTTCTAAGAATTATTCTTGCAAATAGATGAAGTTTTGTCAATTAAAATTATGAACAGGCAAAAATTATGGTTATTAGCTAAACGCCGAAGCAAAATTGGCATAGTAAAATTTTCCCTTTGTTAAACAATTAAATGTTTATAAAGTTTAAACATTTAAATAATAGATTATAAATAAAAGATACCATTTCATATGAAACATAATAACTTTTAAATTAGTATTGAGAGAGCGCAGTCCCCGACATTGCGACGAGGGAACTCTCGGCGCTGCAGCGGCGCCGTAAATCCAACGACGTTACTTTTTTCATTAGAGGCCAATAAAATGTAAACTATGCGCACTATACATACAAAAATATATTTTTAGCCGAGGAAAGCAGAAAAAGTAGACTACTGAAAGTTTCAGAAAGATCCATGGGAATGGAAAATTTTAAAATCATTTTTAAAAGCATGAGCGCCGCTAAGGTGCAGAGAATCCATATGAGGGTTAAAATTTCTGAGTAAACTCTTTTGGTCTATTGATAACCTTCAAATAGCTGTCTTGATTCATCTAGGGCCAGAAATTGTGAGATATCACCAAGTACTCCAACATTCAAGTGCCTCACTACATAATCCTTAAAGCCTTTTACTTTGCCTTACTCCCCTATACTGCTATATCATCCACATGAAGTGCTGCTATTATGCCCTTATTTTTAACGGTATAAACACAGGGATTAGTAATGAATCAAAATCTCTCCATATTTTGTCAATACAAGAATACCACTCACGTCCTGCCTGCTTAAGACCATGGTCTTGTGAAAATTTTTGTGTAACATGAGAAGTAAGAGTGAATGACATGTGAAATTCCTATATGGAAAGCACATGAAATTTTCATAATATATGTGAAATATTTTGAGGGTTTTTTTGGCTCAGACTACTCCAATGTTTGAGTTTTATGTGGAATATCGGTGAAGCCGCACAGTCTGACACCAATGAGTTGAGTTTCATGTGAAATATCTGTGAAACTGATCTGATACCTGTCTGACTCTCAGAAATTTCCCTAAGATGTTTATCTGAAATCCATGAAACAAAGTCTGTGAATTTCCTGTGAAGTTTATGGGGTAAAAATCTACAGAAAAATTCTATGGAATCTGTGAGATTAAAAAATTTGAGTTATAACAATAGGTATTTGCGTCAAGAGGATATTTAAGGTTGGCATCCCTCCCCTCCGTTTATGCCTGGAAATCCTTGTACCACTCGCTTTGCCTGAGGGTACTGGGACATCATACCTTCATACAAGGAGTGAACTCTCCCTCCTGAGCAACTAGTGCAATCCACCCCTGATTTGAGTGAAAACCATGACGAAAACTATTTTTCATGAGAAATTGCATTAAGAAAATGACATACAGTCAAATATTTCAACTGGAATATCTAGCAGGATCTAGGTAGATCTGGCAGGATCCAGCTAAATTTAGCAGGATCAGTTTGTAATCATAAACTTAAGGATAAATCAGTTAGTTCTGGCTGCCACTACATCCAGGTGGATCTTTTAATACGATGCAGCTCTGCATTATGATAGTAATCCTAGGATTCAGCAAGAAGTATAATGTTTTGCAGAAATGAGAGGGGCTATATGTAAATTTCCAGCTACATCTAGTTCATTTGCTAGATTGAGTTGGATTGAATGTAGCTGGTAGTAGTAGTACAATTATTGTTGAAGGGTGCGTCGACTACTGCGGTCATTTCGCACCACTCTTGTCCTTAGGTAATACCAAGTTTATGTAATTAAAGATAAATCGCTTTAGTACTTATGTGAGATAAAATTTGCATAAATTTGTATAAAATCAATTTATAATTTATTAAAAACGTTAATTTCTTTTAAACATGCAATTACTCGGGTGGGGCAATCGGGAGAGTCAACTAGGATGTGTCCTAAGGAACCGTTGATCTTGTGTTTATCTCGAGACGACCAGTATTTATCACACACCATCAGGATGTGTCGGAGGGGAGTTGCACTCATCACACCAAGGTTGTGTCTTCTCTTCAGTGAAGAGGTTTGAGTGGGTCAGGGCAGTGTGCCCTATCCTCAGGCGTGTGACTGCAACTTCTTCCCTCCGGGTATTCCTGACGGAAGAGGGCCACTGGTTTCACAGTCTGGAGCTTGATGTTATTACTCCCATGCCACGATTCTTGCCATTCGTCTAAAATAACACTTCGAAACATAGCCTATAGGTCGTCCTCAGTCACCATGTTCCATACAATTTCTGGCATCTGTAGTACTTCCTTTGCAGCCTTGTCCGTGCGATCATTACTAGCTATTCCCATATGTCCAGGTACCCACATAAAGGATATTTTAATTCCCTTGGTGAGGGAGTGAAGAGCGCATTGTACATCCTGGATGAGAGGGTGGAGTGGGTAATAGGCTGAAATGGACTTCACAGCGCTTAAAGAGTCTGTACAGATAAGGAAAGAGCCAGAATTGCATTTTATATTTCTTAAGGCCATCTTAATTGTGAGTAATTCTGCATTGTATATGCTACACCACAGATGGAGCCTCGCCTTGATGACTTTGTGATGCGCAGAGGAAACTGCATGTGCACATGCCGAGTCGGACTTCGATCCATCCTTATACACGGGGATGAAGTCCGGGTGGTTATCCAGGAATTCATAAAACAGGCTCTGATATTCCTGGGACATTACAGAGGATTTCTGGTGCTTGTGCAGTTCAGTGTGGCACTCTGGTCGTGGTATGGACCATGGTGGGTATTTTGAATACCCAATGGGATACACCTCCGGCAGAGATATGTCATGTCTGTCCATAAAATCTTTAAGTCGAATACTTAGTGGCCTGGTAGGCCTCATCCTTCAGTTAAAAATATCTAAAAACCTAGGTTTGAAAACTATGTTAAAGCATGGGTATTTTGTCATTGACAAAATTTTCGACACATAGCTACATGTCAGCATTAGCCTGCAAGTAGCCAATGGCGGCTCCCCAGTGTCCACATACAGGCTGTGGATAGGAGAGGTCCTAAAAGCACCAGTGGCTAGCCGCATACCTGCGTTGTGGACCGTTGTTAATGGTCGCAGGTAAGACTCTCGTCCAGAAGAGAAGACGAAACACCCATAGTCTATTATAGACCGAATCAGAGAACGGTATAATAAAATCGAGGTGGTGCGGTCTGCACCCCATATTGTATTGCTTAAAATACGTAACACGTTTAGACCATGGCGACATTTCTGGGCAAGATTGTGAATATGTTCCTGCCATGTCAGTCTATGGTCTTAAGTCATTCCCAGAAATAGAACAGATTCCACGAAAGGAAGGTTACTTCTCCCCAAGCGTAAAGGCGGAGCTACATGGCTACCCCTCAATCGGTAAAAGTGCACACACAGTTTTCTCATTAGAGAAATGAATCCCATTTTTCTTTGCCCAGTTATTGAGTTTTGTGACAGCAGAGTTATTCTTGAAACGCTGGCTAATGTAGATGACCTGCAGAAGATAGCGAGGTCGTCTACGAATAGGGATCCCATTACCGGAGTTTTAATACAGTCAGCTGTGTCATTAATGGCAATTGCAAATAACGTGATGCTTGGAACAGAACCTTGGGGAACGCCGTTTTCCTGGGAGTAAAACTGTGAGAGGCTTTTACCTACTCTCACTCTAAAACTGCAGTTTGATAAAAAGTTTCTAATAAAAATGGGTAAGCTACCCCTAAAGCCCCAACTGTGCATTGTTTGTAGTATCTTCCTGTGCCAAAGCATGTCGTATGCCTTCTCTAAATCAAAGAAAACTCCAATGCAGTGTTGGTGTAGAAGAAAGGCCTCCTGGATAAAATTACCAGTCCATACAAGATGATCGATTATCTACATCTACCCCCGCGGAAACCACATTGAATGTCGGAGAGAAGATTTCACCGCTCTAACCACCAAACAAGGTAGCGATTAACCATTCTCTCCATGATCTTACACATGCAACTTGTAAGTGAGATGGGCCTATAATTCCTCGGGTCACTCTTGTCCTTCCCCTGTTTCGGTATCAGAACCACAATAGACTCCCGCCAGGACTGTGGGAAACTAACCTCTAGCCAAATTTGGTTGAGGGTTTGAAGGATTTCCGCAAAGGCACTCTTTGGCAAATTCTTAAGAAATACTTAAGTAATACTCGAGACAAATTTCGGGAGTATGCAATGGCCGAGGCTAGTTCCCACAGCGAAAAGCTATTGTTATAGTCAGCAATGCCGTGCGTTTCTCGGAATGACAGAGATACTGCCTCGCAGCATTGTTTCATATCTCTAAAGTCGGCATTGTTGGCATCACTGCCGATTTCAGCGAATGTGCGGCCGAAAATCTTGCACATAGCCAAGGGAGAGGTAATCACGCGATCATCGACTTTCAGTCTGGAAATGCCACATTGCTGAGTGGAGCCCGAGATGCTTCGGACCTTCCACCATACCTGTGCGAGAGGAGTCCTGTGGTTTACACTGGAAATGAATTCCATCCAGAAGGACTTCTTTGCCTCTTTCACAATTTGTCGGGCTTTGGCTCGAAGACTTCGGAAAGAGGCAAGATTGGTTTCTGACGGGTACTTGTTAAAAATTCGTAGCACTCATTTTAGCAATTTAATTGCCTTCGCACAATCCTCTGTCCACCACGGCACAGAAGGTCGACGGACAATGCCCGTGGACCGTGGAACAGTCATACTTGCAGCCTTGATGATTGCGGAGGTCAGCACTTCGACGTTTTGTGTTGCGTCACGAGTTGAGTCATGTTCAAACAAAATTTTCATTAAAATTTGGTCTATCAGCTTTCTGTATAAGCCAATTACCAGGGGATAGAAAACACTGGTTAAAATTTCCTTCTTTACGTATTATAAGGGGAAAATGATCACTCCCACATAGATCTGTATGAACGGACAGATTAAGTTTAGTGCAAAGACTGCTTGAGCAAATGGCAAGATCAATGGAGGAAAATTCTCCATTAAAACGAGTTTTCTCACTACTATTAAGTAAAAAGAGGTTAAAATCTTGGATAAAATTTGATAAAATCCGACCTCTTCTATTGCTCTACCTCCGAGAGCTACCTCACAAAGGGTCATGTGCATTTAAGTCACCTAAAATTACAAAAGGTTTGGGTAATTGATGGACAAGATCCTTGATGTTGCGTTCTGTGACTGGTGCGCACTCTGGTAAATAAACGTTGCACAACATTATGGGCTCTGGTGCGTGCATGGTTACAGCCACTGCCTGAAATGGTGAATTTAGTTGTACCCGAGAGGTGTAAAGGGCCTCTCAGATAGCAACTGCCACTCCACCCTGGGCTCGTTGGCCGCTGGTGTCGTCATATCTAAAAACATTAAAATTTCTTAAAATACCCATGTTTGTGATTTTAAAATGCCTCTCTTGGAGACATACAAAACGGATTAAAATGTTTAACTCTTCCTTGTGACGATAAAAACCCTAACAGTTCCACTGTAAAAAAAAAATTCTTACAAATACGTTAAAAAGTGAGAACTTAAATACAGCAGTCCGTCCGGTGGGAGAATCAGCGCCTAATACGGTTCTTTTTCCCCTTTTGTCTGGCTATCAGGATTTCAGAGTCAGACAGATTATCCTCCTCCATAGACTCCACTGGGCATGGAGCGAGCACCTCGGTGGGGCTGGGGGAGGGAGTTTTCTCATGCCTTGGAGGCATGGATCCGGTGGGTTTCTTTATGGTCTTTTTTGGGGAACCCGGGCAGTTATTTGTTTTTACGGGCTTTGTAGCCTTATCCGGCTTGGCTGGTTCCTCTTTATTTGATGGGTTCTGTTCTTTTATTCTTTTCTGTTTCATTTGTATTATTTTCAGTGTAAGTAGGTGTTTTTGCAATAACAGCGTATGACTTAGAGAATGTAGGGGCTATAAGAGCTCGGAACTTTTTTCTTGCCTCAAATTATGGTAACTTTTCCACTGTTTTGAATTCCATTATTTTTTTCTCCTCTTTCATTTTGGGAGAATCACAAGAGTACACTGGGTGTGTACTCTCGCAATTGACGCAGAAAGGTTCAGAGGTGCACGCATCACCCTCATGTTTTTCTTTGCCACAGCGCGGGCAGGTGGCCTTGCCCTCACATCTGGTGGCGATGTGGCCGAAGTGTTGGCAATTGAAACATCGCATGAGGCTTGGTATGAATGGGCGGACGGGAACAGATTCATAACCAACAAATACCTTGTCGGGGAGCGTGTCGCGCGAGAAGGTGAGGATTACAGATGTACTGTTAATCAGCTTGCCGTTATGCTTTATTTTCAGTCGACGACAATCAATTATGCCCTGAGAGGCCATTTCTCTCTTTATTTCATCGTCGTCCACGTACAGCAGGTCGTAGCTGCTCATCACTCCCCGACTTGTATTTAACGTGAAATGCAACTCTACCTTAACTGGAATGTCCTGGAGACGTGTGAAAGAAAGGAGTTTTAAACCTTGTGCATCATTTGCCGTTTCTATTAATAAAGTACCATTGCGCAGCTTTTTTGCGGATCTAAGATCGCCTGTAACAGCTGCTGAGAGGACACGACGGATGAGGAAGGGAGACACCTTAGATAGTGACTCACCGTCCTTTGCACATCTCATAACCAGATACCGCCTACAAGCGGTCAACGTTATATCTCCCCTGCCCGTTTCCGGATGGGATCTTTTTGATGGATGAAGGTAATCTTGCTCCACAAAAATTAGGAATTCATCCCCTGGGCTCCCCACCCACCACGGAGCCACACAGCAAACCGGTGTGGTCGCCAGTGCTACCCAAGGGATATAGCACTATTGTTTAGTGGGACTGCTTCGGGTGGGGCCTCCAGTGCATGGGCCCTCTAAACCCATACACCTTTGGCCGCCCTACACAGACCCCCGTCACTCTAGCACTCGCCATTGAAACGTGTCGATAAGCCGATTGATCAAGACTGGCTAGATCTTGACCACCCGTTTACAGGGAATCCAGGGCCGAAGTGGGGTGTTGAACTCCGGCCCATACCAGGCATCCGACACTCAGCTGGGTGTCGGAGAGCTCACCCACCAGGATCCCCTTCTCCCCTTTACGGGTCTCTGCACATGGCAAACATGTGGGTGGATCGCAGGCCAGCTGGTATGGCCGCACACAGACAGTGGACCAACAAAACTGTCCGGATGCATCCCTTTGCTGCCTGGGGGTTTGTTTTCAGGGTTTCACCTCCCCGCCCTTTTAGTCGCCTCTTACGACAAGCAGGGATACTGCGGGAGTATTCTCCATCCCCCTACCCGCAGGGGTGATGTAGCTGGTTCCAGAGCAAATATTCTCAAGTCATCCCTTATAATTTTTTTGCCAAGTATCAATTAATTTATTGGAGAATTTTTTAATATGAGCGAAATATATGGTAGGCCAAAGATTAAAATTGGCATAACCTTTCAATGATTAGTGCCTAACCACATGCAGTTTTACTTGTAAGAGCCTCTCTCTCTTGCCTGGTCATGCAGTTAAAGTTGAGTGCAGTCACGGAAATATGCAAAGATCTTTCAAATAATAATAAGTACGGCCAAAACTGATTATATTGTCATCAAACCTGGATTAACCGTCTCTCTATAGCAAGTATACTTGGAAAAACCTAAACAAATACTCAATATTTTTAAGGGATTCAAAACCTGTAGGTACCTGTGCTGGAAAGCCAGACGAAAACTTGGGGTTTTGAAAAGAGCAGATTTCAACCCTACCAAGCCTTATGGCGAACAAAAGAAGGACGATATTTTGCTTGCGACTGTACATGTGACAGCTCATGGGTAGTGCCAATAGCACCATGAACACTGTAAATCTGTAGTATTCAACTGTAGTAGTATCTATGGGAATCTCTATTTCCTGCCAGAGAATAAAGATTCCTTGACAATAGTCAGAAACTTGACGACAACCATGTTTGATGTGTTTATAGACAATAAACACAAAAACAACAATAGCAGAAATGATTGTTGATGTTCTTTAATTGTTTGGCACACACAAAGTCTGCTCCCAATCAGTTTTGATCTGAGAAGTATGCTGCCAAGTGTGCCGGGCCCTAAACAAATGGAAAGCAAGTGTTCTGTCGTGATGCAAAGTGAGCATAGCACTATAGGAAATGGAAAGCTCCCAAAATTATCACTATTCCAAGGCCCTTGGGAAGGGTGTACTACATCTCAGGACTTCCTTTACCATCAGCCACTGCCCTTCCACTCCCAGCAGCTTCAGGGGCCAAGTCTGTAACTTGGGGCACGTCAGATGGGAGAAAGAGTCCTCTCCAGAGACTTTATACCGTCCAAAGTCTGTAACTGGGTAGAGAAAACTCAGCCACCTGAACTGCAAGGAGAGAAGTGAGGGAATGAAAAATTCTGAGGCCAAGGCAGATTATGAGATGTATTTCAGTGATCCACTTCTGAGAACCAATGACATTGCCCATACCTTTTCACTCTGACAGGGTTACTATGATTGTTCTGCTTTGTTTACAAGTATTCTGCAGACAAATATTTGCAATAGACCTTCATTTCCACAGTTACTAAGTATGCTCAAGTCAGATTACTAATACCAATTGTACTCTCGAGTTTTTATTACCCTTCATTCTGTTTTAAATCACATTGATAGCACATACCATTGATTCAATTCAGCCAAAAGACTAGTTTCACACTGGCAGGACTAAGAGCAGATTTCAACCCTACCAAGTTTCAGCAAATGCTTTTTACAACTTCATTGTAAAAAGCATTAGCTGAAACAGCAATTCATGGTATGTGACCATATACATCCACACTTAATACAACTACACATGTGAATAGATACTTTGATTTCCACTAGATCCAGCTGCCTAGACAAGTCTTGATAAAATCTTCTGGCAAAATCACCTCATTAATGTTTCAGGCACTCTGATAAGTATAATTCACAGCAGTGGCATGCAATTCATTAAGCTTCATTTTCGCTCGTTAGGGTGCTGAATATCACTGGCACCTATTGAAGAAATAGTACATATGGTTATGGCTAAATATGGTTTTGGTTTTTCAAGTTCAGCTCAGCATTATTTTCACAGGGTGTCCAGCAGCCAGGCATTTGAAAATTCCCTGAGATTTCCTGGTTTTCCAGACAATTTTTATTTTTCCAGAGGAAATATTGATTTTTTCTCATTAATTATAAGAGAATGTACGGAATGTTTTTCGGGTGATTACACAAAAGGATTATTTTTTAACTTGCATATTTGGAGGAAAATAAACCCAAAACTTTAAAATAGTTTGAGAGAAAATCACATCACCACCCTTTCTTAGATTTAAACATTGCCACGCTGGTGCTCAGGAACAAGGTTATATTACAGCCATACCTTGCTATGAATAGCATTGATATAAAATGATCAACAACTTAAAAAACTGAAGGAATTGACTTTTTTTCTTATTTAGCTAAATACGACAACAAAAGGGAAATTTGACTTTGCAACTTGCTGATAAAGGCACGTTCTTTACACCTTTGATTTACAGACTATGACCAATAAGAACACAATGTACTTATATAGAAAACATTGTACTTACGGTGATTACAGGAATGCAAAATGCGACAACGCAAGGGAAATTTGGCTCAGCAACTTGCCGAATAAGGCACATTGCTTCCATTGCTGTTTTATATATTGACACCACAGAAACTTCCAGAGTCAATTTGATATTTCCCTGAGATTTCCAGTGAAAATAAAATTCCCTGAGATTTCCCCATCTTCTAGAGTGCTGGACACCCTGTTTCATTACCTTCTTAACGGTCTCACCACTGGTAAGCAAAACATTTACAGAGTATCCATATACTCCTCAGCATATAAAAGAAATCTGGAACTACTGCCAATAATGATCTTAATTTAACATGTAATTAGAGTCAGAGCCATCCAGCATTCTTACGGAAAACTTTCCGCGGGGATATTAGGAAAAAATCATAGAAAGCTAAGAGTTTAAATCGAGCATTGCAACCCTTTCAGTTGTTGGGTTAATAATGGCTTGAATACAAAGTTAATGCATAGCATTGGAGGCAATGACCTTGTATTGATCACAAGAATGAGACGGGAACAGAATTGCAGATCCACCAAAACATGGTTAACCATAAAGATTAAGACAGGTGTTCCTGGTTCCCTCCCACACGTGTACATCTTGGCAGATGATCTGCTTCACAGGCATTCAAGCCATACATCCTCAGATCCAAACTTTCCTGACTTTGGACAAGAAGAAGCCAACCTTAACACTGGCAAAACATGTTGTCCACCAGAATGAGCACATGAGGAAGAAAACCTTGAAGACTTCTCTCATCCGTGCCACTCTACAATAAACTTCTTCAAAACCTGTCACACTCCCTGAGATATTACATTGAAGACATTTGATATATAAGTAGGGCAAGGGCAGGATTTGGATAGCACAGTAGAGGACAGAGTCTGTAGTAGAGTAGACAGTAGAGACAATCGCAGACAGAGTTTGCTTGTTATTATTTTATTTTAAATAAAAATATTTAATAATGTTATACCTCAAAGTACTTCCCATAAATTAAAGAGCTTTTTATGCCAATTGTCACTTTTTAGTCATTGCAGAGTAACAACGTTGTCAAAAAACAGTTTTTATGAACAAAAAACATTACTTTTAAAAAAATGGCATCCTTCAGAAAATGTTCATTTTTCTGTTTCAAAGGCTAGCATAGCATGTTTTTCTTTCAATGAAAAAATAAATAACATTTGCAATTTACAATGATTCATAACTATTAATTCATAGAAGACTTCAGAATATTGGAACATTATTATCTTGTCACTAAGTAAATGTGCATTTCTGTAAGTACGTACGACAAAAGTTGAGACGTATTAATGAACAAAAAGTAATCTGTGATAGCATTTATCGGAACAAGAACATGAAATATTCAGATTTGAAATTTTTGCTAAATAGATGTCAAATGAATACCCTCACTAAGACGTACAAAAATTGTCTTGAGATAATAACATGAACATGAAAAGATGTCCCAATGGGTAAAAATTTAGCAATTTTTGGACCCAAAGATGTGGCAATTTTGATACCTATTTTTCAAGAGTAGATGACTCCAATGAATCAGAAATATTCTCATTTGGAAATGGAGTCATCCACAGAATGGAACTACCAAAAATGTTTTTGGGTAATGCCTCCATTTCATTCTCTCACGTAAAAATAGGCATTAAAACTTTTCCCTTTCCTTGAGAAAGAAATTAATCCAAAAGGACACATTTTCAGGACCACGCCAGGAATGTAAAAATAACTTAATGTTCCTACATTGTCTGAGAGCCTTCTTCACATCTGGTTCACTCACATTTAACCAGTACATATACAAAAAATATCCTCAATTTATACAAAGCCCACTTTCAGAAATTGTTCAATCTCCTTTCAGGTGAATGTACTCAACCATCGACCAGATTGTATGACATTCAGAATAAGGACCAACAATTTTACAACCCAGAAGACAATAGCGGAGAATAGAAAGAAAACGTCCGTATTAAGATGAAATTAATTAGTTTTAGGTTTTCTATTGCCTAGGTAACTTTACAATTTCAATTCAGTTGAATATCCCTAACGTATTATGCACATTGCCAAATCAAAAAGGATAATATTTAAAGACTCAAGTAGGTAATATTTAAAACTGCATTAACTGATTTAAAAAAATAATTGAAAGGAGTTTGAATAAAAGTGATCACTGGAGCTCATGCAAACTAATTTCATACAATAAAAATCAAATGCACATTGTGCATATAGACATGCAAGTTTTCTTCTTGCTTCAATTGCTGAACTAATGGCAATAATCTCAAATATAACACAAGGTGCAGACAAAAATTCTTACAGAGAAGGAAATAAATACTTTTTTGAGACAATGAAAACAAACACTTTAAAACAATACAAAAGAATAACATCAATCAGCTTAGCTAAGCTAACTGATGTGTAAAAATATACAATATACACAATTGGAATATTTATCCACATTTGCTACACAGAACAGTAATCATCTTTCAAGAAACCCATATTCCATGGATTCATTTAAAATTGAATTACATAATTTAACAGAAAATGAAGCAGTATCTTCCAAGAAGGATTATTGCAGTTAATAAATTAACTAATGGGTTAATCATTTTAGTGGATTGAAAAAAGAAATTCTGGGTGTATTTTTCGATGCTATAATAATTGAATTGCATCAACTTCCAACCCAGGAAATCAAGAATGTTATTTCATGCTAAAACAATAATAGTTTTGATTACCTTCACACACAGTATGAATCACAGTTACACATTGGTTTATAACAAAAAATACTTTTCGTAGAAGACTAGTTGTGGACGGGGCATGAACTGAGGAGAACATTGGTAAGGGAAGCCATATCAGTCCAGTCTCTCTTCTCTCCTCCAATCATCATGTTTCGAATGCATCCCTTGAAATTGTCCCGACTCATTAGCGTTCCAGATGATGCATTGTCTGCACATGAAATAGAATGACATTAAGTAAGAACCAAGCAGCAAACACTTCCTTATTTTATTTCCTGTACATATTTGTGGTCAGTATGTAATATGAATTTACCTAACACCAGAAAGACTGAGGTGAGCTGCATACCTATTTGGACTGGGAGTGGTCAATTGACCACTTGCTCAATTTATCCCATTCTACCGATTTTCATATACTCTTTGGGTTCTTAGTGAGTTATTTGGAGTATTCTGACTATTTCTTTGTTTTATTAATTGTTTTAAGGTGAAAAGTAGTAGACTGAAGAAAAAACTTAAAAGCTATTTTTACACATAAAAACATTTTCCTTTCAATTTGTTCTCAAATTACTGTGTTCACACAATTTAAAACATAAAAACATATTTATAATGATATAATGTGGAGCAAATACGTTTCTGTGAAGTGAAAATAAAAGTTTTTCAAAATCAAATCTTTAGAGACGATGCTTTCCATCGTGTTTGAGCCAACAGGTGAGTATAACTTGAATACTCTCCACTGCAATTTTTCCAAATCTTCACATATCCTTTACAACGACTCTTGTAGTGCCTTCAACAGTTATGATTCTTTTATTTTGGTTACAGAGACCAACTTGGCATTATTTTGAGGCTTAACCAGCTGTATAAACAAGTCCCAGTGGCCGAACTGAGGACCTTTCTTCCACATAGAGCGCAGATAATTCTTCTACAGCTTTTCAGATCACAGTTCAGCGGGACAACGTGGAGCCGTAAACAGGCCTGAGCAAAGTGTGTGCATTTATCATTGCTAGATCAAGCATGTTGTAAAAGACATTAACTGGCCAGGCGCGAGTTATTGCTTGGATACTGTCTTTGCAAAACAACTGATCAATAGACTCTACTCCACTCTTGGTTCTGTTTTAGAACTTTCCTCTGCATTGAAGAACGTTTTAGAACATTGTAGAGTCTACTATTTCTGGTTTCTCATTTTCAAATGCCTCATTGAATGTAACCCCTGTGTGCATACTAATCAAGATATTCTCGGTAGATTTTCCTTCATAAGTAGTCAAGGTAATACTGCCATGTTGTAAAGAACAGTTGGGTCTGGGGCGTTTTTCAGAGAGGAATGAACTTCCCTTCGGTTGTGGCTGAGATTACCGGCCTATAGCTAGTCACAGAGAGGTGGAAAAATTAACCCTTGTGACGTTTCTATCCTCATCCAAAAGTGGGGAATGGGACACCTCGGCACAGCTGTTTCTGCACATCCATCTGGATGCCATAACGCTCCTTGTCTTCTGTAGCCATTCAGTACTTCACTCTGTACTTGTCGGGCGAATTTTCGATGAATTCAGTGAAGAGACTTTTTACAGGGTTAATTGTTCATAAATGGTAATGCATACAATAGGCTTTATCAGGAAATGCAGTTTTCTGTGAATTTGCTCCACATTTCAGAGACAAGGCCAAATTTGTCAGTACTCCTATGCTGAGCCCTAGTAGCCCTTTCATCAATCCTCAGAAATCTCAATATTTCTTTGACTCTTTTTCTAGATATAGTTTTAGAGATGAGAGACGGGGGCATCAGCTTAAGTACCATAGTGTACACACAAGTAGCGAAACATGAGTATGGCCAGCTCCCCACGGGTCTCTCTTACAGCAGGGGCAGGTTCATGCACTATAATAACTATTGTTGATATTTAATGAAACTGCAACATCAATTTCTCTCTTCTATCAGCGGTTGTATCAACATTATAGTTCTTTTCAAATGACATGGCATGGGAGAGTTCGGCCGTTTTCGGCAGTGCCTGCTTACTCTCGCACGAGAGGGAAAATTTGTTGAATTGGCATGGTAGGGGAGGGGTGAATGCCAAGGAGGTGTCGTCATACCTAATTCAAGGCATGAGTCACAATGAAAGGCTTCAGGCAAGCACTTTGGTGAATACGCAGAATGCGTTAGTAACCTCAGGATCACCTGATCAGTCTCAGCTCCTCTTTCTGGCTGACCCCGCATTTTCAACCGCCAAGTCATTTGAAAAGAAGTACAGACAGTTGCATCACAAACATTGCCCCTGCTTGTACCTGATGACTTCACTCATCTAGGTCCAAAGAAATTATGGTCATTTAAGTTTGAAGAGGAAAAATTTTAAATTTAATCAGAAGAAAGACTTTACTTTCATAATTAATGGTGCTTTCAATATGTTTTAGGAACACATTCTATCTTTTGAGCGACTATTTAGAATAATGTTTTTTGTTTCCAGAGTTTTTACAATAAAAGTGTTTCACCAATAGAGCAGCTTGCGAGACAAGATACTGAAATTTGATTGGAGTTCCTTTTTTTAGAGGCTAACTACATATAAAAAAAATTGTCTGGATTCACATGGATTTGCCAAGATATAAAGCCTCGTCTAGGAGCCCAAATGCCTTTGGCACCATAATTCAAGCCTCAATGCCTCAAGTACTAAAAATGAACAAATCACAAATAGTTTTATCAAAAACATTATATGTACATAGTTTCTTTCTCTGGTGAAAGTTCAGGGAACAATTGAGGGAACTCTCTAGCAAAAAGGAAACATTATCACACCCAATAAAACATCCACTTTGCATAGATATATGTCAGAGACATGCGATAAACTACCCTAAAGAGGAACCAGCAATGTTAGAGATACCACAAGGAATTTCTATGGTTTTATAAAGGGCAACAGCATTCAACACTTTCAACGCCCAAGAACGTTCTGGAACGTCCTGTGGATGCTATCGGGTGATGCAGGATGTTCTAGAACGTCCACGTTCAAGCCATTCTTTATGGCCGGCCAGTGGACTCGAGTCACTCGTAAGGCAATTGCAATTTCACTGGCGTCATAGCTTAGGCTTCAACCTTTTCTACGGTGTGCTGCATTCTGGAATGAGTTTTTAGTAACATAATGACAATGTTGTAAACTTTTGTTCGATTAGAAGTATAACATTGTTGCTTCTATAATTTTTCTTTTGTTTTTGTTCATTAGATTTGATTTAACAATATCGATTTGACAAATGCGGGATTCAGACTAATAAAATAGTGGCCTTGAATTAACACACTGCTGGTTTGAATCCTGTAGGGAGTGTATACATTGTTGCTATAATGTTACCCATAGATGATATAGTTCGATATAATTTATATCATTGGTGCATATAAATCAATCCATAAAATTAATTATGATTTTTGAATCTGCAATGAAATCTACAGCATTCTACAACACATACTTAAATATACAGTTTGTACAACACTGGGAGCCACTGATAAGGTGTATGGTAGGGGGTGCTTTGGCATCTGCTCATATAGGTACATATTTTTCTACGTTCACAATTTTTATTCAAACTATTCACGCATACATACCATTTTAACAGAATCTATACAGTAATGAAGAAAACAAATAGTTACAATATAGTGAATGATATATAATGTATTATTAATAATAGCAAATAATAAAAAGTTAAAAACTCTTTCTTTTGATGGTTGATTGTCAGTTGCTTCCAAGGGCACAACGTATTACTATGTCAGTGTTCTAGTACCAGTTATAATTTATTAGCTTCCCAGGTGGCGTACACGTTTTGTATTTATAATGTGGATATTACTGTTAAATTCTATTAAATTTTTAACATAATTTGTTCCATGTATTGTATTTTCTTCGTCTCTGAAATTGTAAAGCCATTTGTCACTATGGTCTCGTAGCATATTGGCGATCCATTTGTCAGTGTATACAAACAAGAGTGCCCTTCAATATCTATGCATGTCTTCGTATTTAGGTGTGGAAGTAAAATTGATCATACATTTTCATCTGGAGAGCCTCTTTTTTCTCAGACCCTTCCTTTTAGGGCGGTTAAGTACATGTCCTTCAAAATGGATATGTGATCCTTTGGGAAACCCGGAAGGGAGAAAGAGTCATCGGCAGGTTGTCTTCGCAGTTTATATTGTATTTTCCCGTTTTCTTATCTGAGAGTGTGCATTGGTGTTTGGATGCTATTCTACTTCCAGTGTTTCTGTTGTGTGTGTATTGTCAAGGTAGGGGAATTGAAGATTATCGCGAGTTTTCTACTCAACTATTATAACCCCTTTTTTCAACACGGGGGAAGAAGCAATTATGGCCACATCACCTTAAGGACCAGAGCATCTTTTTGAAGGGGTGCATCAGTGCTCAGAGGCTACCAACTCATTTCTTTTTTCTCTATTTGTTACCAGTGTACGAATTTTATTTTGGAATCTATCGAGACAGGAATTTGAAGAAAGTTTATTTTCTTTGTGGATTAATTCTTAGAATACAGGGTGGATACTGCAAGCATATAAAATGTAAAATTGTATGTTTTTGTCCACCAGTTGAATCAAATTTGTATATATGACATGTAGGAGCACACTTGGGATATTTTTAGACAAGAAACTAAAGAAACTATCGGACGAAGTGGTTATTAATATTTTTTTCTTATTCTCATCACGAATAACCAGGCAATATTTTCTGGAACTGTAGGGTTAAAACTTTTTTGATAATGAGGGTCAAGTTTGAACTATTTGCTAGTATATTTATTGGGCATTTCATTATTCTTCTTAAGTAGTGATCCTTCGATTTAAAGAACTTCTTCGTAGCACACCTCCTATTTCACAACCCCTATAAATGCTGTACATGTTAAATTAGCTGTTGTATATTAGAATTAATATGAAAAAGAATTACCCGTAATGGTGAAAAGAGAAAGTCTTTGTGAAACAAAAAAAAACTAATGCAACTACAAGGTACCCAAATATCAAAAACAGAAAACCCTTCTCTGAGAGTGAATATAGTCAACTCCATATCCTCTGTTTACTGTATTTTCTTTTAAATTTTTATTTATTATAGAACTGCCAAGGTAGGTAATTTGAAAAACACGTCATCCCTCAGATAGTTCCAGGGTGTTCATTATCATTTTTTTATCAAAAAAACAGGGTGCACTTGATGGGTAACTTCGGCTTCCCTTTTATACTCATGAATGCATTTCTGCATTTGGCATTTCTCTCCTCAATAGTACAGTTGATACCCTTCAACAGTAAGGACAAATCATAAATCAGTCTGAATGCAAATCTATAAATGAATGAATCTATACCATGATCATTTTTTTCAAAACCGTTCACCACACTGTTGTCTCAGCTGTCTTCCAATCTAGATGGCTTTCATCCCCAACCGTGACATTGTTCTGCCATGCACTTTCCTCCTTGTTAACCTCGCTCTCCCCTCACCAAGGGATCCACACCCTCCGTCTCGGCACTAGCTGTTCGTCGATGCCTGCGGTTCATCCACACCCAGCCTTTCTCCAGGCCAGCCCTAGTGATTCAGTCATTGCAAAACCTGCCAGAAGGCCTATCTGGAGCTAATCCCTCCTCTCGCTCCACTCTTTACGATTACCCACAATACACCCCCACCATCGGCCAACTCTCTCTATGACCAGTGGGTGGTCAATGTTATGAGCCCTCCATTGCCCCATCCCTTGCCCCATGGGAAGTCTCACACTACCGCCGACATCCTTAAACCCTTCGAACCCAACTTCTCTCTCCCCCTTCCATCCACTGTTCCTTTCTACCCAAAATTACATTGCCAACCACCCCTAAACTGATATGTCCATGACTCTGACGATTTATTCCCTTGAAGACAATTTTCCAGCGGTGTAAATACATTGGAATAGCATAGTCAATTGTAGAACACTGCAAATTTAGTGATATTATCCAGATCGATATGAAATAGACAACGCAAGATCGAATAGGAAGCATCAAAAATGCCAAGCGAGGGATTAGGACGGACAATCCCACAAATTGCGTTGCCTGTGAGGAAAACCTGTCATTAGGTATGTGTTTTCCTTTGCTTCATAAATTACCTAGGAACATCAAATGCTGAAATTGTGTAAATATTGATTGTAGTAAAAAAAATTCTCTGCAGATGTATTTTTAAGATTATAACTTTAGTAAGTGATTATAAGTTTTATAAATAACTGCAGGTATTTCATACTTTTATGATCACAGCTGATGGCTTACTATGGTAATTCTCAATTAAAGATGCTAGCAATCCATTTCCTGAACTAAAATTATGTATTCGGTTATTTTAACGAACAAAATACTGAGCGAATAGGCAGTTGCACTTCCAAATGAGGAATTTTCTTTTCAAGTTTTAATAATAAATCACATTCTCTATAACTTTACTGATATCAGCATGATATTTTATAACCGAGAGGATTAAATAAGTGCAATATGTAAGAAGAGTATAAACTGGATGAAATCATGAAATAATGAGCTTAACGGCAAGGAAGGCTTATTATTCATTTATACCACATAATATCAACGATGGGGAACTACCAAGAATTCATGACACCTGCACAACAGTCATGCCGGTGGCACAGAATGTTCTAGAACGTCCAAAGTTTAAACAGTTATAATTACAAAAAATAGGCTTCAAAAATTAAATTTTTTTGTAATGTGTCTTATTTCATTGTGCTGAATGTGAATGTGAAAAACTTCGTCATTGGGAAGGAATACAATTTATGCCTTAGCATTGAAAGGGTTACTTTTCAAGTGCTATTGACCATATGGTAGAATATCCCCATGTCACCAAGAACTTTGTCTAAGAACTTTTTGCTTGTCTTTATAGCCATCTACGGTCAGGTCCTTTACAGTTAGTTGAGGTAAGAGTTCAGTATTCATAAGGAACTGAATTACTACTCACACTAAAATCTGACCACTGATTATCCAGCTGGGTGATAATCCGACAAATATCCCCGAACAGCCGTCTTGCCTACTCTTTCTTTCCCTCCCCTCCTCTCCATCCCTCTCCACCTACTACTGCACTCAGAGCCAGTGGCTGCATTCAAGTCTACAAAATATACAATATTGCCCACACACAAGGATTTCCTGCAGTAGACTTTCCAATTGCGTAGATGACAGTGTTGTAATAATGCGAGTCTCTGGAATCACTGCTCAGTGTTAGCTTAGAATATTGCTTTTGTGCCTGTTTTGTATTCAGTAAGGTTTAAAGTTTCCCTCAGCAACATAATTGGTATAAAAATGTCTAATTCTTTGGGAAAGAGGACGTCCTTCATGTGAGATTTTTCCAAATGTTCAAAGACATTGGAATGGGCATCCAAGGGAGATCTTAGCTTGCGGTGGTGCGTAGTAAGCACACCACAGAATTGGGGTGGTAGGTGACCCTGACTTCAAGAGTAGGCTGAATAAGCATGAAGATACAGGAAAAACTCCCGAGAGGCAACCGCTAATTGCCTCAGAAAAGGCATGGGCCTGAGTTGTACCGTATTTACTCATGTAAGCTGTGCTCTCGTGTATCCTGCGCACCCACATTTTCGGGCAGGCTCATGAGGAAAAAAATTATATTTATCAAAAAATCAATTAAATGCCCTTGAGCCTGCATCATTTTATCATAACATGAATGCACGTCCTTTAATAGAAATTTAGTGCCTAAGTTAAGTGTTGATGTGCATCATTCTCATGAATTTATTGTGTTACGTTTTAATATCGTCACGATGCACAGCCCATTTTATTGTGCATATTTTTCTCCTAACATCACACAGAAATCGCAGTTGTATACAATCACATAATCCAGCTATAAAGTGGCATCTGTTATAAATGAAATATCCAACTAAAATAATTGCAGAACTATGTATGATTTAACACTTTCCTGGCGAATTAAATTAGTGTACATTTCTTGGGCTCGCCACCGGGTAAGATAGTCATAGGCAGCCGACGTTTCGGGTTCCGACTCGTTACCCATTCTCAAGGCGTTCTAAGTAGCCTTGAGAATGGGTAACGAGTCGGAACCCGAAATGTCGGCTGCCTATGACTATCTTACCCGGTGGCGAGCCCGAGAAATGTACACTAATTGCAGAACTATATACAATTTCAACCCGTGATCATTCGATTACGGAAATCCGTCAGCAAATCAACAAATAAAAGCAGAATGCCGTCTGTACCTGATAGCGGTGGTCTCGTCTGCTTTCTGTGCAGTAGCTGTGGGCTGGGATAAATTTAACAACACCGGAACGTCTTGGATCCAAGAAAACACATGGAAAGTTTCGAAACACACAGAAAAACTAAACTCAATGTAATAGCAGTTATTATTCATATAAAACTAAAGAAAAACACATTCGTGGAAATAGAATCGTGAATCACTGATGAATATTTATATCATAATAGTTCTCATTTTTAGTTTTCGTCACTGCGACTAAGATCTGAGAAAATCACGTCCTCACTTTCACTGTCCCACACCTCACTGTCTTCGTTGCCGTCCATGTCATTTGAAATACAACATTTCTTAAAGCTTTTTACGACTAAATCCTCTGGAATCATCTTCCATGATGCCAAAATCCATTGGCAAATCTGCGTCAACTCTGTTTTTTTTTATATTTCCCATGGGAGTTTCTTCATGTATAGTGCTTGCCATCCACTATGTGTACAGGCTCTTCATGTTCGCTTTGAATGGTCTATTTATACAAATGTCTAATGGCTGCGTCATGCCACCTGAAATTGTTACCTGGTCAGTCTTTCCCTCATGCAGCCTTTGTTTTACAGGTTCTTTATGATGCCCACGAAAACTGTCGAGTACTAACATGCTCTGCAGCCGTAGTAAGGCACCAGGACGGGATTCCCACACACATTTAATAAAACCTAAGACCATGTTAGGATGGATCGTTCGGAAAGTTCCCTAAGAAAAACTTAATACATCACTGTACAACCCCGCTACTCTTGAAAATATGAGCCACAATAAAGATAAAATAGAACCCCTCCTTTAATCTGGCATATATAAAGTGAAATGTTGCTCATTTAATATGTTTTACATAGGCCAGACGGGTTGAAGTTTTAATACCAGAATAAAGAACATGAAATGAAAAACTTGTGATGAAATGTCACTTCTAGCTAAATACCTAATAAATGCTTCCCATTCCTGTAAATTCCATCCTGAAATTCTCCATTATGAAAATAAGGGCACAAGGCTAGACATTTTGGAACAATTTGAAATTATTCAATCATAATGTAAATGTCCTGTAAAGTGAACATATTATTGTGAACCACTCTCCTCTCCTCTCCTCGAGACACACTTCCCAAAAGCAAACAGTCAAACTTCCCCTTCATCCTTTCTCCAACCGACTCCACCCTCCACAGATTATTTCCCATCCACCCACCCCTGCCCTCCACCCTTATTCTTGTGTTGACCACCTTCTGCCTTCTGCCGAGCCCCTAATTCTATGATTACTCCCAGTTAACCCTTCATTCCCCTCCCCACCCCCCATCCCTCCTCTCCTTTGTGCTGACTACCTCTGACCTTCCCCATTCTAATGACCATGCTTGCTTTTCATGTGTCCCCTCAACCCCTCTTCTTATTCCCCCCACCCCCTCTTCTTATTCCCCCCACCCCTCTTTTGCCTCTCCTTTTCCCAGGTCTTCCCCGTTCCTTTATTCCCCGAGGATTCACTGGTTTCCCCCTCCTTCCCTTGGTTTTTCCATTTACCCCCACTTCCCCACCTTATTTCCGTTCCTCACCCCACCCCCTTCCCTCTAACTTGTAAAATATATAAATGAGATGTACTCTCTACCAAATATGTCTTGTACCTGGTGGTGGCTCTGTGAGCTGGAATGTGTATGCATTAAAATACCTTGTGGAATAGTGCAATTGTTGTTTCTGTTTTAATTTTTAACAGAGAAGCTTTGTTGAATGTGCTCAAGTCATAAAACCTCAGTAGGAACTCAAAAAAGGTTTAGTGAATTTTGATTAAACCTGTAGTTGGCAAAGTCCACACCAATTCAGGCGGGTTAAGAAAAAGTCTTACCTTCATAGTCTTGGAAGTATTTCTCACATGTTAAAATTTAAGACAAAGTGCATCACATATGCCATTTTTTTTGGTCCAAAAAAATTCCAGGCCCGAGATACAGCCTGACAAAGATGGCGCCTCGGGCACAATTTCTGACGCACTATTTTCGGTAAATTTATAAAAATGCTCTAACTCTTGAAAAATTCAAGGTATTTTGATGCTGTTTCCTTTAATTTAAAATATACAATTTTCTCATTAAAATAGTATTAAAAGTTTGGAAATATGTATCCAATTCACCTTGCTGTATTCTTCAAAATTATTTTTTTTTTAAATAAAAAAAAATTATTTTTTCGAAAATGCCAATCTCAAAATTTTTTATTTTTTAAATGTAGATCGGTAGCATGTAGTACTACATACTCTGCTAAGGAGAACTTCCACTTTTGAGTTTACCTTGTTTTATCAACAATTTTCATTTTTTGACCTCCGTTACTAAATTCTGTGGTGCACTATTTTATAATTTTTTAAATTCAAAAATGCCAATTCCAAAAATTATGAAAATTTTATGGCACTTGTATGCATAAGGTCACTACGTATCCTGAAAAGGACAACTTCCTTTTTTTTGGTTCAATAATGAACAACAATGGTGAATAATGAACAATGTACACATTTTTATTTTTGTGGTTAATTTCTTATGTGCAGTTTTTAATATTATTTTTTATTTCAAAAACACCAACTCCAAACATTATGGTAATTTTACAGGAGTTGTATATTTAAACTTCTAGATATCCTGAAAAGTATTGTACATTTGGATCATACCACATTTGGATCTAACAGGTTTTAAAAGCTTTGATTATGTATTAGTGTTGTTGGCTAGTTTCGTTACCAGACCAATTCAATTTTGTATCCATTATGGGGTTATTTCAATAAACTCTGCTTCCAATGCCCTGCTATCAAAAGTAATATAGACTTCAATACAATACTCAGTCATAAACAGATACTCTTCTCTCCTGAGAAACAAAATATAAATATGAAAATAAACAACTCTCAGCAAGTTACAAAATCAATCAGGAAATCAGTCCTATATCATTTGATGGTTGGACTCTGGTGATTGATTAAGTTATGGAGTTATTTGTGAAAGGGGCTAAGGGTAAAATGTCCTAAGACTGGGGTCCTAGGAGAGTGAAGTGTGCTGACTATTTACATATTCATAAAAAAGTGACTATATATGACTAACAAAAAAACAGATTTTCTTAAGGTTGGGAATAAGAGTGCTCATTTCAAGACTCTGTTACAACACCAAGATGTATCCAGAGTTGACTTTCTGTGCTCCAAGTGTTTTGATAGATAATTCAAAATGGAGATTTATAATAAAAAAATTTTCTGATTGTGAAAAAGATGAAGATTTTGAAGCACCAGAAGATGAAATGGATTCCCTGAATCAGTCAGCAGTAGAGGTTTGTGTTAGTCCAATCAAGAAAAACTGGCTAGTAAAGTCAAGTCTTAAGCATTATGCATCAAGAAAGCACCAAGAAACCACTCATGCTGTGGCTAAACACACCAAAACAAAATTGACTTAACTATTTAAAATAGAAATTCAGTCTTTGGAAGAAGATGAAACAAAAGGTTCTTGTGTAACTTGGCGGGAATATATGATAACCATCAATTCAGCTATTGAATCGTGTGCATCTTGCAATGAAAAGGTGCAAGTTCTATCCATCATCATAGCTTCCCTTTCCAAGGCTGAAATTTTGCACAACATTCCATCTGCAACAAAATACATGTTAGACAAAGCTAGATATGTAAGGAGTGTAAAAGGAAATATAAATTCGAATATAAAGGAATATTCAGATCCCTATTATGGCTACTCTGTGAATGAAGCAGCAATTGAAATTGCACAGTCATTTTATCTAGAAGATAAACGGGACTGTTCTTGCCAGAGCGCCAACAAAAGAGACACTATAACTATGACAGATGCATGAGAAAAAGTAGTGAAAGTGAAAAGATACATGACCCGGAGTATAAAAGAAACTTTCGCCATTTGTAAGAAAGCAAATTCGTAATTTCACATTGGGAAATCGAAATTTTATGCCGTGCGACCTAAATGGTTGGTTCCACACCCACCAAGAGATGTCATCTTATGCATGTATTGCGCCAATTTTGAACTTTGTGTAGTAACTTTGAAGAATTTAATTGAAGGCATGATGTACGAAACTTAGGTTGGACGTGTGAAGTCATCGGTAGTCTGCAATTTAGACCAAGAGGCTTGTCCATTTCAGGCTTGTGGTGAATGCCCCAGAAAAGAAGATCTCTCCTTGCACTCACTTGGTCTTGAAAATATAGTTGATGACTCTGCTGAAATTACGTATTCAACATGGACGGAAAACACACTGATAAAGAAAACTGTTACCGTTGATACCTTCATTGATGAACTAGGAAAGTGGACAGTGAAAGCAGTTACTCATCAACATTTGAAAAAACTACAACAACAGCACATTGCAGAAGTTAAGGGGCACATTGAGGCAGAACCACAATGTTTAGTGCTTCACTGCGATTACCCCTGTGAAAGGAATCCAAAGGAGACATAATTGGACTCAGCATAATAGACAAACCTTTATTGCACAAACGCGAGTAAGCAAAAAAGAAGAAATATTATTCGTCACAAAAAGATTTCAAAATGGCCTGAGAAATTCAACATTCACAACCTGAAAAGAGGTATGTTTGTGACCGGCATACATGATAGCAAAACAGCAACATCATCACCACTGTTCTCTGCCAATTTCCAATGTTTTGAAGATTGTGAGTACCCCTGTTCCCCTGGATTCAAAAGGAAGAATTCGCTTGCTAACAAAGGAAGATAAAGATGGGGTTGAAAAAATATTTAGTTCAGTAATTCGATTATTTCAGCTCTCTATGCTAAGGTAGTATGTTTTGAAATCATTTTTAATGCATTTGTGAACTTGTACATACATATGATAATAATTTTGTAATACGTAGGTAATTTTAATAAGCTATGATAGCTCTGTTAATTCATTATACTTTTGATAAAATTTAATTTCTTTGTCAAATCATCCAAGTTATTGTTTTCATGACATCAATACCTGATTGCGGTGGTGGTGACATGAACAAAATGAATATGTGAACTCCTTTTAAAACCTGTTAGATCCAAATGTGCAATACTTTTCAGGATATCTAGAAGTTTAAATATACAACTCCTGTAAAATTACCATAATGTTTGAAGCTGGTGTTTTTGAAATAAAAAAATTATAAAATAGTGCACCACAGAATTTAGTAACGGAGGTCAAAAAATGAAAATTGTTGATAAAACAAGGTAAACTCAAAAGTGGAAGTTCTCCTTAGCAGAGTATGTAGTACTACATGCTACCGATCTACATTTAAAAAATAAAAAATTTTGAGATTGGCATTTTCGAAAAAATAATTTTTTTTTATTTAAAAAAAAAATAATTTTGAAGAATACAGCAAGGTGAATTGGATACATATTTCCAAACTTTTAATACTATTTTAATGAGAAAATTGTATATTTTAAATTAAAGGAAACAGCATCAAAATACCTTGAATTTTTCAAGAGTTAGAGCATTTTTATAAATTTACCGAAAATAGTGCGTCAGAAATTGTGCCCGAGGCGCCATCTTTGTCAGGCTGTATCTCGGGCCTGGAATTTTTTTGGACCAAAAAAAATGGCATATGTGATGCACTTTGTCTTAAATTTTAACATGTGAGAAATTCAAAAACTTCCAAGACTATGAAGGTAACCCCCCTGCCTGAATCGATATGGACTATGCCAGTTTTATATGGTTCAGAAACATGGACCATGACTGCTGCAGATGAGGAGCTTCTTAACCTTTAAAAGACGGCATTTAAATTCCCTTAGTGGGATCTCCTGGTCAGAGCATTTTTGAGTATTTAAATTCAACTCTGCAAGCATTTACTTTTTTACCTCTACTTCGTCTATTTTCGAGTCATTAATGACAAGTAAAAACAGTTAAAAAGAAAATATATTGGTTCTTAGTACAGGTCTCTTTTTATAGTTTTACTGATGTTATAAAACATGAAAATTACCCTAAATTACATAATATATACATTTTATTTTTTTAATAATACATTTTCTTACATTTTACACTCTTCAAAATGGCCTCAAACTTCTTTTTTATTCTAAATTAGTTTTAGTGTGATATATCTTGAAACATTCGTCAGCACAGAGGCCTACCTTCCACTTCGAGCTTTGAAAAACTTTCCTTGCCTTGAAGCGAGCATAAATGGCATCTGGCTTTCTTCCCTCTCAATCCAATGCTTATTATCTCTTGCATCAAGGCGAACGATGTTAGCTGACACAGCAGCAGGCCGGCCTCTCGGGGGAGAAGTTGGGTGATTCTCTTCCCTAGTGGCCTCCAAAAGATTTCTCACGAGAGCCAAACGAAAATCTCGATGGCTCATCTTGCTCCCCATGGAAACAAAGGCAATCCATAAACTCAGAATAGTTAGATCAAGGAGGTGGAGGAATAACTTTTTTGACCACTTCCAGGTTCTTCTGCTTATGGAGTAACTATTAGCCATTCTGTCAGATTTATCAACATAGCCTATATGTTTGTTATAGTCTTTTATAACCATAGGTTTCAGAGCTTTTCCTTGGCTATCACAAAAGCTCCCCTCTTCAGGTGGCACATGCATATTCATCAACATATTTTTTATCTCTCCAAATAATCGCCATCTCTTATCTCTTCTGCATGTCACTTTCACATCTCCACGTTTCATCTTCAGTTTCTTATCCTTGAATTCTTTCGGCATACCAATTCTGTTTGCTCTAACTGTCCAACAGCAATTTATTTTTTTTTCCTGAGATCATCGAAGAGTTCCGGGGAGGAAAAAAATTATCCATGATAAGCTTGTGCCCTCTTCCTTCCACACTTCTCGTCAATATTTTCACAGTGGCATGCGTGGATATTATGACTTTTGTTGCATTTTGCATGTCTTTCCCTAGGTAAACACTCATATCTAAAGTATATCCCGCTGAGTCACACAGCTTATATATTTTTATTCCGAACCTCTTATGTTTTTTTTGGAAGGTATTGTTTGAAATCACTCTGCCTTTGAATAACACAATTATTTCGTCCAACACTAGGTACTCTGAAGGCCTGTAAAGTTTAGAATATTTTTCATTGAGAATATCAAAAAGAATTCTTATCTTCAAGAGTCTATCATAACTTTTATCATTCCTGTTTGGTTCATTATCATTGTTTGTGAAATGTAAAAAACAAAGAATATGTAAAAATCTATCGTGTGCCATTTCATTACCATATATATATATATATATATATATGTGTTACAAATACGTTGATGGATTGGAGTCAGCCATGCGGCGATGAACACACGATGTGGATAGGATGGAGGAGATAGACACACAAAAAAAAGAGACGATCACACTTACATAGCTAGCTTTCGGAACTAGTCCGTCTTCAAGGCGTATCACGGAACAAATGTCGTGTGCGCTGGTGAGGATAGGGGTAGGAGGGGCGGTAGGTTAGGGGAGTGGGGATGGGGGAAGGGGAAGGGGTTTTTCCCAGCGGTTGACGAACGGTTCTTGAAAAGGGGAAATTTTTACCAGCTCGTGTCTTGGCCGGAGAGAGCGGAAGGGGTCGCAGTGAGGGTGGGGGGGGGGGGGAAGAAGGAAGGGAAGGGGGTAAATGGAAAACAACGGGGAGCGTGCGATTAATGTATTTTATTTAATCCGGGCGCGGCGTACGATTTTAGCAACCAGATTATGGCCAGCTCCTTCTGGCGCACTTCAATTAACGGGGCGTCCGGGGGAAGGGAGATCAATATTGCCACCTCAAAGCACTTGTCAAAGGACAAGCCATGCTTCCGCACATGAGTAGGGACGGGGAAAGTGGAAGATGGGTCTTTACAGGTGCACCGATGGTTATTCATTCTAATATTAAGGGGTGTAATACATTCGCCCACATAAAAACCGGGACATAGTTTACATTGTAACACATAAACTAAGTTGTGGGAGTCGCAAGAGCCGGAGGCTTTGATGTCGAACGGCGTCTCTGTGTTAGGACTCTGAAATGAGGATAGGGGGCGAAACATGTTGCACGTTTTGCACCGTGGTTTGTTGCATCTCTGTGTGGTGGGACGGGGAGTGTCATTCGATGTACCCTCTCGCGAAGAATTGGAGCGAAGAAGATTGGCTAAGTTAGGTGGACGTCTGAAACATACTGTGGGGCATTTGGGTAGGAGATTGGCTGTCGATCTGTTAGTATCTAAAATTGGGAATAAGTCTTTGAGGATGGTCTTGAGTTTTTGGACGCCAGGAAAATATGTGATGTGAAGATTTAGGGCGTCCAGGGGGGTGTCTTTTTTACGTGGGGTGAAATTAGCAGAGGAGGGTAAAATACGTTTTTTTAGAAGTGGCTCGGGATAATTTCTATTGGATAAAGAATTGTGAAGCTTATCAAGGTATTCGTGAAGTTTTTCTTTGGAGTTGCAAATCCGGTGGCCACGGATCGACAGCGAATAAGGAATTGAGTGCTTAGTGTGTTTGGGATGGCAGCTGTTGTAATGCAAATACAGTTGTTTGTTGGAGGGCTTGATATGGACCGAAGTCTCAAAGGTGTTATTATTTGTGATGGAAATGTCTACGTCGAGAAAGGTGATTTGAGAAGGAGAAGTGGCCGATGTGAAGCGAATGGATGAGAACTGATTTAGAGATTTGAGGAAGTTCGCTAGGGTATCCTCGCCGTGGGTCCATATGATGAAAATATCATCAATGAATCTAACCCAGAGCTCCGGTTGTAATTCCTGGGTGGCGAGGAAATCACTTTCGAGCTTTCCCATGAAGAGATTGGCATAAGAAGGGGCCATTCTTGTGCCCATAGCCGTTCCCTTGGCTTGAAGAAAGAAACGCCCATTGAAAGTGAAGGCGTTGCGTTTCAGAATGAATTCAACTAGCTTGATAAGGAAGTTGGTGGAGGGAATTCTAGGGTGATTTCTTCTCGAAAGGAAATGGGATATGGACTCTAGACCTTCATGGTGAGGAATCGAGGTGTACAATGAAGTAACATCCACCGTAGCCATGATGACGCTTTTGTTGGAGGGAATATTTACTGCTTTCAGGATGTCTAGGAAGTGATAGGAATCACGAAGGAAGGAAGGGAGTTTAGCAACTATAGGCTGCAGGTGATAGTCCACGAAGGCCGATATGCGCTCCGTTGGGGAATTGCAGTTGGAGATGATAGGGCGTCCGGGGACGCCTTCTTTGTGTATTTTGGGAAGGAGATAGAAATACGGGGTTTTGAAGTGAGTGGGCGAGAGAATATTGATGTCGGACTTGGACAGTCCTTCATCAGGGCCTGTTGAAATTAAGAAGTCATGTATTTCCGCTTGATACGCCGCAGTTGGATCCTCTGTGTCCTTATCAACCATCAACTTAGTTTATGTGTTACAATGTAAACTATGTCCCGGTTTTTATGTGGGCGAATGTATTACACCCCTTAATATTAGAATGAATAACCATCGGTGCAACTGTAAAGACCCATCTTCCACTTTCCCCGTCCCTACTCATGTGCGGAAGCATGGCTTGTCCTTTGACAAGTGCTTTGAGGTGGCAATATTGATCTCCCTTCCCCCGGACGCCCCGTTAATTGAAGTGCGCCAGAAGGAGCTGGCCATAATCTGGTTGCTAAAATCGTACGCCGCGCCCGGATTAAATAAAATACATTAATCGCACGCTCCCCGTTGTTTTCCATTTACCCCCTTCCCTTCCTTCTTCCCCCCCCCCCCACCCTCACTGCGACCCCTTCCGCTCTCTCCGGCCAAGACACGAGCTGGTAAAAAATTTCCCCTTTTCAAGAACCGTTCGTCAACCGCTGGGAAAAACCCCTTCCCCTTCCCCCATCCCCACTCCCCTAACCTACCGCCCCTCCTACCCCTATCCTCACCAGCGCACACGACATTTGTTCCGTGATACGCCTTGAAGACGGACTAGTTCCGAAAGCTAGCTATGTAAGTGTGATCGTCTCTTTTTTTTGTGTGTCTATCTCCTCCATCCTATCCACATCGTGTATATATGTGTTACCATATATATATGTGTTGTTCCGATGTAATTAGTGATAAACAAGGATTTTTGCGGTGTGATTCCGGTTGCAATGTATATTATCATGATAGTTGTGTTGGCGTTACTAAGTCGGTAGCTAATTCCGTAATTCAAAGTGAAAATTTACACTATCAGTGCAAAAATTGCTCGTCTCAACCGCTTTCGCCATGTGACTCACTGGATAGGATTCAAACCCGGCAAGAAGATATGTTCAAGATAATTTTAGACCTACAGTCCAAAATTACCAGTTGTTTGGAGATGATTGAATCTCAGAAAACTGAAATTTTTACATTGAAGAGTGAATTGAGGATCAGTAAATCCGCCGATTCGTCTTACGCAAGCAAGTTGGTGAATTCTAAAGGTCAAATTCGAGTGAATCCTGAATCAGCTGTCGACTCGTTCGTCATGCCAGAATCCAGAAATTCACCTATGATTCGAGTGAATTATGATTTACCGCGACAGAAAACAAGTGTTTCAAAGTCCGATAATGTGGTGAAACGTGTGTCTTTTGCTAAGCCTCCCATCACTGAATCGAGAAGCAACCTCGTAGGAGAGAGGAAACCAGTGGAAAATCGGGAAAATGTTCAGGAGATGAGTGAAACGTCTTCTTCCACTGATTGTGATAACTTCATCGAGATGAAATCAAGACGTCGGAGAAGAGCCCTACTGGCCATCGGTACGCAGTCCGCTAAAGACAGTGCCTTGGCTGGAGTTCCCCGTAGGACGCATTTGCATATGTGGAGGTTTCTTCCTGAGACGACTGTTGACGCCCTGACAAAATTTATCGTGGGCAAAATTCCTAAGGTAACGAGTAATGACTTGGAAGTTGAGAAACTCAAAGTAAGGGATGATAAATATGCCTCCTTCCGGGTTTCTGTGAATGCCTAAATTGGTGATCTTCTCACTAACCCGGACGTATGGCCTGAAAATGTGTTGGTAGACAGGTATTTTTTTCGAAAGGCAATTCAGAAGCCCCCACTGGGTTAGTTGCCGCGAAGTTACAAGTGTTACACCTTAACGTGCAATGCTTGCGAAACAAACTGTTGGAACTGGAAGTGCTCGTATGTGAACATAAACCTGATGTTGTTTGTTTGAACGAACATTGGTTAAAAAGTGCTGAAATGTATTCTATAAATCTTCCAGGATACCGTATCGTCGATGTCTTTTGCCGTACAACTTGTAAAAATGGAGGAGTTCTGATATTTATTCATGAATCTCTTCATTACATTCCCCTTAAGTGTTCGCGTTTGCCGAGAGCCGAAGACAGGCTTTTCGAGTATTGTGTCACGGAAATAATTAAAGACGAGACACATTTCATTGTTCTCTCAGTATATCGATCGCCTCAGACTGATTTCCGGGAGTTTTTGGATAAATTCTACCTTTTGATTGAGGAGATACACAATTTTAACAGGTTTTCCAAAATAATTATTGCTGGTGATTTCAACTGTAACCTACTTGAAGAGACAAATGACAAAATTGACTTCCTCAATACCATTGCAGCTTTTAATATCGAAGTAACTAATTTTATGCCAACCAGAGTAACTCATATCCACTCAAACTTTGATTGATAATATTCTCACCAATGTTGACCTCAAGGATGTTAGCACTAGGGTTATTGATGAGCAAATCTCTGATCACTTGCCTATCATTTCTACGTTTAGCTTTTTTGTAACACCTAAACTTAAAACATATTCAACTAGAAATTTCTCTGATCTAAATATGTCATACTTTCGAACAACTCTCAGCTCCCAAGACTGGTCAGGCATTTTTAACGCTAAATCCTTTGATGAGAGTTTTCAAAGTTTTTATTCAATTTTCCTGCACCATTTTAATGTAGCTTTTCCTCTTGAAATTAGAAAAGTTCAGACTGCCAAAAGAAAAAAATCCTGGCTCACTGAAGATATTCGTTTCTATTCATCATTTTTAAAAAATCTAGCTTATGAAGCAAAACTATGTGGTAGTGCTGAAAGTAAAGAGCATTACAAGCATATGAAAAATCAGTACAGGTTACTTCTTACCAAAGCAAAAAGGACTTTTAATGAAGACATTTTATTTAAAGCAAATAACAAAACTAAGGCTGCCTGGAAAATCATAAACAATGCCAAACATAAAGATAAAGCATCTGCTTTGCCCAATATTCAAGTTGTCCGTGGTGGAACTCTAAAATGCTACTCTGACCTAGCTGATGTTTTCAATGAGCATTTTGCTTTAGTTCATAACTCTTCAGTTCCTTACTCCACTGACAATGCAATGGCTAATCCAATGTCTTTTTTTATGAGGCCCAGTGATAATCGTGAATTAAAGTCTGTCATATCCAAATTCAGCCAAAGCAGTTCAAGTTCAGGTCTAGATGGAATTCCAGCAAAGGTAATATTCTTTAGCTATGACATGATTAAGATTCCACTTCTGCACTTAGTGAATGAATCTCTGAGAACTGGCATTTTTCCGGCTTCTCTGAAGACGTCTAAAATTGTTCCTCTTTATAAAAACAAAGGGAGTATAGATGATTTGAACAACTACAGACCTATTGCTCTGCAAAATTCCTTTGCAAAAATCTTTGAGAGAATCGTATATACTCGTTTAGTATCTTATCTGGATAAGTACAATCTTCTCTCTTGTGATCAGCACGGGTTCACATGTGGAAAATCTACCTCTTCAGCCATATACCAGGCGGTAGATAGAATATTGCTCTCTATAGATAACAAAAAAGAAACACTTGCTTTATTTTTTGATTTTACTAAGGCTTTTGATCTGGTAAATCATGATCATCTTTTCTTCAAACTTGAAAGATTAGGCATCAGAGGCATTCCGCTTCAGTGGATGAAATCATATCTCAACAACAGATCTCAGGTAGTAACATTAACCATTGATGGCGTCAGACATGCATCTTTTCCTCGTAAGTCTAATGTGGGTGTACCTCAGGGATCTACACTGGGTCCGCTGCTATTCCTGTTATATATAAATGATTTACCGCTGGCCTTAGCTGGGATTGATAATATTACCCCTATTTTATATGCCGATGACACTACAGTTATAGTATCATCCACTTCGCGTAAATCTTTATCTGACAAAGCTCAGTTAGTCACCAATAAAATTAGCAAATGGGCTCAAGATAATTTTCTAATTGTTAACCCTAATAAAAGTAATTTTATACACTTTTTAACCAGCAGTCAGCCATCTGAAAGCATGCTAATAAAAATGGAACAAAAATCAATTGAACAAGTTAACACCTGCAAGTTCTTGGGATTATTTCTTAATTATAAAATGTCTTTGGCAGATCATATCAATTTCCTTAGTAGCAAGCTAAGTTCAAGCTGTTACATCCTTAGACAGCTTAGTCAAACAGTTATACGAGAAACTTTACTAAGTTTGTATTTTGGTGATTTTTACTCACATGTTTTATACAGTATTATCTTTTGGGGATCTACCCACCTGTCTTTAAAAATATTCAGACTTCAGAAACAAGCTGTTAGAATCATTGCCCAGAAGTGTAATAGATCTCCCAGTAAACCAATTTTTAAGGACTTGAATCTTCTTCCTGTGCCATGTATATATTTATTTCTAACTATCATGTATGTGAAGAATAACATTCTTAATTTTGATGTGAACAGTGTATTCCACCAACACCACACAAGGACAAAAAATGACATCCATTACAATTATGTACGTACAAGAGTTGCTAAAATGGGGCCCAAAGAAATGGGCATAAAATTGTTCAATAAATTACCACTGAGTGTAAAAGAAATAAAAAGCATCAATGCTTTTAAATCTGAACTAAAAAGGTACTTACAAAATAATTTGTTCTATTCCATCAAGGAATTCCTCAATGACACTGCCTGTTTTAACATTTAATTTTGTATAATATATGTATGTATGAATATGACGTGCCCTATATCTTTTTCATAATAATGTATCAGATCTTTGGGCAAATAAAGATATTATTATTATTATTATAGAAAGGAGAGTGAAACTGATCCAATCGCATCCAATAGTCTTTTAGTGAACCTCGGATATCATGTTCCATTTGAAATACTATTGCCAAAAAAATACACATTTCAGAATATTTTATGTTGGGTTCCGGAGATGATCATTTCAATAATTCATTTTTCTGTAAAAACTGGGTGAAACTCTATTTGTCTCAAGCACTAGCAGAGGAATAACTGTTTGAAAATAGAGTAAAAATACTGCCATGGGTGTGGAACTTGCTATCATATTAGGAGCTTCCTTTGTGTTCAAACCCTTTTCGTCACCAGAAAAAATGGATGTTGGAGTACATAGTTCCTTGAGTTTTACACCCACTCCTTGGGGAGAGTCAGAGCTAAAACTTGGTCAATGCCACCATCCTCTTCCTCTAAGCTATCATTGTCGTCTGTAATATGTGCATCGGAATCGCTGTCAGCAAAAAGTTCCTCGGTAACTTAACTCTCTTGTAATTTTCTTTTGAGATCCATGGTGAAGTGAGAGTGGTTTTCCGCTGAATAAAAAGCATCAAATAAATACAAAAATATATGCATAAAGAAATTTTATCCAGGTGAAGCTTGGTATTTGAAGAAGAATTTAAAACTACGAAACGTAAGCAAACATACCAACAGTGAATGAAACAGTGAATAATAAACCAGCCAAAGAATCAGGAGGGTCAGAGAAATGCTTATAACCCTATGAATAGCTCACCACCAAGGTAGGAGGGAAACTAAAAAAATCTTAACTCAGCAGAGATGGTGTTCAGAGGGAGGGGAATCCAAGGTCAAAACGTGTTGTTAAAAACTCCCCAGATAAGGAAGGTTCGACCCTGCACGTCAAAAGGGGCATGTGATGAGAGAAAAATAGCCCTGACCTCATTACGCACTCCAACCATCACCATAGAAGGAGCGCAAGATAACCCAAGTGAAGTGGGAACTTAAGTTTCCATTCGGCCAGTGGGACCTACTCTTTACCGGGAACTAAAGTTCCCCTTCATCCGATAAAGGTTAATACATTGGAAAGGAAAATGCCAAGGAAGATTTTCGGTGAAACAAAGGAAGGCAGACAGCGGAGAAAACAGAACTAGAGCAATAATAATAATTTCATTTGTTCTGTAGGATTTTACACAAATCATAGAACACGTCCAAAAAATAGATTCTAAGTTACAGAAGCTCTAACGAGGTTTCAAACTCTGACATGGAATAGTACCTCTTCTCTATGAGATATTTACACAGTTCCTTCTTGAATTTAACAACCCCCTCTATTTTCTTAATCTGGCTCAAAGGTTATTACACACTGCTGAGAGCCGATATAAAGGGCTGTTTCTACGTTGGGCACTATTACTATGCAATATATGCACTTCAAAATGTCTTCTTGTTCCATGGTTATGCACATCACCATTCTTCACTAAACAGTCTGGGTGAGTTTTCACAAATACAGCACAATACAAAACATAAATACGAGGCTAAGTCAGCCCTTGAAAGAAGAATAGAGAACTTAAGGAAGTGTACATATGCCCCAAAATAGTGAAAGAAATTAAGAGTAATAGTTTAAGATGGTTAGGGCAAGTGGAGAGAATGGCTGAAGATGGAATGGTCAAAATGATATACCTAGGACACCCAGATGGTAGAAGACTGAGAAGAAGGCCCCAGAAAAGATGGTTGGATGATTAGGATCTGAGGAAGATGAGGATAAGAATATGGAGAATACATACCAGAGACTGTGATGACTGAGCTAACATTGTTGGAGAGGCCAATGACCAAGACAGAGGGCAGAAGCGCCAATGGGTATAGTACTGTTATACAGTGTATAAACTTTATAGGCTAATAATTTAAATGTTTCTCTACACTTTTTACCAATTTATGATGCTCTTGTCATGGTCACTGTCTTTGCAGGTTAACTATGACATTAGTATTGGATATATCACCAAGAATTTCCTTTCTACCTCCATAACTTCTAAAAAGTTGCAATACTCACTTTATTCCCTTCCTTATACCATAGTGTGAACTAAAATTTCCAAGTTTTATTATCCACAAATGGAACTATAAGACTTATAAAAAGTGTAAATTGTAGAATATAAAAATAAAGTTGGATTTTACATGAAATTACAAAATCCAAAATTGTGATGAATACTATCGTTGCTCATATTTACCCAGCACTAATCACAGGATAGCTTGCCTTCACAGTTAAAGTCACTCACCTTCGGGAAAAACCAAATTTTCATACAGAAAAAAACATCACTAGGAAATGAGTCTGTTGCAGGGAGAAACTGAGGAAGATGAGGGAGACACACAGTCACACACATCACATTACTTCACATTTCGAGGAACTACACTTATCACATTCCCATGTTTCAAATGCAAAGAGAAAGAAATAAAATATGTAAGGACAATGAACTCTTTTATTAATGAGTGAAACTTTGTGACTGTGCCTAACCCGGAAGGGAACGGTGTGATTGGTATGTAGGTATGTAAGGATATTGATTTCTTTAATTTTTACCTCCTAGAAATTAAAAGGAAAATTAAGAGGCTACATTTTTAAAATTCATTAATATATGTTATGCTTTTTCTTCATGTCTCCTTGTTTTTTAACATAATGATCGCTTGAATTTTTTGTATTGAATTGTATGAGTTTGATTTATTGTATCGTGTTTCATGTATTTTGTCAGCCATAACATAAGGCAACATATTCATAGCATACAGACTCTCAGAGGAGACCATGAGATCATGGCTGAAAGAGGGATAAAGTTAGTCAAACAATTACGGTCGCTGGGTGCCAGACACCCAGATCTGCCACAAATGTCTCTTTTTACATCAGCAAAGAAACTCAACGTAATATTATGTTCAAAAAACTGAAAACCACTAAAATCTCAACTACTAGACATATGGAATTGATGTGGATGAAATACGAAATAAAGCACTTTTACATCCCTTTGGGTGATAAACACCCAGTAAATGGTTAAACTTACCAGGTAATCCTCCAATGTAAAGTGGACTATGGGTGTTGGTTTCTGTCAGATTCCCATTCCCAGAGAGTCCATACTGAACATCTTGGTGGTCCACCCTCAATGTAAGTTCATTGTTTACATAGCGTGCTTTCACTTTATGCCATCGGTCGTCACAAAGTTGCATTGGAGAAGATGGAGGTAATCCTTGTTCCACTCGGAATGGGCGTCTGTCACCCATGTCTCCAGACATCAGAACCTGAAAGTAATTATGAGATTTATGACAAAATCTGAATAACTGTTGAGAAACTTGATGGCACTCACCAGTATGATGCATGATGTCAGGGAAAGAAAGGTACAAATGATAAATAGAAATGGGCCATTCCAAAATTTACAATGGTACCTATATTTGTAATTTACAGCCACACCTGAAAATTACTGTAATTCTCAGTAATTTTCAGGAAACATGACCTGCACTTGAGATATTTTTCATATAGATATATTCCAAAAACATATATCTTTACACCAAGTCTACATATATTTCATACAGGCTTAATTATAAATTAAGATACAGACAATCCATTTTTGGAATATTTTTACTTGTGGGGCTATTGTTTTAATGGTTTTAATGAAGACATCAAGTGTGATGTGCTCTTTCCGTAATGCATTCCTCTTCATAAAAACTAGACGAGGAGTTTTCTTTCGTCAACAGTTAATGCGAGCATTGTTGTCACCGGCAGTTATTTATTGCCTGAAATTTTCATTGGCAGTGAAAATGCACCTTTGTCATTACCATTGTTTTGGGAAGTATATCAAAATATATCAGTTTTGACCAGCATTCCCTATACCACCCAACATGTGGCTATCTGCTTTGCATCCAGCAATCACAAAACGATATTTAAAAATATCAATCATAAATCTCTTCACCAAACCAAGAGCCTTAACCACTTCCCTGACGAATTAATTTGTGGTATGTGGTCCAAGAAACATCACATTTTTCATTAAAATTCTTTATATCTACTTTAAAGATGAGTCGATTCCATATGTCGCTTCTCGATTCCACCGATTCTCAGGCCTAAGCTGGGTTTACACGTAGCAGTTGACTGATATGACAGTCATTCAATTCATGATACCTCGCTGCTGTTACCGCCGCGAAGTGTCCACACCAACTTCTGCGACTATCGCAGCGTATCGCCAGCGGTCAATGCTTCAAAATGGCTACTATTGTGTAGGGAAGGCGATGAGCTCGAATCCTCTTTAAACCTAGAATACCTCATTAAACCACAATGGTGATTATCCTCATATTCTAAGAGATGCCAAAAGATCATTCCAGTTAACAAGGATAAAGGTGAACCAGACATTATAAATAACTAACACCATGTCTATAATCCCACTCTTAGGCAAATATTGGGATGTTTACAGAAAAACGCACTTCATGCTATGACAAAAAAAATAATGACGCCACTGAGGATTGAACCACAATCCTTGCCATTACTATGCCAATATGCACACCACTACACCAATCAATATTTATCCTACTTGTGAAATTTTTGAGGATACAAACAACCTAGATGTATACATTTTTACTGGCAAAGATTTATTGAATACTTGAGTAAACATTTGCTATCTCTCCACCAGCTTGGCTTCCTAGAGGACACATTGATAGATGGAACTGGCTTTGTGTGAATGTTTTGTCCATATAGTCCAAGAAATTAACTAGGTAATTGGTTTTGAGTCATATACGTCGAGCTTTTGATGCTGTGGACCATAAAAATGACTGGCTACTTAGCAATGAATTTAAATAACCACTAAACACTTGGAAATATCTTTTCAGCAACGCATGGAAAGTTTGATTGAGACTTCCTTATTCCGGAGCCAAGTATGCTCTCAAAATGACACATAGGTGCCCTTCACTGAGGTATCCCAAACTGCAGACAACCTCAAGAATTTCTTAATGAAAGTTCTCAGTGACTAGAGATATTGTATAAAGTTGTTGCTGTTGTAAGGGACAACGGAACAGACATAACCGCAGCTCTGAACAGATCACAGTTTGAAGCAATACCATGCGTAGCTCATACGCTGCAACTGGTCATTAACGATGGCTTGATGAACAACCAAAAAATTATGACTCTGCTGAAGGAAACAAAGAAACTTGTGGGAAGTTTCTAACATTCAGCAAAAAACTCCAAGATGTTAAAAACCTGTCAAACACAGCTAAGATTGCTACAGCATAGGATGATACAGGATGAACCAAACTGCTGGAACAGCTCTTTCTACATGCTCCGAAGAGTAATTGTCAAAAAGAGGCGATAATTTTAGTTGCGAGTAAGAGCGACATCAAACTTTCTGTGAACATGGTTGCTGATGATTGGAAAACAAAGCAATTTGCTGTGAGCATTCTTGAGATTTTTGAGCAAGCAACTCTTCAAGTGAGCAAATCATCTTCAAGTATTTCTGAGGTAGGTTTATTATAAATTACTATTGCTAAATATCCCTTACCAATGTTTTTATAAAATTTATGTTCTTAATCTTTTGATGCAAATAAAATAATATTAATCAGATTCGTTGATTTATATAGCCTAGTACTTCTCTACAGTGTAACTTAACCTAACTGCCATACCAACATATTTATTTGTGAGCATTACAATTTTCATACACTTTTTAATAAATCTGAACATCGTTAAGTCTGTTATAATATGAAATCTACACAATATAATATATATTATTATTATATTAGTTACAATATGTATTTACAAAGACCAGGAAATTTTTTTACAATTTTCCTCAGGTTATTCCACTTATAAACACAGTAAAAAATGTTGTGGAGATCACGGATTTCCTAGGTTCTGGACTTCTAGGAGTGAAGAACGATTTAAAATCATCCCTGAAACCCTGATGTGGAAGCAAATCCAACGTATGCTCGTGCAACGATATTGGATCCTCGGTTCAAGCGACACCTTTTCAAAACACTACTGCTTTTGAAACTGCAAAGGTAAAAATAATTGTAGAAATGGTGGCTTTGACACAGACTGATTCAATCTCATTTGATGACTCAGCGGTTGAAACTGCAACCTCCACCTCAGACACCTCTTGTGATAAGGCAAGTAAGGGGTTGTGGTCCTACTATAAAGACTATTTTGGCAAAAGAATCGAGCATGTTGATGAAAGTGCTTCTTCTAGTGAAAATGAACTGCTGCAGTACCTTGGGAAAAGTACTTAGATCCAAAAGATGGTGAAAAAGTTTCCCATTATTGGGCAAGCAGTGTATTTATGTGACTTAAAAATGTAGCATTTAACCCTCCACCGGGCTACTTGTTTTTTGTATACACCGTCGGGCTACTGGGACGATTTCGTCTCGGGCCATTTTTAACCTAACTATAGACGACCGAAAATTCTGAAAAAATTCAGGGAATAAGTTCTAGGCTTTTTCTAGATGTCCCCGCCGGTTGTGTTCAAAAATATTTGAACACTGTCCCAATATAAATTTTTGAACATGAAAAAATTAAGATTTACTAAAAAATTCATATCTTGGGCCCTAATTGATATTAAGAAAAAATATTTTGGGGATTTTCTCTTCATATATAAGCCTTTGAAAAGCACTAACTCAGTTTTGGTCCCGTTACAAAAAACATATTTATTTGAACACCTGAACATGGACAATTTATTGAGCAGGAAAATCTGATGAAATTCGAGTATTAACGGAAAAATAATGCTTTTATTTATAAAAATACAATGTTTTATTATTGAAAAATAGTTTTTAAGTAAATATACTGTCTCAAGACTCTCAATTCCCAACACAATTCAAGTACATGTTTACGCAATGATCATCACATGCAGCTTTTTTGCAATAGGAACAGCAATAGATGGTTTTTTTCCTCTTGTCAAAGGACAAACGCTGCAATAATGCCTTTTATCTTCCGGGAATTTTATAACTATATTATCCCGCGGTGTTAGTTGGATATAGTTGAAAAATGCCATTTGGGACCAAAAAATGAAGTTTGTTTACTTACCTCAAAATCGTGTTTTCTGTATACACCGCCGGGCTACTGGGACGATATCGTCCAAGCATCAACTTTAACCGCGTCTACTGTGCGACAGCTGCGCGTGCACTGACCGGTGTCGGTTGGGTTCGTCTTCGTTTAGGCTAAAGTTTTTTTAGGGGACGATACCCGGGTCCCCCCACTCCTCCTCTTCGAGATACAACAATGTGGCCGAGCACGAATGGATGATATCGTCCCAGTAGCCCGGCGGAGGGTTAAGTATCTGTGTATTCCTCCTTGCACCGTATTTAGTGAAAGACTATTCAGTACAGCAGGGAATATTTGTCATGCAAAACAAAACAGACTCGATCCTGAGCGAGTAAAGATGCTTGTTTTCTTGAACCAAAACGTTGATTAGATCTAAGGCATAGGTAGACTTTTTTAAATACTTCCAAATCATTGATGAAAACATATTGCTTTCATTTTGCAATAATTGTTTTCTTGTTCTTTTAGAACATCAAAAATCACATTTTCACCTAATTTTAATACTTAATTGTTTTAAGTTTGTATTTTTTATGGTGCACATCCTTAAACAAATCACTTTGGTGGTTAAATTATAATATGCTAATTTAATAAATAATTTTTTGTTTTGTTAAACATCAGAACAACCTAAGTAATGTTGGATAGAGTAATCAAACTTTAATTCCATTTTGAACTGTAAATTATTAAGTTAACTATTTATGTCTGAAACAATTAAAGTGTTTATTCCAAAACAGCAAAATGAAGTTGTAACTTGAATGCAGGTAGATTGCCATTTCATGGGTCCCATTAATATTTCATAGTGTTAACGTGCTAACACTGTTAAACTGTATCATATTTTCTCTACAATATTCATTGTCAGTAACTGTATCTTTCAAATTTCTTTTTCATCTTTTAAAGGTCTTTAATTTGATGAAGTTGTACAGCTGTAACCTAAAATACAAATCAATAATTTTATTACACTTGGAAATTTTGTTTTTCTAATTCTAAAAAAAATAGTTATGTATTGTTCTGTGGCAATTCGTAATTCATATGTAAAACATTTAATTCATATATTTTAGTTATCAAATCATATTTATCTTAGTGATTTTGGGTGCGAGCTATCAATTTGTACTTTTTATGTACCTCAACAAGCTGAGGATATAGTTGCTGTTTGTTAACCCTTTCACTGCGGCATGACGTCCTATCACGTCATGGTTGCCTATACCCACTGGCTGATGACGTCCTATCACGTCATGGGTACCGTTAAGCTTTCTTCTTTCGCAGAGGGCGCGCCCCTCCGTCTAGCGACCTTGTAGTGGTCTCCCGTCCTTCAGAACAGCTCATACAGTCGTACCCTGAAGACCGTTTGGATCTACGCCTATTTTCTGCATCGGTAAAATTTTTTCTTTGAACTCAAGGCAAGCGTGTTTTTCGTAATGCAATAACTCTCGCACACACTATTTTGTGAATATGTATTTCTTTTCGTACTATTTATTAGTTTTGTTTTTTCAGTCCTTTTCTTTTTATAAATTTTTCGGGAGAAAAAATTGTTGTATTTTGGTGAAAACGTATGTTTATTTGTTTATTAGTGTATATTTTATCAGTTATTTTTCGTCAAAAATAGGCTTTCGTTTATCTTACGCAATAAATTATCAGTTATTTTGTCTGACATTTAATGAAATTTTATATTTTTATATATAATTTTGATTTATATGATCAGGTTAGTTTAGGATATCATCGCTTAAAAGAGTTAACGTTCTTCTTCTTATAATGTTTTAAAGCATTATTTTCCCGGCTTTCACCGACAGCGAGAGGAATTTTCCAATCGTGAGTTGATCTCTGTGGAAACTTAGCATCCGGTGAGCAGTCGTTCTTTTACTTATCAAAGTAAGTATCATTTGCTATTTCATGATACAATTTGTAGTTAAATTTTACCATTTGTGCATGTTATTTATTTAAACTGTCCTTTATTTTAGTCTGTCTCCTACTGCAACTCTACTCAACATCTATCTTCCTCAGTCTTCTTGGGAGAAGGAAGCAAGTTTCAAGGTATTTAGTATTTATTATCTTCACAAATTCATTATTTATAACTAAACACATGCAAAGCATCCATTAAATAACATAGCATTTTTAATTAGCTATTATTTAGGTCAGTTTTAATTTGAACTATCGAAGAACAATTATATCCTTATATGCATCATTTTCCGAGCTCCAGTGGTGTAAATTTTTTTCGCACCTTCTCCTTTAATAATTGTTGAGTCTTCCATCTCAGAGTATTCCAACAACGCTATCTTTCAAGAGTCAATCGAGTTCGGCATCTATTCCATTTCATTTATAGTGAAGACGATACATTTTTACCTCTGAATGTCGAGTACCCGCAAAGCTATACTTCTGTACAAACGACGAAGATAAAGAGTAAAATATTCATAGTATACGGTCGCGGAATGTCATTGTACGTACCCAGTATTTCTCCCTTATGCTCGAAATGATCTCATTTTTGAGAGTTTCTCGCTCAACAGAATGGTTTTTCAAGGGACTCTTCTAATGACATTTGATGAAAGGACAGTTAAAGCATTCAACATAGAGTGATTATATTTTTACGCGTCTCGGTATTCTGCCTCTTTCGTGAATTAAGAGGAAGATAAAAATACATTTGAAATTTGAACCTGAGAAAGTATTTACAAAATTTTCTAAATAGATCCGTCACGAATGCCGTTCGTTTTTTCCCACAGAGATAAATTTAAAACTTTACGATGCGGGATGGAAAGTTAACAAGTTAGAGCATAATCAATATTTCTAGGTAGCAACATCTAAAATGTATGTACAAAAGTCCAAAGAACCATTAGTGCAAGGCCTGAGACGAGGAAAGAACGAGAAAAATTAAAGAAGTTGGATAAACCCTGTGAAAAGCACGTGTTCCCTTGCCTTTTGGTTTAACCTCTACCGACCTGGGCAAGGGCTCTGCGACGTACAGGGTTTTTCCAACCCCTCTCCCAAATCTCTTTTTTCTTTCTTCCGCGGCAGGCTCTCAGACCACACCAAAAGTGAGCCACTCTGCTTTTTGACCAGCACCGTGCCGCCGAAACAATAAAATATGGTATTCCCGAAAGGGACGAATTGAGCTGGGTACATGGAAACGGCGGCTCATTGTTTCCTCGTTTCTTTATGTCGCTGAGGGAGCGCCTTTCCGGAGGGGTTGGGAGATAGGGGTCAGGATTAGATAGCCACGTGCGGGTGGCAGGTAGTCCTCAGGAATGGAAAGGTTCTCTGCTAGAGACCATCGGCGTAACTTGGCTGCGGGGATTTCCCCTCCCCCTCTCCGAAGTGGTCACCGATGTTTGGCATGCGCGACTCTCGCACTCCTTTTTCCCACTTTCTTGCCCCCCTCTTTTCTCTTTGCCATCCCCTCGGGCACTTCCAACAACCCTAAGTGAAGGCGAGTCACGGGACAACAGGCAGGAAAACCCTCACCGCCCACTGAGGCCACCACAGCCGCTTGGGATGACTCGAACTTACTATCCACCCTCCTTTATTCTTTACATATCTCTGTTATTCTTTACATATTCACTCTACCCTTCAAAGTTAAAAAAATCCCCTTGCCCTGCCACGCATTTTACGGTGAAATGAGGTAAGGGTGTAATTTTCAACCTCTGATAGGTATACTTATCTATACAATGATATTTTCCGCTTCAATATGCCCACATATCGCGATAAGCACCGTGTCTTCATTACATAATACATTTGAAGAAATCATAAAATAAATTTTATAATGGGTTTGTCAGGAATTAGCGACGTTAGCTCGATCTAACACTTTCATGTATTCTTTATTGGTACTTGGAATTATAATCCTCCATCTTCACCGTTCTATAATTTTTTGCTTAAAATTTTATGCAGATGATTCGACGAAGGACGAAGAGGAAGGCGGATTCTGATGAAGAAGTCCAGTCACTTCCCCCGTCCTCTTCACTGGAGGACCCCCAGCCTTCCACTTCGAGGCAGGATCCACAGCCTCTAACACTTCCCTCCGAAATCTCTGCCTATTCCAGGCGAGAGTACACGGAGGAGGAGATAGCGGATCTTTTGGAGGGAAGTGAGGAGGAGCTGGAGAGCTCGGATTTCTCCGGGGATTCCGAATATGGCGACAGTGCTGAGGACAGCGATGAGGAACAACAACCACAGTCAGGGTATTCGGATACGTCACTGTTGTCTCCTTCTACGCCCGATCCCAGACACCCTGACCACGGCTCTTCTCCTTCTACTCCCGAACCCATTGTCCCTTCTGCCAATCCTTCCTTACCACGTCGCATAACATGGTCCCGGAGTTCAGTACCCCCACAAAATTTCTTATTCAATGAAAACCCGGGCCTCATCACCTCGAGGGAACCTATCGACTTCTTCCGCCTCCTCTTTCCCGATTCTCTCGTTCACACAGTAGTTGATCAGACGAATGCGTTCGCTGATCATCTTATGCAGACGAATGTGTCTCCGAAAGCAAGGATAGGGAAGTGGAAACAATTGACCTATGAAGAGTTTTTAACCTTCATAGGTTAATTGTTCCACATGGGAACTATTCCTCTAAGCAGAATATCAGATTACTGGAGTACTGATATTTTGTTTAACATGCCTTGCTTTCGGAAATGCATGAGTCGTGATCGATTCCTTTCCATCCTGCAAGCTCTCCACTTTTCACCTAACCCCAATCCTGATGACCCTCCACCAAGTGATACCCTTTATAAAGTCTGACCACTATTAAATTCCTTCCATTCTATAATGGACTCCCTGGTTATTCCTTCCCGTAATCTTTGCATTGACGAGTCTATGCTTCTTTGGAGGGGGAGGTTGCGATTCCGTATTTATATGAAATCCAAGAAGCATAAGTATGAATCAAGCTGTACATGCTGACCGAGACTTCCGGGCTTGTTCTGCGATTCCTTGTGTATGCTGGTGCAGGAGATTCTGAACTTGGAGGGCGTGGACATGTTGATAACGTTGTCCATAAATTAATGGATGGTCATTTAGATAAGGGCCATTCGTTGTTTATGGACAACTATTACACAAGTGTCAATTTGATCCACACTCTGCTTGAGAGGAAAACGCATTGCACAGGAACTCTCAGATCAAACCGGAAAGAAAACCCGTCCGAAGTGGTAAAGGCTAAATTAAGGCGGGGTGAAGTTGTGGATGCCTATACTAATGATGGAGTTTGTGTCTTCAAATGGAAGGATAAAAGAGACGTTCTGATGATCAGTTCCGAATTCAGAAGTTGTATGGTTGACATGCCTTCTCGAAGAGGAGATGGGGTTGTTTCCAAGCCAGAGGCCGTTGTTAGGTACAACGAGTCGATGGGAGGAATCGACCACTTTGATCAAATGATGGCATACTATCCTATTGAGAGGAAAACCCTTAAGTGGTATAAAAAGTTAGGCGTTCATATATTTCACCTCATCTTAGTCAATAGCTTTTTCATTTTCCAGAAATACTCGGAAAAAACTCCCATCCTTGATTTCCGAATCTCTGTAATTAAGTCCCTCATTCTTCCGTCCTATGCTACCGATCCCAAACCTGCACTACCTTCCAGACCTTCATTCCATTTCCCGAAAATTATCCTCCTCGAAGGTGGCAAAAAATCCTTCCTCAGATGCAAATACTGTTATTCACAAGGGCGTAGAAGGGAGACGGCGTATGTCTGCCCTGACTGTGAAGGGTCCCCTCGACTATGCCCGGAATGCTTCTTAAGCTACCATAGCAAAAAACGTTGAAATATTCCGACATTTTTTATTTTCATTTTAATTTTCTACATACTGAGGAGATGAATTTATATTTTTAGCAATTATTTATCATTTTATTATCTTTTTTGTTTTGTAAAGAACCAAATATTTCTGTATATTTTAATATGTAAATTAGGGTAGATGAAATTGTAAATTGTATAGAATTAGAGAAATAAAATTCATGGTTTAATAACAGCAAAACTGTATTAGTTTCCTTTATATGTGTTTTCTGATATTAACGTCTGATAATTTTATATGACATATCGCACGCCGTAATTTTACATGGCAATAGCACACCATCGTTTATCCCACCTCTTTCTCTCTCTTTATGTGATGAGGTTTTACTGTCACTTGGCTTGTCACACCTCACTCATTGCCAGTTGACTTCTCACCTAAAATTTCTTCACTCAGTAATGAGTGGTTCCTTCCGTCATGAAAATCCCCTCTCTTTCTTTCCTCTTCACATTCCCGCCCGTCCCACTCGCCATTGGTAACTTTTACGCAAGCCGAATTTACGTCTGTCAATTTCCCAACGATCCTCATTCTTCCGTTTACCTTCCTTTTCAATACCCTTCTCCACCCTTTCCCCAGCCCTAGACTTCTTTGCATCGCGCAATGAGTTCGCTGCAAAACTGCGACACATTTCATTTTGATTGTGTCCAGTATTTGATTTATTTGTTATTAAATTGTTGAATTATGCTTAAATAATTTATTTATATTTCTGTAGAAACCAATATAAAGCCCTAAGTTGCTGTTTTTGGTGTTATATAAATATATATGTTCTGCTCAACTACAGGTAAAAGAATTGCAATTAGTTTCATAATTAGCAGATATTTATGTTGCTCATCGCGTAATGAGAGGCGTTCTAGTTTGAATAAAAAGAAAAACTATCCAAGAATGAGATTGCTAAAAATATTTATCTGCCGAAAGTGAAAAAAATGATATAAAAATAAATTATGCTAAAAGAAGAACCAGCAAGCCGGAGCGAGAATTATCGAAAGTATGCAACCCGCATTGCTTGACTATCCCGGTTGACTGATGACGTCCTATCACGTCAAAAATTAAAAAAAATTTTAAACAAAAATGAAAAGTCCTGTGACACAAAAAACTATGTTATCGGCTTCAGTAGCGTAAAATGCTACATTTTTTTCAAAAAAATAGTTGTCGTCAGGATGTAAAAATAATCGTTGTATATTGTCAGCATTGAAAGTGTTAATAAATATACATTTTGAGCGACTTATTTGTCTTTGTTATTTGATTCCAGTCAATGCTTGAATTTAAATAATCATCGTATGCTACTGGTATATCAATACCCCACCTGTTATTAGGAATAAGAATCGATGGAATCGGAATCAGTTTGAAAGAATCGGAATCGAAAAAAAGTGGAATCGACTCATCCCTAATCATTTTACATACAAAATATCATGTGCAAATAATAGCACTCTGAAACCTTTTTTAAATATTTTTTAAAACTTTAAAATGTCTTGAATTTTACCAATATTTACGCACTATTTGTGCTGTAGACATAATTTCTCTTCATTTTTTTCGAAATAAAAATGCTCTATTTATTTTTACAAGAAAAAATACTAAACAGCTTTTATTTTATGCTGTTAAAATACCTGCACTTTGATGTCCTGCAAAATTATGTCCTCAAACTTTTTTTGCCGTGTGTAAAATCCTGAGACAAGAAGCTACGCCATGAATCAGTTCACAATATGGACAGTGATAGCTTGTTTCCTTTCTAATCTTTCTAATCTTTTTCTAATCATGCATCTCTCTTTCGGTAACATTGGAAACACTTTTTGGTAGGGTTTCATTTCTGTTTGGAGGAATTGCTTCAGACAAATTCAACTGAGAGGCGTCATGGGTGAGTCATTGCAGGTGGCCTATCCAATGGTGGGGTTACAACACTGGGGCGAAACTCACTTATTTGCTGCTCAATCAGCTAAAGACGGAACTCTAAATGCACTTTTCTACCACCAGTGTTACAGTAGAGAACAAAAGGAATCCATACGGAAAATTCTGGCAGGTGAAAAAAATTTTTGTTGTTTTTTTTCATCCCTTTTATGGGGTATGGAGTAATCGGCCAAGTGCTGGTCCAGATGTTCCACACGGTCCACTCCTCCTATTTGGTCAATATAATTCACAAAGACCATTGGTTATCTATTTATTTTCCCTCTCTTCACTACGCTTTCCATGGCACAATTATGCACAGATGACAGCAGTGACACCACCTTCTTGTCTTTCAACCAAATCTCCGTTTTCTTTCCTTTCGAGAGGGCTGCCTCTTCCCTCTTCTTCATTTTTTTTTCTTTTAGCGTAGTTAGTATTCCTCTCCTGGTTTTCATCAGTGTCCCGTAAGTATCTGTGGATCGGTAAACCAACATTTAGGTTAACACAGGAGACTTATAGTAATTGTCTGTGGTCAAGTAATATCCTTCGTCAAGTAGTGGCTTCATCAGTGACATCACAACTAGTGACGATATGGGATTATGGCCGAAGTCCTTATCGAGAACAGCTTTCTTCCCCATTTATATCACTCTCGACCACACATATCCACTCTCTGTCTTGCATAATACAAAAAATTTGATGCCAAAGTGAGTCTGCTGCACTGGCGTTAACTGATTCCATCCCAATCAACCCTTGATAAGTCTCCCATCAATGGTATCATCCCTCTCTGGGGTGTAGAGTGCCTTGAACTTCCCCTCACATTTCTAGTAGACCTTCCATATTTTGTCCAGTTTTGTGTTTGGGTGGGTTTGGGGATCGTAATTGGCATTATAAACACAGTACAGATGCTGTCTTATTTTTACAAATCTCCAGTAAGACATTGTCTGGCCAAAAATGGAGGTGAAAGCATTGATCGCACCGACCAATAATACTCCGTACGTGGCTTTTGCACAATGCTCTGTAATATTACAGGAGCCAAAAACACTCTTAATCTCTGTGATCATGATGCGAAACTACTCCCCTAGTTTCCTGTCTAACCATTCATCAACCCTTCTTAGTTTCTGTACTGACCACGCATTGTTGTCCTAACCGCTTTTGGCCGGCGCCTAGCGGTCGGGAGAAGGTGCACGGTTCTGATTTCAGCTGGGATGAGAACTGATTTGCCTCATGTGGAATTGCCCCATGCCACAAACGCAAGTGGTGGCTTGCTCGGTATTTTCTAGATGCACTCGGACCCACATTATTTTCCAATGAGGCACTAGCGTAACGATTTCTTTCACTTGCTATACACACAATGAGTTCATCATCAAAAAAGTTCAAAATATTTCAAAGCACCTCACTTGAGGTCCAGAGAGAAGTTCTGTGAGGAATTCCCTTCAAATGAAAACCTTGGTGGTGCTGGAGGAGGATTCGATACAGACATTTCATCCCATGATCCTACTTGGATATTCCGAGTCCGAGCTTATTTCCCCGGAAAGGGTTGAGTCAGAACCGGAGTCTTCAACGTCCACTTCCACCGAGTCAAAGCAGGTGAAATATGATTCTTCCCCAAAATCCATCGCTGAAATCTCCCACACTATTTGACGAAAATGGATATTCCTGCAGAATAGGCCACTGCGACTACCAAGATATTTGAAAACGTGGAATTCGGGCCAAAAAGGGAGAATGATGTGTGCGCTTTGAAAATCAATGAGAAAATGAGGGGGACGCAGTGCCACCTGATGGGCATAGAACATAGACATAGGACAGGATATGGACACAGGACATGGACATAGGATGGGCATAGGATATGGACAGACTTTGCTGATATATACGAACATTGTCCCTTTCCTTTGAACCCTCTAGCTTCTGAACATCACAAGTAGAATCACAGGTACCAAAAACATCTGGACCACATTCACGTTGATCAACAAAGATGCCGCAACAAGAAACAGACTTCGCACCTAGGCGTGAAGTCTGCCCCTTGGCATGGCGCAGCTTTGGGTATCACCATCCTTGCCTGTCAAAAAAACTTCTGTTGCCCCTTTTCTTCAATCCTAGGGGAAAAGGGACATACGAATGCGACTGCGACCATTTGTATCCTTCCGTTGACAGTAAATTTACATGGGAGAAGTTTCCAGTGCACGTGATAGATAGCAGCAAGAAGACACATGACAATGCGCCAGGAGAAATCCTTTCCAAACATTGCCAATACTATTAGGGTTACTAGTCATCAAAAAGATTGCAATTAGATTGTATAAACATAGTAATAAGTGAAAATAAACTTGCTGCAATGAGGTGTTATTAAGGAATGAAAAAGGAATTGAAGAAGCTGTGGATAAAATTAGTTTTGAAACAGTTACAAGCAGTTTCATACCTTTGCAATCACTGAAAAATATCGGGAAAATACCGTTAAGTATATAACCATCATATCTCCTTTTGAGTAACGCACGCTTGGCTAGAGTGAGCTACATGTTCCAGGGGCGGAAGAAAAACGAACTACTAGCAGTTGTCGAGAATATTCGGGCGTGAGGAGAAAGATACCTACTAAAGATTCTGATAAAGATGGCAAGTCTGCTATAGAGATACCCCTGACTTCGGCTGGTTCTGGAAAAGGAGACCCTAGATGCCTTATTCTGGTTCTCATCAGGGCCGGACAATCACAGAGAATGTGTGATGTTGTTTCATCCTCTTCTTCGCACCATCTGTATCTGGCAGAGTCCACCAGCTTCAGAAGATGTAGGTGCCTCATGACCTGATAATGTCCTGTTAGGAGGCCCACTATCGTGCATAGTTGACTTCGGTTTAGCAAAATGAGTCTTTTGGCTAGACCCGCTTTGGGTCCCTCAATCAGGAGCTTGGCTTGCCTGAGCCCCTGTGTTTTCTTCCAGATCTCAGAGTGTTGGGCAAGGCCCCATCTCCTGATTTCTGTTATCCCTATTGACTCTGCAATTGGGACATAAGGCTCAGGTCCTGTTGATGTCTGGTTTCAGCCTTCTTTGGCGAGTTGATCTGCTATTTCGTTTCCGGTTATACCCTCATGTTGCTTACTCTGCCTGACTTGCTTACATGTGACATTTTCCTTAATTATAGCTTTGTATACAAGTTTGAATTGGAAATAGTGAGGAACTAGTTCTTACCCTGAGAATCAATGTCAAGCAGGTTGTGTCCCAGAATTAAATTTTTTTTAAGGTTACAAAAATAAGAGGGGTCGAAATGTTCCACCCTTTCCAAGTGAAAAAAATACGTCTTATATTCAAGCCAATACAGAACCTAACTTGCCAATGGTGAATGTATTCCACTAGCAAGACCAAATTTCTTCGTTTAACACAATTTTTGATGCTTAAGTGAGTTCCTAATACCTTACCCTTGAGTTTTAAAAACTTTTAAATTGAAATATATTAAGAGAAGTTTTAACATTTTCAACAGCTATTTCAATTTAGTGATGTTTTAAATTCTCTCCATAAATGAAAGATATGCACATTTGTAGAAGAGGAAGCACTTGTTGCTAATCCTTAACTCCAAACACCACTATTATAATTTTCAACAATGATGTGGATTTGTCCATTCCAGTTACCACTCATTACTTTTTACATGAATTCTAATGACTTCAGAGTGTTTTGCATTGCACCATTGCATTTAACATGACAGTTTTTGTGACAATTCTCCAGAGTTAAGCAGGGTATACCTGTATAGGGGGGAAAACTGTACTGTTTGCAAGGTAGCCCACCAAGGAAGGTGTAGCACCCTCCTTGGTTAGCAATATTAAAAAAAACTTAAATGAAACTTACTTTTTTTGAGAAAGGACTGAATTCAAATGTGAAGGATCACTGATAAATAGGCTCAATAGTATTCATATAACACTCCTATTCTGAGAACTGCTTCAATGAAAAATTGTTATGCTACGTTTTTCTATTTTTGGTCCTTATACTCATTGTCAGTCTTTTATATGAAGGCGAGCTTAGGATTTTTAGTATCCACTCTACAAAAAACTACAAAACAAGTGATTAAAATCTCATTTGAAATTGACGTATCTGGTTTACTTCTGCATTATATTTGTTTTAGTCTAATTCACACCATAAAGCCACTGACTGACTCCTTTAATACTCACTTAACAGCCTTGTTTTACAATTGACTTACAGTGCATCTCCTTTACCAATGCTCTCCAGGTCTTTTTCTTCTTATTGACTGGATACTGTATAATTATTGATACAAATGACAATTAGGACTTTCAACTTCTAGGTAGCATTTTATGACTAAGATGACAATGTGGATCAGTTTGGCTGGTGTGGTACTAGAGGGGGATTTTTTGACCCAGTGTCCAAAAAGTTTAATGACATGACTGCTTAAATTGATCTGGTGGTTAGTATATTGCTACCCAAGTTTTAATACAATTGTTCATAGATGTGAGGGAACAAAGGAAATTTAACAAACTATGTGCTACCAAATGAAATACTGAAACTCAAACACTCTTCCCAGGCACTTCCCTTAAAAAAACACTGCATCTTCCATTCCTTTAAGTGTCCTTCTCAGATGCCCTTAGCTTCCTTTCCTTTTCCAGTTACCCCATATCCTATAGTTGGCTTTTGGTATATTCTGTTGTAGGCTGTAGTTGGTGTACGTTGAACCTTCACCAAACCTCAAATAGTCCTACACAACAACCCTGTTACGTGAGGATAAAAAAATGCTCTTTTCCCGTTAGTTTTCCCACTCTGCCTAGCCCTGACTGCCCTGCACTATCACCCTCCTTCCTCATCCCCTTCTCAAGTCAGCTACCCCATTTTTCAATAAATTTCTCAGTGTATGTATAGATGGTTGTAGCTAATGGCAGTCTTAAATAGAGTCTGGAAAAGTATGAAGTTAATTATTCAAAATAGATACCATTCATTTACACAAAGTCATGCCTAATAAATCAAATTTAAGTATATTTTAGTTATTTATGGTAGAATACCAGAAATAAATACTTAATAGGGAGAGCATATTTAGCACACTGTATCGATGCTGCCTCAAGAGGTAGAAGAGAGATATGAACCCCTCGGATGGCTAAAATAGGATGCATGAAAATTTGTATTCATTTGTGGCTCTTCCACAGAAGTCGCCATTTATAAATTTATAGATGCTGTTCTTAAGGGTCTCGACCATCATCTCAATACTATGGGCATTTTCTATGACCTGACTAAGGCTTTCGATTCAGTCAACTTTGAGATTTGTTTCAAGAAAATTCATCTCTATGGAATAACAGGTATTGCAAATAATCGGATTAGATCTTTTCTGTCAAAAAGAATACAAGCAGTTACTATCACAAGTGATAATATGATAAAATATACTTCATCTTACCAGGAGGTAGTAAAGGGTGTTCCTCAAGGCTCCATTCTTGGGCCCTTGCTGTTTTTACTTTATATTAATGACCTTCCATCATCCTTGAATGGAAATGTCTTCATGTATACTGATGATAAAAATCATCTTTTAAAACAAAACGGTGATATTGCAGCTGTTGCTCAAAACGCTATCTATGACATGGAGAATTGGTGCTCTGCTAACAAAGTGAATATAAGAAAAACCAAGTCTTCAAATATCTTTTTCCATCCTGCACAAAAAATAATTAACTACTGCCCTTATATTAAATTTGTAGATTGTAGTCTTAGGCGGGTAAATGACACCAAGTTCCTGGGTTTTATTATTAGTGAAAACCTCGACTGGGATTCTCACATAAATTATATATCATCTTCTGTTGCCTCCAGCTGTTATTTAATAGGAAGAATGATTCAGCTAACAAATGTTCAAACAGCTATAAAAATTTACTCTGCTTATATTTGTAGTGGACTTAAGTATGGCATATTGACCTGGGGTCTCTCCCCTAAGGCAGTCCGTATTTCTACATTACAAAAATGGGCCGTTAGACTCATTTGCAATGCTAGAACACAAGCCAGCTGTAGTAATTTGTTTAAACAATTACAGATCCTTCCACTGTCCTGCATTTCTGTGCAGTGGTGTCGAATGGAGAATATGAATCCAAGTTGACCCTAGTTACAAATCATGACATTCACGGCCACCTCACTAGGAGCAGAATTGACTATGCAGTGAGACAACATAACCTCTCTATCTTCAGTACTGGCCCCATCTCTATGAGCAGCAGAATTTACAATAAATTGCCAACATCTTTGAAAGATGAGAAGGTACCAGGAAAGTTCAAAACAAATTTAAAGCAGTTCCTATTGGGTAAATGTTTTTATTCCATTGATGAATATTTCAATTCATGAATTGATGCAATTTTTTTGTAATTTTATTGTGATACTTCTGTAATATGTGAATATTTTTAGTATTTTTATTTCCACTATATGTTGACGGGTCCTCAATATGTAAATACATATCCTCTGTGACCAATAAAAATTATTATTTTTTTGTTACTTCTGTAACTTTCCCCTCCCTTGTCCCCGGCAAACATCAGGTTTTGTTGCCGTCATAATGGCCGAGAACTCGAGAGAGTTCCGGTGCAGAGTTCGTAGCAACTTCCAAAACCCATTTGATCAGTGGCTATGCTGCGTTCGGGTCGTGCGCACGAAGCAGACGGAGCGACCCCAAGAGGATGGCCTTCAGCATGTGGGCTGCAAGTGATTCTGCCTGTGCCACGCAAGCAGGAATACACTTGATGCTCTGTATCAGCAAGCCCTTGATTCCACCAAGCACACCTATGACTAGGACTACTAGTTTTACAGAGTGTCCCGGGTACATCTGCCGAAGTTCGAACAGCAGTTCTTGATATTTCATCCCTTTTTCGGCCTCTTTTGCGTCCAAGTTCGTATCAGCCGGTGCCGAAAACTCAATTACGAACATGGAACGCGACAGGCGGTCGAGGAGAACAATGTCAGGCTTGTTCGGACGGCTGGCCCGAGGGCGGCCAGAGGACAAAAACGGAGGGCGGCTGGCCCGATGTCAAGACGAAGCACGTTCTCCAGAGTGGTACCAGGCATTGGATGCAGGACACAACCTCTGGGTGGACTTTCATCAACTTCAGCATGGCGATGAGAAGCTCATGTGAAGTGGTGTCAAAAGCCTTGCGACAGTCCACCCAGGCCATTGATAGGTTTCGCTTATGTCGGGCGGCATCCTGACATGTGCACCTGTCAATGAGCAGGTTGACTTGCATCCCGCGATTCCTCGTTTGCACCCCCTTTGCTCGTACAACTCCTCCCACACATGCTGGATCTGCTGGAGGATAAGGTCGCTCAAGATCATGGCGAACACCTTGTATACAGCGGTTAGACAGGTTATAGGGCTATAGTTCTTCAGATTGGACAAGTCTCCCTTTTTCGGAATGAGAACCGTGTGTCCCTCAGTCAGCCAAGGTGGAAATGGTTCTCTACCTGTGATGAGGGACATGAAGATTCTGGCCAGATGATTATGGGTGGAAGTGAACTTCTTCCACCAGAAGCTATTCACGACATCCATACCTCGAGCCGCGCAATTCTTCTTGCCAGAAAATGCGTGCTTCACATCACTTTCCGTGACTGAAAGGGGTCCATCCACATTGTGTAGGTGGCGGTCGCAGAACTCTTTAAAGAGTGCGATGGCCGGAGTGTCTTCATTGAATGGCTTCGACGTTTCGTAGATATCCTTCCAGAAACGCAGAAACATCCATGCATGGGCTTATCAGTACGTGCCTTGAGCAAGGTCTTCTGCTCAGCCTTTTTGACCTTGAGCTTTAAGACGTCTGCCCTCAGTGACATGATTGACGTGCTACTGTCGTTACCGTCGGATGACAGGTCAATGTCCAGACCAATCAATTTCGTCTGCTGCCCTCTTCGCCGCCTGGAAGAGGAACGCCGGCACCTTCGTGCTCCCTTACGAGAGTGAGCAGGGGGATTATTATTGTTATTATTATTGTCATTACTATGGTAGCATTCCCCTCTGAGTCCTCGGCAAGTGTCTGGTTTCATTGCCATCATAATGGCCGAGGACTCGAAAGAGGTTTGCCAGTTATCGCAGTCACGTCCGACGCTCATCGGATTTGTGATTACGCTGCCGTTGAGTCGTGTGTACGGAGTAGATGGAGGGTCCCAAGTAATACGGCCTTCTACATGCGAGTTGCAAGTGACTCCGTCTGTGCCATGCAGGACAGAATGTACTAGATGTTCTCCAGCAGCGTGCCCTTAACTCCACACTAATTATTTTTTTTTTCATCAACCGCTTTCAGAGTCAGCCTGATCTACTTCCTCTCTACTTGTCGGCGGTACTGATGTTGCAGTGGCTGTCAAAATACCGGTGGAGAGACTGCTTGTGTCGGGGAGGGTGGTCTGGCCGGTGGCGTATTGCTCTGAACATGCAGTTGTTGGGGAGTTTCCTTTTTACGCAGGTGGTTGGCATTGTCGCGCAGATTCTGCTGCGACAGGTGGTTGTGTTCAGGATGCATCGCACACCACAAAGAGTGCATCCTTGCCATATTATTATTAATGGCATTACCCTAAACCCATAAGAGGAATGCTGATTTTAGAATGCATTTTTGAGTAAATACTGCATCTAATGGGCTGGGAAATATGGCAAGTAAACTGGAGAATTTTGAAAGCTATAATTTACATAGGAAAATACATCTGGTCTGGAGAATAAACTGCTAAATGAGAATAAATGAAATGTAATTATAAGAGAAAATGGGCTATGAGAATAAGGGGCAATGACAACACAGTTACACACACAAGAGGTGATAATCATATAGATGATTGAATTGATATATGTATAGAATAAGGATGCCTAAGGTTGTTGGACATATTGAAAAATGAGTGCTGCTCACAAAAATTATGGCCTTACCTTTCCACTGTTCAATTCCAAAGAAAGCGCAGGAGATCCACTAGGCTCGGAAACACTAAGTAGCACACCCGTCAATTCTGATGTTCTGAATTCAAGTTCAAGTTCCAATAATGACCCGACATGAAAATTGGTTTCTGTAAATAGAAAATTGAACAAATACTTAGTAGCAAAAACAGATGCATGCTAATTGTCCAACTGATTGATATATTGTACACGCCTGAATTACACTTAAACTAGATGTATTTACAAAGGTTCACAAGTAAGGGTATGTTGTTACCTTTAATGACAATTATACTTAATTGATGATGGAGAGGTTGAATTTAACTCAATTGCATCCAATTATTATATATATTGTCCGTATATTGTGGGGACTGAATATGCTGAGCATTGTTCTAATGAGTAATTTTAGGCACTATATTTTATGCCATGTGGATGAAATTTGGTACCTGGGTAGAAAAAGGTTGTAAGTTTTGTTGAATGTAAGCAAAATTTTATAAATTTGACTTTTTGACCCCAGAAATAAGGTCCAACCAAAAATCCAAAATTTGCCTTATGGGCTTTCAATGTTAAATTATTCGAAACACAAAAAAGACAGAATTCTTTTTCGAAACTTTCAAATATTAGGTTTTTGGGCACGAAGAACACATTAGAAGAGCTTTCGAGTTCGAAAATGCAACCATGACCCCTGAAAGGGCACAGTCAAGGTAGGTCACAGGAGTGACCAAAAGTGAATCGCCCCTACAAACCAGTCGAATCACAGGTTTAAAATGGTGCCAAGGTAAGATCTTCAGGTCACTCGTCATTCCTTGACCTTAAAGGGTAACTCCGGGGTCAAAGGTCACAGGGGTGCCAAAAATGAATCGAGCCAACAAATGTATCGAATCATAGGTTTAAAAAGGTGCCAAGGTCGATGGTAAGGTCTTCAGATCCCTCTTGTCATCTCTTGACCTTCAAGGGCTACTCTGGGGTGAAGGGTCACGGGGTGACAAAAATGAATCGAGGCCACAAACGAATCGAATCATATGATTAAAAAGGTGCCAAGGTCGATGGTAAGATCTTCAGATCCCTCTTGTCATTCCTTGACCTTAAAGGGTAACTCTGGGGTCAAAGGTCACTGGGGGACAAAAAATGAATCGAGTTGAGAACCTAATAATTGAAAGTTTCGAAAAAGAATTCTGTCTTTTTTGTGTTTCGAATAATTTAACATTGAAAGCCCATAAGGCAAATTTTGGATTTTTGGTTGGACCTTATTTCTGGGGTCAAAAAGTCAAATTTATAAAATTTTGCTTACATTCAACAAAACTTACAACCTTTTTCTACCCAGGTACCAAATTTCATCCATATGGCATAAAATATAGTGCCTAAAATTACAGGTCAAAAATGACACACGGTCAATGGGACAAACAAAATTAATTCGCAACAACGGGACGTGATAATAGTCCAAATAAGTTGTGCTGGAAATTTCTTTTCTTAACTTTGCATTAGTTGGAATCACTCTCAGTGCCCATGGTGATACATGGTTCATTTGTTTTTCTTGTGCTACTGTAATTTTACTGTGCCATTGCGTATGTATTGTAAGGTGGACTGCTCTTACATGTGCACATTTAATTGGCCAATATCAAGTTTCCTTTTACCACCCAACACCTTCAATACAGTGAGAGGAAGGGAAATGGAATAAATAAGTCTTATGAGCTAATATAAGGAATTATTTAGAAACATTTATAAATACACATAAACACTGCTTAACATTAATTCTTACAGCATGATTTCCACTATTACACCATGTGTCAATTGTGTACTTATTCACATAGTATGACCAAATTTCCCCATTTCTGAGGCTTATCTGAGCTTCAAATGACTTTCCCTTGAGTTTTGACTACTGTAAAAATGAAGATACATTTAGTGAAACCATTCAAAGCTTTTGCATCTAGCTATGCCAATTCATTGACTCTTTAAATTCACTCCCTAGATAAAAGATATGTGCAGCCTTGGTGATGGAAGCAACTGTTACAAACTCATAATTTCAAACACCATTATTTTAATGTTCAGCAACGACTTACTTTAGTCCATTCCTGTTATTTCTCAAACACATTCTATTTGCATGAATTCTAAAGACTAAAATATTCTCTTTACAAACTTTGAATGCATAATTAAATTTGCTTACACACATTACAATTCAATACTCTGCGAGTAGACTGACTAGGCTTGTAAAACAAAAGATTACTGAAAATGATATTTAAAAAATCAAACCTGCACACATTCAAAGCTTCGGCAACTTTACACTACAACACAAAACACAATTTCGTTTTACATGACCATTTTTGTGAAGCATCTCTAGAGTTAAGAGGGGTGTATCTGTATGCTGCCAAGTTTATTATACTTTGCCATCTATTTTAACTTTATTAAATCCTCCACTAAAAATGATTAGGCCACAATAGAAAATAGAAAGATACTTACTGTACACAGCATAAGCATCGCCTGGGAAATACGATCCAGTTTCAACAATAGGGAAGCACTGACCCACTCGATGGGGGGTTGCTCGATCACCAACCATATCTCGAGAAATATTGTCCACAGTAAGATCTCGTACACAGCCTTTGAAGTTTTCGACACGAGTTACTTGAGAACGCTGGAAATAAACCAATCCGGTATACAAAGCGTTAAAAATGCTGAGCATTATTAATTTCACTTTCTAATATTTAGGTACCAAACAAAAAATTACCACACTAAACAAATGAAATTAAGAGACCTATTTTGAAACTATGTACAGTAGAACCCTGTTAAGAAGTTTTTCAAGGGTCCGAGGGTTGAAAACTTCTTACAAGGGAAAACTGGTAAAGAGGGAATTTATAAGAGGGAAAGCTGGTAAATATGTATCGGATATTTCCTGATATGTTTAATAATAGAAAGTAAATACAAATTCATCTCACTTTAACAAATAGTTTATTGTCTCAAGGATGGGAGGAAAAGAAAGAATCTAGTGTGGTTTGTTTCATAAAATCTTCTCCTTAAAGCTACAGAAAATGATTCCACTTCATTCAAACTTGTAAGGGTTCTGTCAGGAACACCAGAAACACTGTCGATAAATCCTCGAAACACAGACAGAGCATTCATAGCCTCACAGTAAGTAGGTACCACACTCCCATCTTCAACCTCTTCTTCACTCTCTTGCTCCAGGTGGTCCCCCTCACATAACTCTTCACTTGTCTGCCTAGACCAAAGCATGACACTGTCATCGACTTCAATAAAATCCGTGAAATTCCCATTGAAATAAAAAATTTCTTTAAAACTATGCCATTCATTCTGGACGAAACCTTCTCCCCCCTCTAAGTCAACAACACTTTAACTCTGCACAGATGTACCCTCACCCATTAACGCTTCTGGACCTGTATGGAATGCAGCTTTATGGAAACAATTAGCTATCAATGTAGGACCTATTTGTTCCCAAGATGCAGCTAAATAATGTATATCCTGTAACACTGATAGCTTGAAATTATTCACTGAAGCAGCCATACTAGAACTAGCATGTAAAAGCAGTCTATGGACAAGCCTCTTCCTAAAGTAAGTTTTCAAAACTTTGATTACACCCTGATCCATGGGCTGCAAAACTGCTGTGGAATTCTCAGGGAGAAACTCAACCCTCACATTGCTCAAATACTCAGTGTTTTTCGGGCAGTGAGCAGGACAGTTATCAATGAATAATATTATTTTCCTATTTTTACCCCCCATACTGGAATCAAGAGCCTTAAGATTATCCTCAAAAATGGTACAAGTCATCCAGGCACTTTTATTGTTTCTGTACTTGCAAGGTAAATTTTTGAAATTTTTAAAACATCTGGGCTTCCTGTATTTTCCAATAACTAGTAATGGAAGTTTTTCAGTCCCATCCATATTAGCTCCAACCAGAACTGTCATTCTCTCTTCACTCATTTTTCCTCCATGGCAACTTTCACCTTTGAATGCATAAGTCTTATTAGGGAGAAGATTAGAAAATAAGCCAAGTTCATCAGCATTGAAAACATCACAAGGTTTGTATTCTTCAAGAAGAGGATGCAAAACAGTTCTTTTCCATTCCTCAACTTCTAATGTATTCCCACTCTTAGATTCTCCACAGATAGTTTTATAAGCTAACCCAGTTCTATTTTTAAATCTATCCAGCCACCCATTTGAAGGATTAAAATCCACACCTAGTCTATCCGCTATTTCAACTGCCTTCTCCTTCAGCACGGTACCATTCACCGGTATATTCCAAGAGGAAGTTTTCTTAAACCATACTAATAGCATTTTCTCCACTTCTTCATACTTGCCTAACCGCTTCCTCTTAGTTTTACAGGATGTCTCGCCTAATCGAGATTTTAGTTGAGTCTTTTTTGACATTATGCCATTAAGTGTCGTGATAGGCATGTTGAGCTGTTTCGCCAGTTCTACTCTGGTCCTGGTAGGATTGGATTCCACTTCTCTGATCACTTTAAATTTTTCTTGCAAAGACAAGGCTTTTCTTTTTATCACTTTTTGACTCATGTCGTCAATCGTAGACCTTTTTCATTCAAATGGGCGTTAAGCCTCTCTTCAACTGACTGCAATCGGAAGAGAAAATTTTACGTTAATACATTATCGTTTAAATCGTTTGTTTGACCAAACTCCTTTTAAAAAATAGCCTTCTCGAAATAGTGGAAACAAACAACCCTAACCATGCACTAAAGAGTGATGGTTTCTTTAGCATGTGACGCAACTCACCTCAAGTCCAAAATTGTACTAAGTCCAATGATTCCGCTGTTAGCAGATATTGCGTGTTTGATTAATTTTGGATAGCAACTAATAATCACAATTGTTATATGAAAGCTTCCCACTCACAGAGTGCACTTGCGCTTCGCAGATTAGTGCACATCGTGTCCCATTCACTTTTGTTAGCGCATATGGCAGCTCACTTCTAAACACGTTTTATATAGCAACAATTTTGCGCCAAGTTGTAGTGTGGTTTTAGAGAGGAATCTGATGACTGTACGAGAATTTTCTCAGTATCTCCAATTGCAATAAAAAGGAAAAAGTATTGAACTGAAAATAAGTGCTAAGTGTTATGAAATAGTTTAATTCAATCGCTTCGACACGGTAAGTTTGCAATGGAAATACGTAACAAATCGAATTTAGTTGTCATATCGAAGTTTTTAATCAGGCAAAGTTAAAATCATGGCGTTTCCATTCTTTGCAGTTGTGTGCTATTCATATACAGTCATCTGCGCTAATGTCCACTGGTCTGTGCGAACTGAATAGAATGCGCCCGACATCTGCCGACAGTAGAAGAACGAATCGTGCCTGGTGCGAACAGGAGATTTCTGTTACGAGTGGTTGTGCTTCTGATCAGAGGCTCTGAAAATTCGAGAGAGAAGGACACTATTGGCTCCGAGCAAGTCACTTTAACCCTCTTTTGGTGGGCATTGTCTCTAAAAAGACTTTTTCTTCAAGAATTAATCTTCAAAGTCTCTAATATTTTAAATTGTTTCACCACCCCTTGGCCAGCAGAAGTACGCCTAATGGAATAATACAAACACTGATGTACCGTGGGATGTACTGTGGTTGGCTATTTGCGCTTTACAGAGGATCAAATGATCTTACTCACAGAGAAATTACGGCCACTAGCTGCCAATCGATTATGGAAGCAGAATAATCATTAGATTTTTTGAGATGCAAAAAAGTACGTGAGTTGCACATTCTGCAAGATCATATTATCTCACCAAGAAATGTTGGCTTCTTGCTGCCAATCAAGTTTAGTAAAAACTTAACGTTGACAATTTCTAAGAAAATCAGACTCAAGTCAAACCTCGTATTCAAATCCTAAAAAACTTTGTATGCGGGTAGAATTTCGTATAAAATTGTTATCGGGGTGTCATTGGTTGAGACCTCTTAGCCGGGAAAACTTAATGAGCGGGAACTTCTTACCCGGGAAAAATTAGCACACCTTACGAGGTTTATTTTGGGACTTGAAAAATTAAACTTCTTAGAGGGGAAAACTTCTTACGCGGGAACTTCTTATCCAGGTTCCACTGTATTTTGATGTTGACCTCTCTGACCTATATTTCATTGATCCCCCAAAAATAGGCATCTTAACTACCCAGGAAAGACAAATCGCTTGCCAACTATTTTGATTTTGGTCTGATTCTGGTTTGAGTACCATGAATATCACTTATTTTGTTTTATACTGATTTCTACAGTTTTTTTAAGCCAAGAGGAAGTTGGAGGAGTCAATTAAAACTCATTTTCATTGAGGTGGTTTCCCAATATCTTCCAGAGGCAGTGTTCTGAAGCAGAACTAAACGTAGTTAAATACACATTTTCTCAAAAGCTGTCTTGATATTACTACCCAAAAATGTCTTCCAACTGATGTAATGAAAAATTAGTCTGATACTCTCCTTAGAGCATATTGCAAATATAGATTTTGATCCCTTGAGGGCAGCACAATCAGCAATATTTGTGAGTGCCTATGTCTGTTGTAAGTGGCTGCAGTTAGGAGGGATATCCGTGAGCTTGGGACACTTAATTTCCTAACAGTAGGAGAACTACCAACTACTACCTCACTACTAACATTATGCAGTGCAGCATTCATGCAGTTAATTTTTGCCATGATTATGTCATTGTTTGATTGTTAGAGATTGAATATCTATCAGGAAGAGAGAAGTCACTAAGATTTGTCTTGGGGTTATTATGTTTTGTTTGATAGTGCCACAGTCTAGTATTAAAAAAAAATTGATTGTAGCCCAATTACATGTTTCACATTCTGAACAAGCCACAGGAAACAATAAATTAAGGAATTCAAACAAAATAAACCTTTAAACACTGCACTGTAAATCAAATACATAGTAATTGAAAAATCATTGTCTCATTGATGATTTTATTTTTTGCATTTAAAAACTCCAGATATCTTATTACCATATAAAGTGGTACCTTGGTTAACGACGGCCTTAGTTAATGGTGTACTTGGTTAACGACTAGTGGCTGTCAACAAAAAATGTCTTGGGTAACAACCGAGGCTTTGGTTTATGATGCCGCGTCAATTGGTGGCTGATTTCAATGATACATGAACCCCTGATGAGGAAAATACCCAATAATAGGCATAGACGGCCAATGGCTTTTGAGAAAAGTGAATTGAAATTTTGCAACAAATTCCCCAGACACTGAGAAGCGTACACACACACATATATATGTGTCGACATAGCTTTATCCAACCGTAAATTCAGTACTTCTGTTCATGTTAAGCCCACTAATAAACAGCAATACCTTCACTTCAGCAGTTGTCATCCTGCACATACCAAACGTTCCCTCCCATACTCACTTTCTATCAGAGGTCATTGAATTTGTAACAACCCGGAATCCCTTGATTGCTTTCTTTCCAAGCTACACCAGTCTCTTCTTCGCAGGGGCTACCCTGAATCCCTTTTAAATAAAAAAATCCTTAGAAAACCGTACCAACCTAAATCAACTTCTTGTCCTAAGTACAACAATATTTCTATTTGCACCACTTTCTTCCCAGGCGTACAGTCCCTAAAACATCTCCTCAATTCCCAATTATTCCCAATACTTTCTAGCAATCCTGCCACTACTAATTTATTCCCTAAATGTCCCTCTATTGTATACAAACGTCCCCCGAACCTGTCTGCTATATTTAGAGCCACTAACCCCCTCCATAAATCTTTGAATATTTCTAAAGCTCCAGCCACCCGTTGTAACCGGCCAAGGTGCATATATATATATATATATATATATATATATATATATATATATATATATATATATATATATATATATATATATATATATATATATATATATATATATATATATATATATATATATATATATATATATATATATAATAACTTATGCGATACTTTATACACATAGTATACATATACCGTTAATATGTTGTAGACGGTACATATAAGCTGTGACCATCCATTGGTTGTACTAAGGAGGAGCATAAAATTATTTGTCCTGTACCAAAAATTGGCACACTTACGACACAGCCACTCCTATTTTCCACATCCAAGCTGATATCCACCTCCTGCACCTACACCATTATGTTGCATCTGCAGACACTTCCTATATACCTACTCTTCAAATGTGCCCACACGTGGGTGCACTGTGCCCACACTTCACACTCTGCATTCTCACTCTGAATCCACACCCTTAGTCATGCATCAGAACCTGCATCCCGCGTCCACACCCCATATTCTCATCCTGCACCCTCATCAATATCATATGTATCCTCAGCCACATCCAACATCCACCTCTGGCATTCACATTTCCTTTCCATTCAACTACACCTATGTCTTAGGGTCCATTTACACTAGGTCACTCGGTGGCGCTTCCCAGTGGTGCATCTGCAGCGCCACCCCACATGACTGTGTGGCGGCTAATGTGCTCCCAGTGGCGCGTCTGTGGCACGGCTGTTTCTAACAATGCTCCACTACGAGTGGCGCGTCTCGGAAGCGCCATCGAGTGACCTTGAGTGAATGGACCCTTGGATTCAACTCCTGCACCCACACCCTTGCTATGCTTCTGCATCAACATACCACATCCACCCTCCACATTCTCATCCTGAACCCACTCTTGCACTGTGCTCACATGTGTCTCACTTTCACCCTTATCCTACACACTCACCCTTACATATCAAGACAGCTGGTCTTTCGCCTCAATCACAGTGGATAGCATAATATTTAAAATTGGGTTAATATATTTCTCGTATACTGTATATGTATATGGTAGGGATTAGTCAATTCCACTTTTTTTCGATTCCAATTCTTTCAAACCGATTCCCCATTCCATCGATTCCTATTCCTAATAACAGGTGGGATATTGATATACCAGTAGTGTACGACTATTACCGAAATGGGCAAATCCAAAAGGGGCAGATGCCATATTTGCCCAAGAAATCTTGACTTAAAGGTTAAGTGTAAGATGCTCCGTGTGTAAAGCATTTGTTTGTTCTGAACATCGAAACAAGAATGTAACAATTACATGTAAAAATGAAGGGTGTAATCAATTTTCCTCTTTTTTGCAAACAATTTTTTGTTTACATACAAATATTTTTATGCAAACATTGTTTAATTTTCTATATAATTATGGTGTGTTATGATCTTTTAACATATCAATAATTGAATTGTGTAATTGAATTTTCCTCTTTTTTGTAAACAATTTTTTTTGTTTGTTTATAAATATTTTCATGCAAAAATTGTTTAATTTTTGGTATTAGTGTGCCTTGTTATGATGTTTTCTCAAGAAAATCAATGCACTGAGGTGAAAAATCCTTAGTATACGGTATACGTAGCGGAGCTAGGACATCTGACAGATTTTCTACGGGCTTTTACTACAATGTTGCTATGATTTATACATATATTTCCTATATACGGTATACATGTACCTGCTACAGTATACACAGTTTATACATATATCTTGTACATACTTGGTGCATACCATAGAACTTGTGCTGTCTGGGTCATACCTACGTCGTTTCAAATTTTTGTACACACAACTTGTATTTAATGGTAGACATTATCTTTACACATTGAAATTACATAATGTTGGTGTTGGTGTTCTAATGTAATGTGATCTACCTGATGTGGAACTTAAGGAAATATTCGATAAACATAAAAGAGCTAAAACAACAGCAAGAGCTGACTTGAGAATAGCATTTATGGAATTCAAAAGTAAAATGTTAGGCGAATTTTAGGAAGATAACCCGAAGGAATTTTGATATTACCTGAGTGGGGTTCAAGGAAATCTATGGAAACATCACCAAAAACGGTCAAGGAGAAAGAGCAAGCGATAGATTAGAAAAAGCAAATATCCTAAACACATTTTTTCGAAGCATCTATACTTCATGCCATCAGAATAATTTTATGAGGCCGCTGTAACAGTAAAAAAATAAAGAGGACAACTTTTACTAAAACCACTAGATTTATTAATGCTTTGAGTGCGGTATGACAGGATATCACATCATGGCAGTCTTTACGCTGGTGCTGTTGACGTGATATCACGTCATGGGTACCGTGAGTGTTCTAGCTTTCACTAAGTAACTTTCACTAGGCCCCCTCGCGGCACCAGCATAAAAACAACGATGACGTGATTTCCCATCATGCCGCACTCAAAGGGTTAAAAAATGACCCAGATTTCCATGTGACCCACATTCGAATGCACATCGAAATCTGGGATCGTTTTTTAATAAATCTAGTGGTTTTAGTAAAAGTTGTCCTCTTTATTTTTCAATGATGGGATACCACCAAGTGAGACTGACTAAAGTGAGTAATAGCTGTAACAGACTTTTATAATTCAAATTATGCCTTTTTAGTTGCTAAATATTAGCTATTATAAAAATAATTTAAAAGGTTCATGTATTTTTAAATACCTTTCTGAAATATTACTACAACCCAATACATATTCAACTTTTTTGGTCAAAATATCATGACGTGACCCAATTGGGATATCAAACTCTCCAGTATGTTTTCTTAGTCACAACAGCACACACCAGATCCTCGATTTTCTGAGTGTTAGAGCCATCGGCTGATATCAAAGGCTGTACTGGCACAGAACTGTCTTGAATAGACTGTTGACTAGTTTTTAATCAGGTAAACAATTCATAACACTACATATGACAAAATTAATTATCTTACTAAGCCTCTTTCAAAATTTTGAAGGTTCAAATTAAATTTTTCAAAGTTTCATGGAAAAATTCAAGGGGGAACAATACTCCTGTAAATAGGACATTGCAATTATTGGCACAATGACAAAAACAACTATCTCTTAATAAACACTATAATGGAAACAAAAAGAAATGTCAACAAACAGAAAACAATGGGTACCCCTGACTAGACATTGCTTGGACTAATAATCACCACTTTGTAAAAAAGTCAGGTTAGTTAATTTTAACAGTTACAGTACATGCAGTAATAAGTGTTCATGAGAACTGATTTCATTCTTGAAAAATGTAGTTTATAGAGCTCCTTAAGTTACATCATGGAACAATTTGATACTCAGGAAAAATATGCAACGCAACTCAACTAGGAAAATAACCTATTGTATTTATTGTTGCATCAATTTCAATATGCACATGAGATTTTTCACCTAATCTTTGCCCCACTAAAACACGAACAAATATATGCTTACCAGACTTTCAGGCAGAGATGCAAGCCAACTATCTCCAGAGGGCGAGTCTGCATTGGGTATTCCACCGATGTATATGTCACCAGCTCCAACGCTTCCTGCTCCTCCACCTCCCAGTCTCTTGGGTACTTTCATTCGTGATGGTTTATTCTTGTCCACTGACAGCCACAGTTTGCGATCTTCCTTACGTATCAACACCTAATTAAAGCACATTTTACGCAAAATTCTCACTTGAATACAGCAAGATTCAGATGCACAATTATAATGTAAGGCTCATGCAGATACATTATGGTACATTACCACATAAAATTATGAAGAGTAATTATAATTGATAAGCCCTGTAACAAAGAAGCCACTCAAAGAGAAGATCTTCTAATCCTGACTGCTTTACACAAACTACAAATGTGAGGTCATAGACTGCGAGAATACTTGGCGAGATCACATGAAATTGACCAGGTTTCAATCAATGAGGTTGACACTTCTGATTTTCAGTGAGGTACTGTTCACTGGCATGGAACCTATCATCCTTTCATAACAAAACAGGGACTAAAACACAGAGATGGACTAGCACCTTAGCTCTTTAACCTAGCATTAGAATATAAGAATCAGGCAGCTGGTGACCGATACAAATGCCATTCATGCACTAACTAACCCAGATATTGAAATACATGAATGAATCTGAACATAATGGCCAGAACATAAGGAGCTGCGAGGGAAACATCTACACTATATGCGAATTTCCACAGAGAAAAAATCATCCGCATTGACCGGGATCCCGGTCAAGGCGGATGATTTTTTCCCTGTGGAAATTTGCACATGTGTGCATTGGGGGTGACTCCGTAATAGTGGAACTCCGTGGCTAGTCCCGGATAGCTTGAAATTTGATCTATACTATATACTGCTGCTTGAGTAATCACTCACGTACACTAATTCTAACTTACTTCTAGGTGTGCTGTAGTCTTGAGATTTGGCAGGCTGGTGGGTTTTGAGAAGCAATTGCAGGGAAAAGAATGAAAACCAGGAATTTTTAACTTTAAACCATCCCAAAAAATTAAAAATGCCAATTACAGGGTGATTTTTGTGGTCTCTTCACGGTTTCTCACATCTGACTTCCTATCAAATGATCAACTTGAAATCTGATGAAAACTATTTTGTTGAATATTAAATTTGCTACGATAATCAATGATTAGTTTTTCTCTAGCATTGACACTTTTGTAACCACATGACCTCAAAATTGAAATTTAGACAAAAATTTGCCTTTTTTCCCGGTTTTCAGACTCTAGCTTTCGAACTTTGACCGCAATCGAAATTCTAACATACAATTTTATGGCCTTTAAAATGGCCTACAGCATTGCGTGATCAGTTTGTTCTGCACCTCATATTTCTCTCTACACATCCCCAAAGTCAGGATTAAGTAAAAATTTTCTATTTCTCATATATTTTGTTTATTTCTCAGTTCAAATGTCATGAAACTTTTAATGTTTTTCCTGTTTCTTGTCAAGTATTGTCCAAGCTTCTGCCTTGGCAAGTTACATGTTTCTTTCTGCAGTCTTCACATGAAAAAAGCTCTGGAGCTCTCTCGTGTAAGACCAGAATGACTTGGGGTTTTCATCTAATTCACAGAGGTTTGTTTTCTTGAAGTTTTGTAGAGTAGCATGCATTATTTTCTTCGTTTTAGAGCTTTGAGCAACGTATATTTCTCTCGCCGCAAGCTCCGTTGTTTTGTTACTTAACTTAATAGAATTTCTATATAGATCGTGTAGTTGCCTTGGCCTCCCAAGCTCCCACCTTATTTTGTGGTTAAACCAACGAGGTTCTTTACTCTCCCATTTGAATTTGTATGGAATATATTTGTCTATTCCATTGTGTCCATCAAACCAATCATGTGTCCATTCAAACCATTCATCCATAATTTTTGCAGTTGCATGACATACCAACAGTGAATGTAATCACTAAGCAAGACCAAATTAGGATGAAAGATATGCACAGATGTATCAATGGAAGCAACTATTTCTAACCCTAAACTCTGAAAACCACCACTACAATGCTCAACAATGACATGCACCATGATTCCTATAAATTCTGGTAATGACTTTAACATGTTTGCATAACATGATTTTGCTTAACTCAACAGTTTTTTGTGACCAATCTCTTGTGTTAAGCGGAGTATACCTTTATATCACATTAATATTTACAAATAAATCATTAGGAAATCAGCAACAATAAACTAAAATAATAATGCTCACTCTGTGCCAACTGCCATCATTGAAGATGCCATGAAGAGTAGCTTCATGTTTCCTCTTGCCATGCACAAATACATGCAGCTGACTATTCCTCAGTGAAACCATTAGGAAAGTTTGGCGTTGTGGCTTCACCACTGGAAGTAAGGCACTGTGTCTCTTCTTTGATCCCGGAGACACTCCTCCACCCTAAATATGAATAAATAAACTGATGAATAGACATTCATCCACTTGATCTCGCAACGGGTAAAAAACATGATTTTCCGGTAAGGAGTTAACAATTCAAATGCAAAGATGGATGTAATTATTTCAGCAGCAGTTAATACCCTTGAATTTTTAATTATTAAAGTAAATTTCAATAAATTATTTTCTCAAAAATAAACATGCCGAAATTTTTGCAGTCTGACATTTAAATCAAAGCAAGTCAATTAGTATTCAGAAGTGTTCTGAGGGGAAAAAGAGGTGCGATATATCAATGCTGACTAAGAACTACATTTTTAAAAAGTGAGTTTGTACTAGTTCTCGACCAGTTTTAAATGATTATCTAGGTAGCATATCTCTAACTAAATTCTAAAATGCTCACCTCTGAAGAAAATAAGATGACTGGATTATAAATCCATTGTGAAAACATTACAATATCTCACCAGTATATTCATGTTTTGCATGCCCCTTTTTAATGAATGAGTTAAAACTTATGTTTTGCAAATTTTCCATTTTTATAGCTAGTTCCCTACTTGATTAAGATTATGGTTTGTAATAGAAGTAATTTAAAATATTCATTGCAATTAACTGTCTCACTATGGATAGAGTTATTCTAAGCCTTGGAAAAGCAGGACCGTCCAGAATTTTGGTACATAAAAAGGCATTCTAAATGACTAAAATGCACTCAATGTATTGTATTGCTTAGGGTCGGTTTTATAATGTCTGGTTAAACTTCATATCAAGTAACGTGGACGTTAAGTTAATCTTCACGTTAATGAGAGGTTCAGTTTTATGAAGCAAATCGAACCTCTGGTTAGTTGTCGTGAGCTCTAACGACCTGAGAGTGTATGAACAACAGTTCTCATACAACGAAAAACAGAAAAAATGAATAACTATAATAAAAATATCGCAACGGAGGCATTTTCAAGTTGTTTATGTGCTCGGAAAGGAGCAATCGTGTGAACTGGGAGAAAAGAGGTGATGAAATTTTAGCAGTGAGTAGCAAATGCTGTTCATAGAATTTATTTTGAATGAACAAGGTGTTATTTTAAATGAAAAGACTAAAGCTGTGTCATGGAGTATAAAAAAAGAACAAATATTAATTGGATTCATAGATAATTTACAACCAATAAAATACTAATACACGATCCATTGACTTAGGAGAGTGAAAGGTAAAGGATTGTAATTCAATTCTATCGTAACAATTCTGAAGGTGTGGTCTCAACCTCGAATGAAATATAAAGAAGAAAAGGAACATTCTGTGTGCCTTTAGTACAGCATCACGATATACACTAGTAAATATGGTGCACACTGATGTCATTGTCAGCAAATTTTCACGTTGAAAGATTTATAAATTAATGTTATGCTTCATTTCCAGTGTTTGCTATCTGTCTCAGCAATGATGGCTGAGCACACCAAATCATCTTCTTGTATACTGACGAGCCCATTAACTTCAATAAAAATTATACACTAAAAGGCATGATTTTACACTATTATTGGGATATCGTACTTCTTAGAAAAAATGAAATTGTAACCAGAGGCAGAGCTATTTTTTATAAATGGTCTGCCTCTCCATTAACTCCTCATCCCTCCTCTTCAGTTCTTCCCTTAACTGCTCGTCTCTTCTTTCTCATTCTTCCCTTGATCCCTTGTATCTTCTTTCTTGTTCTTCCCTAAATTTCCCGTCTCTTTCTTCCTGCCCCTTTTTCAAACCTTGCATTTCTTTTAACAATCTATTTATCATCGCCTGCATAACATTCTCCCCATGTACTTCTGTCTGCATTTTAAACTCATACGTTTCTATATCCAAGCCTTCCTTTTCCAACAGCAATTTCAACCGTTCCTGCAATTCGAATTTCGCACCCTCTATTGTTGATCTTTGATCCCTCAATACGTTTTGTAAATAAATGTCTTTTTCAGTTCGTAAAACTTTTTAATTACGCCAGCCATTTTGAAATTTCCTGTCTCAGGTCTCATGTGGTCTCTATTTGCTACGAGTAGTCGTGCCCCGCATTGGGTGTCAAAATGTAACACACAATCAAAATCAAAACGCATGCACCAATTTCAGTATGAAGTTCATAAGGATATATTCAATTTAAAAGGTTATTGGGCCCAATTTACATTTCACTATACATACATGTATACATATATATAACCCAAGGTCAACTCTAATACTTGTTCAGCGTGCACCAAGCTTCATGCAATCCCATTAACCAAAGTTTTCTTTCACTTATCCCACACTGCGCCAAGGTCACCCTCCTCTCTCTCAGGCTCGCGGTACTCCGGATCTCTGGCCTATCGTCCTTCCTCTCTATTCCTCTATTCCTCCTATAAGGTCCTCTGCTTCCACAGCCACAGTCCACTCCTCATGGCAAATCCCTCCTTACTCTCGGTACGGGATATAATAACTCTCTTTTCCTCTCGCACACGCCGCGTGCGTCCGCTCCCAACGGCAGGTTCCTTCTCACTCTCGTTTCCTATTGTTAACTCACTCCTTCCCTTGGCGTCCCTAGCGACGACCCTTGTTACCTTCTCGCGTCCCGCTTTTCCTTATTATTAATTGTTTACATTGGATTGGCGTCCCTAGCGATGGCCCCCCATGTCGATATTGTTATGACCCAGAGTTGACCTTGAGTCTATATTTACAACGTTACATTGAATAATAACAATAATTAATATAATTATAATTTGTGGGCCGCCATGAGCAAGGAGAGGTTCACGTGAACGAGAGGAAGGACGATAGGCCAGAGATCCGGAGTACCGCGAGCCTGAGAGAGAGGAGGGTGACCTTGGCGCAGTGTGGGATAAGTGAAAGAAAACTTTGGTTAATGGGATTGCATGAAGCTTGGTGCACGCTGAACAAGTATTAGAGTTGACCTTGGGTTATATATATGTATACATGTATGTATAGTGATATGTAAATTGGGCCCAATAACCTTTAAATTGAATATATCCTTATGAACTTCATACTGAAATTGGTGCATGCGTTTTGATTCTGATTGTGTGTGTTACAGTAAATAATTTATTTGAACAATTATTACCAAAAAAAATATTTTTGACAGAGTTAAATTGCTAACTAAGAACAGACATGGAGGAAAATATGATAGAAATATTGAAAAGTTGTAAGTTTAATATGAATCACCACCAGAATTATTTTTGATTTGACGGGAAATAATGTGTGTTTTAACTCAGTTTGTTTGATAATAAGTTTGTCAGCAATCATTCAGTTTAAGAATTAAAAGACACAGAGAGCAACAGACTACTTCAAGCAAAACTTGAGCATGTGGCACTACAGAAGAGACTACTTCTAGAGACTGACAAGAGAGAGATATCTTTATGATATACAAATATGGATTAGAAAAATAAAATTTTAGTAATAAAGTTTTTATTGAAAAACTAATTCTATTGTTCTTTCACAATAACCAAATATTGTAGTATCTACCAATAGAGCTAATGATTAAAGGCCATGTCGAGTATTCCTCCAGGTTAGCAGCTCTATATAGCCTGACATTTCAAAGAATGACTAGTTCTTCATCTCCAGGGGTTCTCAATTTAAATTTTAAAATAAAAATAAATATATAATATACTGATATCCATTTAAAAATGAAAGGCAATGGTAACTTTCCCCACAGAATTTTTTATAATTACCGACCAAGGTACCAATCATGATAACAACCATGATACCGACCTTGATGATAATGGCACCAGGTGCTGAAACCATGGTCGGTAATTATTAAAAATTCTGTGTGGAAAATTACCATTGTCTTTCATGTTGAAATGTATATTAACATCAATTACTTCCGCAAAGTTGAGCCTGATATGCTTTCACATTGAGAGATGTCCCCCTTTATCAGATAATTGAGACGGGGAAATATCATTGATGTGGGTAGCAGATGTCTCACTTGTTAGATTATAAGTATACATGAACTAGCCTGTCTCCCTAAAAATGTAGGAATGTTCATGTTATTTAAGACACTGAATGAAAGGTGTGGGGTGAAGATATATCATGAAAAGATGTAGGCTATGAAAATTATCAGGACTAGATAGCCAGAGATTTTTCAGAGTCAGACATAATGGAAGACAACAATAGAGCAAAATGATTACATAGAAATGAATTATTTGAAAAAAATAGTTAGCACTGGCTTTGGCTTATAATTGCTTGAGGTAGAAAGTAATTGGAAGGACTCTGAGCAAAACCATTAATAAAATAATTGCCAAAAATAATTTACAAAGCACACTATCATACTGATACAAAAGCAGGAGGAGAAAAACTTTGACATATGTCTCAGGAGGTCTGAAAGCAGATGAACATGGACCAAAAAGGACAGTGACAAGGAACAGATGAGGACACATTAGATCTGGTATTTATAAAAAGGAAATCAGCGGTAATTCTCTACTGCATTATAAGTAGATAGATGACTGGCTTTGAAAGAGTGTAGAGGACTACATAATAGTACAAATTATGGTTAAAGCTACTCAAAAGTGTGGATCTCAATGAGTAGATTTGCCAATGATGGCCATGTAGATGGTTGAAATGAGACAGAAGTTTTGTGTTGAGTATTAAAAAAACTTACAAATTCCAAATTGCTACTAACAAAGAGCACACATTTACAGAGAAAATGGAAATTGTGAATCTTTTACTACACCTTTACATAAGCAATGAGGAGGTTTGGAATGAACATGCAATTCTAATATACAGAAAATTTCACCACATGAAATTTATTACGATCAAGGTGTTCAGATGCTGGATCTACAGCTTTCATCACGCTATGTCGAAATTTCGCTGTATTGGGTTTCCCTGTAAAGAGACATGACATTGCATACTAGAGCCTCTATATCTGATCCTTGGAAACTTTCTCTTAAATTACCATTATTGAGTAAATTGAATAAGCTCTTCAATAACTCAGATAACCAGCATTCCATAACTTCTATTTGTCTACAAGCAAATTTATCCAGAACAACCTATACACCCTCAGTAAGCCGAACCTTGCAAATATGATTGCTTCACCTGAATACATTTAGATTTCACAATATGATTCCAAAAGGTATTTCATGAAAGATTCATACAGTTCCCACACAGAAAGTTCCATCTCCACTACAGCACAAAAAGTATATTTGTTGAATTTTATAATAGTTCACAGATTTTCTCTCCTCCTAAGCTCACAATTAGGCCAGACAATGCATGCAACGCTTCCATCATTTGTCCTAAATTAAAAATAAACAGCAGGAATGTCGAAGTGTTATATGACAGAAAATTTTCAGTTAACATCCAATATTCTAAAGATGTATCTTAAAATGACATAAACCAACACATAAGGATCTCACTTTATCAGTTTTAATTCAATTGAGTATCTAACTCACATACATTCCTCCCTGCAAGCTACCTCAGAGGTGGGTTAACTGAATGCCCTTGCTCATTAGGTTCAGGTACCAATCAAAGATGTACAACATATTTCACTACCATAAAGATAATTGTTAGTAGATAGAGAACGGAATAATATCCCATTTGTGACTTTATGCCAAGACTATTTAAATAATTTATTTAAACATAAGCTGGTAATGTTTTTACAGAACTGAGTATTGTCCACGAGCAACAAGTTCATGGACAATAGCAGTAACATCGCATGGTTAATGAAAATAACACTTCAATGAAAGAATTTGTACATCTATGTGTCACTAATCTACCATAAAAGATCATTTAAGTACCATCTTTAAATTTCATAATATTTTTCACAATAGTGTAGCATTCCTCAACGTGAGACTCGTGCATGACACCAAATTTCTATGATAATAATAATTTCAAGACACAACACGTTTCTAGGAGTTCAATTACAACTGTATTTATGCATGGAATGAACACAATGTACACCATGAAGACAGTACGGTAAAATTCATGGATTGCTTTCGTGCAGGTTCTCAATCTAACTACTAACAAACAAACTAAATTCACTCGCCCACATGCATTCTCATTTTCTTCTCTATTTGAACAATCAAAAGTGAACAAAAAATGAGACACGGACGGATGATTCTTAAAACCAGTAAAATATGAATGCTATCAGTGACTCAAAAGATATTTTGGTTGTTCACACAAAACAAATAACTCCAATGCACTTCCAGGAACGAAAATACACAAACGCAAATACACTCACACCTCACAGATGTGTCTTATTGATGCCTCACCTGACAGATAAATAGTTCATATAAAACAAAGAGAGTGATAAGAAAACGTGCACGAGACTTTACCGTGACAAATATAATAAATGTACCTAACCGAACTATCAACTGAAGCCATTTCATCTGGTTTTTGCTACACAATGAAATCTCATGGGTATGATTATTGCTTTCAGATACGCTCATGCTGGAGACATTAACATCCATACTTAAGCAAAACATTAATAAACAATCGTCTTCTTCTATCACCATTAGAGAAATCGTAGTAATTTCCTGCACTTCCAGCAAATTGCAGCACGAGTGATATTTGAGTAAACGAACACTTTTCAGCCCAGACTACTCACAACATCACATTTATTGCCTAACTTCCAATTTTCCAGGGGTATTGCAAACAGCGCAACCGCGACTTTTCTGAATCCCTCAGCTCACAAACACGTATCACTCACTTGAGGAAAGTTGTTCACTAATATGTACGGGGTCTTGCGTCACTGGACATTATGTCTTTACATTAGCACAATGTATGCTACCAAGGACTCTTGGAATTCGTGAGAAAAGGCATAAAATTACAGAGAGGTCAAAAAATGGCTTCAAGGTTTACAAGATATTCCAGGCCTCTTTACTATGGATGTCCGTATCTAGCGATTTTTTGAGGTTTTTTCTTCTCTCAAATAACCTGGAAAAGAATTAATTCTTCTATGCAAATTTTGAAGTAGTTCTGACAAATATTAAATTGAAAATAACCTGCTCCTCACCAGTCACTGATCATAATCACCAATTCATCATCGATGCGGTTCATCACGTCAATCATAAAATCCGCCATGATAGAACTCTATACCGTCGTGCAACGCATCTATCTTCACGTTAAGTCCGATCACGGTACATTAGTACCATGACTCGGATAACCATTGCAAATCCTCCGTTTTTGTAATGAGCACTTTAACGTCCAGATTGAACTTAACAATCGATTGTAAAACCGACTTTTGAGCTTAACCGGCCGTTAACGCTTACGTGAAGTTTAACTAGACATTATAAAACCGGCCCTTGGAGTAACAATTTTCTAACATTATTTTGTGCTTTAGCATGCAAATTATGAATATCCAAAACATGCATCTCAATCACTTTTATGAAATTATGATTAGGTAATGTCCTGAAATTTTATCTCAAATTATGGAAACTATGACTATCTGGATCAGTGATTTTGTTGATAGAAATGAAAAAGTTTCACAAATATTATACGAAATAGGTAATGGGACATGAAGTATTTAATTTCTGAGTACTAAGAAAAAAATATGTGGCTGCAAGGGAAAGTTTGAAAAAAAGGGTCCATTCTTTTAAATGCAGAGACATCACTTTTTTGATGAAGGTTAAAATACCTTCTCTTCCATCTACTGCAAACTTACCGGCACCATAAAGATGAGACCACCAGGGTAATGGGTTCGGAAAGTAATTTCGAGAGAGAAATTTCGCTGCAAGAGAATGGAGGATCGCTTTCGATGCAGATATCTGATGTGTGACCCTGGTTTATCACCCAACTTCACGGCACCTGGTTCCAAGGAGTACCTCTCAACCTTCTTGCAAGCCCTCTCTGAGCCATCCCTTCGTCCCACGCTGGAGTGGAAAATTTCAGGGCCTCCTGAAACTCCATATGGCTTCCCCCTGTCATTGACCACTGTCTGGTGATGATGCAAAGATGGGTGGCCAGAACCAGGATAATTGCTTGGACCTTCATTTCGACCAATTCCCACATTGACAAAGGATACAGGTTTATCAAAACGGAGCAGCCTGTAAGAATTTTGAGGGGAACATTCATTTATTTAATCAAATCAGACCATGAATACAATCAAAAATAGTCTGGCAAAATTACTCACTCATCATTGAATATGAAGTCTTGGATGGTACCAATGAGAGGATGAAAATTAGGTGCCATTCCTGCTAATGCAACACTAGAATTCCAGCTACCTTCCGGTGGTGGGAGTCCACCAATAAACAGACCTCCTGATTCTGGTGCTCTAACCTGTGATGCTCCTTCAGGTAATGTGGCAGAGCTCACAGTTCTGTCATCAACACGAAGTTCAACCCTAAATAAGAAGGGAAAAATCTAAGGCCACACTACATCACCAGCAATTTCATTAAAACATTATGCATACTTGAAGAAAGCACAAATTCAAGACTTGTCAAGTCTTGGGAACAATCTCATAGGTCTATTAGTGAAACAGTAATGCTTTAGATGCTTTAAAATTTCAGATATAAAAATTTACAAAGCTTAAATCCACCATGAATAATGATAAGCTAGTAAAATAAGTGAGTTAAACAAATCAAAATAATACAGACAAGAATGGCAAGCAATTAAATCAATTTTCTTCCAAAAATGAGTGAAAAGAGAATCGGGGATCTCCAGTTGGAGGCTAGCCACCCACATATAGTCTAGAACTAGACTCCTCGAGCAAAAGGAGAGAGAGACAAAGCACCTGGAGAATAAAAGGCACCTGACCCAAGCCTTAAACTTGATGAAGTGGCTTCTTGCACCCTTCATGGAAGACACAGGGACGATCCTCAAGCTAGGTTGATGTCTTTCTTAGTAATAGTGCATATTGGCAGGGATTTCACACTCCAAGAAATGATGTATTTACTCATCCATTTGTAATGGTGTAATATTTAATCAATTCTTGATGAAAGCCTATGACAATATGGACAACGCAACTTACAGACTCAAGGGCAAGGAAAAGCAGAATCATCAGAAATCCACCCAAGAAGGCATAGCGAAATAATGATGAAACCTAATTTTGATATAGACATAAGTTATATGCCCTCAAAAACATGCAAACACATCTTACCTATCAATTAGGACACAGAAACCTATCAATTAGGACGCAGTGAGTCATAATTAATACAGCAAAACTTAAAAAATACATGTCAGAACTCATGATGCCAGCAACAACACTGATGAAACTATCTCTCAAGCAAGGTGATTAGAACATGAAGATGACATCCCAGATATCCAACTGCTTTAGTACCTCATTGTTAGCTATGAAATATCAATGAGTTAAAGAAAAATCTCCAATGGCCATAATAAAAAATAAAATAGGCACCACTCGTCAAAAGCACAAGTCGAAACAAATTATGTACGTATGTGAGAAAAAACCTTGCCATGGTGGTTTATGGGAAAATCAATTCCTCACCAGTGACCAGCCACAAACTCTCAAATAGAAAATCCTTGCTGAGGTGGTTTATGGGGATGTTATTGCCTCACCAGTGACCTCAACCACACGACACACACACACACACTCAACCCAACAATGAGTTCTTTCTTAAGGCTAAAGGATCCCAGGATTATGATCATCCAACACACTAAATGTTTACGGGAATTGAATTCCATCATGCCAGGGACAAACAGAGCAAACACATTCCAAAGAATTTAGAAAAAAACTCACTTGCACACTCATGATGAGTTTCACCTATGTACCAAAGAGGCAATCTTTGATGTATTCTACAGTATATACTGACCCACAACAAGCGGGCATCAGACATGGAGCCTGGCATGAGAAATTGGGCCAGCATACAGGTGGTGCGAGGAGGTTGAGGAAATAACTTCCCATATACTCTGCAAATGTCCAGCCATACTTAGGACTAGGAATCTCATATCATTGCTCTGGGCTCACCTTTCTTGGAGCCCAATGAAGTAGGGGTAATTCCTGTAGGGGACCTGCTTGACTTCAGCAAAGCACTTGGACTCTATGGGTAACCACTGAAAGGGTGGTTGGCACAATGGACTAATTTGGTCTAAGTGTCTGAGGGACTCATTAGCAGTGACTCCACCAGGGTATCTACATAATCTCATCTAATCACTTGCACACTCAAACAAGCACAACTGGTGAGAATCTGACTCAAAACGACAGAAGTCAAAGGAAAGATGGATGGCACCAAGACAGGAAAAGATGAGGGTGTGGGTGAGTTATACGTATTTCAGCCTCGAGGTGGCCCTCTTCAGTGAACTGAATGGATTCAAGCACCAGCAACACAGAAGTAAGTGAACATGAAGTGGCCTTTAAGTGAACCAAGAGGAGAACAAACCTCGAATAAATACAACAATGAAGATAAGGGGAGGGAGGGGAAAAACCAAGACGGTAGGGTGTGAGAGACACAGGAAGTATTTTGAAGGTGTTGGTTGGAGGGGATGTCGGGGGGAGGGAAGGACGAGAAGGTGAGGTGGGCAGAGGAAAGGTTCCCTTCATTCATATTTATTCAACATCTATCCTCCTCCTCCAGGGGTCATATTCTGTAACTCGCATCACCGGTGATGAGCGACCGCCGGTGATGCCACATCACCCATCACCACCTTTCCGATTCTGTAAGCCGACAAGGTGATATTCTTCATTTAAAACGGGAAATATATGGCATCACCGATCGGATAGCCGGTCTTATCCCATCACCACCTAATATGCCGTCGAAGCGTCAACATTTTCATCAGCTGATGGCTAATATGGCATAAGTTAATAGTGATTTCTTTGTATATAAGGCTATTAAAGAGTATATATCTACCATATTTGTAATAAATGCAACCAATGGAAATGCCGAGATTAGTATTATTCGAATAGAGAAGTCAATTGTATTAGCCGAAGGGTGATGAATACGACTGTAGTTCAGTGCATCTAATTAAAAAGCCAAATAAGTAAGCCTTTAATGATACCCTGTAGTTAGTGAAGTATGTCAACAATTAGGATGCACAATTACTCTCATTTCATGAATAATAGTATCAGCAAGAACTTTTTTCATACATCTTGTGATATTTTCAAGCTCGCACATTGACCATGGGAATGAGATTTTGATGACGATGTTTAATGTGAAAAGCTACCTTCCATTATGTTTCACAGAGCACTATTATTAATTAATGGAATAATTAGATAACTGAAGAGTCTCAATACAAATACTTTACTACACGTTGGCGTAATTAACTATGCTTTTGATACTATCTTCATTCTTTCTTAATTTTTTCACTCTAAAACATTAAATAATCGAACTGAAATCATGTGAGGGAAGTAAAAAAAAGAAATCAAACTCTTGATGGTATCCAACTATGCCATATGATAATGTTTAACCTAATATTCCCTGGTGTGTACCGGGGATTGCTGTCTTCCATTGGATTCCATATGAACATTTACGGATAATACACACTTATTTCGTTGCCGCATTTATTAACTACAATGCCCATTTTGTAAATGAAAGTAACTTTTTATTCCACATGATTTTATTATTAACTCACATTATAATTAACTAACAGAAAGTAACATTTTATTCCACTTAGTTTAATGTGGAATAAACTTTATAATACTATTGCTTTCTCAGGCCGAAAGTAAACAATAGTCACTCATTCCAACGTAATGCTAAAACATATTGAGTCTTCATCATGATAGACCAAACGTCCGTTTAAGTGGAGTAATAAAATACCTTGCTTATCCTTTCCTTGCACAGTTATAAATCAATTAGCTCTACTTGTGACTACTCATGATATGTCGATAATAGCACTGATGGATTGGCGACAGAGAAAACTGAATACATCGTGAAACACAACCTAGGAGAGAACAAAAAAATAATGCATTCGCGCAGTAATGTTTCTTTAATATCCTCATTGTGTTCAAATGAGAGATATGAGAGATACACTGCCAAACAGATAAGTACAAAAACTTGTTCTTTCCGCGAACAATAAGCGACCACGATAAACATGGAGCTCCACTAAATACACTCCTATAATATGCGTCACCATTTCATCTCCAAAAAACTTACACCTTTACACGGCTGGTGACCTAACATTCCCTCCCCCCCCTGCCACTTGCCCATGCGGCGGCTCGTGGGGTATTATGTAGATGTAGCGAGGATGGAATTCCTGTTCACTGCATAAGGCATTTTTTTTAAATAAATAAAAATCCTTTGTGAACTCCTATTCCACAGGTCTTTTCATGAATTTTGTCCCCATAATCCAATTGTAAACTTCTCAAACACTCGCCCGCCTCAGTACAGGTCGGATGCTTTGTTTACATTAGATCATCTTCTATTTTGGGATTGTGCCTTCGGAGTGTGCCACCATTGGCTACCGGGTTTTAGCAGGAATCATACCAAGATGTTTTCATATATATCATCACCACCTTGCCATCACCGGGTGGTGACACTACACCTGCCGGTTATGAATCGCAAACGGGGATGGCGGGTGAGGTTCATCACCGGTGATAGACATCACCTGAGTTACAGAGTGCAACCCCTGGTTCACTTACAACATTGAACTGGTAGATAATCATCATCATCATCCACAGCTCTACAGCCCTTGGGTGTGGGCCTTGGCTTCCTCTACAATGTGCCTCCATTCATTTCCTCTTTTTGCTTTCTCCCTCCATCTCGTGACTCCCAATGCCTTCAAGTCTTCTTCAGCATCCTGTAGCCATCTCTTCCGTGGTCTACCTATCTTCCTGACCCCTTCCATCTTGCTATTTATAATTCATTTTGGCATTCTTTCGATTCCCATTCTTTCTACATGACCCAACCATGCCAGCCGTAGTGCTTTGGAGAATCTAACTATGTCTTTTCCTTCTAGAATATCATTTATCTCCATATTCATTCTAATCAATAATAGACATAATTCTAGAATTCTAAATCTAGACATAATTCTTTATCCCCTACTATCTCTGATTAACCAGTCCCTGGCTGAAGGTGAATATCCTGATGCTCTTAAGGTCTCCAAGGTAGTACCAGTATATAAAAATACGGGAGACAGAAGTGAAGTAAATAATTACAGACCAATTTCTATTATCCCTCATTTTGGCAAAATATTTGAATATGTTTATTACAGAAGACTTGTTGATTACCTTGAAAATCACAGCCTCCTCTCTGGCAATCAGTTTGGCTACAGAAAGGCAAGGTCAACTGAGCAAGCTATGTTTACAATGATCGACCACATCCTACAACATATCAATGAGAGATATAAAATTATGGGTATTTATTTTGACCTGAGTAAAGCTTTCGATGTTATAAATCATGAAAAATTACTCTTAAAATGCCAGCTGTTGGGCATAAGAGGTGTTGCACTGAATTGGCTGAAGACATATCTATCTCAGCGATATCAGAAGGTGACCTATAAATGAGATGATAACACCTATCTGTTTTCCTCTAAAGAAGTCATAAAAGGAGTACCACAAGGATCTGTTCTCGGTCCAATACTCTTTTCTGATTTTCATAAATGACCTACCTTTGAGCCTGAAGTCAAGTGTAGAAAATAATTGTGTGATCTTTGCTGATGATGTGAGTGTTGCAAATTATGGCAAAACAGTAAATGATTTGATTAAAGTGGTTATTCAAAAAATGTTAAGCTGGTGCAATAGCAATGATCTCATATTAAACTGTCAGAAAACACAAGCAGTATTCTTTTCAGTTAAAGTATTAGATGTGAGAACTACTGCCAACTATTTGCAAATAATGGTTTTAATGCTGTGGAAGGCTTAAAATTCCTTGGAATACATCCTGATCAACATCTCAAATGGGATAAACATGTAACAAACTTGTGTAAAAAGTTAAATTAAATTTTTTCTCTGGTATCTGTTCTAAAACATACTGTAAGCATAAATGAATGATGAATGAAAAAAAAAATGAAAAAAAAAACTCTTTATTACGGTCTATTTTATTCCCAGATTTCATATGGTGTTATATTTTTGGGTGATTCCACATTATCAAACAATGTGTTCTTAATCCAAAAAAGTTGATGAGGACCATGTGTAATGAATCTTATCGGGCTCATGTAAACCTCTTTTTGGTAAGTTAGGGATCTTGACTTTTCCATCTGTGTATATATACCATGCTGTTCTGTATGTAAGAAAACATTTGTCAGAGTTTAAGTCAAATAACTGCTACCATTCTTATAAAACAAGAAGTTGTGATGATTAAATATCTTTCTCGGGCTTCAAAAACAATAAGTTGTGATGATGTACACATGCTTACATCTAACCTAAGTACAACGATGAAAGGACCTTATTTAATGTGTGAGAAATTATATAATCATTTGCCACAAGCTATAAAAAATGAAAAAGATTGATGCATTTAAAAGGGTGGTTTTTTGTTATCTTGAGCAGAATTGTCTTTACAAAGTTAGTGACTATTTGACTTCCCATCATTGATATGTATCTGCTTACTTTTTTTTCTCTTTTTTTAATGACGTGCCTTATTTACTTACATTTGTAATGTATTTTACCTTTTGTAATGCATCTATTAGGCAAATAAATCTACTCTTAATCCTCCATCTCTCTCCTTCTTTAATTGGGCCATAGATCCTCCTTATTATCTTTCTTTCACATTTCCTAAGGATTTCTTCATCGTGTTTTGATAGAGTCCACGTCTCAGCCCCATAAGTTACTACTGGTCTTATCAGGGTTTTATAAATCTTCAGTTTTGTGTTCCTAGACAGCAAGGTTGATTTGAGGAGAGGTACATTGCAAAATAGGCTTTGCTGCCTTCCATCACTCTGTGGTTGATTTCATCAGACACTTTATCTTCATTATATAATATGACTCCCAGGTAAGTAAATTCCTTGACCCCCTTAAACTCATAACTTCCAATTCTTATGTTTTGCAGGTCTCGGGTGCCCTTGGAAGATGACATTTTCATATATTTGGTCTTCTCTTCATTGATTCTGAGTCCCATTCTTTTACCAGTGTCTTCTAAAGGACTAAACATTTCCTCAAGATCAGTCAGATTACGTGTTATCAGTGCTATATCGTCTGCATATGCAAATCCTTGTTTGGATTTATGCACAATAGTTCCTCTTAATTTCAATTCTTTCGTAGCTTTATGTAAAGCTAAGTTGAATAAGACAGCTGAGAGTGCATCCCCTTGTCTCACACCTGAGGTCATCTTGAATGCTCTACTTACTCTACCCCCAATATAAGCTTTACATTGTGATTCTTTGAATGTCAGTGAAACCAATCTGATCAATTTCTCTGGGATACCATAACCTCTCATAGCGTTTAGCATTTCTATCCTATTCACACTGTCAAAAGCTTGCTGAAAGTCAATGAATAGAATATGTATATCGACATTGTATTCGTAGCACTTCTCCATTGTTTGCCTTACTGTGAATGGTACTTCTCCCCAACCTAAAACCACACTGATATTCTTCCAGAATATTTTTGGCATAGGTTCTCATTCGTTTGAGGAGAATACTAGTGAAAATTTAACCTATATGCTACATTCAACAACGTGATGCCTCTGTAGTTTTTACAATCATATTTCTCCCCTTTTATAAATATTGGGCAAATCAAACCTGTCTTCCAATCTTCTGGCAATTCTTCCAATTTCCATGTAGTACAAACTAGCTCCAATTAAATTCCGACCTCCATATTTCATCAACTCTGTTGTCACTCCATCTTCCCCTGGTGCTCTGCCATTCCATTGTTTTCCAACACATTCATATACCTCTTCTTCAGTTTCAACGGGCACTTCCTCATCTATTCTGCGAGTTTGTATTTGCTCTTCTATTCCTGGCGTTGCTTCCTTGTAATACAATTCATCAAAATATTCAGCCCATCTTTCCAATATCTCAATCTCCTCTCCGATGACTTGGCCATTTTTATTTCTACAGGAGTGCAATTTAGGTTTATACCCTTGATTCATACATTTTACTGCTTGGTAGAACTTTTTGCTTTCACTTGCATCATTGAGTTCCTCCATATGTTTAATCTGTGTTTTTAAATAATCCTTTTTCTTTTTCCTTAGTATTTTATCTGCTTCTTTCCTACTCTGTCTGTACCTCTCTCTATTTAATCTGGTATCCCTTTGCAACATATTACATCTATTCCTATTCTTTTCCTCTATTGCATGTTTGCAATCGTCATCAAACCACTCTGCATTTCTTTTTACTTTGGTTTTAAGCATAATGTCCTTTGCAGTCGATAAAATGGTAGATAACTTTAATAATAACAATTATATCATCAAATTTATAAAATAAATATCAAGAAAATCATTTGAAACATTTTTACTATGCTGGGCAATTTATATTATAAGGAACTTAAAGTACTATGAGCAAGAAAATTACTTTATAGGATTTTACCTTGCATTCTTACAAAGTATTGGGCCTAATTGAATGGTCTTTCGTGCCATAACTCATATATTGTTAGCTTTTATAAGAACTCATATTGAGATGAAATAAAATCACTTTGTATAATCCACACAGACTTTAATTGGTATAAGCCCGACCGGTTTCAACACTTCCATGTCATTCTCAAGGGGGATAATACATCATTGGGGGAGAATTTGAGAATGACACGGAAGTGTTGAAACTGGTCGGGTTTATACCAATTAAAGTTTATGTGGATTATACAAAGTGATTTTATTTCATCTCAATCTGATGTCACAATTCCACTAAGTAAGCTCGAAAACCATTGGAAGATGTTTATAAGAACATTGTATTTTTATCTATTGCTGTAATGGCAATTTCTGTTACATCATTTTAGAAATCTTTATTCTTCTCCTTTTTAGAATGTAGCTTTATTTTACTACTTCTTATAAGTGTACATTCCTTGATAATAATAACACTGTTCTGCAAAAAAAAGTTCAAAAAATGCTCGGCTACAATTTAGGGTGTTTCTGGCTAATTTTGGGTCGCTGAATCCGAAAATGACCTCCGTTTTTTTCTATCACCCTCCATTTTTACGAGCAACCCCTAAATTGGGGAAACCAACCCCGTATCTAAACTTATCGCTTTTCAAGGGACTTTTACTAATGTTACTGCTTCTGATTAAAAAAACTGACGTTTTGAGGCTATCAGGGTCATGAAAGAGACAAACTTGACTGGGGTTGAAAATATTTAGGGGGTGAAAATCGAAAAAACCTTAAAAAAAACCATTGAAATAACCATTAAACTTTAACAAAGGTTTCGTCGTTAAAGACTTTTTTGATTTGAGGATTGTAAGTACGGACACTGTCATGTCCTTATATGGTATTCTTGGACACCTCCATGCCCATATTTGGAGATACTTCCGTGCCGCGCTCGTCTCTCAACGGTCGTCCAAGAGCGTCCATCGTTTTCACGAACATCAGCACGTTGCAAGAGAAGGGACAGATCAGGAAGAGTGAGCGCGCACGGATGAGAATGCCTCGGGGAGTCGGGTTTTGGCTGTGATGTGCGACGGTCGCTCTCTGTTGTACATGTTGTCGTCGGACGATTAAACGAGTTGTCCAAGATTCCCGGCTTTTCCCTTACAGCTCTCAACCGAACCCATATCCTGAATTACAATTGGTGTCAGAAGTGGGATTTTGCGAGTTCGAAGAGTTGTAATATAAGCCGTAAGTAGTGTAAGTGGTGAGTAAAAATGGCAGGACGTGTGAGCATGTCGGGACGCGAAATGGAACTGCAGCAAGCGTTGGACGAATTGAGCGAGCAGTTGAGACTGTTGAAACAGGATAGGGAAGAGAGCGCTACGAGAAATGAATGTAGGAATAAATCGTATTCGACGTTATCCGCTGTGGAGCCGTTCACGGGGGCGAGAGGAGAGAACGTAGAGGGGTTTGTGTCGTGTTTAGAGAGAGCGGCCGAATTCGGCGGATGGAGTGACGGGGACAAGTTAGGTGCTTTGGTGTTGAAACTTCGAGCAGGGGCTGCGGGGTTTATGCAGGCGCATGAAAAAGCGGGGGATGTGACGAGTTACGCCGTGGCAAAAGACTTGTTATTGAAGAGGTACGGCGGCGTTGAGAACCGCCGGTATTATAGGGAGTTGTTAGCGAATGTGAGGATGGGGCCGGGAGAAGAAATTGAAGAGTTCGCCGACCGGATACGTAATATAAACATACAGACGATAAAGGCGGAAGAAAACCCGGGGGAGGCTGCAGTTCGGCGGGCGGAGGCGGACGAGCGGGCGTTGGACGCGTTTTTGAATGGCCTCGTAGGGAGGATTGGCGAACACACCCGGCTTGCGATGCCCGAGTCGCTAGATGCCGCGGTGGCGGCTGCGGTCCGCGTGAGAGAGGTGGAAAGGCGAGCGAGACCAGTGAGTGAACCCCGGAAAGTATTCGTTTCGGCCGCTGGGGGTTGCTACACATGCGGACAGAACGGACATTTTGCTCGGGAGTGTCCGCGGGGCCAAAGGGCCATGAAATGTTACAACTGCGGGGGCGCAGGACATCGGGCGAGGGAGTGTCGACAACCTAGACGAGTGGTGGGCCAAGGGGTACGAGGGGATTTAAACGACGAGGGGGTCAAGCGTACCGCCCGCTAAGACCCCAACTCACGTTCTCGCGCGCTTGCCGTCAGGGTGAAGAAGGAGATTTAATCATCTTAGCGACGTGCGGGGGACAAAAACGGCGGATGTTACTCGACACCGGAGCCCAGGTGAGCCTGTTGTCGAAGAATTGTATTGGTGACCGGGTGCCCACGAGATCATGGTATCGGATACGGGGGCTGAACGGAGGAATGGTGTGGAACCATGGAGAAGTGGTGATGGACATTGATATAGGGGGGTGCCAGCACCAATTGCGAGCCCAAGTAGTCAATGGCCTGGGCATTTACGCCGGAATCCTGGGGGTAGATTTCCTGAGGGAGTGTGGGGCCGTAATTGACGTGAGAGGAAACAAGGTGACTATTGCGGGGAGGACAATGATGCTGAATGGGGGTTTGGAAAGAGAATCGCGGGAGACGGCCCGAGTGACGGGCGAGGCAAAGGTGCCGACGGCGCGGGGGCGGAGAAAGGGTAGGAGAAGGGGGCGCCGGGGCAAAAGAAATGGAGCAGCGACGGAGCAGCCGAGGGTATCACCGCGCGACGTGAGCGAGGGTTCGCCCGAGGTGACGCGGTTGCGGCCGGAGGAGACGACGGAGAAGACGGCGGCGGAGCGAACGGAGGGATCACCGAGCGACGTGGGTGGAGTTTCGTCGTGGGCGGCGCGAGGGAATCCGGCGAAAGCGGGCGTGCGCGCGCGGGAGACCACGCCGACGAGGACCAGGGTCCCGGAAGGACGCGGTCACCGAGTGGAGGTGCCGGTGCGGCTTGTGACGGCGGAGATCATCCCTGCCCGTTCGGAGAGAATGGTTTCCCTCCCCTTACCACGAGATGGATGGAGAGAAGGCGAGGAGTGTGTCCTCGAACCGGCGCTTGAGATGGAGGAGTGCTGGGTCGCTCGGAGCATAAGTAAGGTGGACGAGAAGGGGTGTGCGCTGACACGCGTAAGTAACTTTGGGTTTAATGATGTGATCCTGAATAAGGGGACTCTAATAGTAAGGGCGAGTGAAGTAGCAAAAAAGCCAGAGGATGGCGGGGAGGGTGAGAGAGAGGTCCTAGTGAATAGTGTGGCGGCTGAGGTAAGGGGGGATGTAAAGGAACAGATTGCCGAAAAACTCAGTCACTTGAAATTGGAAGAGCGCTCGGTATTGCTTCCTGTGTTGGAGAGGCACAGTCAGCTATTCGCGTATTCAAAGAGTCCACCCGCCACTCATTTAACATCACACGAGATCCCAACCGGGGACGCGCGACCCATTTATCGGAAGCCTTACCGGACCCCACATCATTTTAAACCTTTAATTGAGGAATTTGTGGCAGAGCAATTGGCTAGTGGAGTCATAAGATCCAGTAATAGTCCGTGGGCATCACCGGTTGTCATTGTGCCTAAGAAGTCGTTAGACGGGAAACCGTGTTATCGATTTTGCATAGACTTCCGTGCACTCAACGCGATCACGAAGCCCGACGTGTATCCCTTGCCGAACATTGTCGAAACCCTGGAGTACCTAGGAGGTTGTAGATACTTCACCACCCTGGACATGGTCGCGGGGTATCACCAGATTCCGTTATCTCCGGAATCTATGGAAAAGACGGCATTTATTGTAAATAGTGGCCATTACGAGTATGTCCGTCTCCCTTTCGGACTTCGGAACGCCCCAAGTTCGTTTATGCGCTTCATGAATGGTATCCTGCGAGGACTCAGTCCCAATGAGTGTTTAGTGTATTTGGATGATATCATTGTCTTTAGTGGTTCGGTGAGTGAACATGCAAGTCGGTTGGAGCGTGTGTTTGACAAACTCGAGGCAGCAGGCCTGTCACTAAAGTTAGAAAAATGTCATTTTGCGCTTCCGCAAGTTAATTATTTAGGCCATGTGATCAGCGCGGAGGGAGTGCGCCCAGACCCGGAAAATGTGATGGCAGTGCTGAATTTTCCTACCCCTAAATCAGTAAGGGAGACGCAGTCGTTCTTAGGGCTAACAAACTATTATCGCCGATTCGTAAGAAATTATGCGGTAATTGCCCGTCCCTTAACGAGGCTATTGAAAAAAGGGACCGCTTTCGTGTGGACACCGGAGTGTGACGATGCGGTGGAAGCGTTGAAGAAAGCCTTAACTAGCACCCCTGTTTTGGTATACCCGGATTTTTCTATTCCCTTTGTCATCTCCACCGACGCAAGTAATTATGCAATAGGCGCGGTTCTCTCCCAAGTGCACGATGGCGAGGAACACCCGGTGGCGTACGCTTCTCGACAGCTGACAAGTCCCGAAATCGCGTACACCACGACTGAAAAAGAGTTGCTGGGGGTGGTGTGGGCAATCCATCATTTTCGCTGCTATGTGTACGGACGGAAGTTCACCATAGTGACGGATCACGCGGCATTGAAGTGGTTATTCGGGCTAAAGGACCCAAGCAGTCGGTTACTGAGATGGACCCTCAAACTGGGAGAGTATGACTATGAAGTGACGCATAAACCAGGCAAAAAGCACTTGAACGCTGACGCGCTAAGTAGGAAGGTACGCAAGGTGATCGCTGGAAATGAGATAGACTTTGGGGCAGAGCAAGCGAAGGACGGAGATTGCGCGAATTGGGAGGGAAGCGCAGGGTTCGAATCCCGGAACGGAGTGCTCTATAGAAAGATGGGATGTGGAGGTAAAGTGGTAGTTCCTGTCAGATTAAGAAAGGAGATCCTACAGTGGAATCATGAGCATGTGTTATCAGGGCATGGGGGAGTGGCGGCCACCACGGATAGGATAGAACGGAATTTTTGGTGGCCCAGTTTAAAGAGAGACGTGGAGGAGCACGTGCGTAGCTGCATTGCTTGTAGTAGGCGTAGTCCCTATGGAAGGAGTAGAGCCCCCTTGCAAGCGTTGCCCGCACCCAAAAGCGCTTTTGAGTTCATTGCGTTGGATGTTGTGGGCCCTTTGCCTAGGACAGCCCGGGAAAATAAGTATATTTTGACAATAATTGATCACTTTTCGAGATATGTGACGATGGTGCCTCTACCAGATCAGACGGCGGAAACCGTAGCGTCGGTTCTAGTGAGGCGTTGGATCCTGAAATTTGGTGTCCCGGAGGTTATTTTGTCGGATCAAGGGAGTAACTTTATGTCGGAGCTATTCAAGGGAGTGTGTAAGCTGTTGCGTGTCAGGCAACTAAGAACCAGCCCTGGGCACCCCGAGGGGAACGGGCGTTGCGAGCGGGTTCATCGCTCCATAGCACAGATACTCTGCCACTACGTAAATGTGAAAAACAATGACTGGGATGAGTGGCTAGACTATGCGGTGGCCGCGTATAACTCGAATATTCATTCGAGCACGGGATTCTCCCCACAGGAAATTGTGTTTGGAAAACCCATGGTAACACCGTTTGAAGGTGGGCAAAAAGCGGGTGAGGAATCAGAGCACCACTCCGTCGCTGAGTTGAGAGTGCGGTTGCGGGAAATATGGAAAAAGTGCGCGAGGAAAGACAGACAGGCACAGAGGAAACGGCAACAGGTTACAAAACCAAAGGGAAAATTGTGGGAGTATAAGACAGGCGATTATGTATTCCTTAGTGATCCGGGCCTTAAGGTGGGACAGGTGAAAAAGTTTCATAAGCCGTGGGTAGGCCCGTATAAGATCCTAAAAGTCATGTCCAAGTGCAATCTCTTGCTGGAGCTTCCGTTTCGCTCCCTAGTGGTCCATAGGAATCGTGTGAAGCCTTATCGTGGTGCTATACCCCCTGTCATAGAAATCGGTGAACATCGCCGGCGAGGACGGCCATCGCGGAAGATCCCCACACAGCCAGATAACTCGGCGCCAGTTTCTTCCCCCCTGCAGGAGGAGGATGAGTGGGAGGAGATAGAGGAGGCCCCTCCGCAACTATCCGCGACTTCTCCTCCCGGGGAGAGAGACAGTGGAGAGGAGGAAGGAGGAGAGGGACCGGAGGGAGAGTACTTCGTCGACGACGAGGCGAGTGGGGAGGCCACCCCACCTTCCCCTCCCGCCTCACCATATCTACCCCCACCCTCCTCTCAAGGAGCGGTGCATCGGTCCCCCTACCCCTTACGCTCTCAAATGCCCAGAGTGTCATCGCCGCCCCCACCCGTGTTCCCTTATCAACTGCGGAGCCGAGGACGGTTGCCCTCCCACTCTGAAGAGCAGTGATCGAATTGAATGGAATATTATATTGGGAAATGTGACACGTGTGTGCTGTGTTTTATTTCAGGATTTCTTGTATATGTGCTTTTATTCGGTAATAATCGCTAATATTGTGTTTTGAATAGGCTTAATCATTAATAAGGAAGATGTCTACATTATGTTGCTGGGTTTTTGTCATTTTGGTAGTTGTGGTTATATTCTTTGTATTTGAATGTTCACGCTCTACTTTTAAGTTCCCATAGTAATAATGAATAGAACTGGTCGAAAAAGATTGTAACAGTGTATTCTGAATGGGTCATTGGTGTGTTTTTTTTTCTTAATTTTTGAACAGAGATGACACTATTTGAAATTTGATACTTGGGTTTTGATGAATTATTTTTATGTGTACTGTATTATTGGTAAAGATGTTACTGTGAAGTTCCTACGTAATTGCAAGTGGTTGTGGGTTTTGCTGGGATTTGTGTATTAACGGGATACTTTAATGTGGAATGTGTTCCGGAACCGAGCACTTGAAGTGAATTTTGTCATATTTTCATGCTTTATGAGTTGCTGTTATGAGATAATCAGCAACTCACTTTTGGAGGGGGGTGATTGTAAGTACGGACACTGTCATGTCCTTATATGGTATTCTTGGACACCTCCATGCCCATATTTGGAGATACTTCCGTGCCGCGCTCGTCTCTCAACGGTCGTCCAAGAGCGTCCATCCTTTTCGCGAACTTCAGCACGAACATCAGCACGTTGCAAGATAAGGGACAGATCAGGAAGAGTGAGCGCGCACGGATGAGAATGCCTCGGGGAGTCGGGTTTTGGCTGTGATGTGCGACGGTCGCTCTCTGTTGTACATGTTGTCGTCGGACGATTAAACGAGTTGTCCAAGATTCCCGGCTTTTCCCTTACAGCTCTCAACCGAACCCATATCCTGAATTACAGTTCCACGAATACACCTTTCAATTTCGCGCCACTGATCATCGGAAATTTCGTTTTCAAGTATTCAAATCCTTTCCCTTCTTTATTCATAGCTTTCACAAATTGCTTAAAGAGGCCTAATTTTAGATGGAGGGGAGGAATAAGGATTTTACTTGGATCCACTAAAGCCTTGTTAGAGATATTTTTTTCCCCGATCACATGACTTAGATGCAAGGGCCAGTCTTTTTGCTTGTAATGTTTCGCGTATGCTCTGCTGTCCCATTCGCAAATAAAACAGGGATGTTTTGTATAGCCTCCTTGTAATCCTGCAATAATAGCTACAACTTTCAAATCTGCATAAATATACCATTGGTGCCTTACGTAATCGATTTTTTCCAGAGCGCTTTCCAAATTTTCGTAGGTTTCCTTTAAAACAGTGGCATATCCAACAGGAACCGAAGGTAAATGGTGGCCGTTGTTCAGTAAAACAACCTTTAAAATTGTCTTCGACGAGTTGATGAATAGCCTCCATTGGTCTGGATCATACGTAATTGCTAATTCTCATCTCTCATCAGTCCTTCAATATCAGTGCAGTAAATCAGATCATCATTTTCACCATCCGTTGAAACAAATGGAATGAGGGTTGACTGTCTGCCTCTGTAATAAGAAACATTCACACCATCGGCCAAAAGATTCTACTGCTGTAAACGCGAGCCAAGAAGTTATGCTTTACACTTTGGTAAATCTAAATCTCGTATTAGATCACTTAGCTCCTCTTGTGTTATTGGATGAGGTGCCCTTTTTTGACTAGTCTGGGGTTCTTCCACATCAGGGCTGTAATCTTCATCTCGGCGGCTAGGACCTGCTTCCACTTCTGGTGTAGCTTCGTTCATTAAGACATCAGAATCATCGAGGGTGTAAGTAGCTGAAGCTTTAGGGATAGGAAGAGCATCACTATGCTTCACCGGGCGAATTGCTGACGGTACATTCGGATAAATCATTTGAGCTTTGTTTTTTTTTTAAACCCCATAGTGTCGGTTTGGCAAAAATAGCAATCCGTTAAATGGCAAGTGGTTTCACGCCAAACCATTGGCACTCCGAAATTTAGGGAACGATTTCCCCCGTTTAACCATTCACAAAGACTTCTATGACAACCACTGCAACAGAATTTAGGGGCCCACGATTTGTCTTGGTCACCAATTTTACACCCGAAATAAAGTTCATAAGATTTCCGCACAATTGCAGTCATCGCTTTCCTTTGGTCTTTAAACGTTAAATCCCCACAGATGTAACAAAATGAATTGGGATGATTTTTGCAAGATCGCGGCATGATCACGAGAAAACACTATCGCTCGCAAAATAACACGCTAAATCGAACACACCACTAGAAAAATAAAGAAAGAACTTGGAAGATTATAACCCGACACGCACGAAAGAGAGTGAAGTACTGAATAGACCACTGGTTTATTTCATAGATGAACATCAGCAAGTGTGACTGCCAAGACACATGAAGACACGTTACAACGTGCCCAAGCATGTCAAAACATGTGGTGAGTAACTTTTACAATGTATTTCCCAATGTTTCCCAATGTATTTACAATGTATTTCCCAACGTTTCCCTATGTATTAAATGGAAAGGTCTCAGCTCTTACTTTAAAAGTAAGGAGGACAACGAAGTCAAATCATGAGCCCCCAAACGCTGTTACAATAATATTTTGACAAATCTGATTTGTGTCCAGATTTTTGTGGCAGCTCTTTATACCACCTCCTATACCCCCCTTCCCCTCTTATATTTTATGTAATATTAATCCTTTACAAAAGAGGGGGGTGGGTGAACAGTGTATTCATCCCTTAAAAACTTTTCTATTAGCTACCATATCATATGCAATAAAAAGCGAAGAAAAATGGTTATTTAAATGGTTTTTAAAGGTTTTTTTCGATTTTCATCCCCTAAATATTTTCAACCCCACTCAAGTTTGTCTCTTTCATGACCCTGATAGCCTCAAAACATCAGTTTTTTTAATCAGAAGCAGATAACATTAGTAAAAGTCCCTTGAAAAGCGATAAGTTTAGATACGGGGTTGGTTTCACCAATTTAGGGGTTGCTGGTAAAAATGGAGGGTGATAGAAAAAAACGGAGGTCATTTTCGGATTCAGCGACCCAAAATTAGCCAGAAACACCCTAAATTGTAGCCGAGCATTTTTTGAACTTTTTTTTTGCAGAACAGTGTAATCAATAATATTCTTCTTCATAATGAACAAACTGTCGCTATCCAACATGTAAATAAACAATTCCAAACACCCCCACTCGACAGTTTATTATTTAAATCCCATTTCTTTTCTTAGTTTCTCAAACTGTATTCTTGGTGTGGGTTTAGTAAGGGCATCTGCTACCATATCCTCACTGCAATAGTGAGACAATGTGATCACACGGCTGTCCACCAAATCTTACAAGCGATGATAGTGCACATCAATATGTTTCGTCTGAGGACTTATGTTTTCATTGGAAGCTAGTTAGATGCACCCTTGGTTGTCTTCGTACAGAGTTGTTGGGTCAACTTGTTCCTCCCCTAGATCTGCCAACAGATGTCTCAGCCAGGTGGTCTCTAGACTGGCATGGGCTGCAGATATGTATTCCACTTCTGTCGATGACAAAGCCACAGACGTCTGCTTCTTACTTGACCAGGAAAATGTGCTGTTTCCAATCTTGAATATGTATCCACTTGTTGATTTGAGATCCTTCTTATCCCCTGCCCAATCTGCATCTACGTAGCCTGTTCGAGTTTGCCCTCCACTTGCTGAAAGCACTAGATTCAATTCTTGAGTTCTCTTTCAGTATCGCAAAACTCTCTTCAGTGCCTCCCAGCCTCTTTTTCTTGGGCAACTAACTCTCCTACATAAGTTTCCTATTGCTGCTGCAATGTCAGGTCTTGTACTTGTTCATATGTAAAGAAGTGCACCTACAGTTTCTCTATATTGTTTATTATTTCCCTAAGTTATTTGAACTTATTTACTACAACATACTCATTAAGTACTTAGATAAAACAAATTCATTATCCGATTCCCAATGGGGATTTAGAAAAGGAAGATCAACAGAACCAGCTCTGCTTAATGCAATGAATTTTGTGACTAATTCTCTTGATAATAACAAAAAGGTTCAAGCCTTGTTTCTGGATTTTTCCAGAGCATTTGATATGGTGGATCACACAATCTTTCTATGTAAGTGCCATAGGTTAGGCATCAGAGGTATAGCCCTGGAGTGGCTAGCATCTTACATGTCAGATAGACCTCAAAAAGTTGAAATAACTTTGGGAAACATGAAATATTTGTCTGGTCCTAGTAAGATCACAACAGGTGTTCCACAGGGATATGTTGTGTCTTTTGTTTTGCGTGCGCATTTTGTTTCTTTCATATCAACAGTCATATGTAGCGCACGCCTTCCTTTTCCAGAGAGCAGTTGAATATATGCATTAGAACAGGTTGGTTGTCAAGTCAATTTCAACACCTAGAACCCACTGATAGTTAAGGAAACTTAACATTGGCGACGAGGTAGTGAGGTGGTACCGTGTACGAGTTCACGTATAAATCAAGGTGCTCCTTTCATTGGTTGTTTCGAACCCAAACCGCGGTTGTAGTGTACTACCTTGAAATTTTATAATGGGAGACACTTTTGGTGTATTTGATCCCCGTGGGAAAGATGTAGATTCCTACCTGGATCATTTTGCGCATTTTCTCGTAACAAAAAATGTTGTGGATCCTCCAACCCCGAGCGAAGGAGCTGCTGCCACGGCTGAATATAACAAACAGGTGGCTACTATTAATTCCAGCAAGAAATCGTGGCTGTTCCGTGTGATTGGCCCGACAGTGTATCAAACTCTGCATGATTTGACTTTCCCTGATTTACCAAACCAGAAGACGTAAGACGAACTTGTCGCCTTACTTAAGGGTCATTTTGCGCCAGGCAGGAATAAGTTCAGTCAAAGAGATGCCTTCACCAAGTGGAAGCAACAGCCGAATGAATCCTTAGCAGACTTTGCCCTCGCTCTCCGCAGCCTATCAAGGTACTGTGAGTATGGAATGTTTTTGGACCAAGCTTTATAGTCCCAATTTTTGAATAATATGAGATCGGCAGCTATCAAGGACAAGATAATTGTGGGTGCAGCGAACTTTAATACATTAATCCAAGATGCCAGCCGTTATGAAGAGGAACTGAACACTGTTAATAATAACATAACCATAACTAATCCATCAGTTAATTATGTTTTTAAGAAGTGTTTTCCCAAGAAGAAGGGTGGACAGAAGTTGTTCAGCCAGGGGACAAGGAGCCAGCAGCGACAGCAACATGCCTCTCAGCCGCAATATAAGCCGGTAAAGCAGCAATTCCAACAAGATATGTCCAAGATCCATTGCTATAATTGTAATGCTTATGGTCATCAATCACGCCACTGCCCCAAGCCAAGGAGAAATAGCAACAAGCAGGTGAACCAAGTGACTCCAGGAACATCAAATGAGGTGGAACAACTCACGCATGCCTTTGATCTTTTGAAGGTGAATCAAGGTAATCTTGTGCCGCAAGAAGAGGCTGTTTCATGTGACGGTCTTAATCGAGGGTATTCCAGTAAAAATGGAGCTGGATACTGGTGCTCATCATTCTCTAATTGGTCGCTCATTGTATGAACGCCTATTTTCCAAACCTCTCTGTCCTGTCCATCCATTATTTAGTTGTACAGGTCACCCACTCAAGCTTTTGGGCATGATGGATGTTGGGGTAAGATTTGAGAATCAAGTAGCTGTCTTACCTTTGGTAGTTGTGGATGGTGAAGTCCCACCACTGTTTGGACGACCTTGGACCAGGTATGTTCAATTACCTTACACAGAGTTGCTGCCCATCAAATATCCTGTTAACATTGTGCAGAATATTGAAATTTATATGAGTTTATTGAAAAACAAGTATCCAGCTGTCTTCAGTCAGAGCCCAGGGAGATTGAGGGGATTGAAGTGTCGCTAAGATTGAAGAAAAATGCTGTTCCAGTCTTCTACTCACCTAGAGCTGTGCCCATACCTTTACGAGAGTCAACGTTCCAAGCCCCCCAAAGATGGAAGCCGCTGGTTACATAGAAAAATGTTCACCAGGTCAGTGGGGTACTCCTATAGTTATAGTGCCAAAATCCAATGGTGAGGTCTGTGTCTGTGGCGATTTTAGTGTAACAGTTAACCCACAGTGGATGGTAGTTGGTTTAGCAGTCTCGACCTAGACCAAGCTTTCCTGCAGTTAAGCCTATCAGAGGAGTCAAGAGATATACTCACTTTAAGTACCCCTTGGGGTTGCTTTAGAGCACGGAGCCTGCTATTTGGAGTGAGTTCAGCACCAGATGACTTTCAGAACGCTTTAGTTCGTATTTTGACTGGCATACCCAATCTGCTTATTTATCTGGACAATGTAAAGCGGGTGCAAGACTATTTTAGAGCTAGTTTTAAATTGTTTCCAGCAGTATAAGATAAGGTGAGATTAAACGTGGAGAAATCAGAATTTATGGTGCACTCAGTCAAATATTTGGGCTATGTTTTAGATCAACACGGACTACATCTGGATCCGGAGAAGCTGGAAGCACTGAAGAAATCCAAGATACCGACCAATGTAGCAGAATTAAAGGCATTCACAGGATTTTTAAATTTCTACGGGAAGTTTGCAGAGCACCTGTCCTCCATTCTACAACCCTTGAATAAACTTCAAACTAGTAGTGAATGGAAGTGGGGACCGACTGAATAGGAAGCATATGACACTGCCATCCAGGAAGTAGGTAATAGCTCTGATCCCTTATTCCCTGCAGCTTCCTTTACGCCTAACCTGTGATGCTTCGCCTGTGGGAGCCGGAGCTGTAATATCCCACATTACGGATGATGGTCAGGAAAGGCCGATTGCCTTCACGTCAAAAACATTCTCGTCGGCTGAGCTTAACTATCCCCAGCATGAAAGAGAGGCAGCAGCCTTAATATTTGGAATTAAAAGGTTCCACAAATTCTTGTATGGTAGAGACTTTGATATTGTGACGGACAACAAAGCGCTAGTGGCAATTTTTGGATCAAGAGTATGCCAGTGCCCTCCAGCTGCAGACCGACTTCTCGCGCTGGGGACTTTTCTTGTCCGCTTACCATTTTTCTATTCACCACAAGAAAGGGGAACTTATCCCTCATGCTGATTATTTGAGTCGCCTCCCAATGCCAGACTCAACTCCTGTGGAATCCAATATCAATTTAGTGTCTAGCATTGATATAAGTTTGATGTCTGCTCACCAGATAGCGGCACCAGATAGCGGAAATGCAGAATGACCCCGAGTTGAAACAAATACTGTGGCAAGTACACCATGGATGGCCAGATGACTGTGAATCTATGCTAACACCATATCCCCGCAAGCATTTGGAGCTGTCATCAGAAAGCGGTTGCATCCTTTGGGGTTCCCGCATATTGGTACCCTCGGTCCTATGCCCTCAAGTGTTGAAGCTACTCCATGAGCTACACCCTGGTATCAATCGAATGAAAGCTCTTGCAAGAAGTTACGTCTGGTGGCCCTCGATGGATCAACAGATAGAGCAGCTCGTAACGGAATGTGGTGTCTGCCAAGCACTTCATCACTCAACCCCAGCAGAACAACTAGTGCCATGGGCATGGCCGACTCGCCGCTGGCAAAGAATTTTTGTGGACTTTACCCAGTTTCAGACAACAGAGTTGTTCATTTTGGTCGATCAGCATTCCAGATGGTCAGAAGTAAGAATTGTAAAAGCAGCAAACAGCAGAAGAGATGTGAGCTGTCCTTTGCTTGCTCTTCGCAACATGGGGTTTGCCTGAGGAATTGGTGAGTGACAACGGCCCACCATTTAGCTCACATGCCTTCGCTGATTTCCTGTGCAGCAATGGGGTAATACATTCGAAATCGCCTGTCTACCATCTGCAATCGAACGGCCAAGCTGAGAGAGATATCCCCACCGTCTCTGAATCTCTCCGTAAGCAACTAGTGGATGAGAAAACCCGAAATCGTCCACTACAATATAAAATAGACTCCTGGTTATTCCAATACCGGAACATGCCTCATTCTGCTACAAAAGTGACACCAGCAGAATTGTTCCTGGGGTGTAAGATGAGAACACCCCTCTCCCTGCTCCATCCAGGGCAGACCTTCAAACAACAAATGCGAAATTTGCAAGAAAGGGTAGCAGCTGAACACCGTGCCAAGCTCTCCGCTTATTCACCATGTGACCTTGTTTGGGTTCGGTCCATTATGCACAAGGTGCTCAAGTGGGTACCCGGTATCATAGAACAGGCGGTCTCCAGTGTGTCATACCAGGTACTGGTGTATGCATGCCTGAGACACACCTCCAGTTCCCATCTCCGCAAGCGGTCGCCAGGGGCCCGGTCGGTTGACGCGGAGGTGTCAACTGACATCCCGTCCGTGCCGTCCGCCGAGGCATCAACCGACACCGAGTCACCGTGGTGCCTCCCGAGTCAGACCCTGTTCCGGAGATGTCCGTGCCAGAAACCGAGGTTCCAGAGACGCCAGATGCCAGGGACACCCAGGTGCCATCACCCCTACTTGTCCAGGCACCAGCCCAAGCACCTGTCCAGGTGTCCCATAGCCACGAGTCCCCTGTCTGTCCGAGCCAAGAGGGTCCGGCCACTTGCAGATCAGGACATGCCGTGAGATTGCCAAAGTATCTCTCGGACTATGATCTGTCTAAGTGATCCTCAGTGATGAACTTCAGAGACTTTAAGATTGCTCATTAATATTAATTTCAGTGATGAACTTCAGAGACTTGAATTTTGCTCATTAATATCAATTTCATTTAACTTTGATGATTATTTATTGCGGTTTTCTTGTTAAAGTCTGTCTTTCACAGTTTAATTAAGTTGACTGATTCTTTCAATTTAAGTGGGGGAGAATGTTGTCTTTTTTTTGCATGCACATTTTGTTTCTTTCATATCGACAGCCGTAAGTAGCGCACTCCTTCCTATTCCAGAGACCAGTTGAATATATGCATTAGAACAGGTTGGTTGTCAAGTTAATTTCACCACCTAGAACCCACTGATGGTTAAGGAAACTTAACACTGGCCTCTAATGAATCCTTCTCGTTTCTCATGAGTATACACTATGCCAGAAGCCTCTATTACTTGTTTCACACACCTCTCTATGAACTGTCCATGACATGGCCACTTTGGAACTTTCATTGGCTCTTTAACAAACTTTCTTATTTCTGATATTTTGAGTTTACAAGTAAGTGGAGGTTCATATACTTTTTCTGACCAGTCTATCAGTTCCAAAAGGGAAGTTGCATTTGGATTTACTGCAGGTGTTATCCTAAGCCGAACAGATAGGTCTCCTGGTGTATCATTATCTTCATTCCTTAATTCAATTATCTTATGGACCCCTGCTTTCCTTTCTTCTTGGTTTTCCGAGCATAAAAGTGTCTGAAACACCATTTCACTAAATGCGAACCACGATGCACGTTGGATTATTGGCGAAACAATATCTGCTACTGCCTTCTTCTGAGATTTTAGGAGCTTCAATTGATAAAGAATGTGGCGAGGTCCTTCCACCAAAGAGAATTTCTATTGGATTTTAAACCAGCAGGGATAGTAAACACCAACAATGTATTCTACAAGCAGTTTTATCGCCTTCAAGTTGTTGCCTTTACAGTCGTGTTTTGAAACCCATATGCGATAAATCCTATTTGCAGTTGTTAGCCAACGAGAGTGGCTTACAGGACCAATTTCTAATAATGCCAGATCAGTTGGAAGTACACCTGTTCTTATGGCCAGAGTTATTCTGTAACCATAAGCCTGATCCGTAGAGAGATCTTTGACAATAGTATTACTCGATTGAACCAAAGGCTCTGGAAAGGATATTCTGACAAATGAGGCATTGATTTCGATTTCTGTTGCAGTATCAAGCATGTTGCCAATCGTACCCCTCCATTTGTTGATAGACAAAGTTTTTCCACCCAAATCTATGATCTAGTGCCGCAAAGGTAGCTCATAAGTATGAAGAGCACAAACCAACCATATGAGTTTATGATTCAGTTTTGCCTCAACCTAATGCATGACTCCTCCTTCCCAACCAGTTTTAACATTCGTGGAGTCACCACCGATACCTTGCAAACTATTATCAATGCTGTTTTTCTTTAAGCAATTCATAAGATGGTTAGCAATAACTTCAGCAGGTTTCCTTTTCATTAAGTCTTTCACTGGAGTAAAATGGCAAAGATACCTTCCACCTGGCTCGCTGCACACAGTGTAATGCTCTTCTTTCACAATACTAGGAAAAAGAGGACTTGAGTTATCTGCTTGTAACAGAACTTCTGTGGAATCTTTGCGTCCATCAAAGAAGATACATTCAATATTGCCTATCCAGCATGTTGCCAATCGTACCCCTCCATTTGTTGATAGACAAAGTTTTTCCACCCAAATCTATGATCTAGTGCCGCAAAGGTAGCTCATAAGTATGAAGAGCACAAACCAACCATATGAGTTTATGATTCAGTTTTGCCTCAACCTAATGCATGACTCCTCCTTCCCAACCAGTTTTAACATTCGTGGAGTCACCACCGATACCTTGCAAACTATTATCAATGCTGTTTTTCTTTAAGAAATTCATAAGATGGTTAGCAATAACTTCAGCAGGTTTCCTTTTCGTTAAGTCTTTCACTGGAGTAAAATGGCAAAGATACCTTCCACCTGGCTCGCTGCACACAGTGTAATGCTCTTCTTTCACAATACTTGGAAAAAGAGGACTTGAGTTATCTGCTTGTAACAGAACTTCTGTGGAATCTTTGCGTCCATCAAAGAAGATACATTCAATATTGCCTATCCAGCATCAAGCATGAAATTCTTCATCAAGTGATTTCATAACTTTTTCTTGTGCCCTTTTAACTTTATTGTGATCAACCACAAGTCTCCTGTCTCCTTCAGTAATTAATCCAGTATCCAAAAATGCAGCTGTTGTAATGGCAGCTGTAGCACGTGCACCGACACCATACCTAATACTTTGCAATGCAACACTGTGCAGTTGTAATTTATTGTAATGACTCATACTTGACGTAGAAGGTACATCAGAATCATCACATGGAATCTGCAAAGGATCTTCAGATACTTCAACCTAAACATCAGTTGGCTCCTCATCTTCATCAGAGAAAAGAACTTCATTTGGTTGTAATGTTGACTCTTCCTTCCTTTTCTGCTTGTATTCAGAAATTCTTCTTAAATCATCTTCTTTCCTCTTCTGCTCTTTACTTTGTCTTCCGTGCTCAGGTAGATCTGGTAATCCAATTTGATACTGTCCAACAGATCCAACCTTCTCTTTTTGACTCTTAATAAACAGTAGTTCTTTGACAGGGAACTTCATATCCTTAGAACAAGAGCGGGAGATGTGCACTTCATGTTTACAGTCAGCACCACCTGGACATGGACCCTCAAATTCTGAACATAGCCTAATCTCACACTTGAAATTGAGGATGTCAAAGAGCTTGTCTAATGTTGCTATGAAAGCCTCTTTCACTTCCAGTTTTCCTCTGCCAAGTAATATGTATTTGGCCTTTTTCCAGTTTTCTTCTATCTTGTTCAGGACTGTGACAGTTTGCTGTGAATTTGACATGAAACGTGAAAATATCACGAATTTGAAGTAGCTATTTACCAAGCAAACCAATGCAATTGCCATTTCTTGTAAATATAATTGTGAATAGCTAACCAAAACACAACTTTTTGACCCCCTTCATTTTTGAAAAAAGAAAGTAAAAAAAATCGACCCGCCCTACTGAAGTATCCTTATGCATTACTACTAGATCATTTACATACAAAAGAATATACAGCCAAGTTCCTTTTTCTATCTAACTGTATAACCATGGATCTGCCTTACTGCGTGTGAATCCATTTTCAGTAAGGAGTCTGTTTAATCTATCATTCCAAGCCCAAGCAGTCTGCTTTAGTCCGTAAATTGATTTTTGAAGCCTACACACCAAATGTTTCTCTTGATGCTTTATATAACCTTCTGGCTGTTCCATGTATATTTCCTCTTCAAGTTCCCCATTTAAATAAGCTGCCTTCACATCAAAATGTCTGGCATGCATTTTCCAAGCTGTTGCTACACTCAGTAGGGTTCTGAAGGTACTGTGCTTCACCACAGATGCGAATGTTGAATCATAATCTTTTCCATATTTTTGTGAGTATCCTTTTGCTATTACTCTGGCCTTATATTTGTATGCATTCCCTTGAGAATCATATTTGATTTGAAAATTCATTTGCAGCCAATTGGTTTCCTTCCTTTCGGTAGTTCTTCTAAGAACCAGGCCTGATTCTCTTCATGAGATCCCATCTCTTCATTTGCAGCTTCAATCCACTGTTGCTTCTCATACTTTGGGAGGGTCATCATTTTCGTCCATGACTCTGGTTCTGATTGCTGATCTAATTTGATCATATATGATAATCTTCTAGGTGGTATACCCTTATTGCATCTTGATGACATACGGGTTTCTTTATCTTCTTCCCTTGTCTGACTTTCAGGTGATTCACTTTCTTCTCTAAATGTATGTTCCCTTTCTTCTCTCTTCTTCAGTAATTGGGTTAATATCATGCATTTCTATACATTTTTCTTTCCCTTGGAAAGTACTGACAATTTCCATTGGTCCTCCACTGTCTCCATCAATCTCCACAGTCTGACTGATGATGACCTTATCATTAGGCAGCAATATTCTGTAGCCTTTTGCAACTTCACTATATCCCACCACAATTCCATCCTGAGCACAAGGATCCCATTTGGTCCATCTTTCTTTGGGGATGTGAGCATAACCCTTGCTACCAAACACTCGGACGTGTCCTAATTTAGGCTTCTTTCCATTCCATAATTCATATGGGGTTTTGTCTACTGCCTTACTGGGTAGCCAATTCTGTAGGTAGCATGCAGTCATTATTGCTTCATCCCAATATTTCTTGGGTAGATCAGCATCCATAAGCATGCACCTAGCTGACTCTGTCAGAGTTCTATTCTTGCATTCTACAACTCCGTTCTCTTTTGGTGTATAAGGAACTGTTGTTTGGAATTGTATTCCATGCCTTCTTAAAAGATCCTGCGTTTTTCTTCCTGTATACTCCCCACCTTTATCTCATCAGAGACTCTTTGGTTTTCTATTGAATTTATTGGAAACACTCTCTATGAATTCTTCTAATCTTAATGAAACTTCACCCTGGCGAGATTTGGTGGACAGTAGTGTGATCACGTTGTCTTACTGCTGCAGTGAGGATATGGTAGCAGATGCCTTTACTAAACTCACACCAAGAAAACAGTTTGAGAAACTACGAAAAGAAATGGGGCTTAAATAATAAACTGTCGAGAGGGGGTGTTGGAATTAATTATTTACATGTAGGTTAATGTTTCTGGTTTTTTTTCACTCACAACTTGCCACATACCATCTCTGATGAGAAGAATTAACCACAGGCTGGAGCAAGAAGGACGAGAAAGCACAAAGCAGCACAATTTCGCTGAGTGTCGACGACAGTCAAATACTTCACATATGCAAATGCACTACTGCTAAAGGTATGTGGATAGAGTTACAGAAAGTCCATGAGAGAGCAAACTCAAGTAACAAGCTATACTTGCTTTGGAAACTATACCAAAGTAAATTGAGAAAACAACAACCAATGCAAGAGTATTTAAGGTCAACATTGAAAATGGTGGAGTGCTTGAGAGGGATTGATGAAGAAGTTAAAAACTTCCATGTTGCAGCTTTATTACTGAGTGGTTTACTGGAAGAATACAAAGCACTTGTGATAGCATTAGATGCTAGACCGGATGAAGAACTAACGCTACAGTATATAAAAGGAAAGCTTCAAGACAAGTACAATCGCAGAACACAAGTTATAATGTCTGACAAACTGAGTGTACAATCTGCAATGAAGGTAAACAAAAATCATAATAATGACACATGGGGACGATCCTCGGCTTATAACACTGAAGAAACCTGGGCACTTGAAAAAGGATTGCTGATTCTATAAAAGAAGACAGTGTGATGCTGGAAATTGGAATTGACGACAGATAGCCAAAAGTGCAGTCAAAGAAGAAGAAAATACTCTAAACGATATTGTATGTTTAAGAAAAGGCGGCTCTCCATCAAGTGATTGGTTCATTGATTCAGGGGCTACGAGAGATATGACGAACAACGAAAATTTCTTCACAAAGTTAAACAAAGACAAGCAAGAAAGAATCTCAATAGCCAACGTGATGCGATGGAATCATAGGGGACAGAGGAAGGCTATTTATTTTGCAAAACTCCATTTGAAGAAACTAAAAGGATCCTAGTAAAGGACGTCTTATTTGTACCTGAGATTCAAAGCAACCTATTGTCCATAAAAAGGATGACCAAACAATGTTATGTCATAATATTCTAGGACAATGTCTGCACCATCACAAAGAATAATATAGTAATAGCTTTTGGAGAAACAGACACAGAACTATATACATAAATTGAAATGCGAAGAAGTAGCTGATTCAGCAAGCGTAAATAATCATGAGAAATGTATCCACAAATGGCACAGAAGACTTGGTCATCAAGATCCTCATGCAGTAAAGAAGTTAGTGAATGGAGAACGGGGCCGACAGAATAAATATTTCTAGATGGTTGTCTTTGTAAGACAAAAATATCGTTCTATTTCAAATATGACCACTACATCGACATTTATTTGAGCTGAAGTTCAGAGAGGCAGTGCACCATTTTGCACTAGCTTGAGATAGTCCAAGTACTATAACTTTGACATTTTTAATCACTGAAATCTATTATGTGGCACATCGGCCTTCCTTACTATATTCTTCTTTCGTGCCAAAAATCGTGAAAATCGGAGGTGGTTGGGCTACAGCCTTGGTTGAGTTTGCGTGGAATTGCGCAGTTTCAAATCTAATAGGTAGCAAAATGTGAAGCAGATCAAAGATATTACAATAACTCTCTATGATACTAACCTTCTAGGGCACTTGCCCGCTAGAATATCTGCCAAATTATGTCTACATGCATACAACCAAGTGAATTTCATCGGCTACCATAATTTCTCGAACAGCTATTATAGGCGAAATTGTGGAAGGTAAACAATGGCATTCTAAGTGTCCGCGCAGAAGGGGATGGGAAGCTCTCAATGCTCGCAACTTCCGATCCATGTTGAGTAACGTGAATAAATTTCCGGTCAGTTTGATGATAAACCCATGCGACGCAGAGAATAAATTTTGTCCACAATGCTGCCGGTCCAACTATACATAGGTCAAATGACAACAGTTAAGTGTAACTGACTAGTTTCCATTGGCTATTTTCGTGAAAAACAATTCCCAAGAAATGGGCTCAGTGGCAATTTTATGATTATTAAAACAATTTATACTCTAAGTGAAATAAATGAATGAAAAAATGTTAATTTATCAGGTCAGTGACCACTCATGTCATGACTTGTCATGCACTTTATATTCTCTTGCTGCAATAAAATTGTCCTCAACTTCATTTTCTCTTGCCATGGCAAACTTTTCAATCTCTAGATTTTCCCAGAGCACACTTTTTGGGGCAAACTTGCAGAAAGTTTGCATGAAGCCTGGTGCTGCAAAATTTTACATAAGGTGCGGGAACTGTTACAGCAGCAGACTACGGGACATAAATATAGCCAATATAGTAGGAGAGCATAGGTTTATACGGGACATAAATAGTAAGATAACGTAGTTCGCATGACATAAACTCACAGTAACATTTACAAAAACATTATTAATTGGATAATTGATCAACTGCTCCAGATTTGGTAGAAATGACATATCATGAAATGACACATTGTATCTTTTCTCTAAATTGAAGAAAATAATTTAAGCAGAACAAATACTTTTGTAAACAAAAAAGCCCATATGGAGCAGCAACTGTGAACGATATTTACAAGATTTCTTCAACTTGTTTTCACAACAAGCGTACATTAGATTATTTCGGGATAATGATGATATTCTCTCATAAAAATTATATGAAAGAAATAAGTAAGCAATGTTTCACTCAAGAACAAAAACTAAAATAAATAAAAAATATTTTCAATGAAGAATGGTGTGTCCTCACAGTTCTTCCGGAGCGCTCGAAGAGATTAGTATCTCAACTTGCCAAACATAGTGCCATGGCACGATATTTAAGGTATACAAATTTTGCCCCTCGGCATAATTATTCAAAATTCGAGATCACGAATAATTTCCAGTAATCGAGGTATTCAAGTATTCGCGGATGGTATTCGCCCACCTCAATATAAAATGAATGAAAAAAATTTTTACCTACATATGCAAATGTATAACTTATATTCATACAAAATAAAAAAATACAAAAACTTATACCAAGAAAAGCAAGATATTTCAGAGACTTTCGCTGTATCATAGTTTGGATACAGTATGGTGCTAAGAATATTAAACACTGTAAATATTTCAGGATAAAGTCAGCTCAGTAAGCATATTTAGTAACAGAATAAAAAAAGTAAATCAACAAGCCACCCACCTCCTTCCAGTTTTGATCATAGTCACTGCATGATTATGGTTGTCGTCATAACGTGCTTCTGATCTCAGTCGGACTTCACCCCTTCCAGCCTCCACCCTCGCTTCCACACGACCGCCATCCAGTGATACTGAGTAGAAAGAACGGTTCTGCTTGCTGCTTTCCGATGAAACTATGTCCATGTCTGAGTCCTGGGATAAGCAAAAAAAAGGGTTAGTAACATCGTATGTTTCAGGGATGCCCTTCCTAGTGTTTACACTTCAGTGATGGTCATTTCAGTTCACTCAAGCTCACTAAACTACGGTTAACCCCTTAACTGGGGTTAAAAACTAAAGTCACAAGCCGGAATCGCTCCTGAGGTGGGGAGCGCGACTAAAGTCATGCACTGTGTTTTTCTGTGATTCAGGGTGGGGATGGCGTCCATAGTCATATTTCATGTCTCGTATACCTGTAGGAAATAGGATATGATGTACGGACAAAATCTAACACTTTACACGGAAAAATCATCTACCTACTCTGTCCTTTTCCATGGCACAAGACACATCTTTTTACACTGTGATTTCTTTTCTCTATTGGTGGGTTATGCTCAGATAAATGTCATCCAATGAGTCTCTCTGAGGTTTGTACAGTTCACTTTCTTTCCCTAATTTGCACTTCCTTATCAGCACTGGATTTCCTATACATATTTCAAAAACAGATCCTGTTTGAGATTCATCCAAAACTCAAGTTGCGATAAACCACCACCTTGTTTTTTGTTAATTATAAATGGGTAAAACACTGTAACATCAAACTTGTGCCTAAAGGTCTTAAGGTAGTATTTTTTCATTCTTTTTCACGTGGTGCTGTAAGTCACAATACATTGATTGGGCAAATCTACTCCTCCCATCGCATCACTATAGCCAATATATGCCTAAGATTTTCTTGTTGTTCCTTCTCTTCTGTTTGGACCATTTATCATAGTGTCATCATGTATACTATTCAATATACACACATCTCTTTTGTCCCACCATTTCATCGTCATTAGTTTCTCACAATAGGCCACAACTACTTCCTGTTTTTTTAGTTTCTTCTGCCTAACATTTTGCGGGACATTTTTCCCATTCTTCTGCATAATTCCAATAGCATCGGTCTTTAATCTACATCTAAATACTACCCTGCAAGCCACCGCATGGCGTGTGGCAGGGGGTGGTAGGTCACCAGCCGTGTAAAGATGGAAAATTTTCGGAGGTGAAATGGTGACTTGCATAATGGGAGTGTATTTAGAGGAGCTCAGTTTTTATTGTGGTCACTTATTGTTCACGGAAAGAACGACTTCTTGTACCAATCTGTTTGGCAGAGTATCTCTCTTATTTTATCGCATCTGTCAGACCTAGAAAGCTATGAAAGCAAATGAAGCTAATAAGTCAAATAATTCAGGACTACTAAAGTAATTAATTATTTCAATGGTATAGCCTTGCTATAGCCTAACAAATACTGGGTGAGAGTGAGGTCCAATCTCGAAGGTCTTCTAGAGCCTGGCATGTCAACGACTTCAACTCTTTGAACTAGCTGAGTGTCCCTTTCTGTGTACATTAGCATGTTCTATGCACCATGTTTTTGAGTCACACAATTTAAATGGTAAATAATAACGTTCAGTGACCTTTGAAAATTGTTGCAATTTTCTCCTATGACATTGATATCATCAGCGAAGCAGAGAATATTTATTTCTTTTCCATTTTCTTTTATTTATCTTTATTCCACTCAGTCCAATTTATTACGCTTGTCTTATAACCTCCTCCAAGAACATATCTTACTCCTTTGTTAATTTTAGCTTCTACTTGTCCAAGAACTTTCATTCGCATAGTGATGCCTTTTCTTATGCTGTAGTAATCCACTTGAGTCCAGTCGAGTTTTTCCAGCAACCTGAACATCATATTCCACTCAACATTGTTAAAGGCATTCTCCAGCTCCATTAAGTCCACTTACTGTATCTTGTTCACATGTATAGCTTTCTCTACCACTACTCTCAGGCATAGTATGGCCTCCCTGGTATCTCTGTTCTTCCTCAATAAAATTGGTGTTCTGAGAGGTTGTCTTCAATTTTCCTGAACACCTTTCAGCTTATTATTCGTGTGAGTATATTCTATGCACTTGGCACTAGACTCAAGGTTCGGTGCTCCTAACATTTCTGTCCTTGTCTTCTTCAGTATCACTGTCATTACTTTTGCTAGAAAGTCCTATGGAAGTCACCAATTTCAGTAGCTATTTTTGATTACTTCGTACAGATTGTCCTTGACTTTACTTCCAAGCACTTTGATGTTTTCTCTGTTGATGTTGTCTGCTCAAGGTGGTTTGTTTATATTGAGGTCTCTAACTGCTCTATCGAATTCATTCCTCAGTATGATTGGACCCCGATCTTCGTCATCAACCTTGCTTTCATTATTCATTAGGTTTTCTTCCAGTGGCTTTGGCCCTTGGTAGAGTCTTCAATGTACAGCTTCCATCTATTCCCAACGTCTTTGTCCTCTGTCAGTATATTCCTTTTAGCATCCCTAATGTTGTTGCTTCTCATTTTCCTCTCTCTGAAGCGTTTCCTTACAAGCTTGTATGCTGTTTCTGTGTTTCCCTTCTTCATGTTTTCATTGACTTCCTCGCAGCAGCTTACTCAATGTCTAATTATGTGTGCATACTTTTAAACCTTTAGTGCCTGTCGGCAACTTTAGTTGCCATGCTACATTTTGTCTTACATATCGTTCACTTTGTAACCAATTCATTTAATTCTTCGCGTGTGCCTTCGCAAGACCTTACATTGTTGACTGGCATAACTAGTTGCTCGTCAGCTTCATTGTCTTTCACATGCTAGTCGGATTACTGTAGTCCCTCCAGGTGTTGAGTTGTCGACTGGTGACAACCTTCTATAAGATATAAGTCGGAGCCAATTTTTTCATGTCAACTTCTAGTGAAAACTTTAATAAGTTATTATTCAAAATATTACGTAGAAATGTGGATTTATTATTTTCCTGTGCTGATGTTAAAACTGATGGCAACTTTAGTTGCCGACGGGCACTTACGTAGTCAAATATTTGGAGAAAACGCCATTTCCCAGATTTTATTCAAATTTCAAATACTATTAGTAATCGAAGAGTAGTTTTTTAAAACATTAGTGAGTACTTTGTTATTTTCATGCAACATTAGGGGTATTTTTATTATTTATATTTAAAAAATATCGATATTTATTATTACATCATAGGTTAGTGATAGCTTTACTTTGGGATTATGCAATATTGTTCCCAAATTGTGACGAAAAATTACTATTTTAATTTTAGTTTAGTTCTAAATTCACAATTATCATGCTATTTAAACAGTTGTTGGCCATAATTCTGATTTTACCAGCCCGAGAAGAATGCGAAACATGGTATAACTCGAGGGAATACTTCCGTGATACCGATTAGGAATTTCAGCCTTGAATTCAAATATTCAATGTTAGTTTAATTTGCTTTATTACACATCTTAAAAGGTGTATAAATTCGCTTTCAGGTCCCGAGGAAATCGCATTGAAAGAAGCTTGTGCCTAAACGAGATTCTAGATGCCTTAGCGGAGGAAGATATATCTCCCGACAGCAAATCTATTTGCCTGCTTATTGAAAAAAAGGGAATGATTAGCGATCAAGATTCTGATCTTTTAGACGAGGAGGTAGAAGGAGACTTCAGTCATCTTCCTACTTGCAAATTGCAATCGGAAGCTCTTGCCAACTTCTCTGTGGAGGCTGAGGAGAGGTCATTCCAAAGTGGAAGAGGAAATTAAAGTGAAACATGTGAGTCCTCAAAAACATCACCCCTCAAGAAAACCAAGGCAATGTTGGAAAGAAAACTTTCACGATTTTACAGCCAAAATTGAAAATTCATTGCCACATTATCAGCCCATTGCAGAGGATTATTTGTGCAAACATGTGAAATCTCAGTATGAAGGTTTCCGCGGCGTTTCAGCATTTGGAGATCAGTTTTTGGGTTTCCTTCCGCGTGTTGTCTTTTGTGACAAAAGTTTCTCCAGCCACCCTGCTGGCGTCTTCAGGTCGAAGTGGCGATGCATCTCATGGTCCGTCCTTATATACCTGTTGGGTCATTCACGAGCGACCTGGTTTCCCGTGCTTTTTGGCGTGAAAACTCTTCCATGCATTTGATAGGTTGTAGCAGTCTTCCTGGTCGCAATTGTTCTGGTTTTTTGTAATACCAATGATTTCCCCAATGATTCTGGGAAAATAGCGTCTTTCACTGCTGGAGCTTGTTGGCTCATTAAAACTTACGCTCTGGCCAGGCTCTGAGCATACGTGTTTGGCGACGGCAGAGAGTCAGAACTGCTTCTTTTCCATGGCCCGTTCATGTTCCCTTATTCTGCATTGGATGGATCGTCCTGCCTGCCCAAAATAAGACTTTCCCAGGTGCATTGAAGTTTATACACTCCCTCTAAGAGTGTGCGAGGGAGCTTGTCCTTAGGTTTAGGCAATTAGTCGGCCGTCTTCCTGCAGCAAGTAAATCTCGATTTTATGTTTACCTTGGAGAGAATCCTAGTGATTCTCTCCGTCTGATTTTTTCAACATTCATGAACAAAATAAACAATAATGTTATGTTAATAAATTTCATTGAAATTATAAACAAGTATTAGCGAGCGTTTATTGAATTCAAAGAAAATTATTATCTAACTTGCATTCATAATAACCCATCCGCATGCGTGGGAATGCTGAGCATTATATGAAATTATAGTGCCTAAATGTGAATTCCTCATACTCTCATTAAAATATTGTAATGGGAGTATAAAATTAATTTAAAGAAAGTAAACTACAAAAAACTTCAGAGTAAATGGAAAAAGGTGAAGTTATAGTGAATTTTACCGATTTTGAGTCTGCGAGTGCCCGTCGGCAACTAAAGTTGCCACTTCAGAAAACTATGAAAAAATTATGATGAGGTGTTAAATTTAATATATGTTGCTTAAAACCCTCTTAGGACCATTATGTAAAAAAATAGTACAAATATTACCACATGGGAATTATGGGCATTAATGGGTTAATGAGGTAGCAATGCCACTTCCTATGCAAGTGTTTCTTCAGGTTTCATTGAGATAATTGAAGAAAAAAGATGATACTGAGAGACCAAAAGAAAGATGACTGGTTGCTAGCAACTTATAGTGAGCAGAAAAATAAAGAGATTCCCATAATTTCTAGTCCACAATTTCTTCTCACTGCTTGAAAATGAAATAAAATATCAAGTCCCTGTTAGACGGCGAGTACGAGGGTGAGGTGGAACATCTGGCGTATTCATGCAATGAAATTCATCATGTTGACAGTTTACTGCAGTAGAAGGCCGCTATAGCGAGGTTGCACGAAATTTTAAAAATCACTCGTTATAACACTATGTATGAAAATCGCTGGTTATATCCATCCAGCTACTTTTGCAATGCTGATGCCTTGAACCCATGTGTCAAGTTCAAGCAAAACTGAACTAACGAGGATTTGGTGTCAATGTTTTCGTAAATGTGTCGAAACGCTAACAAAATATCAAAGTTTAATCATCAGGTTAAATAGTCAACTTGAATCTGATTTAATTGTACTCCAAATTTTCCATGTATGTACTGCAAAATCTCTGGTGATATTTAGTGGGAAATTCCAACTGAACTATCACCAGAAAATATGGCATATTGTGGTAAAATGATTTCGAACATGTATGTATATAATGGTTGAAAGTGCCACATGGAAGTGGTTGATATGCTGGAGGGTAATAGTGAATGTGAAAATTTTTACTAGTTAACGTAAATAGTGCAAAATCATTACTGCTATAAAAATTAGGAAACCATGTTGATAGGGAATTGAGAATGTATTGCAGAAATTGCAAAACAGCACCTCCAGCGGTCAATTTCCGAATAGAACCACAACCAATTGTACCAAAGACACAATCAGGAAAGAGTTTTGTACAGTACATTGCACTTAGACGCCAATTTCACCTCGTTCACCATATGGAAGATCATACTTAGCGACTGTTGATGGAAATCGTGGCGTGAATGAATGTGCGGACAACTGTAAAATGTAGTCATAATGATGTTTCTTTACATCAACATGGCATCACAGGAAGAAAACCGGAAATATAATGCTCGATAAATAGAGAAACAAGGAGGGTTCAGGGTAACTTTATTAAATATCGAGGAATGAGTTAATTGCTTTTGAAACCATTCCGAATACTTACTTCAGTGGGTATCATAATGCTCAGACTCAAATTTCGTCACCCCTGTCCCCCTTGGATAAGCAGTGAGAAAATTGCTGTCTTGAATGAGAGGGGTGTTTTGGTTCATCAAACTGTTGGGCCTGAATTAGGACCACTTTGTTGAAATCACAAATATGACAAATTATTTTTTTCCGGCAATTTTTTCTCCAAAGGGATAAGTAGGTAACAGATTTGCCTTTCTGCTTAATTACAAGGCAGGCGAAGTAACTTAGTAAAATAAAATTGTTTGAATATTAATTTCATTAATCTCTTCTGCAAAATCTTGTCTGTGAACCACTGGCTATGGAGAATTGATTCCATTCAGTGCCTTCTTTGTGATTCAATCATCCATGAATTATATAACTTGTCTCTTTGGCTTTCAGGACTGTTGAAGGTGGGTGGTGAGAGTCGAGATGGGGCACCCAGTCCACCTCCCTCTGGACCAGATGCTCTTCCAGATCTCTCAGGAGGGGAATACTACATTGGCGGGACACCGCCTGGATTCTCATTACCAGCACTTGGACCCCTTGGCGACTGGGGCTTGATGCGGGGAGTCCTTGAGGGTAAAGGGTCTCATGCTCATCCCTTCCGAGGATGCTTGTCAGATCTTCAGATTGTTCAAGAAGGTTACAACCCATTAAGAGGACAGTTTTATGTTGTGGAAGCATCTTGCCCGAATAAGGTATGCTAGTGACAGTTTAATTGTCTGATTACTTGTGCTGTCATTAGGTAATTTGTTTTTGAAAATTTGTTGTCCCTTGTTTCAAATTTTGGAATATAAACTTTTTAGGTGAGGTGTTACCATTTAAATAATTAATTACTTTAGTAGCCCTGATTTATTTGACTTATTAGCTTCATTTGCTTTCATAGCTTTCTAGGTCTGACAGATGCGATAAAATAAGAGAGATACTCTGCCGAACAGATTGGTACAAGAACTCATTCTTTCCGTGAACAATAAGTGACCACAACAAAAACTGATCTCCTCTAAATACACTCCCATTATGCAAGTCACCATTTCACCTCCGAAAATTTTCCATCTTTACACGGCTGGTGACCTACCACCCCCTGCCACACGCCCATGCGGTGGCTTGCAGGGTATTATTTAGATGTAGATTAAAGACCGATGCTATTGGAATTATGCAGAAGAATGGGAAAAATGTCCCGCAAAATGTTAGGCAGAAGAAACTAAAAAAAGGGAAGTAGTTGTGGCCTATTGTGAGAAACTAATGACGATGAAATGGCGGGACAAAAGAGATGTGTGCATATTGAATAGTATACATGATGACACTAAGATAAATGATCCAAACAGAGGAGAAGGAACAAAAAGTAAATCTTAGGCAAGTCCTGAAAATCAGAAGGACTAACCTCCGACAAGTAATTTGTTTTCACATTTATGCACCCTGTTGGCATGAATACAAATTTAAATAAACTTTCATAAATCATCGCTTCGTAAATCATGCAAGTACATCACGAGAGAACATCATAATTTAAGGAAAGAAAAAAATAGCTTCATTGCAATGTTCTTGAAAGATACTCTTTCATAAGAAATTCGAAATTACAAAGTGCCGAATTTTCCCATCCCATCAACTTCGTAATTTCAAGTTTCTACTGTAGAGCCCATTAGTTATTCTGAGATTTATTCCCACTTTAAAGGGAAAGAAGGAACAGATCTCCATGGAAAAAGAGATCAAAGGTTGACTTTTGTACAAACAAAACTTAACTGGTTATCACACATGTGGATGAGGATGTTAGAATTATAGAGTGCCTGGGTATCACAATGCAGCTAAACAGACAATTTGCCAGCGTAGGAGTTCAAATTTGTAACCTTAGGAACACCAGTCATTAACCTTACTCTGCAACCACTGCCTTACATTAATTATGACGATATTCGATAGTTTATACTTGTAGGTCAAATATCCATGGTCATTTTTGTATATACTATTGGATATATAACCCCAAATGAGGGGTGATTTGTAAATCACTATTACAGGACTATGTTCCATGAAATTTCATCAAAATCCTGGACCTGATTAACTGATACTTTCCTTGATAGCTTCACAACAAGCACAGACTAAATTATTTCGGCACAGTAGAGAGGTTCTCATGTGATAGTATTGTCACAGAATTAAGTATGCAATGATTCATTCATGAACAAAAAATCAAAGAGTTTACCACACAGGATGGTACACAGTGTATTTGAATACATGATGTAATTAGTTCATCAACTTGCCAAACAGAGCACCACTGCATATGGGTTGATATTCAAAGCATTCAAGGTTCTCCCTTCAGTATAATTATTCGAGATCTTGCATCATGAATCATTTCCAGTATTCAAGGTATTCGAGTAATAGTAGATGAGCCATTCCATAGCAACTGGTACCAGATGAGAAAAAAATTAAAATACAGTAGAACCTCGATCTATCATTCTCGCATTGATCGTTTTCCCGCATCTATCGTTCGCCGTCTTTGGTCCCGAATGTAGTTCCATGCTGATAATGTTAATAATTCCCGCATCCATCGTTCCCCGAAGTATCGTTATCCCGCTTCGGTCATTTCCAAATCACGGTCCCCACATCGCAATTACCGCATTCATTGTTTGAAAAAGAAGAAACAAAAAATTTACACCAAAGTAAGATTTCAGGATTTTTGCGGCGCTTCGCAGTGGGAAAGGAGGAGGGGGAGGGAGTTAGGCAATGTGCCGTGCAGGACAGACAGGTAGCCCTAGCCGTCCGAGTCCCTTCTTATGTTAATGGCCCAAACTCCTTCCTAGAGGACAATTGGCATTCCTCTCTTCCTACCCAAACGAGTCCCTACCTCGCTCGTTACGGCCTCATTCCTTCGCCATGAGCTTCTAACCTTTCTTCCTATTATCCTCTCAATGCTCTCTTACCAGTAGTTGTCATACGCTCGCTCTCGGCACTATATTGAGATCTGATATAACCCATGTGGGTAAATATTAACGGATTTCCTTGGTGTTTGGTATCAAATGTAACAGAAAATAACGGACAACCTTCATATAATACTTGTTCTGTAGATTTATGCCGATTAGAAACTTAGGCAAAATTAACTGACGTTCCACTAATGCACCCCTCAGTGGGGGGGGGGCCCTTTCCACGGAAAGGGTCGGGAGGGTCAAAGGTCTTCGACCTGCCCTGTCCCTCCCGGCAGAAAACAGGGTCCCCCAGTTACCTATCTTACCCAATTCCTGTATGTAACCAGTGCATTATTTCAAATGAAGTGGCTCACATGGGCTTAAATGGGGGAGTGGCTGAGGGAAGGGAGGGAGGTGGGGTTTCTCGTCATGTGACTCTTGCGGAACAAACCAAAGGGCAGCGGGTGTGGCTTGTAACCTCGGCAATTCAGTCACTCCCTGACCATCCCTGACCTTCGTCATGGTCACTTTGCGGGTCTCTAGTAAGTGCCGCCAAACCCTACGTGCTCTGTTCTCTTTCCTTTTTCTATTTTTTCCGTGTTTAGCCAGTTAAAGTAGGTATTTATGTCTATTCATTTTCCTGAAGTATTTATTTCTGAGCCTAAAGCCAAAACTGTTATTTGTTTGTCGTAGCAGAAGTCCTGCTACCGTGGGCTAAGTTCCTTCTCGTCCATTGTCTGACGTGGGCTTGCATTGCCAGAAATGGTTTTTTTTTTGTTTTTTGGGCACCGTGACCCATCAAAATGATTTATTCTTTTGAAATTGGTGTTCATTTAGTATTGGCAAGCCGAACTCTAACCGCCGATATCAAAATTCCTCATTTCAACCCGATTGCCCACTAACTTTTGCCACTCTGAACCAGATGGTGATAACCTGCTACACCTCTCTTGCTCTATGCCTCGTGGGTTACGCGATTGCTCCAGATAAACAAGAGTACACTTGGTAGCGCCAAGCTCGCTCCATTTTTAACGGGTGCCACTCCTCCATCAGCGGAGCACAATGGAAAGCGCGAAAAAAGATTACATCCTCCCCAACAAATTTTAGGCGCGCTTCTCACCCTCAAGGGTATTTAAAACGAATAAATTTCTATGCATGGATAGGTCAGTGCTTGAGGATCAACCAATAACATGTTAATGGACCTTGTTTATTTACTTTTATCATCCGAGACACCATTGGGATATGTAATACTAATAAAATATTTCAAACAGTTAGTAGTCAAACGAAAAATTAGAGATGCACTAAGTATTTTCATTAAATTTAAAAACTCTCCAGCTTTTAAGAGAAATTCCTTTAAGATTCCCCTCTACTGTGAAAAGTTACAATAAAATTCTTGCATTTTCATCTCGTTTTGGCTCCCGGGAAATCTTTTCCCGCATTGTTCGTTTTCCCGCATCCATCATTTTTTTTGCCCATCCCCTTGAAAAACGATAGATCAAGGTTCTACTGTACATACATTTATTGCTATAAAATCTGTTGAAGAGCATAGAAAAAGATCCAAATAATTGAGTCCTAGGACAATTATACAACTTAACTATTGTTTTTTTAGTTATACACTCATTGTTGCACAGCTGTTGCACGAAAACAGCTGATAAGTTGAAAGCAGCTGATATTTAGCATTAAAATGGAATAATGAAAATAGCCATTTTGCTGTTTCATTGTTTAGAGTTTATGAGGTTATGTTCTCAACTTCATTTTAAACTGGTGTTCTTCAAGTTTATGAATGTAAGAATTGCTTTATTTAATTATGTTAGAATTCTTTGTTCAATGTCACATCCGATACAAAAAACATTTCATTTTTACCGGTACACCTACAGTATATATTTATTAATTTTGAATTGAATGCTAAAGTAAGCAGAATGGTTTACTCTACTTAACCCGTTGATTAAACAACTTGCATTACTTTTTGTTTAATAATTTGTGTTAAGGAAAGTGTCACATCTGGTACAGAATACACATGAATCTGGTGACACCAAATAGACATATGTAACACGTTTTTCTAATAACCTGTGTTTATTTTTAGTTTGTGATGGATGCTGTACAACCCAAAATGAAGGGAAGAATGAAGGGTTGGAGGGAGAAGACAAAGCAGAATAATGAAGAAAAATGGCTGGAATATTTGGAAATTGATAAAAATTGAAACAGGATAAACAGAGCCAAGCAGAATGATATACTAAAGGATAACAATGCTCTCTTATTAGAAAAAAGAAGAAAAAACAGAGAAAGACAAGCACTATGTAGAAGGAAAAAGAAAGAGAAAATGTTAGCCATTAGCATCAGAGTCTAAGCCTAGTGATACAAAACTAGGTACATATAAGAGCCCTCGTACGCTCGGTAAGGTGATAAAGAAAGTGAAAGATGCATTGCCTAAAAGCCCAGGAAAGAAGCAAGCAGTAGTTAGACATTTCGTAGAAAACACATTTGGTCAAAAATTAGCTAAGGACCTATTCTAATCCAAAAAAGTTGCATCGAAGAAGCTCTCAGAAGAATGTACAGAAACTGTTGTAAAATTTTACAATTGTGATGACATAAGCCAACAAGCACCTGGAAAACGGGATGTCAAGTCAGTAAAGGATAAGACAACTGGCAAACGATCCTTAAAGCAAGTAAGGCATTTAGTTATCAGAATAAATGAAGCCTATGAGGAGTTTAAAAAAATATATCCTGAACATAAAATTTCAAGATGTAAAGTTTATGACTTAAGATCAGCAAACATCCTGCCAGTAAGTAAAATACCTCACTTGGTTTGTGTATGTAAGTACCACGTTAATTTTACATTTTTGTTAGAAATCCTGTCTAAGTCTGATGGCAACATTCCTCTGACACGCAAGAAGTTGTTACCTGCTATTTGTTGTAATGAGGAAAATGAGTCATGTATGTTCAATAGATGTGAAGACTGTGTATATGACGTTAGAGACATTTTGAGCAAAGACTGTGATCTGACCAAGCAAGTGAAATGGAAGCAATGGGTAAAGGATGAGAAAAATCGCCTGAATCTTATAGAAAATTCAAGAACCTAGGATGAGGCTATAACAGAAATGAGTCTAAAACTTAAAGATTTTAAAACACACTTTCATAAAAAAAAAGTCTCAGTATTTTGATGGGGCTAAGATGGCACTGAAAGATATTCCTGAGAAAATAGTTATGCAGGTTGACTTTGCTGAAAACTATTCTCTAGTGGAATAGGATGAAATACAGAGTGCACACTGGAGTCACAACCTAGTTACAGTATTTACTAGTTGTGTACGGTACTTGGATTGTGTGTATTCTTTTGCCATTATCAGCGATGACTTAGATCACTCAAAATACTCAGTGTGGGTATTCATTAAAGAACTTATCAAACAAGTAAAGATCCTAATTCCCAAAGCAGAAGAAGTGGTCCTTTTTTCTGAAAACTGTGCAGGACAATTTAAAAGCAGGTTCAAATATTTGTTCTTCGGAAAATGATTTTGCTAAAAGATCGTAGGCTTTCCCGGCGAATACTATAGATAAATAGTTCTCGGGTTTGGCACCGGGTAAGGCTGTTTAAGGCCTTAAACAGCCTTACCTGGTGCCAAACCCGAGAACTATTTATCTAATGATTTTGCTATTCCTGTTTCTGAATGGTACTTTTTTGCAGCCAGCCATGGAAAAGGGGCTGTCGACAAAGTTGGTGGGTGTGTCAAACGGAGTGTGTGGAAAGCTGTCCAAGGACGACAGACCATTGTATCAACAGCTAAAGATTTTTATGGTGTGTCGGCAGCAAAATGCCATGACATGAAAACATTTTTTGTTTCGAAAGAAAATGTGGAATCTTTTGTTCCCTTACTTGATCAGAGGAGGGAAAAAGTAGCTGAAATAACTGGAATAAAATCAATGCTTCACTTCAGAGTGTATGATGAAGATCATTTACTCATCAGCAAGTTTTCTGGTACTGAAAGGGAAAAAGTAAGCATTAGGGTCAGTAAAGAAAAAAAACTGAAGACCAATAGCAAACGCTAGAGGTACAATGATGTATATTCTGAAACTTCAGATGATGACTCTGCAGGGGATTTTATAAGAACTGAAATGGACAAAGAATCTCACATGAGTACTTACAAAGAGCCATCAAAAGTACCTACAAAGGAAACAGTTGCTCCTGGGACATACATATTGGTGCAGCTCATTAGTGCTTGGGGCAATAAGTACAAGTATGTTGGGATTTGCCAGATTGGAGTCCGAAGTGATGGTGAGGTCAGTGTTGTGTTCCTAAAGTGTTATGGAAAAACAAAACAACAATTTGTAACTGATGAGACCAATGAAAGAATTATACCTTTTAAGGATATTTTGTTTATTTTAAATGAACCTATTGTTACAACAGCAGGAAACACTGTCATTTACAAATTTCCTGAGCTGTTAGATGTGGGAGGATAAAACCATACATTAGGCTTCAACATTTCTGCAGCTAGGCTAAATAGGAATTTTTTGTAAATGGCCCTAATGATTTCATTTATGTACTTTAGTCTCAATGTTTTAACTCATATTTAACTCAAAAAATAGTTTCGAATGATAACAGTTATAGGTTTTAGCCTAGGGTTGAACTTACACAAGTTATTCAGTTTTCTCAATTATTAATAAGACTAATATTATTTTCTGTATAAATATAAATTGTAATACATGTATTTGAGTTTCCTTAATAGGATATCACCATTTTTAATAAAAACTCAGCGCCAAACTGCCACTCTATCATTGAAATACAAACAGGCACTTTAGTGTCACATCCGATACAAAGAATGTGAATTATTTTTTAAATAATAAAATAGATAATAATGCACAAGTAACATGAAGTGTAATGGTAATATCTTAGGAGTAGTATTTTAATTTTTTTAGATTTTTCACTCAAACCAATTAACAGAGTTTAACACAAGTGTACTTTAAGTATGAGGAGATGGCTACTGTCTTGGTCACATCCAATACATACCTTTTAAGAGTTGCTATAGAATATGCTTGCATACCATTTTCATCACACTTTGATATTAATCTGAGTGGGTTAAGTCTAATATATTCTAACTAAAATATACAGGTTTTTAGAGTACAAATTCTTGCTAAAAAGTGTAAAAATGTCACATCCGATACAAAAAGAATGGCTGAGATACTATTTGCCCATCTCTAAACATTTTAACATCACTCCATCAAAGAGGAATAACATTTGGTCGGGTTTTACATTAAAATTAAGGTGACAGTATGGTTATAAATCTTAGGATTAGAAAAGATATCAATTTTCATGAAATATTATGATATTTGTTTTATGAAATTCTAGAGAATCTTGCATACCTAGATATGATTACAAGTTATGATACCCAAGATATGTTGTTTATTTGGCCTAATATTCATCTAAATTGGACTGGTTAGCAAAAAAATAATATAAAAATTCATTTCAAACCATATTATTAATTTTCATTAGTGTTAAATTTAGTGGGGTAATTACTGCACTGTTATTTTTGTAAAATAATGACACTATTGCTAGAGAAATATCATGAGCTCTTCAGTACAATCATCCAAGTTAACAGAGCAAAAACATCCTCAGTTTCATCCTTCTTTTCAGAGGGTAATGTGTTCAACTGAGGAGATGTTTGGGAAATAAATGCAATATCATGAACATAATTGATTCAGAGGCAGAAAGCAACATATCTGAATCAAGTAATGGTGAGTACGGGGATGAGTGACCCTTGGCTAGTGGTCCCCTCTGTGAATGAATCAAAGGCAGTCGCTGAACTAAGAAATATTTTCAGGGGAGGCTGAAGTGCCACAAGCTTCCCCCCTGGATACGTGCCTGGGGAGGGGGGACAGGGCAAAGAAGATTACGTGGTGTCAAAGGTTTTCAACACACTATCATAACACCAAGGTCCAGGCTGATAATTTTGCAATGTATTATCAGAACTTCATCCTTTTGTGCTTGGTATTATTGAGTTTCTACTGTAATTCATATATAAATGGAACTGAATAAAATGACTTATGGGGAATTAACATTAATAATTTAGATTATAATAACACATTATACAAATTTTGTCTAGGAAGATTAGGTTAAGGGCGAATGAAAGTGATCTATCTAGAGATGGGTCGGTTCCAGTACCCGGTTCTCGGTACTGCCGGTTCTTGGCCCTTAGAACCGGTATTGGGAACCGATCGCATAAAGTCGGTACTTAGGAACCGGCACGGAGCAGTGGCGAGGATTTGAATTTTGCGCCCAAACCCGAAATGCACTTTGTCGTCTTCAAGGCCACGGCCACAGTCTTGCACGAGATTCTTTCATTTTTCATTCGTAACTTAAAATACCGTATTGTAAAAGGGCATTATCGACAATTCTTTAAAACTCCTTTATATGTTCAATCTACCTTTCGTTGTTGCAATCGTAGCAATATAACGATGTCATCAGATGGCAATGAAGGCCGCCACACAGCTGAGCAGCCGCGGTACGCGGCCAAACAACAATATAGCGTTCGGTGCGTCCACATGCACCAGAGCGGCCTGACGGGCGCAGCCGCGGCCGAACACGACCTGTCGAGTTTGGCCGAAGGCCACGGCGGCTGACGCCTAAGTTTCAACTTTCTCATGGGTTGCTTTGACAAAACTGGGCTATGCAAACACGAAACGGTCGCAATATTATTTTATTAACGTTGGCAAGAGTTTGTCTTTGCTTCTGCACTCACTGTGCGTTTTTTTTGGTAATCATTAGACGACAATTACCTTATGAAAATTTTAAATATATTTCGACCCATTGTGGCTCTAAAAATTGGTGGTCCTTATAATTACTCCGATAGTAATTCATAATCGTAATTATTTGATTTGCCGTGACCGGCAGTGAAAACAAAGATAAAAAACGCATATATTACTTTCCGATCGCATGGCTTCCAATTTTTTTCTTTTGAGAGTTGCTCGCTAACACCCGCCATTTAAGGGCTCGTCGGTTTTTCGCTCTCACCAGCATTGTAACATTTCCGTGGCCGCGGCCGCTTAGGTGTGTGCACAGTGGCGCCCGCGCGACGGGCGTATCCACCGCGCGGGCTAAGCCGCCACCACGGCGGCTCAGTTTATCCGTGGCGTCGCTGTACCGGCGTGCTGAGCAGTGTTAGTGTTGAGGTTATAAGAACTGTGACAGTGAGGCATGCGAATGAGTTGTCAATTAAAGTAAGAATTTAAGCTACATCGCAAAATATATTTTGAACTGACTCACAAGTTACAACAAATCAACGGATGATGTCGTCAGAAGTTTGGGGGAGTTTCACGATCGATCCTGATGATACTATCTATGCAGTATGTAAACTGTGCTCCAAGCGTATTTCGCGCGGCCCTTCAAAATCAACATCGACCCTTCGAAAACATCTCATAACACACAGAAGCAGAGGAAAGAATCATACCATGTCAAATAACGGAGAAACGTATGCAAATCTCAAACCACATGCGCCTACAAACCTTGGATCGGCGAAGTCATCAATCAAAAAATATTTATTCCGCGGACCACAAACTGGCCCAGGTGCTATGTCGACCAGCAAACCTGGACATTCTTCAAATTGTTCACAGGTAGATGGTGGTACAGAAGGAGGAATTGCTGATGATTCAGATTGGATCGGCATGGACGGTGATGCTAGAACCAGTGATAATTGTGATTCATCTATCGCTAACAACATAGTCGAAAACGGAAACGATTCCTCTGCATCTGTTCATACAGCCTTTTACCCTAAAGTTATAAAGCTTGATAACAAGGGGAAACAGCAAACACTCCCGGAAGTTGTCGACAGAGTCAAGATGTTTAAGAGTGGTGATTATCGAGCAAAACGAATCACTCAGTTGATACCCGAAATGATTTGCATTGATGTGCAGCACTTTTCAGTGGTTGACGATAAGGGATTCAGAAGGCTCATTGCCCATTTGGAGCCTAGGTACACGATGCCATCCAGAAAAACATTAGCCAATAATTATCCAAGAGAGATGTATGAATCAGTGGTGAAGGTGGTGAAGGAAGAAGTAGCTGATGCCAGATACGTTGGAATAACCACAGACATGTGGACATCGGTAGCCAACTGTGATTATATGTCAGTATCGGCCCATTTCTTCAGTGGATTGCTTCAATTGAAGCATAGGTGCTTGGAAGTAGCCCCATTTGCAGAGATAAGCCATACAGGAGAAGCCTTGCGAGAGGTCCTGGCTGAGGTGCTAAAAAAATGGGGCCTGCAAGGTAAGATTGTTGGAGTTGTTTGGGACAATGGGCGTGATATAACTTCAGTACTTGAAAAATCGAACCATATAGCTGTCCCATGTATGGCTCACACACTACAAATTATTATCAAGGATGGGCTACTCGAAAATCCAAAGTTAAACAATGTCATTACTAAAAGCAAGAAGCTCGTTGGTAGTTTTAAACATTCAGCAAAAAATACAAAGAGACTGAAACAAGTCCAGGATAATTTGAGTCTCACTAGCACCGCCTAATTCAAGACGAACCGACAAGGTGGAACAGCACCCTACACATGCTTCAACGGCTGGAGGAGCAGAAAAATGCCATGATACTGGTAGGCGGGGATGAATCTGTGAGACTGTCAGCTGTACTCACCAATGATGACTGGAAGGTCTTGAGCTGCGCTGTGGAGTTTCTAGACATTTTCAACAAGACAACGCTTCAACTGAGCAAGAACAGCTCCATATTTCAGAGGTAAGGCAGAAAATGTTTGCCATAAACTGTTCTTAAAAAATTTAATCATTAATGTAAACTGCTCAACTTCATTTGTGAATGCTTTAATATAAAGTCATAGCATGAGCTTATAGTAATCTACATAATTAAATGTCATTATAGGTCATGTTTAATTTTGTCATTTCAAATAAGCTGTAGTGATTTATTGGGCTATAGGCCTATACTTAATTCACTGAAATAAGGGATGAGGAAGACCTTTACATCATAAAACACATTGCTAAGATAGTTTTTTATTAATTTTTAATAATCAAATTTTGTTTGTTTGGTAAAAATCCTAATTGTTTATTTCATTCTTTTTTGAGATCATTCCCCTGGTTCACACCATGAAGCATCACCTTGAGACAAAGTCTCTACAGGGATGTGGACTGCAGGGATTGAGGAACGACCTACTGGCTGCTTTAAAACGGCGCCATGCTACCATTGAAAACAATTTGTCTGCTGCTTGCTCAACACTTCTTGATCCACGTTTCTAGCAAAAACCATTCCAGAGTCCTGAGTGCCTTGCTGCAGCTCGACAGTTGTTGGTTGAGGAGATGGTTCAGTTGTGCTTACAAGACTGTCAAACTGAGGATGTGAGTGATGAAGTGAATGAAGGAATGACCTATAATGACTGTGGCGGGTTCGCGTGGAGGCCTCAGTTAACTGGCACGCCGGAAAGGCAGCGGCGCCAAGGACGCGGAGCAGGCAATGAGCGACTCCGAGGAACTATAAAAGGCCATGCCATCATGCAGGGAGAAGAAGTTTTTACTGTGACCACCTAATTGTACCGTCGCTCGGGCTCGTCCCTAATAAAGAGGCCAAACCATAATTAGTTGGTGTTAGTTATTTCGCGGCAACAGCCGGAGGTTGGTGAGGGACCGTCTAGTAGTCGGTTTGCGGAACGCTAAGTTATCGGAAGCCCTACAATTGGATCTGGATCTTACGCTTGAGAGGGCCGTTACAAAGGCGAGGCAGGCAGAAGACGTGCACAGGCAACAGACGCTCACAAGGAGTAACTCGGGGGAAAGTAAAACCGCCCCTTCGTCAGCACGGTCATCGGAGGTGGACACAGTGCGGAAGAAAGCCCCACGGCACCCTTCAACACCAACATCAGCACCACCCGACCAAATGAAGGTGAGTGGTCACAAATGTCCTCAGTGCGGGAAAAAGCCGCAGCACGTTTTAGCGCAATGTCCGGCGCGTCAATCTGCGTGTGCTCTCTGTAAAAAGAAAGGACATTGGGCAGCAGTTTGCAGAACGAAAGCGGTTGCCGAAATTGACAAGCAGCTACAGAGTGAAAACGACTATTTTTTTCTGGGAAGCACTTCGACGGGAGGAGAACCATGGAGGGTCTCACTCGCCATCGGTAACCAGAAAATCCCCTTCAAAGTCGACACAGGGCCAGACGTCACTGTCATCGGTACGAATTATTCAAAACGCTGAAGGGAATACAACTCGAAAACACCACATCGTTCCTCTGCGGTCCTAATCGAAGCAGGTTGCAGGCCAAAGGAAAATTCCGGTCTATTTTACGTTGGAAGGATCGAGTATACGAGGATGAGATTTTCGTGTGAATGGAGTTGAAGACGCGCTCTTGGGACAACCAGCTATATCATCCCTGGGAATTTTGACTTGGCTCCGGGAAATAACAGTTGGTCATCCGGAAGAAAAATACCATGAACTTTTTCATGGCCTGGGAAGAATGCCGAAACCATACGTCATTCGCATCAAGGACGAAGCCGTGCCCTATGCGGTGTCCACGCCGAGAAGAGTGCCCTTGCCATTGAAAGAAAAGGTAGAGAAAGAAATAAAGAAAATGGTGAGGGATGGAATAATAACGGCGGTAGAAGAACCGACGGATTGGTGTGCGCCCATGGTGGTCGTGCCGAAGGCAGATGGAGGAGTTCGAATATGTGTAGACTTCACGAATTATATAAATGCATTAGGAGAGAACAGCACGAACTGCCGACCATGGACGAATGTCTAACCCTGCTGAAGGCTTCGGAAGCGAAAGTTTTCACTAAATTGGACGCTTGCAGAGGATACTACCAAATACTACTACAGAGAGAATGCCGCCCGCTAACTACTTTCATAACCCCCTTTGGAAGGTATTGTTTTAACCGGATGCCGATGGGATTATCTTCGGCCGGCGAGCATTTTCAACGGCGGATGTCGGAAGCATTGACAGGTTTAAAGGGAGTAGTCAACGTTATGGATGACATCCTCGTGTTTGCAGCAACACAGCCGGAGCACGACGTGAGGTTGAACGCCATCCTCCAGCGTCTTCAAGAAAAGGGGATCACGTTAAATCGTGAGAAATGCAGATTTCGTGTCGCAGAGACTAAATTCTTAGGCCATGTCATATCGGCCGTGGATGGAATCAAGCCAGACCCCGACAAAGTTTCGGCTATAGAAAAATTGCCGCAGCCCGAAACGGTCGAAGAAATACGTTGATTCCTTGGAATCGTGCATTCTCACCTTAAGTTTCTCCCTCACTTAGCGGACGTTACCCAATGGGCCCCTTGAGAGAGCTGATGAGGGAAAAGGAACCTTTGCCATGGACTGCAAAACACACCTAAGCTTTTCAAGAAATCAAGTGAAGGTTAACTTGTGCCCCATCATTAGCCATGTACGAAACAAATCGTCCGACAAGAGTATTAGCCGACTCATCATCATATGGATTGGGAGCTACACTAGAGCAGCAGCAGTCAGATGGGGAATGGAGAGCGGTATGTTTTGCGTCACGGACTTTGACAGATACAGAACGACGCTACGCCCAATTGGAAAAGGAAGTATTGGCGCTCACCTGGGCTTGTGAGAAATTAGCAAATTATTTAGTAGGCAAGAAATTTCTTCTATGTACGGATCATAAACCACTCGTGGCACTATTGGGAACGAAACCCCTTAGTGAATTGTCTGCCCGAGTGCAGCGTTTCCGTATGCGCCTCATGCGTTTTGATTTTGAGGTAATTTATGTTCCGGGAAAGAAATTGTATACGCCAGATGCTCTCTCACGATCTCCAATCTCCAAAACTCCTAAAGAAGGCGATATTCTCACCGATGAAGACGTGGAATTGTATGCGGAAGCAGTGAAAGCGGAATCACCAATGAGTGACAAACTGTTGAAGGAAGTATGGGAAGCGCAACGAGGAGATGAAAGAACTTGATGAATAATTAAATATGTGAAAGAGGGGTGGCCACGGAAAGAGAAAATTCTGTTGGAAGATATCAGCTTCTACCATGAACGAGCAAATCTTTCCCTCCTAGACAGTCCACTAGTCAGGGGGACAAGGGTTTACATCCCGAAATTGTGGAGGAAAGAAAGGTTGGACCGACTCCATGCAGGACATCTAGGTATTTCTAAGTGCAGGAGGCGGATGCAGTAGTCAGTGTGGTGGCCAGGAGCATCCCATCAAATGCAGGAAGTGGTAAGCAAGTGCCCGGAATGTCTCGAACGTCGCCCATCGCGAGTGGAGCCATTGAGACAGACGGAGACACCGGCCCTGGCAGATGGTAGGAATGGACATTTTCCACAGCCGAGGGCGTGAATACTTAGTCATCATCGACTACCTTTCAAAATACCCGGATGTCGCGTAGTTGGAAAATACGCGGGCCCCAAACATGATTGGAAAAATAAAATCCATATTCGCGCGTCACGGAATCCCACAAATCGCCCGAGCGGACAATGGGCCGCCATTCAGAGGAAGAGAGTTCTGAGAATTTGCGCATGAATACGGATTTGATCTCATAACTAGCAGCCCATACTACCCAAAGAGTAATGGACTAGCTGAAGCAGCGGTGAAAACGGTAATAAACATACTCGCGAAAGAAAGAGACCCATGGTTGGGACTCCTTGCATACCGTGCTTCACCCTTGGAGTCTGGGTATTCCCCGGCGGAACTGCTAATGGGACGTAAGCTGAGAACAACCTTGCCATTGTGTCCCAGGAAGTTGAATCCCAAATGGCCCAGCCTTACGGCCGTACAGGATAAGAATAAGGTCATCATGGAGAGTCGGAAGAGGAACTACGACCAAACAGGTAGCGGAGTCATCAGGTGGCGCTGACCTAAGCAGAACGGCTTCCGAGTACATAGGAAGATTACGAGTCAATGTTCCCAGACCTCGAGACCACATCGGAGAGCGACAACCCACTGGAGACGGGATTAGTCAGGACGAGATACGGACGACTCGTGCGTCCCCCACAGAGATATTCCCCTTAGTTTTGTTTTCCCGTCCCTGGTTTTGTTTGGCATTTATTCAGGAGGAGAGATGTGGCGGGTTCACGTGGAGGCTCCAGTTAACTGGCACGCCGGAAAGGCAGCGGCACCAAGGACGCGGAGCAGGCTATGAGCGACTCCGAGGAACTATAAAAGGCCATGCCATCATGCAGGGAGAAGAAGTTTTTACTGTGACCACCTAATTGTACAGTCGCTCGGGCTCGTCCCTAATAAAGAGGCCAAACCATAATTAGTTGGTGTTAGTTATTTCGCGGCAACAACACAATGACAACAATGTTGAGAGCCTGTGGGACCTTTACCAGGATAGTATTTCAGAGGAGAATGTTCCTGTATCTCAGAACGTTTTAGGAATGAGCTGTGAAGAGAAGTTGAACAAATATCTTGGTGAGAAAACAAGAAATCCTTGGCGTTCAGATGATGTAGGCCACTACTGGTCTATGAGCCCCTTCAAATGGCTTAAGCAGTTGGCAACAAAATATCTGTGTATTCCATCTACTACTGTTTTCAGTGAATGCCTGTTCAGTACTGCAGGCAATATTTCTGACAAAAAAAGAAATAGATTAGACCCAGATAGGGTAAAAATGTTAATTTTTTTAAAACAAAACCTGGAGAAAGCACCAGTGGCTGCCTGATGTAATGTGACATATTGGTCGATCATACATTCTTTAAGAACCTGTTAGTTTGACTTTTTATACTTGGCAAATAAAATTATGGAGACAATCTTAAGTTTTTTTACAGAGCTTTCCTGCTTATTTACCTCTTTAGTGAAATTATTTTCATTCAGTTCTTGTGGTTGTTCATTTAAATTTGCCATTCATTCAGAAAATAAGAGTTCATTGTTGGAACCGAGTATTGAGAACCGGGAACCGATGGGGGAGAACAGGACCGGTATCGAGAACCGGAAAAATTTAAGAACAGACTCATCCTTAGATCTATCCTACATGAAAAATACTTCTCGAAGTGCCAGAGCTTACTTATGGCTTTGCTATCATTTGAGCAAGTCCCATATACATTTCAACTCGGGCTATATATTATAGGTAATAATTTCTACTCTCACTAAAATTATTCCAAAACTCACCCCAGGACCAACTAAGTTAGTCATTTCCTCATCAAAATCATCCTTTGAGGATTCACTTTCACCCACAGACTGCTTTGGATAAGCATCAAACGTTGAGAGCATGAGAAGGGCATGAGGCTGCGGAGATCGAAAAACAAATCCCAATGATGCTTTTTTCTTCAAGATATGTGAATCCATCTCCAGATAGCCATTGCCATAGAAGCTCACCACTCTTGCAGGCTGCAACGGATGAAATATAATTGGATATAAAATACATATTACTAAGAGCTAAGTTTCTGTCTGTCGGCAAATTCCCTTCCCATTAGAAAATACATATAATGAGTTCATTTAATTAACTAGCAGTCTCTTTTTCTGAGGAATCATTAAATTTGAAATACTGGGCACACTAGGTTGAGACAAGCGCTACATGAAAAAGGTAATACAAAAATTTTTTAAATCTTTGTTGGGTCAAATCTAACATTTATGGAATCCGAATTCCAAATTTGACTCTCCATTTTTATCAAATCTTGAATACTGTATTTTGAATCTGAATCTTACTTTCTCTCAGTTATGACTCCCAGATTCTTATATCCAACAATTCATGAGTAAATAATTATACATTTAAAAACAAATTCAAATCCATTTTATTTTAAATTTCTAAACACATATGCAGTTCTATGTTTTACCTTAATCTAAAAACTAATTATTTAGCTTTAAAAACACATAAAGCAGAACCACATTCGTTTAATAATGAAATCCATTACTTCCTCATTTAAGAGGGAAGAAAGAAAGCGAGGAGAACACAATAATAACTGAATAATTTGAGTATTCTTTTGCATCCTTAGATATTTTCAAATGAGGAGTTACAAAACCTTTCCATGTATTTTTTGGCTAAATTGTTGGCTTTTACTGTTTTTCTGGCTGACATTGAAAATTTATATGCATTTCCGCGATGCGCCATAGCTGCATAGGAGACCCAACATGGCATAGAGTATCAGAATTTCGGGCACAATGATGATATGAAGTTTCTCATTGCGACTCCAGTTACTGTTGATTTGATGGTCGTGTCTAAAATTTTTTGTCTACTGTCTATTTTAATTTTATCCATTTATTTAATTTATTTAGAACCTAATAATTCATTTAGCAATACTTAGAAAAGACAGGCTATATTTTTCTAAAATTTGAGCTATTAAATGACAGCACAATGGAACAACAAAAACAATTTCATGAAAATTTTAGGCGAAATAAAAGCAACGTTTTACAATGGGTTGTGTGTTCCATATATATTTTTCTGCATCCTATAACTTCATTTTTCAAAAACAAAAGGAACATATTTTAATGGTATGGGTTGAAAATGTAATGTCAACAACAGGCGCAATGATCTGCATTGCCTTCATCTGCATTCAAAATGGTCTGGGAGATTATGAAGGCAGTGTTGCTCAATCACTTTGCGGCAATTTTTAAATGAAACTTGATGAGACAAAGAGCTACAAAATCTCTGCAGATATACATATTTAATAACATAATGTAATTTCTACAGTAATATTTTAGAAGAACTCCAGCATCAATCTGATAATGCCACAGTGAGATTTCGAACAATATTACAACATAGAGTTTACGGTAACATGACACATTTTCACCCATGCAACCAAATTCATATTTGTTTGAACCTTTTTTGTAATCGATCGAATCTCAAATCCATGGATTTGATAAGATTCGATTGAATCCTCAACTCCTGACTACTCTCTACTCTTTCAAGTTTTGTTTTCCTTTCAACTTTCCAAAATTTAGGAAAAAAACATCCGTAACATTGCTCAAAATTAGGCATATTCGATGAATAATCCCCTCAGATGACCAGTAGCACTTTTGAAGCCAATTCTCGTAAGCAAATATAAAGAATGAAGGCCCAAAATGAATAAAGGGGAAATGATGAGCAGTTTTTGCCATCGGGAAAGTTTATTCTGAGCAATGGAACATTAATTTGGGATGCTCCTGGGAAAGACAGAATTGTGGAATGTGGTTGAAAGAATCGTTATCATACAGGCAATTGGATAGTAATATTAGTGGTCCACAAGTTGAAAGTATGGAAACCAGTCATAGGACCTATTGAATAGTTGAAGCCTGAATAGTGACAGAGAAGGCAAAAAGCATACTCCATTTCTTGGAGAGGAAAGGACTCATTGAAATTCTAGGATGTATAAGATAAAATATTACTTAGAGAAATTTTCACCCTGGTGTATTACTTGGAGACTCAGAATTCATGAATGAATTATATGGTCTTTTTTGAGAACCCTCTCCATCAAAATTCATTCTGCTTCAATGGCCGCAAAGGTCTGGGTATGTGGCTAGAATGGATGGCAAGATGCCACCAAAGAGAACTTGAGACAGTCAAGTGTATGGTAAAGACCAGTATATAGATCACCTAAGCATAGGAAGAAGAAATACAGGCTTTTACTGGTGATCTCTTAGGACAACATCTCAGGAGGAGAACAGCAACAGATGAAGGTAGAAGTAAAAGGAGGGCAAGGCCCAACTTTGAGCTTTAGAGCCATTAAAAAAATTAGGTTGTCTACGGTATCGAATTTTGTTACAGATGACTGGGAATTGTAATTTTTACCCCTAGAACCGCAAGAAGTATGAACTACTTGATTTGATGGGAGGCAGAAAATTAGGATTCAGAACATATGGACAAACAATGGAAATTTTGATTAACAGGAAATTGTCAGAATGAAAGTTTTTGATATCATTTATTTAGAAGAAATAAAGGTGGTATGCTCACCATGAATATGTAGTGACCACCTGCCTTTGAAAATACAGTGCTTTATTGGAAATCCAATGTCAAGTATCTTTGTAAAAATACAATAAAATTAATGCATACTTTCACATATTATCAACAAGAAGTTCAATTTTGATATAGCTTTGTCAATCTAATGATGCAAGTTTTTACTTTAGGCTTCAATAACTTCAGGCACTAAGGAAAAACCTCTTTTGGAAATAGGTTCGAGGAAACCTTCAGATGATCAAAGTCACCCTCACCACACAAATTGGAAAAAAGAACAATTGTGCTGCTGTAAAAGCAATCATCAAAATCACGTTTCCTTAAAATACAACCACTGGCATAAAAAAGTAATTTGGTTCAATAAAAAATTACTAACCTGCGATTGAAAGTTGTAAGACATTTGGAAAACAATGAATTTCCAAACTATTTTCTACTGTCTCCCCCAATAACTAGGGAAAAACACCAGCCAAAAGCATGAGGACAATATGGCTTATGCCCTATGTATGGTACTTTTACTGCAGACGTTGGAACTAAAATGAGTGCGGCATTCAGTTTTATTTGAAGCAATTACCCCATGATAAAAATCAAAATGGGATGAAAGACCTCATTTTACAGTATATAAGAAATATACACCTCACCTAAAAGGTTTATATTCCAAAATTTAAAACAAGGGACAACAAATTTTCAAAAACAAATTACCTAATGACAGCACAAGTAATCAGACAATTGAACTGTCACTAGCATACCTTATTCGGGCAAGATGCTTCCACACCATAAAACTGTCCTCTTAATGGGTTGTAACCTTCTTGAACAATCTGAAGATCTGACAAGCATCCTCGGAAGGGATGAGCATGAGACCCTTTACCCTCAAGGACTCCCCGCATCAAGCCCCAGTCGCCAAGGGGTCCAAGTGCTGGTAATGAGAATCCAGGCGGTGTCCCGCCAATGTAGTATTCCCCTCCTGAGAGATCTGGAAGAGCATCTGGTCCAGAGGGAGGTGGACTGGGTGCCCCATCTCGACTCTCACCACCCACCTTCAACAGTCCTGAAAGCCAAAGAGACAAGTTATATAATACATGGATGATTGAACCACAAAGAAGGCACCGAATGGAATCATTCTCCATAGCCAGTGGTTCACAGACAAGATTTTGCAGAAGAGATTAATGAAATTAATATTCAAACAATTTTATGAAAATTGAACCAGGATACACATTATGACAATCCATTAAAGCCTTGTAAGGCATTAAAAAAGGCTAGCTCCAGAGGAAGCAAAGTTTTATCAAGTCAGTAGTTTTGCAAATGTTACGGTTAATGTTATAAGAAAATTTAACAATTAATTATAAAGTGAGTAATAAACATAATGTAGCTCAATAATGCCTGAAAGAATTTATTAGTGGTGCATAAATAAATAAGGTCATCACCTTGAATTTACATTTTTCAAATCATTTCTGAGAAGAGCAATGACAAATGACAATCCTTAAATGTATAAACTTATAAACCTTAAACTTAACTGACACAAATATCAGCAGGATAAATAAATCCTGTGCAATAAGCTGATTTTTACTGTGTACAACACAATTTTTCTTCACCTACCCTTTTCAAGACGTCTTTTTCGATCATAAGCTCTGCTTGCTTCCACCCTGATCCACTCTCCATTGTTGTAACGACCTTCAGTAGACAGCTCCAAACGTGAATCACCACCATATCCAATTCTGAAGACCACTCTTCCTTTGCGAAGGACAATAGATATGTATCTATCCTGAAGTGATAATTAAAAGACATTCCAGTCACTCTATCTACCACTGCAACATGAATGAGCTTACAAAAAAATGTTCCCTCCATAATGACATCAGTACATGCCATCTACTATTAAAGTAAAAATGGAGCATCACTCACTAATCATGAAATTTGTGATGGTAAAAACAGAGGGTACCCCTAATTTCCACGCCTAATGATTTGGTTAAAAAAAAGTTTGATGACAAAGAGTTGAACAATAACACAAGGGCCCTCAACTTACCTTATTACGGCTGATTGCCAAGAAGAGAATGGCATCTTCATCAAATGATCGCATTGCAAAGGAGACACTGAAGACATATTTGTTGTATGGTGAGCGACTATCATGGAGAAGAACTGCATAACTTCCATCACCACTGAAGCTGTATGCCGACTCATCCCGAATTTCTTCAGCACTAATAAATACATTTAAAAAACTATTAATACACGCAGAAAAATCAGATAATGAAGGCCAGCCATATTTTTTTCTCAGCTCTACGCAAGGATTTCATGATAATTTCATATTTTTTTCTCGGCTCTATGCAAGAATTCTCATGATGGACCAGCAAAATTTTGTCTTAAATCAGTGTAAATATAAGTATTCAATAAATAGATTATGACAGCATACACCAAACTAATGGCAATGTTAACTTATTGCTTGTCACTCTGGTAACTCCCTCAAAACAAGGACCATCACCAAAATAGAGGTGCTCCATAGTAAGGCAAACATTTTTATGAGAGACAGACAACCATAATTTATACATAAAGAGCAAAAATAACCCAAGCCACACGTTTACATTTCCAGAACATCTGCTGGCTATCTAAAGCACTTCCACTGCAACATTAAATTCAGAGAATGTTGTGTTGCAGATCTAGTACCGATATATATTCTCCCCACAATAAGGTAAATACAAATAAACACTCTGAACAACATAATATGTAAATACTTTTATCAAGAGTATTAAAGAAAAATTCCTTTATTAATTGTCACCACCATCAATGGAGCCTTCACTATTTTCATCACTGTCATTGCCGATCTCATCATCTCTATCACTCTCCCACAGAATGTCATCTTCACTCCCATCCAGAGCATTAGATAAACAGCACTTTTTGAATCCTTTCACAATTGTATTGGTATTTATTTGTCGCCACAATGTCTTAATCCACTGACAGAGTAAAGCAACTTCAGGTTTCTTAATATTTCCTTTTGGCATTAAATTGTGAGTGCCACTCTGTAACCACTCAGAATACAAAGCCTTTAAATTATGTTTAAAACACCTATTTACAGAAACATCTAACATTTAAGTTGTGATGTCATCCCTCCAGGTATCACAATATGATCAGTATTCATCTCAATCATTGTTTTTTTCACATCAGGAGTTAAGTGCCCTTTGAATGCATCCAGTGAAAGCATTGCTCTTTGTTTCAATAGAGCCCCAGGCTATATATTCCACACCACATTTAGCCAATCTTTCATAAGTTCTTCAGTCATCCGCCCCTTTTCCTGACATCTTACTATTACACCAATCGGTAAATGGTCCTTATGCAAAATTTTCCGCTTTAGAATCACATATGGTTCTAATTTAGTCCCATCTGCTAAAACTGTCAACATTATAATGTGATCTTCTATCTATCTTTTCGTTACCTGTAGTTTTGATATGAACAGACTTGGCACCTTTGTCATTCACAGAATAATTCGACAGCACGTGGAAGAAAACAGGAGTTTCATCGGCATTTCCAATTTGGCTCAGAAGATAATTATTAGTTTTTCTAAGTTGAATGACGTATTTCTGGTAAGCGATTAGTTTTTCGCTGTAGTCTTTGGGCAATTTCAGGCAACATGAAGTTCGGCACGGTAAAGAAAAGTTATTTCGTCGCATCAGTCTTGTGCACCAACCTTTGCTAGCTTTTAATTCCTGTATTGATATATTTAGCCCTCTTGCAACTTCGTGAGCTTTCATAGCCATATTGGCCATCGAAACAGGCATGCCATTCTTCCGCTTGGTACGCACAAACCTAACTACTTCTGGTATGAACAGGTTCCATTTCCCTGTTCATGCATTCGTATAAGTTGGGGTAGTTACACAATGAATTTTTGTGTTCATTCACGAGTTCATGCATTCGTAAATTAACTCGTACGAGTTAATGTATCATGTAACCAGGGCTTAAGACTTTCTGGAAGATTTAGCTTTCTCTATTTCGTGTTTAGCAGATTTCCATCTAAGCACATTAGCCTCCGATACGCCAAACTTTCAACTTGCATCACAGTGATTGGTATTTTCTGCGTGATGTATGAAAAGCAGCTTAAAATTATCATTATAACTACGTCTTATTCCTTTTGATAACTTTCCCTCTGCACTTGTGTCGCATATTTCAACATGATTTGCCATTTTTTTCTTAAGGGCTACGCAAGTAATAGACATAGGGATGCAGCACTTGAAATTACAATTCACCACGTTTTGATATGTTTGTAATTAATAACGGAAAGAGCCTAATAATTTCAGGCTTCATTTGTTCCCAATGTGGCCTACTACGCGCTTGATAGAAATACGTCGCTTTGACCACAGACGTTCATTTTTGATCGAAACAATTATTGTACCCATAATTGTTCAATACTATTATACCAATTTATTAATTGTCCATTTCAGTAGATAATTCAAGAGGTTATCGGGGAATACCTTCTTATGAATTATTTATCCATACATATGTACACTGAATATTCACTGAATAACACCGATTATACACGTAGTTATTCTTCATATTCAAATCCAAGACGAGTCTTGATATATGCAGTTAAAATTTTGACAAAAAAGGTCGTCTTATATTCAGATAAATACGGTACATGTACATGTATACATGCACGTCATATAAGTAGACAGATAGGTCCTAGTGAGCTGAGAGGTATACAGTAGAAACTCGATAATACGAAGCACGAAAATACGACGTCTCGATTTTACGAAGCAAAACTGTCGGTCCCAATGAAACGCCTATGCTAAATACATGGCGCTGTTCAAAAATACGAAGTTTCAAAAATACAAAATTTTCGAAATTATGAACCTCGGACCCAGTCCCCACAGAGAAATTAAGTTCGTTTTTACGAACCTTGGGGGAAATCTCGTTAGGAACGCTCTCTATTCACCGACATAGACTCCTAACAAATCAGCGTTGCAAAATATAATCTATCAATTGTATGAAATGCGTGAATTTAACTGCATTCATCTCTCACAAATGACTGAGTCACACAATTATTTGTCAAATTTAAGTCATGGATAACTTAGATTGCAAGTGATGGGGAAAATGGTAGCTTGAGGCTATTTTCCCTTATTTAATTTTGTTTTGACCGTTAGCTGACTTTCCTTGATGTAAACAATTCTCTTTTGGTTATAACTGATGTGTAGCGCCACATACTGACTTACTGCTATTAGTGGCAATTTTAATTTATTGAGCGCTCACATGGAAAAATGACGTGATAAAATTATGGGAAATAGGACTGGGATCCTAGTCGCAGTCACGATTCCTAAAATTTATGGCTTCACTATGAATAAACCCGCATTTACTCTTGCCATTGTCCATATTTCATGAGACAATAGAAAGAAAACATTTTCTTTCTATTATCTCGTGGCATTGGCAGCATATGAAGTTATACCAATGTATGTTACACATAAGCCATGGTGAATATTTGCCAAGAAAAACTTATTTACCTCTGAAGGTATGATTAATTAATTGATTAATAAATAGCCTAAGGGTCACACTGGAGTCAAGAATCTCCATAATCACACTAGTCTATATAAAGCAGATTTCTTTACTTGCCATTAGGGAAAATAACTTAGAGTAAAGTGATATTAAATATTCTGAATATTTTCTTCAATTGATATGGGCAATTTTATAGAGCATAAAATTGAAAAATTTATCACAAGTTGGGAGTTCTTTATTTACAATTCTTGTCATTCTTCATTTCAATTAAAATCCTTGAATGGCTCATTAATATATCAGTGAAACAAGGAGGCAATGCAATATGTACATCATGACTTTTACTCACATCACAAATGTTAGTCAATATTTTTGGCAGAAAAGAAGTCTTTAACTTTAAGATACATGGTAGCTTTCAAAAGACAAGTGTTGGGGCATATACATTGACTTATAGTTCAAAATTTACTTAACACTTTCAATAAAAAGATTCACTGAAATTTAGTCACACAATGAAGCAATGAATAAATATCATACCCTTCAATACAAGCAGAGCAGGCCCCACCAAGACTCTCAGCCATGAAGTTCCATAGGCCAAGTGGTTTCCCATCGATAACAACTTGATGCAGACATCCAACAAACCTCTGGGCTTTCAAGGCATTTGGTTTGTCCGACGATGGGTGCAAAACTTCTGGCGTGGATGTGGTTGGATGGAGTGACATTTTGCGGCCACCATGCCGGCTGCCGGGTGGCGACTCTTCCCAGCCCCAACCACCGATCCAAACTTGGTCAGAGTGCAAAAAGTCAATGCGCCCATAGCCTGGAGCTGTGGCATTTGAAACTGGATGATCATCCAGGAGTGGAGAGCCCTCGGGTAGTACTTGGGGTCGCACCCACATCCTTGCTACGTTCCCTGTTCTGAGAGAGGGAAGTTTTAACAATCAGAGAGCACGTGAATATGTAGCTACGACAATTTCTCTCAAAGAGATGAGTAAAAACTAATTCCAGGAAAGTAAAATGTTTACAAAGAGGATCAAGAAAATGAAGCACTATAGGATGGAGACCCTTGGTAAATGCAACTTTTAGGGGTGATTTGAAAGTGGTTGGAGTGACTTTTACTATGCACAGATAAGTGTGAAACTTTTCATATATATAATAATTAGTAGGGACCTAGAAAAGGTGGGGTTATATTTTGGCAGAAAGTAGGTTTTTTTGCCAAAAGTGGCATCATTTTTCAAGAAAGGGATATTATTACATCTTACCAGTTAATAAATTTGACAAGTATAATGAATAGAACAAACTTGTCAAAAATATAGTTGTTAATAGAACAGAAGCAGAAGAAAAATATGAGTAAATTAGTGAAATAATTTAGGATTTTTGGCAGCCACATTTGTTCCTACAGGGTGAGGATGGAGTTGCATTCTACTTTAACCACTTCCCTGACGAATTAATTTGGGGCGTGTGGTCCAAAAAACATCACATTTTTTAATTTAAGATTCTTGCTATTTACTCACATACAAAATAACCTGTGCAAATAATAGCACTCTGAGACCTTTTTTTTTTAAATATTTTTTAAACTTTAAAATTTATTGAATTTAACCAATATTTACACACTATTTGTGCCATGGAGATAATTTCTCTTTACATTTTTGAAATAACAAAGTTTGGTTTATTTTAACGAGAAAAAATACTAAAAAGCTTTTATTTAACGCTGATTAAAAACCTGCACTTTAAAAAATAAAGTCATCAAATGTATTTTGCTGTATGTAAAATCCTAAAACAAGACGCTACGCCAAGAATCAGTTCACAATGGGAACGGTGATTGTTTGTTTCCTTTCCAAATTTTCTTCCTCAAGCATATCTCTTTCGGTAACATTGGAAACACTCTTTGGAAGGTTACTTTTCTGTTTGGAGGAATTGCTTCAGAAAAATCCCTCTCCGTGAGGCATCGTGGTCGAGTCATTGCAGGTGGCCAACCCACTCGTGGGGTTACAACACTGGGGTGATACGCATCTATTTGCTGCTCAATCAGCCTAAAACCAAAGTCTAATGCACTTTTCTCCTGCCAGTGTTACAGTAGAGAATAAAAATGGTTCCATATGAAAAGTTCTAGCAGGTGAAAAACATTTTTTTGTCTTTTTTTTACCCCTTTATTGGGTATGGAGTAATCGGCCAGGAGTTGGTCTTCACGTTTCACGTGGTCCACTCCTTCCATCGAGTCATTATAGTCCACTGGGTATTCATTTATTCTCCCTCACTGATGACAGGAGTGACACCACCTTCTCGTCTTTCTACAAAATCTCCATTAGCTTTCCTTTTGAGAAGGCTGCTACTTCCCCCTTTTTTATTTTTTTATTTCAACACCGTTAGTATTCCTCACCTGGTTTTCATCAGTGTCCCGTAGGTATCTGTGGATCCAGAAATCAACAACTTAGCTAACTCAGGAGACATATAGAAATTGCCCGTGGTCAAGCAATATCCATTGTCGAGCAGTGGCTTCATCGTTGACATCATAACTTGTGACGACATGGGATTTAGGCCGAAGTCCTCATCGAAAACAGTTCCCTTCCCCATGTATATCACGATCCTACTAGCAACAGAGTGGCTGCATCTTCCGAGTCTGAGCTTATTTCCCTAGAAAGGGTTGAGTCAGAACCAGAGTCTTCAATGCTCTTATTCTCTGAGCCAAAGCGGGTGAAATCTGATCCTTCTCTAAAAGCCATCGCTGAAATATCCCTCACTACTTGACGAAAATGGATATTTCCATAGAAAGGGCCCCTGCAACTACCAAGATATTTGAAAATGTGGAATTCAGGCAAAAGTGTGAGAACAATGTGTGCACTTTGAAAATCAAAGAGTAAATGAGGTAGACGCAGTGATGGGCATGGACGGACTGCTCATATATACAACCGTGGTCCCTTGCATACCCCCTAGTTTCGGAATATCACACATAGAATCACATATACCAAAAATATCTGGAGCACATGCACAGCGACCAACAAAGGCACCACGGGGTACTAGTCTTCAAAAAGATCGCGAATAGATCACATAAACATTGTAACAAGTGAAAATAAGCTGACTGCAATGAGGTGTTATAAAGGAATGCAAAAGAAATAGAAGAAACTGAGGATAAAATTAGTTCTGAAACAGTTGCTAGCAGTTTCACACCTTTTCAATCACTGAAAAATATCGGGAAAATACCATTATGTATATAACCATCAAATCTCCTTTTGAGTAACATAGCTGGGCTAGAGTGAGCTACAGACCCTATCATGTTCCTCTGATGGCAGAAAAATGAATAACTAGCAGCTGATTCCCGGTCCAGGTCAAATTTTTCTCATGGCAATTTCTTCAAAAAATTCATCCGCCATGTTTGAATTTCAAATGGCTAAGCACGGCATAAGTGCTGGTGAAGGATACTGACTCCTGGTTGTGGCTTCTTTGAAGTCCTCTTCTCCCTTGAGTTGCCATTTTTGATGGACCGCAAGGGCCTAAGATCTAGTTGCCTTGTATCCACCAAAAATTGCAAAGGGAATTAGGAAGCCTGGATAGCGTAGTGGTCTGCGCATTGGTCCGGCAAACCAAAGGTCCGTGGTTCGATTCCCAGTCCAGGCCAAATTTTTCTTACTAATCTTTTCTCCCTGATTTTAATAAGGGGTTATGAGATTCATTATTCACAGCAGCAGTAAGTAACTAGCTTGTGATTGGAAAAATATTTTTTTGGACTCAAATCAGTTCAATGTAGCTGATAATGCTCCTTACATTGAAGAAGTTAGTAAACTTTTCCATTCAAGCTAAATGTAAGAACTTGGGAAAATAAATGAACCTTTTCTTAGCCATGATGATGGGTAATGAGTCACCAACCTAAATTTCGGCTGCATTTGAATTACTTACCCGGTGGCGAGCCAGAGAAGACTTTACGGATAAATGACTCGATTTAAAATTACACGATTACGTAAAATAAAAAATGGCCAAAAGTCTGAAAATCTCAACTTAGTTCAAAGAATTAATTCACTGGTCCACTTAGTACAAAGGTAAGCAAATTAATTTTTTAAACGAGATTTTTCTGGCCTTCATACTCGCAAATTCTTTGATTATTAAATGTGTCCATTTCATCTTGTTAATCATTCTCAATGGTCATTGTTGCCAACCCACTCAAAAGCCTTCTCGACAAAGTTGACCTCATATAAGTTTTAATCAGTTTTAACTTTGAAAAACTTCTTTTGCCACTAGCCATGGAGACAGGGAGCATTAAGAGTTTTCTTAATGCTACAAAAATATTAGGAAATGTGTCCATATACCCATTTTTAGTAATAAATGATAAGGCTTGGGTAGGAGAGCTACCAGAGGGTAGCATTGGAGCAAAAATTTGTAGTTTGTCACACAGTTCAACTCCATTTATGTCGCAATCTTCGCCATCTCTTAAAACGTTTCGAAGATGCATCCTTCAACTCCTTGTCCCACGTCAGCAGATTTCTGATGTCATAAAGGAACCTGAAAATTTTACTGTGATTCTCCATTAACTCAAATGTTTCCTTGAGGGAGGATATTGCAGCATTGAGCACAACTTAGAAGAAATTCACTTTAAATGATATTCTCGTATTTTGTACAGGTTCATCTTTACTTTCGTAGGAAAATTGCATTTTTATTTTCCGTTGACGGATTTGGATTTCTTTTTCAAACTCTGCAGCAACACCGATTTCTCCTGCAAGTTCTTTTGCATCAGCGATCACATTATTGAAACCTTCGTCATATCTCATACTTTCAAAAAAAATTGCACACTTTTAATAAGATCCATTGAGGATTTTAGGTCGGAAATGACTTTTTGCAAGGCCTTACTCACCATGTTTATTTTGAATAGAATCTCATGCCAAGTGACCGAACTGCACAGTAACTTGAAACTTAGCAGTTTTTTGCAATTCCCAAAGCTGTGTTCCTGCCAAATGTATCTAGTTTTTTTATCTTAAGAGACTTCATAAATGGCATCGTATATTTCCCCAATATTGTACCGTAAAGGCAATAAGGCCTCAATCCTACTCTCCCATCGAGTATTGCTGAGAGGTTTCACCGTAAGTGTCGCTGTTTGCCTCACCAAAATACTCCACTAATGAGTAGAACTTGAAAAGTGTTACATATCTCTTGATTAATACTTAAACATTCGACTGCACCAGGGCAAGACTGAGTGGCATCGTTAACTACTAAATTTAGTGAATGATTTCCACATGGCACAAAAAAGGCATGGCAATTCAAGTCCAGAATTATTTTCTGAGCTACTCCATGTTTTCCTTTCATGTTGGAACCATTATCATATCCTTGTCTTCTCATGTTCTTTAAAGAAATGTTTGTCCGGATAACTCATTGAGTAAAACTTCTGTAAGGCCTTCACCTGTATAATCTATTATAGGAACGAAACCTAAAAAGTGTTCTTTACTTAACACTTCCTCGTTCTCCATAAATTTTACAAACCTCACCACTAATGTCTTTTGCTCAATGTGACTAATATCGGGTGTACAGTTCAGTATTATGGAACAATACAATACATGCAATAAAATACTTAATGCATATCTAATTTTTCGTTTGACTACTAACTGTTGAAAATATTTTATCAGCATTACATATCCCAATGGTGTCTCGGATGATAAAAGTAAATAATCAAGGTCCATTAACATGTTATAGGATGGTCCTCAAGCCTGCGCACCGACCTATCCATGCATAGAGATTTATTCGTTTCAAATATCCTTGAGGGTGAGAAGCACACCTAAAATTTGTTGGGGAGGATGTAATCTTTTGTCGCACTTTCCATTGTGCACCGCTGATGGAGGAGTGCCACCCATTAAAGATGGAGCGAGCTTGACACTACCAAGTGTACTCTTGTTTATCTGGAGCATTCGCGTAACACACGAGGCATAGAGCAAGAGAGGTGTAGCAGGTTATCGCCATCTGGTTCAGAGGGGCAAAAGTTAGTGGGCAATCAGGTTGAAATGAGGAATTCCGATATCGGCGGTTAGAGTTCGGCTTGCCAATACTAAATGAACACAAATTTCAAAAGAATAAATCATTTTGATGGGTCACGGTGCCCAAAAAACAAAAAAAACCATTTCTGGCAATGCAAGCCCACGTCAGACAACGGACGAGAAGGAACTTTGCCCATGCTCGCAGGACTTCCACTACGACAAACTAATGGTTGAAACATCTGCGTTACCTTCAGCGGTCTTAAAACACCAATTTGGAACAGTTTTGGCTATAGGCTCAGAAATAAATACTTCAGGAAAATGAATAGACATAAATACCTACTTTAACTGGCTAAACACAGAAGAAATAGAAAAAGGAAAGAGCCCAGATCACGTAGGGTTTGGCTGCACTTCCTAAGGCTCGCGAAGTGACCATCACGAAGGTCAGGGAGTTACTGAATGGCAGGGAGTGACTGAATGGCAGAGGTTACAAGCCACGCCCGCTGCCCTCTGGTTGGTTCCACAAGAGTCACATGACGAGAAACCCCACCTTCCTCCCTTCCCTCAGCCACTCCCCCATTTAAGCCCATGTGGCCCACGTCATTTGAAATAATGCACTGGTTACATACAGGAATTGGGTAAGACAGGTAACTGGGGGACCCTGTTTTCTGCCGGGAGGGACAGGGCAGGTGGAAGACCTTTGACCCTCCCGACCCTTTCCGTGGAAAGGGCCCCCCCCCCACTGAGGGGTGCATTAGTGGAACGTCAGTTAATTTTGCTTAAGTTTTTAATAGACATAAATCTACAGAACATGTATTACATGAAGTTTGTCTGTTATTTTCTGTTACATTTGATACCAAACACCAAGGAAATCTGTTGATATTTATCCACATGGGTTATATTAGATCTCGATATGGTGCCGAGAGCGAGCGTATGACAACTACTGGTAAGAGAGCATTGAGAGGAAAATAGGAAGAAAGGTTAGAAGCCCATGGCGAAGGAATTCGGCCACTAAAGAGCGAGGTAGGGACTTGTTTGGGTAGGAAAGAAGGAATGCCAATTGTCCTCTAGGAAGGAGTTTGGGCCATAAAGATAAGAAGGGACTCGGATGGCAAGGGCTACCTGTCCGTACTGTGCGGCGCGTCGCCTAACTCCCTCCCCCTCCTCCTTTCCCGCTGCGGAGCACGCAAAAATCCCAAAATCTTACTTTGGTGTAAATTTTTTGTTTCTTCTTTTTCAAACAATGAATGCGGGAGTTGCGATGTGGGGACCGTGATTTGGAAACGATAGAAGCGGGAAAACGATACTTCGGGGAACGATGGATGCGGGAATTATTAACATTATCAGCATGGAACTACATTCGGGACCAAAGACGGGGAACGATAGATGCGGGAAAACGATCAATGCGAGAACGATAGATCGAGGTTCTACTGTAAAACGTGTATTAAGATATTTACAGAAAACTGTTCGCTTTAAGTTGTCGTATCGAAGAACATTATCACCTTTAAAGGCCTTTTGTGATGCAGACTATGTAGGTGAAGCAAAGGAAACAAAGTCATTTAGTGGCTATTGTGTTATGTTTGGAGGTGGAATAGTTCATTGGAGGAGTAAAAAGCAAACAATATCCTCAACATCCACCACCCATGCAGTATGTATTAATGCAATGTATGAGTGTGTGACTGATTTGATATGGATGAGAGATTTCTTTATAGAATTAGGTCAGAGTATGTTTGTTCCAAATCCTACCATGCTGTATTGTGATAATCAAGGTACAATTGCAGTAATGAAAAATGATTGTGTGACCGATGGAAATAAGCATTTCTATGTAAAAGTTAACTATTGAAGAGAATGTGTAACCAAAGGTGACATTGATGTAAAATATGTACCCATGCAGAAAAGTACTGCAGATATTATGACAAAAGGGTTGAATGGACCAAAGACCTTACAGATGTGTCGAGCCATGAATATGTATGTTGATTGAACTAAAGATTGTATAGTTTGAGGGAATGTTTTCCAAAGGGAAGTGTTGTAGGTTGATTGGTTCTTTTTTATATGGAAAACATTTTTGTAAACAAAGTGCTGAGGTTGCCATTTGTTTGTTGTGATTGTTATCTTTTTGTTATAGTAACGTTGTTTGCTTCTTTGGCTGTATGGTTGAAGTTCTGACATGGGTTCTGGTGTTCAATAAATTAAATTAAGAAATCGGAACAATAAAAGTCCTCAAAACTACAATACATACATATGAACAGAAAATAAAAAATCATGTTATGGATTCAATTTCTTGGAAATTTAATGCTCTTTTAGAATGCAGCCTCAAGGCACTGGACATCTATTTGGAAATAATTCCATTTTTCATGAGCAGACTTTCTCCCAAACTTGAAATAATACGTTTCATATTATTATAATGGCATCTAACAAAATCATGGTATTACACTGAGTAAAACATATTTGCTTATCATGTTCGTTTAAATTTTGAACTCTTCACTGTAAACCATAGTCATAATAATAGTTTAAGGGCAAAATTTCAAAAATATAAATCTTCTTCTTATTTAAAATTATTTATACTACTACCTATGGTTATTTCCTCTGAGAAAACAGATGTATTTAAGAGAAGTGAGATCCAGTAATTTTTTTTCAACTTTTGTCTGGAAATTTTATTAAAATACTAGCTGGGGTACCCGGCTTCGCTCAGGGAGTTGATATGAGATTGTATGGTAGTTGGAATAAAAGGATAAACTTTAAAATATAAGAGGTAAAAAATTTAATTGAAAACATATTCTAACTATTTACAATACTTTTTGGTAAACAACATTTTTTATTTTGTTATCTGGGGTAAATATGTACAAATTTTTCGAATTTCCTACTCAAGAGCAGGCTACGTATAATTGACAGTGAGAGAAGCAGGAGTCTCTGAGGTTGATGCCGCAATGTTTTAAAGTTTGTCCTTGCGCTTTGTTAATTGTCAAACTATAGGCTAATTTGATTCAAAATTATAGTCTTTTAAATTGGAATGGCTGTTCAGTAAAGATCAGTGGTATTCTGGGGATAAATACTGTGTGTCCTTTGTACTTTCCAGTCATAAGTTCGGCTTTGATGATGTTATTTGATAGCTGTTTGACGATCATCCTTGTTCCATTACATAGTCTTGGTGAGTTGAGATTTCTGATAGTATGATTGGAGATCCAATTTTCAGTGTTGAAAACGTGATTGTATGTTTCATTGTCTCTGATCATTAAGCGGTAAGCATAGAACTCCTTGGAAGTGACTTTTTTGTTTGTTTCTAAGCCTGTTTCAGGTTGGATTTGTTTCACATTAAAATGATATCCGTCCTCTCCATGCAGAAATATTAATGGATATTGGAGGGCATCATATGAACTGTGTGTCTCTGCAATGCGTTGTAGTCCTTCTCTTCTTCGTTGTATAATTATGTCACGGCTTGTGTTTTCATTGTCCACAATTACGCTGGTGACTTCGTCTGTCCAAGGTGCATTAAATCAATGTTCGTGTTCTCCAGGTGGTCTTTTGTCAGCTCGAATCATAACTTTAGAGTCACCAGAAATCATTCGGTCTAGTGCTGTTTTGAATATGTGAATCAGTTGATTGTATTCGTGTAAGATCCTCTGTACATCTTGGATTATTTCTCGTCTCAATCCACTGATATTTGTGCATCATTGATCAATTTCTCTTTCTTCATTTCCGATGAAATATACTTGCAGAAATTTATGGTCTTCATTGGGTAGTGGTAGTAATGATCCCATTTTGTGATAGATTTGTCCTTGGATAGAAAAAACATAATCCATTTCATCTCTGTTAGTGTTGTCTCTCTATTGAAGTGACACTGAAAGAAGTTGCAGGCATTGTACGCTTATATTTTTCGAAGAAAGTGTTTTGATTCTGGAGTTTCCCCAGTCTTCTAATGTAGAAATTCCGGTGGAGATGCTTCCAGTGGTGGTAATCGATTTTTTCATCCATGCAACATAATCCTGGTGTTTCTTTACTGAAATTTTTTGTGTTGAAAATTGGCAATTTTATTCATTTTTCCTATTACGACGTGTTTGTGTTTTTTATATTCTTTCATCGGGTCACAGTGGAATGCTTCATTTCTTAGGTTGTACTGTTTACTTGTCCTCGTCTGCGCTTCTCGTAGGGTGATATTTTCATGGGTGGCTTGAGTTCGCAGTCTTTTATTATAAGATTGTGTCGCAATTCTTGATTCGTTCATTTTGTTGTTCTTCGGTTTCTCTGATTCTCACAGTGCTCATTCTCGTTCGTTGGGACCGTAAACGTGCTTTGCACTCTTCGACTGCTTCGTTTTTTCGCTGTTCTTTTTGTTTTCGCCGTTTTGCTTCAGAACTGGCAAGATCTCCTCCTCTTTTACGTTTGGGCATTGTATAAAATATAAATCAAATCAACTTTTTATTAACAAATACTAGGGATGGGCAGATCCAGGTTTTTTTCGGATCCAAATCCGGATCCGGATCCTTCATTTCGAATCCCGGATCTCAGTTCTTATTTTCGGATCCTTGGATGTATTCAAGGGTATATACAATTCACAAATGATAATAGAATTTAAGCCTTGGAGACTTTATTGAAAATAAACAACATCAAGTTTAAAAATGTTAAACTTAAATATTAAAATAAAGACAATGTCGATGCCACAATAATACTAATCCTTGATTATTGTCACGTTTATGCAATGACTGTTGTCATACCACATCTTGAGATTTGATTCTTGAGAATAATGAGATGGATAATAAAGGGTGAAATTGATTTAAATTCAACAAAAGCTGTTTGTCGAATGAAGTACATCAACATCATTCAATTTGTTCGGCAGAAAGCCGCCGATAGCCGACGACAGCCGGCACTTCAATCGCTTAAAACTCTCTGATGCATATCTGATTTACTGTAGCATTTGGATCCGATATCAGTATCTCATCCCATGTAAAGATCTGCAGATCTTTGGATCTGCAGATCCAATCTGACCATCCCTAACAAATACATTAAGTACACTCTACGTACTTTTCACACTTTATTTTCGATTTATATTCAGTCACTGTATCACTTTAACCATTCACACTTCGCTGTTTGTTTTTATTCACTCACTGCTCTACTTTGGAATTTTCTCTTCTTTTTTGGTTCTTTCCTTCGTCACTGATAAGAAACTGACGTTCGAACCCACGACGGATTTTGCATTATATACCCCTACCAATGGGTAGCCCCACTCATACCAAAATGGCTTCGAATGGTCCACAATGTTCCTGAACATTCCACAACATTCGAGAGTGTTTTGGAATGTTCTACAATGAACTGGAATGTTCCGGGATGATCCCGAACGTTCCAGACTATTCCCGAACATTCCAGAACATCCCGGAACATTCTGGAATGTTGTGAAATGCTCTCGAATACTCTCGAATGTTCTGAACTGTTCTAGAAATTTCTAGAGGGCGAAACTTCCAGCCCTTATATCTTCAAAAGCACGCCCTTCAGGTAAAAACGGGGACCTTCTTCATGGAGGGGGGATAGAGGGCTACCACAACATATACCTCCCTTGATCGTACCGGGACTCATTTATGAGTTTTAGTGGCACGCTCATAGTACACTTACTTTTATAATATATTTTGATTCACCACTGTCGGCACAAAAATTATGTAGACTCGGGTTTGGACACGCGAGTTACACCAAATTTTAGCTTGTTTTATTTTACGTTTAACTGTGGTTGCCGATTATTTTTACATTACACTCTCAATTTTTTATTCCGGTGAGAACAAAAAAAGTGCCCGTTTTCTGAAGTTTTCGAAAGGAGCACTCTCTTTGATATTTAATTGTGAAGAAACTTGAAGTTTAATCGTAATGAACCTGTATTATTGTTTAGGAAAAACATATTAAAATGTATCTTTAAATGTTCAGTTCTGTCTGTTGTGCTATAAAAGAGTTATTAATAACTTAATAAAACAACTTTTTCTTGGTTATGAAAAGTAGTAGAAGCAAGATCTTGGGCTTGTTTTGAAGCTCTTTACAGGAGTATTTATTAACAATTACTATCATAAACTCACATAGTGATATCGATTTTTAACGAGTTAATAAACAACCGAGTATTTTACTGGGCTCAAGCCAGAGGTAAGGCGGCTGTTTTCGCGATAGGGGTGGTGAAAGTTTGAGCGCTCCCCTCTACCAGACAGTGGCTTGAGAAAACTTCTTTTATTGCACATCTGAATCCATCAGATCATTCTCTTCCATTATACGACACTTCTATAGCATTAAGCAAGTGTTAATAATGATGTACTACATACCTCTATTTTCCAAAGATGTTTGAAACAAAAAACATTACTAGGCTGAAGTAGGTAGCAGGAGGGAGTAGACTTGCAGGCGCAGGCAGTGCTCACCAGCAGCTCAATTTTTACTGCAGTGACATAGCACCTAGAAAATTTGCACTCGAAAAGACTGACCACATCTTCTATCCATACGTAGCACATTTATGCTAACCTTTCAACTTCAATGCGATACCAGTGTTTGTCCTCTCCCAAGTCCCGGGCTGGTCGAATGATCATTGGGTGATAAACTTCACCCACTCCACCGCCAACATCCCAGCTGAATCGAGCCTTCCTGTCCACTATCTCCAAAGCCATGAAATCTTGCTATTTTAAAATCAAGAATAAAATTTCAATTATTAAAAACAATACAGAACAAAGAATATTATATAAAAGAAAATGCTTCTAGCCAAGTTTCATGATAGCATCATGCATGAACGGACCAATTTTTGACCTCCTAAAATCTAATATTTTACCAGAAAAGGAGTTTTCATACCACTGGGTTTTGCCAAGGTTGTATGCTGGTGAATTTAAAAAAAACTTATTTTCACCATTTGACCCTAAATGATGAAGTAAGAGGGCAAATGATTGTTTGCAAAGTTGACAACAACAATATTGGAAAGAACAAATAGCAAACTTTGCAACAAACAGATCATTTCTATTGGAGCAGAAATGGGAAGTGTGTAACATTTTTAAAGGCTACTTGTGTTTGAAGCTCACATTTTTAAATATAGAGTACCAAATTATTTAGTCAAAGAATAGCATTATTTAATGAAAAGATTTCTCATCAAAAATTTAACATTCTCTGCACAATCAAAACACTAGGTCACCAGGAATATAGAATATGACATCTGAGAATGGTACTGCAGCCAATGATCCAACAGACAAGAAGTTCAGCTGGTTTAATCATATCGATAAAAAGAATAATTTCCATTTTCCTATCAAAGACAACAAACTGTTTACATCTGGTATACATTGTGCAGAGTACAGTACCATGCAGTGATGTCAAACTATTGAGATGCTATTATTGATCACATGAACTAACAAAAATTACAGCCTTTTCAAAGACAATTTAAAATGCATACAGTGGGTGCGTACATGTTCACATGGATTATATATTCGAGCTTGTGGAAAATTTTCATATTAAATGCAATATTAGCCATAGGCTTTGTGCACACTTCCCATTGGTAACAGGGAGTATTGTTAGAAATGGGATATTGTTTGTGTCGGGAAGTTGAACCCGGGTAATGTAGAAACTAAGAAAAACATCGAGGCTCGATTCTCTCTCTCTCGGGCATATGTTTTATGTAGCCTACTGAGTCATGGCAACAGTAGTTATAGACTCAAGATGTTGTTACATAGAGAAATAAATGGTTAAGAGAAAATATCTCCCCAGTGTCTTCATAATTTATAACAGGTTATGGGCCCAGATATGATCCAGGTGCAATCTAGGCGATGTTGTGTATTCATGTTTAAAATTGCCGCCGCTTATGTCACTTCCGGTTCCTGTTCTGGAATAATCGAGAACTTTCCCGAACTTCCCCTTCCCTTCCCCTCCCAGGGTATATATGCAGGCGAGTCGCCGAATGCATGAGTAATGTAAGCCGCCCGCTATTGAATAAAGAAGGTCAGCAGAGAGAGTCGTTTTATTTTGAGCCAATGAGACAGGCGAGATATAGATGCAATATTTATTTTGATGAGTTTTGAGTATTAAGCAGTAAGACGAAATAGATAAGACAATTAAGCAGTAAGACGAAATAGATAGAACAATACGGCTGGTAGAAAAGAAGATGACAATGAAGAGACAGAAAAGTGTCCAAAGTTAGGTAATGACAATTATTACGTGTGGGCTTTGAGAGTAAGATCGCTTTTGGTAGAGAAAAACTGTTGGTGTGCTGTGGACCCAGGGTACGAGACGGCGAATCAATTGAATCAAGAACAAGATCGGTTAAACAGAAAGGCACTGAACTACATCATCCAACACGTGAAGTCGGCATATTTAGAAGACATCGGAGATTGTACGCAAGCACAAGAAGCTTGGAAAGCATTAGAAGAGATCCATGGTACATACAGCCACCAGCACAAGATAATACACCGGAAGGAAAAGGTGAATGTTGAGAAAACTGAAAACATCTCAATGACGGAGTATACAGCAAAAATTCAACAGCTGCACCGAAAGATTGCAAAAGGAGGCGTGACCTTTAATGATGATCAAATAGCCATGTTCTTCCTAATGGGACTGCCATTTGTCAAATATGAGGGATTAGTTAGAGGACTCAAAAACGAAGAAAATCTGACGATGAGAAAAGTGAGATCAGCATTACTTTCAGAGGAAAAACGAAATGCGAGAAATGAGGAGGTTTAAAGGGCACTCTCTGCTAAGTTGGGTCAACAGAGAAGATGGCATAGTGAAGATAAAAGGACTCCTTTTAGAAATCAAGAGCAGAAACAAGAGCTAGATGATAGAACTTTCTATTGTTTCAATTGTGGAGGTAGAGGTCATATAGCAAGATATTGTAAGAAACCCAAGAGACCAGATCAAAGAAGAGAAGAGACAAAACAAGTAAGGAAAGGTGAATCAGAAGGGTACTATGAGGAGGTAAAAATGCAAATTAACACCAAATGAGGAGAGAATGTACAAAGCTTTGTACACAACAAAAGAGGATGGCTGGCACAAGAAAAATGCGTGGATGCTGGATAGTGTAGCCACAAACCATACGTCTCCATCAATTGAACTGCTGCAAAACATGGTAATGAGTGAAGGACAAGTAGATGTAGCCAATGGTGACAAATCTGAAGTGAAAGGCAAAGGAACATCATTGTTCCGAATGACTGATGGTTGGGATATTAGATTAAGTGATGTTTTGCATGTCTTGCAGCATAATCTTATATCTGTAAGTGAACTTATGAAGTCAGCTCTAATGATGATTGCTTGACCATTTAAAATAGAGTAATTATGTTTTATAATTGGTGTATAAACAATGGTATTGCCATTAATTCAAATAAGCGTTCTTTCGCTACATATCACAGGCTTAAAAACCCTATGAGATTTTTCTACCATATTAATGATGAACATCTTAGTAACAATAATGTTATCAAAGATTTGGGTGTGATATTCATGACCCACCATAACTTCGAAAAGCAAGTCTATATGCTATGTAAAAGCAAATCAACTTCATGGATTTATCTGGCCTCTCACTAAGAACTTCAAAGACATTTCAACACTTTAAAAAATTATTCTTAGTTCTTGCTTAGTCGGTATTGGAATACGGAAGTGTTATATGGTCACCAAATTATTCACTCCATACGGAACATTTAGAAATGGCTCAGAGGAGATTTATTTGTTTATGTACCAGGAGACGTGGCATTGAGCAAGGTGAAATTTTGAGCAATAATACTTAAAAAGAACTTGGATTGACAACTTTAACAAATAGGCGAGGTAATGCAGACATCTTATTTTTGTTCAAATAATTAAATCATTTTATATCATGCCCATCATTGCTGCAAACAATTCAATTTATAACACTAAATTATATACCTGCAGTAATGATATATTTTATAAAGAATTACTTAGCACTAACTATTTATATCATTGTCCTATAGCTAGAATGATGCTAGGAGCTAATTCTCTGCCAATGGAGATTGATTTATATATTATTAATGTTGTAAAATTGAAGAAATAATTGGTGGAAAGTAACTGAAGTGTAATTTAACAAATATGTCTGAAATTCACAAACTGTAAAATCTTGTTTGTGTTAGTATTTAGTTAACTAATAGATTATTAATATCCACTAATCCTTGTCATATTTCTTTGAAATATTTTGTAACTCAATGGTGTTCTTCACATCATGTATTCACTTATCATATAATTGGGTACTGCCCATATATGTATGTATGTACTTTCTCATGTGCTATAAATAAATGAATAAATTAAAATTACTTTACATAGGTAAAATCAATTAGCATAACATTGAATTCTAATTGTTACCAATTTTTGAAAAATCAAAGTACATAACTTTTCCAATATTCCTGCAAAAGAATTATCGTGATGAAAATGAGAATAAATCAATAATAGGATCCCATATACCCATAATCCAATTTTTCCCAAGGCAGCATCAAATTATTAAAACAAAGTAGGTATGTATTTGATACTTGACTAATTTCCATGAAGTGCATTAACCTATTTTTAGGCAGAAAACCATGTCGATACAATACCATATTGTGGTGTAATTCATAAAGTAAAAAGTGAGCCTGCCACTAGATGGTGTAGACATGCTTAATAAATTAATTTACATCGCTGTTCAAAATTCAGCATTATACGAAAAGCAAAAGGCCCACATTCAGGGATCAAGGTTACCAAGAAAAAGTTAACCACATGAACTTTCCACAAGCTTATGCCATTTCCACATAAAAAGAACATGTTATTTTTCATGCTACTTTAACTTCCCAACTTCTACCACATAGGGTCTCACTGCCCCCAAAACTTATTATCATCCAATGGTGAATCTCCAACTCCCCAGTTCGTAATTACATGAGTCACAGTTTTAACTTAGCCTGATGACTTAGCCAAAACTTAGCCTGATGGTGTGATACCGACCTTCTGTTCGCAATGTCCCCCCTCAGATGACACATGTAAATACATTGAAATTTGAAGTTTGATGATGTTTCATTCTTGATACTCACTCCAGTTGCACTCGGCATGTATAAAATAAGGGAATCCTTTTCATGGACACTCATGGCAAATGTGACCAGGATAGAACTGGTAGTACTTGGTTCAAGTCCTGGGCGGTAAGATCTAACACATCGATGTCCTTTTCCTGACCCACTTACAGATAGGTGGATCTGAAGTAGAAAAAAATAAAATTCAAGTAATATCATAAATAGATAAATAAATATTCTGAGGAATGCATTCCTCCAATTGGAAACATTAAGAGATACTCTCTTTCACTTTGGAAAAATACATTAATGTTTCACCTAGGGTTGGTAAGAAAAACTCAATACTCTCTTCTCAAATCTACAAATTTTCATGATATTATTCTTTCTCAATATTCAATTCTTACCAGAAGTAAATTAACTTATTTACTCATTGATTGGAAAATAGCTCACCAACCATTAAATTTTACTGCATTCCAACAATTTAATAACTATAAGTAATGACACATAAAGGTAAAACTTGTCTACAGTTTATATTGCTAACCACTGATGTATATACTGTGCAACTTCTATTTTAAACATTGGACATGACCAACCCCATGAAAAATTTAAAAAAAAAGTTGAAAATAGAGGAGATTATTTTATTTTTAAATTCACTGGGGCCTATAAAAGTTTAACCCATTCGCCTCTTAATTTTCCTCGGAATTTCTGGCCCTGAGTTCCTGTTTAATTTTCCCAAAATTTTCATTTCATTTTCATTTTTTATCTCTGACTGTAGCGCACCTCTCAGAACGAAATTTCTTCAGTGGGTAAATTATATAATTTATAATGGATTAAAAATAGTGTAATTGTTCACATCTCATTAGTTACATGTTAATTATAAACAAATTAAAGAATAAATTTGTTTTTAACGTGACCAGCGATTCGCCGGCTCTTTACCTTAAAGCAAAGAAAGACAGCCTGGGAATTCGCTGGCTCTTTATCCGAATGGGTTAAAATAATGAACAGAGTTAAGATGGAGGAAGGCATAATCAAAGTTATTCATATTTGATGTTTGCCTAGGAATTGAATGAACAGTATTGTGAAATTAAGGCAATACTTTTAATACCACCAGGTATGAAGGGATCGAAAGGCATCGAATTCGAATACCATCCCTAGTTATTTGAGGAGTACTAATGAGTATTGGTGATTCGTTTATCCATCTGTCAAGAAAGAAAAGTGAAAGTAACAGATAGGAAGTTTATTTTGAGCTATTTTGTAATGAAGTTTGATTATAATGTATTTGCTACCTAGTGACTGATAACTATACAATTTTTTTAATTTGATTACAATTTTTGAACAAAAGGCAACAATTACTTAAAGACAGTCATGATCATCAAGACCTTAGTGATTGATTTGTAGCATGTAGTTAAGTGAAGTTAACTAAAAACTAAAACTTATAACTCCTCATTTGCTCAGAGAATCATTTCTCCAAAAAGCTCAATTGCAGAGTGATTGTTGCCAAGTGGTAGAGAGAAGAGTAGAGTGAGGGAGGAGTCTGTGAAGAAATCTGCCCTAAGGCTGAAAAAAATGAATGGATGAATACATGAATATCTACAGCATAAAAAGTGATAAATATAAGAAAAGAAGAAATAACTTCTAATGACATCCTAAAACTAAAAACATGTTATTAAAATATTTAATAATTAAAATCCCCATAATATAGTGTTGATGACATGAATTTAAGTTGATGATATAAAGAATTGATACAATTCGCTTAATTTTTTAATGTCTGCTCTATTGTTGCACGCTAATTTAATGATATGCACCACTTCTTGGAGCAGTCTTTAATGAATGCTTAGATCAATATTTTCACTTATTTAAATTAAAAAATTGTGGTGGAATGTTAGAGCTCATTGGAATGATTGGAAAAAGCACAGGTCCCACACTTTGAGATTGGTGATCGGAGATTGGAGATTGATGATTTATGACTGGCTGATGATCTCTGTAAGAGAATCTGATTTCAAACTTTTGGCCCCTTTTTTGCATTACAGGCATATATCTCTTGAAATTGAGACCATAAATTCCTATGGTAGTACAAATAAACTTACAGTTATCACACATTGGAATAGATATTACAGATTTCAGGCTTAGTAATTGTCACATATATTAGGTTGTGAAGCATGCAAACAAACAGTTTTTCTTCCTTCAGGTAGCAATACATGAGTAATACTACAATTGAGAATAACAAGTGAATCTATTAATGTTTTTGTCATGATTGCCCATAAAAGTCAAATGATCAAGAAAGCTGAGATGTTAACGGACGGCAAATGCTGAAAGATGTTTAATGGTTACTTTGCTGAACATGGCCTTTGTATTATGGAAAGAAAATCAACATAACAATAGTTCTAACAGACAGTAAATTACAGGTGCCTTCCATTTGTGACTATATTTGCACTCTGGTACTTTCCATTTTCTCAACAGCCAGCTAACATCAACCACCAGAAGTGAGGGGAGCCCGATTATGGCCCATCAAGCATGGGGAGGCAGTGGAGGGAGGCGGTGAGAAAGAAATTCCATTCCAGTATTCCCTTTCCCAAAAAATGTTTATTTGAACTGCAGGAATTTTATATTCAGTCATGGCGTTGAGTTGCATGTTTTTGGATGATACACATCATAAAAGTATCTAGAGCCAAGAATTTCCCTACAATATGCACATTTAATGAAACTCTCAATGGAACATTTTCGCCTGTTTAAAGGTATTCAGGGTATCAGGGATGAAGATCCTATTCTCTCACTCTTCGTTTCCCATTGCTCTAGTGCCAGGAGCACACCCCTTGCTCCTTTGGAAAATTCCAGCGGCAAAAGGACAGTTAACCTTTTCTTGATCGGAGGGGAGGAGGCTTCCTTCAGGCAGGTCGTTGACTCAGAGATCAAACCTATGATCCAGGTTTCCCGACGCCGAAAGTGTGAGAATTTGGTGGTGAACACAATTGTTTCAATGGCGATGAGGTTTCCTAGTGATATTCCAGGAAGGAGAGCAACCGGGGGATTCTGCAGAAGGCCGGATGAGGGAATTTCCCAGGTTGACGGTCAGTCATGGGAGGCACCTAATACGGAACGGGGATGCCAGCTGCATTTGCTTGCTTTGTCATCAGTTCCAAACCAGTTCTTGGTTGGTGAAGTGAAAAGGACAAGTAAATTGAGTGAAAAATATCCTCCTTTGAGCACAATTTCAAAGAAATTTTATGCAATCACATCACTTGATCTCCTTCATTTTTCGGGATCTACCGTGTATTCTTGTTGTTGCATTTCTATAATGTTGTTCATGCATTGGTTGCCCTCTGGTGTTCCTGCTGGATTGGTCTCTCGCAGCTTTGAGGTCCTTTTCAGGGTCGAAGTCCGAATCAAAGTCAGAAGAAAATGAAGACGAGAAAGTCTGGGCCACCATTCCATTAATTGCAGGAACCACGGAAAAGATCGCCAGAGCATTAAAAAAGCATGGCGTCACCCGTAGGTTCAACTGTGCCACAAAAATCGGTGACATTCAACCCTCGGCAAAAGACAAAATCCAACAGGATCTACATGAAGGAGTTTATCAGGTGCCTTGTTCCTGTGGGAAATCATATATCGGTGAGACTTGCCAGTCATTAAAAGTACGAATGCAGGAACACCGGAGAGCAATGAAAAATGGACAATTTCACCTGTCAGCCGTATCAGAACACCCGTGGACCCTGGGACATGACATAAAATTTGACGAGGCCAAGGTAATAGGGAGAGAGAGCAGATATTACCCTGGGCTAATTAGAGAATCCATCGAGATAGCACGGATGGACAACTTCAACAGAGAGACAGAGGGCACCACGTGGACGATACATGGAGGAGAATCCTGAAAAGGACCAATGAGGGAGCAGCACTAAAAATTGGTGAGAAACAGGTCCTATATTATGAGGGCCATACATCTTTGACCTGAAGACGCTGACAGTAGTGTCAGCGAATCTATTGTCACTTACAACAAGAATGCGTGGCAGATCCCGAAAAATGAAGGAGATCAACGTAGAGCACCGCGAAAGCCTTCGTTCTCAAATCACATCATTTTACGATAAATATTAAAATCTTTGTCTTCGGTTAGCAACCTCCAGAAAGTCCCACAACCAATTGGAGCTAGGCCTTCCCCAAAAAGTATTGTCGGATTTCAAAATCAGAAATTATTCAGCCAATGACATTCCTTCCTCCTTTGAGTCTCTTTCCGAGCCAAGGGTAGAATTCCACAAGAATCTACAACACACTGGGCGGTTGAAAATCGAGCAAATAGGTTAAAAACGAAAAAAAAAAAAAACCAAGAGTTACCCTTTTGATGTAAGTGCCTAATGTTAAGAATTTGTCTGGGACAAAATAGTACAATGGCAATTTTATTATGAATTCGGGACTTAGGAGCAGAAAGCCATGGCACATTTCCGGCATTTTTACTCAAGTTTCAGATAAAAATTGTTTCGTCTGCATCCATTACAACTGTTATGCCATATCTCCTAGTAAGAAATTCAAAATCATTCAGGAAAGTGACAGAAAAAAATGCCAAAAAAACAGAAATTGGCCAACAACATGATTAAACTTCGTCCACCCCGTTTATAATTCTAGAAAACAAAGACAAAATTACAAATGCCATTAAAATTGGAAATGCCATGGGGAGGAGTAAGAAACTTACGACGGGTTAGAAAACGTTCCATTACAATTAGTGTTTTTGAATGGTTTGTCCTGCAAAAAGAATTGGAGTTCCCATGAGCGGCACTAAATTCTAAAAGCAGAAGCTGAAGAGTTTTCACAATGGATGAACATAGAAGATTTGATCACTATTGATGATGACTGTTAATCGATTTAAAACAAGAAGAGGAATTTCTCTTCACCATATTGGCGGTGAAAGTACTCGTGTGAGTGGTTGAGCTTTGGAGAATTGGATTCCCATTCTGAATTTGATACTGGCATCTTATGAGCCAAAGGGAGAAATTTAGTTAAGCACTGGTTAAAAATTCCCTCATTTTAAAAATATTCTTTTGGAACATGCATAATAATTGTTTCCCGCTATTTAGGATGTGTACAATGCAGATGAGATGGCTCTATTTTCTAATTTTTCTTCCGGAATACATTCGACATTAAGGGTGACCAGTGCAACAAAATGAAGCCATTTGTAATCAGAAAGTCAGGGCATCCTCGATCATTTTGTGGACAACTATCTCTTCCCTGCACCTACGAGTTCAATACCAAAGCATGGATGACATCACAGATTTTCAGTAGTGGCTTCGGGCATTCAATACAAGAATTGGGAGGAATAAATAGGAAGGTCGTGCTGCGTGTGGATCACTGCCCCGAGCATCCCATCTACCTTCTCAGCTTCCGACTCAGTCGATGACTTCATCTTCATGGCGTAGCCCGCTCTTCACCCCAACCCTAAGGACACCTGATACTTTTTCTTGGGTTCCCCTCACATGACTGATGGTTCTAAACCATTCCGAGATAAGCAGAGGCTGACATATTCTCCCTTCTCTCTCAGCTCATATTTTGCTTTGGGTGGTTTCTCAACACCGCCCGGGATCTTCCAAGGGCTGTGACTCCAAGGCTCGCAGACTAAGAATGGCATCGTGGATGGAGCAACTCTGATGATGAAGTTGGTAATTCAAAACCTGTGAGTCATATTTTTAAAAATGCAGAAAATTCCTTACTGTTAGTGATTTATTCTTCAACTATGTCACAATTCTACTAAGTTACTTTGCCTAACTTGTAATTAAGCGAAAAGGCAAATATGACACCTACTTATCCCTCTCGTACAAAGATTTGCCAGAAAAAATAAAGTTGTCATATTTGTGAATAAGACAACGTGGTCCTACAGGGGGTCCAAAAATTTGACGAGCCAAAACATCCCCCTCACTCAAGAGAGAAATGTTCTCACCGCTTATTCTAGAAAACCACGAAATTCATTATATCTTTGTCTTCATCTCATCTACCCTCGACCAGCTTGTCTTCGATCCAGGTGGCCTCCACTAGTGAGAGAAGGGTGTGGGCCTTTGCAATATTGGGAGTTGCACAAAATTTGAGTCAGAGCATTATGATACTTGTTGAAAAAAGTATTTGGATTAGTTTTGAAAGTGAATAACTCATTCCTTGCTATTTTATAGAGTAACCCTGACAACTTGTTTCTCTATTTATCAAGCTTAATATTTCTGGTTATCTTCCTGTGACACCAGCACCATGTTGCTGCAAAGAAACATCATTAGGACTATGTTTTACAGCTCTCCTGAAATGCATTCACGCCGTGATTTCCAACAACATTTGCAAAGGATGATCTTCTGTATGGTGAATGAGGAGAAATTGGCATCCTAAGTGTGATGTATCGTATGAAACTCTTTCCCAATTGTGTTTTCAGAACAATCGGTTGTGATTCTACTTTGAAATGACCGCTAGAAGTGCTTTTTTGACCCATTTCTGCAATACTTTCTCAATTCCCGACAACTTACCGTGTTATCCTAATGTATAATAGCAGTGATGATTTAGCACGACTTACTTGCATTAGTTACATTTTACTCATTCACTTTTACCTTCTGGCATATCAACCACTTTCATTTGGCACCTTCAACCATTATATACATATACGTTCAATGCCATTTAACCATGATATGCCATGTTTCTGGTGATAGTTTACTGGGAATTTCCACTAAATGTCACTTGAGATCTTGCAGTGAGTGGAAAATTCAGAATATAAATAAATCAGATACTAGTTGCTTATTTTTTCCCCGGCAATCTTTGAAATTTCGTTAGTGCATCCATGCATTTACGAAAACATTGCTCCAAATGCCCATTAACACTCTGAGACCGAGCGTCATCTATAGATGACGCGCTGGACTCCACCCAGGTCCGAGCATCAAAAGATGACGGGCAGCTATGCCTGGCAGTGGTGGCCTCGAGTGCCCAGTTCTTCGCTATCCCTACCCTTAGCGGTCTCGGATCTTCACGGCCATCGCAGTTCCTTCTCATACATTGCACTGCACTCTTCGGTTCTGGTTCCGACCTTTCAATTGGTGCCGACTGCTTCGCACAGTACGTCAATGTTTTTGCAAGGTTAATTTTACTTTCTTTTGTTTTTGCCATCAATAATATGTTGTCTACTACCACTTTTTGATATTTTTATCTACATACAAATTCTTTTCTTCTTGCCCTGTGTATCTATACTGCGAGAAAAAAATTTTTGGCTGAAAAAAATCATCCATTCTACAGAAGTGGAAACAGCGCCATCTTGGAAAGGAATTGCAAGGTAAGAGTAAGTTTTGGGTTTCTAATGAATTTTTACTATAGTCATATTAATATTAATTAAAAATGAATGTTATATTTATTAATTTAAAAATAAAAGGGTAACTTTTACCCCGAATTTCAAATAGTAAATAATAATGTAGCCTTTTCTGTGGGATGTTATATTAATTTTTTTAAATTTAGAACAAAGCACTCCACCCATGCTCGCTCAACTACAACTCAGAGAAGAGCATCTCCGGCATTTTTAGGTAATTTTATTCTTGGCTTGAATATTTAATATTAGTTACGTTCTCAATAAAAATAATTATAATTAATACTTTATTTGCTTTAATTTCTCTTGTGATGCCAGACAAAGTGAAGAGAGGGAAGAGGCCTCAGTGGTGTAATCCCACCGGAGGTAATCTGGGCTAAATGAAAAAGAGGTGAGACAATTTGTATGAGTGGGATACACAGGGATAAATGTCATGAAGTGGAAAGACAAACGGGATGTCCTCTTACTTAGCATTGAATTCGGGAATGAATTGGTCAATGTTACCACAACCAGGGGTAACATTGTCTAAAAGCCCAAAGCTGTTGCCGCATACAACAAATGTATGGGGGGCAATGACTGTGTCGATCAACTCATGGCATACTATCCCTGTGATCACAAAACTTTCAAATGGTACAGGAGATTAGGGATTCATATGATGCATATAATGCTTCTGAATTCCTCTCCTGTACCAGAAGTTTAGTTTGCAAAAACAGAGCTTTCACTCATAGTGGTTGTCCATCATAGATGCCCATGCCAAAGGCCAATCGAGAGTGAGTTTTCCCGTATCACGGAACCCTTCCATAATAGCAATAGATTCACATTTTCCGAAGAATTGCGAAAAGAAGAATGATAGAGGGGTCCAAAAATGGTACAGGCAGTGCTAAAAACTGTGTAAGAAGAACCTTTGGCCCTGATTGCCCCGAAGAACCTGGCCTCTGCTTGGATACTTGCTTCTAAGGCTACCACCATTGATCCCCTCCCAATTCCTAATGTCTTGCATGGGAATGTTTTTATGTGCTAATATAATATATTACATAATGTGTAAATATAAGTATTATGAATAACCTGTAAAGTGTGTTCCTAACTTTTTTACTCTTCGCTACATTCATACCGACTATTCTATTTTTCGGATGTACTAAATATCATTGATTAACTACATCGTTGAACATTGCCAGCATTTCTGTTTTCAGCATCTAAACTGGATGAAGAAAGACACCACACCAGAATGAATGGGAGTTGGGGGTGGAAATCCTTGCTCTTCCCCTGCAAACAAGTCCCGTTCTGTCCCAAAAGAGCCCGTCTCTGTCCTTGGGTAGGGGGCTTTTGGGTAGCATTTACTGACCCTTTTCCATAGAAAGATATGACAACGACAATCGAACCGCGCCGAAGGAAGCCCAAAAAGCCTTCACCAACGTCTCTATGACACTGCGGAAGAGTTCTAGTGCAAAGAAACCCACTATCAGCGGCGTGGAAGTGAAATTTCAGTTTTCCCCGAGTGTGTGCAGGGAGGCAAGTGGATGTGGTGGACTGTTAGGAAGGAGGGAGAGGGGGATGCGCGTTTGACGTGTTTGTAATAAACAATGTTCTTCATTATCAAACAAATTTTCATTCGCTATTTAGGACAACTAGAGGCACCATAATTAATAAACTGCACAGCTACTCACCCGAGTCAACCTAAACTTGACGCACGCACTCGAAGCTCTCTTTTGTAAGAATGGAATAATAGCGATTTATCTAACAACTCTCCTGAAGGCAGAAATTGCATAATTATGAATAAAGATTAACAAGGAAGTATTAACATCAAATTTATATCATTAGAGGTTGATAAAATGATTTGTATTGCAATAAAAAAGGCTTAATAGATAAATTAGAAAAATAAAACAAATTAATTTAGTTGTTAAAAATTTAATGCAATATCTTTAAATTTATCTCCCTTCAAATGATAAAACATCCCCAGAAAGAAAGAATGAGGTATATTATTACCCATTATTATCAAAGTTATACCAACCTATAAGAACAAAGGGGAGAGAAACAATGTGGGAAATTATCGTCCAATATCAATCATCCAGGGAAAGTATTTGAGTATGTATTCAGCAGACGACTAATTGACTTTCTTGAAAATAATGACTTACTTTCTACAAAACAATTTGGTTTTAGAAAAGGAAAGTCAACAGAGCAAGCAATCTTTAATACAGTTGACATCATTATTGAAAGAATTAACTCAAAGCAAAAAGTAATGGGTGTTTTTTTTGACTTATCTAGAGCATTTGATGTGGTTGAGCATGATAAACTTTTATACAAATGAGATAAAATGGGTATTAGAGGCACAGCACAGCAGTGGTTGAGAACATATCTCAAAAATCGTCATCAAAGGGTAGCTATACAGGAAAATGGCAATTTCTACCTCTCTTCACCACTAAGAGTTGATAAAGGTGTTCCTCAAGAATCAGTGTTGGCTCCTATCTTATTTGTCATTTATATAAATGATCTACCAAGTTCAGTCCATGTAAACCCTCACAGTAATTGTGTCATGTTTGCTGATGATGTGAGCATGTGCTGTCTCAGAAGTCATTTCAAGATGTGATTGCTTTGGGTGAATCCATTATTCATGACATGAGCATGTGGTGCAGTGGGAATAGTCTCATTCTTAATGAAAAAAAAACACAGGTCATGATATTCTCTGCAAAACCTGGTCAGTTTGATTCAAGTATTTCAAATCCCATGATAAACAATTGTAAAGTCATCAATGACTATAAATTTTTGAAAATAAATTTTGACGAACACCTGAAGTGGGACCATCACATCATAATCTCAGGAAAAAATTAAATTCAGTGTACTATCTTCTTTCAATTTTGAAGCACACAGTTAGTATGGATGTCTGAAAAACATTATATTATGGTCTATTTTATTCTATTGTATCTTATGGCATAATAATCTGGGGTAGTGGGTCTTCTACTAAGTTAAACAATGTTTTTATTATGCAAAAGAAATTGCTCAGGTCTATGTGTAATAAGCCATACAGAGCTCATTGTAGACCAATGTTCAAGAGCCTTGGCATTCTAACAGTGCCCTGTATTTATATTTATAACTCAGTCATTTTTTTAAAAAAGAATTTGTCCTTATTTCCATCTAACAATGTAAAACATAGTCATGCAACCAGGACAAGTAAACATCTTTGTGTGGTATCTGCCAATATGTCAATGATGTCCCAAGGTCCCCGCTCTGTATGCATAAAAATGTATAACAAGCTACCCATGAGTTAAAAAAATGAAAAATCATTAACTATTTTTAAAAAGAAACTGTTTATGTATCTTAATGAAAATTGCTTATATAGTGTGAATGATTACATAAGCTCAGTGTAATATTTTAATGATATCTTGTACTGATATATGTACATCTTGGTGTTATTTAATATCCTTTTTTTACAAATACTTTTGACGTACCCTATACAATTACATTATTTATGATATTTGGATCCATATATTGTACTTGTCAACAGGGGAAAAATAAATTATTATTATTATTTCGAAAAATAGGGTTGAAAAAGTCCCTGTGAACGATTTTCGTAAAAATACCATGTGTGTCAGAGCTATTTACTTCCCCCAGATCCAAGCGTCATCTATAACTGATGGCTAAATAAATTCGAAAAAAATGCACGAAATTTTTAATTTAATGACTTATTTCGCTCATCACCGGTATAATATAACACTTTTATGTCAAAATACCAAAAACAAATTTTCGGATACTGGCAAAGTCAAAATTTTTAACTTCGGGCTGAAAGTGTAAATTCAGTTTAGGCCAAACTTAATGCAAGGATTCAAGGTGTTAGCATTGCAAAAATAGCTGGACGGTTATAATGAGGGTGAGTTATAACGAGCGATTTTTTAAACTTTTGTGGGAACTTGCTATGGCAGCCGTCTACCATAAGCTAGCCATAGTAGTAATCATTATCTCCTAATAAACTTTGTTGTCTCAGGCGTAACTTTATGGAATTTGCTTAGCATATTGAATGAGAAGCAGTAACTTTGTGATTCCACATTTATTTATTGTAAACGACCCGGGTTTCGACGTAGCACGTCATCATCAGGTACAAATATCCCAGAACACTCAGTATATAGTCACAAACATAAGGGGGGGGGGGCAAGGGGGTGCAAGGAGGTGGGGGAGGGGCGAGAGGGCAAGCTACGTCACCCTCCATCTCGCCCCTCCCCCACCTCCTCGCTACCCCTTCCCCCCCTTATGTTTGTGACTATATATGCTGAGTGTTCTGGGATATTTGTACCTGATGATGACGTGCTACGTCGAAACCCGAGTCGTTTACAATAAATAAATGTGGAATCACAAAGTTACTGCTTCTCATTCAATCTCCTAATAAGGCCTGTAGGTGGCTCTGCTGTCTGTTAACGTAAACCGTTTACACAATATTGGCTGTGTTTGATGCCAATTTTAATCTTGTGATGATGCCGTGTTTACATAAAATTGACGTCACTGCCTGAAGCTGTTTACACAATGTCTATGTAATTTTTACATCAAAATCGAATGAACAGCTAGTTTTGGGCCAGCAGGGTTGTCATTGGTTACCATAAATAATACCATACATCATATTCAAAATGTAAAATATGGTAGTATTACATCACATTCTATAGATGAATGCAATAAAATCAATCATATGGTCCTATTTACATATGAATCTCATGGATTTGCAAGCAATTTAAAGCACCTATGTACTGCCTCCAGGCTTTCATGCGAAGCCTCCACTTTCAGGTTTCAATCTGGATTTCATGTTGGATTATTTTGGTATTGATTTTTCTTTGGCTTTGGTTCCTCTTCTAAGCTCAAGAGACTGAGCCGCCCATGACTTCATGGGGCCTCTCTCTCTCGTCGAAGGGAGATGGGAGTGCTGAGTGTGGGGTAGGCCCACCGCTAACTCTCTGAATATATGTGGCTTGCCGGTCAAACGGAGGTGAATATGTGAGGCCCACCGCTACCTCTATGAATATGTACCTTGCCGGTCAAATGGAGGTACCCACTTTCGGCCCTAGGAAGGTTGGATATAAAAGGAGAGTGAGACCCCGATCCGGGGATTTTTTTTCGAGACGTACTGCTGGTGCGAGGACGATCTGGAGTCCGTTGCAGAGGGAGACGGAACGAAGCTGCTTCCAGAAGAACACAGTGCCATCGCAAGGTACCGTTCACGCCACTCCTTCCATTCCTTTCCTTTCCTTCAGCCCCGCAGTGGTCTCTAACGTCCTGTTATTTAGGCTGTGTTTTTTTAATTTAATTAAACTGGTGCCTATACGAAATTTCCATGAGTTGTTTTTTTTAAATGCTACCGACGACCTCCATCCACATTCGCATTTCAAATGGTAGCAGAGCGTGGTTGTCGGAACGGTAGTATTTGCAATTGGATATGGCAAACGACTTGCCCGCGGGCACCAGCTGGATTAATGAGCTGACGAAGGCTCAAGTAGTGAATTTTTCCAGTCGATTTAGTCTTGCGACAGAAGGTACTTTAGACGAACTACGTAAGGCTTTACGTGAGTATGTGCACTCGCTCAATCGCGGAGATAGCGGAGAAGATAACGGTAGGATAGCCGATGGATTTCCCAAAGAGATTTCTCATGGGGTGCATAGATTTGAAAATAAAGAAGTCGACATTAGGCACCTGGAAAGCCTTGTTGCAGCAGCATCTCGTTGGGAACTGAGATTTTGTGGGAAAGATGGCGAGAGTGTCATGGGGCTATTAGAAAGATTCAGGAGGTTTGTGGCCCAATATGAGCTGGGAGATGGATTAGTCTTAAAATTAATACCAGAAGTGTTATATGAACGTGCGAGGTCGTGGTATTGGGCGCATCAATTTACTAATATAGAACATTTTTATAACAAGTTAAGCGACGTTTGGGCTTCCTAACTATCAAACGCGTTTGAAAAGGGATTTATACATGCGGACCCAGGGGAGAAATGAGACACTTAACGAGGACTTGATTGTCATAAAAGGCATGAATAGTAGATTAGACAATCCCTTGTCACAGGAAGCTCTATTAGAATAAGTTTGTTGTAATTTGAATCCCGGTTATTCGTGGCACCTACAAACTAAACCGGAATCGTTTGAAGACCTCGTACGTTGGGGTCGCAGTCATGACGAGAGACGGGCAGTCGCAGAGGCCTACCAGGAACCACCGCTAGCGGAAAATATGGTGGAGCCAGAATTCGGAGAGAGAAACAGGCAACTCGAACATACATTATATATTCACATTCGCGTTTCAAGATAGTGGAACAGAGAACCAAAGACCTGAACCAATCTCACCCCTATCTAGTTTATCTTGTTTGAAAAGATGATTAACCATGTCATTTATTTTAATCTGGAATGAAAAAGTTGGGCCTATGTTTATTTTTTTGAATGTTAGAGAGTTTTTTAGTGATTATGTATTTAATTTTCTCATTATAATTCATTTCTGCTGGGCTGATTTCTGATTTTTGTCTGCTTTTAGGTCTATTACATCTGAATGGGATTAAAGAAATGTATCAGTTTTCTCTAATAATCTATCAGAGGGATCTATTTTTGTAACTGCCTGTTTTTGTTTACGAATATAACTTGTGATAATGTGTGTGCATTGTGCACATACTGTATTCTATGAGGACTGTACATTGATTTCTGAAATTATGCTATCAACATCAGCTACAAATTGAGTAACCGGTAAGTTAAGTATGTAATATTTTTTACGCATTCATAACTATCAATGTCATTGCTATTAGGAAACAGTTTTTTTTTAACAGTTTAAAATAGCAATTTGGTCTTTCCTCCCTTCCCTTTATAATTATCAGGCCATTAGTTTATTGAGCATTCCGGGAAAAGTGTTCACCAAAATTTTAATCAAAAGAGTGAGGAATATTACTTCTGACAGAATATGGGGTGTGCAGTGTGGGTTTATGCCTGGGAGTAGATGTAGTGACCAGCTTTTCTTGCTTCAGAAAGTAATAGAAAAATGTATGGGTGTCCAAAAGAAAGTGAATTGTGCATTTGTTGATTTAGAGAAGGCATATGACAGTGTAAATAGAAAGAAGTTGTGGAAGGTTTTGAAGGACTGTGGAGTGAATGGGCAGTTATTGAATGTTATGATGGAAATGTATGACAGTAGTAAGGCAAGTGTGAGAGTTAACAGGGTTCTGAGCGATTGGCTTGAAATAAAACAGGGCACAAAGCAAGGATGCACTGTCACCATGGCTGTTTAATGTATTTATGGATACATGTGTTAGAGATGCAAGTAGTGAAAATGACAGGCTTTTGATTAGAAATGTTAACGTGCACTTTCTACTATATGCCGATGATGCTGTTTTGATCTCAGAGAGCCAACAGGGATTACACAAGCTCCTAGATAAGTTTTGTGAATCAATAGAGAGAATGGAATTGAGGGTAAATGTGTGCAAGACTAAAGTAATAGTTTTTGATAAGAAGAATGGGGAGAATAACTGTATGATGAGGGTGAATGGTGAATTAATTGAACAAGTGGATGATATTGTGTATTTAGGTAAGATGTTTACAAAATATGGACAGATATATGAGGAGATGTGCGGAGAGACGTACGAATGCTGGAAGGAAAGTGGTAGATAGAATGTGGAGCATATCAAGGAATGAGTGCAGGTCTAAGGAAGCAACAATCGCCATGTACAAAAAGTATTTCTTCCCAATTTGTTGTATGGTTGTGAAACATGGGTATGTCAGGATAGACATAAGAGTAGACTAAACGCTGGGTATGAGTTATCTGAGGAGTGTTTGCGGCAAAAGTAGGATGGTTAGGGTCAGGAATGAGTGGGTAATAAATGAATGTGGGTTAGATGCTCCAGTAATGGACATATGTGAAAGGAGTGTGCTTCGTTGGTTTGGCCATGTTGAGAGAATGGATGAGAGTCGAATAACGAAACAGTAATATAAGAGTGAAATGAATGGTGTGAGAGGCAGAGGTAGGCCGAGAAAGTTGTGGTTGAATGTGGTGGAGGAAATTCTTAGGAGGAGGAATATTAGGAATCATAAAAACAGGGGGGCATGTATGAAGCAGTGTATGGGGGTAAATGAAGCAAAAGAGGCTTGCAAGGATAGGTCAGTATGGAGGAAATTATTGAAGCAGAGTTAGGTGTACAAATATGTATTTATGAGTGAAACTTTGGGACTATGCCTACCGTGTAATGGAACGGCATACTTGGTATGTTTGTATGTATTGTAATAAAATAAATTTCATAACAAATAATGTAATGACTTATGGTGATTAGTATTAAGAATGTTTGTATGTCGCGCTCGGAGGCCAAGTAGTTGCTTCCGACCCATGTAGAGGGTGTGATCCTGAGTGGATTACGTGTGTCGAATGTTTTTTGGTGGGCTATGTAATGGGGTGCAGAAGGTGTGTGAGAGGGACTTGGAGACTTAGAAGGAGAAATTTGAGGTGTGAGTGTCAAGGAGAACGAGCGGAGGAAGTCAAGTCCGCTCTGAATAAGCACCTGATCCAGAGAATCATCAAGAGGAAGTTGGGGCCAATGTGGAACCATGGCGATGGGCAAGCTATTTCTTAACGTGACATTAGGTTGTCCATGAGAATATACGGGGAGTATGGAAGTTCCAGCCTGCTATCTGACCTGACAACCCGGAACCGTCGCATGTGCCTGCAAATATCACGTTAGCCCACACAATCCGGAATTGGTGAGCGTCTCATGGAACGTTTGTTCTACGCTGTGACTATTCAAGTGCCTATTGCCTATGGCAATTACAGCAGAGAATTCTTGCTGCTAGTGAGATTGTATGTTCTCATTCTCCCATCGCTAAAATCCCTCATTTCCCTTTACATACGCAGTGATGTGTTGAAAGACAGTGGAAGACAATTTACTTTGTCAAGAACCCGTAATTTGAGACTAAAACCTACCAATTGAAAGAGGATAGTGGATTAATTAATTGTATGCAAAATAACTTGGCTGATAATTTCATTTTCTCCTGCTTAATCATTCTTGAGCAGTAACTTGATATTGTGAAATCACCAAGCATTAATATAAATCATTTTCATTCTTTATTTTTCTTGTTTATATTCACGATTTCCCGTATATGCTCATCTCATCTGGTTTTCATGATATGTTTTGTTCTTCATACCATCCTTCATCTCATCAGGGTCTTATTATATGATGTCAAAGTGATTATTAAATTGAATTCATGATTATATCAATTAATTTTATTTGGCTTTCTTCGCTCTTGGTCCCAGAGTTCAAAGGGAGAGTCAGTCATTGTTACTGTTGCCCCGTATCGCATGGCGAGCCAGGAGGAGACCTTGAGCTGAATCGTGAGGGTTTCTTAGTTGGGGTGCATTTAGCATACCTTTTATCACACGGTATCGGAAGAAGTCGAATGTTTTTCCTGTATCAGAGCCTTTTTAGATCTAACTTCAGTGTTTCCTTTAACGGGGGGGTTCTCTTTCGGGATTGGCCTGGCGGTCGTTTGGACGGTGATGCGGCACTGTTCGACGAATATGTAATTCCTCCGATATGCGAGAAGGGGGGTGGTCCCTCGGAGCAAGGTGAACCGTTACAGTATGTAAAATAGCAATTATAATATTGAGTTCATTTTTCAATAAATATTATATACACTATCAGATATGATTGATTCGATGTCACATTTGGCATCATTAAGAATCTTTTCACATTTTCTTATTTCCCATAAATAGATTTTCAATTCGATGTTCAGAATATTCATTTCAAATCTTAAAATTGAGTTGCCTGGATCTTTAATAAATGGATGTTGAAGATTTTAATAAGAAAAGGTAAAATGAAAACAACTGGCAATAAGTGAAAGGAATACATTCATCCTTACATATAATAATATAAGTTTCTCTTATTAAAAATATACATTTGTTTCTTTCACTTTCTAGTTTCTAGGATTGTTTTGCAATGCGATTATGGATGTTAACTGCTCCATGGCCATAATTGCCTCATAACCACAAGTAAAAGCTGCTGTTACCACTTACAGTTGTACTTTGGGAGCATCACATATCTTCTCCATGCTAACATAACTGCTATATCTCTTTATCCATAATAACCTTTAATATGTATATAAGGGCTCAAAATCAACATACATCAAAGATTAATTTTACTATCCTGATAGCTGAAGGATACAAAGGAGTATGATAGCAAAACTTCTATAGGCTGCGATAATCATAAGAGATGGCCAAATGCATGAAACGTGGGGTACCTGAGAAGCGTTTGTCGTAAAAGCAAAAGGGATGGAGTTAGTAATGAGTGGATGATGGAAGACTTTCAACACGATAATAGACAAGAATGGTCAGTAATGTTGTGGTTGCAATGGAAATCTGCATATGTGGCACTATCTTTTAGTCCACTCTCACCTTAGTAAAATTATTGACATTGTTTCCTCTATCTTGAAGCATATGCCAGTCAACTCTGGTCTAAAACCACTCTATATTTGAGTTTGAGTGCATGATGAACGAATGTCAAATGGATGCTCCAGAAATAGATGTGTATGAAAGGAGTAGGTTTTATTTATTAGGGCTTGTCACGAGAATGGACGAGAATCGAATAGCAAAGCAGATTTCTATAGAGGAGTGAATGGTGAGTAAAGGTGGACCAAGAAAGTCAAGGGTGAATTTGGTTGGAATACGCTTAACATGTCCACTGCTCAGCAGCTATTGTTCAACTTACTTGATGGCTGCAAAGATTTTTTTATATATATAAGTTCTTTTTGACATATGCCTATATGACAGGGAAAAGTTGTTAATTTTTTAATAGCATTTAAATAATAAACAACACGTGACAATGTCAATTGTGCCCATATGAATGACACAAAGCCTATGCAGCCCTGCTATGCACAATAACTCCTCATGGAACACAGTTCTCTCAGGCATAAGACACCGCCATTGCTATACATAGTGTTTCTATCAACATGAATTATCTGTAACCTCACCACATTAGGCATTCAAATAAGACCAAAAAAGTACACAGAGTTTGTGAACTAAACTAATTAATTCAGTGGATATAACCTACAAAAAATTCATGACAGCACCAGTTTGGAGCTGGATAGGCATTCAATGAATAAAAAATGCCCAGAAAGGAAAGCTATGCCCACTGAAGTTCAAGGAGTCAAGAGTGACACACTGTCTCCACCCAGAATGGTCCAGACTCAAGGCACTAAGTCACAGTTAGCAGTGTTAAGAGGAAAGACACATCAGGAGTCTAGAGGACAGGAGGACATGCAAGAAGCAATCCAACTGAAGAAAAAGGGGCTTTAAAGGCTAGGGCTGTATGGGGTCAGCAATACATGCCGTTTTGACAGTGTCTTTGCTGAAAGAGAATGGCGTGATGGGAACATATGTACTTCAGTATGTGAGTCTTTCAATTGTAAAGAGGAAAATTTAGGAACATATTACAGTATTTCCCATTATACTGAACACTCACAGCATAAGCAGCATGGCGTGCTTGAGCAATGCGATCTCGAAGAAGCTGCAAGCCTTCTGCCAAAGAATCATTTCTCTGGGATGAGTTCTTCATCCTCTCTTCCTTTGCCTCCTTTTCCCTCTTCTCCACTAGCATTCTAGCCTCCTGCAAATCATTCCATGCCTTGTCCACTGAAAGACATACATACAGTTCAATGCAATTAACAATTCTCTGTCACAAAAAAATGGGACTCGGAATAAAAAATAGAAATTAAATTAATACACAGCATAACATCACTGATCGTCAACAATTTCTCTGACTTCATTACATGACCAAGTATAGTTAACTTTCTAAACCAATCTCTCTCTAAAGCACTGAAAAGACAATCAATCACTACGTTTACCAATAAAACTCTGATCCATATGAACTTGGACCGATCGGCACATTGTGAGCCAGCCAACTCGGATCGCCTGGTTTATCAACGTGAAATCAATTGAAATATCGATTTGAAATCTCAGACTGACAGAGAAAGAGGGCCGAGTCAGCCTGCTTCTCATATCGATCCCACTTGCCCACTGCGTTAACCATACCGAGCAGAGCCGGTCAAATCGATCTGAGTTCGATTGGTAAACGTAGTGAATGATTCTGCCTATTCAACTCAAATTTTTGTAGTTAGGTTCTACAATTACCTCACATAATTGGGTAAAGTCTGACTTTTTGAGAAATAATTATTAATTTAAAAGTTGGGGTTTAGACTATTTATACCCAGAGGGCTACAACAAATTCTAACTGCACTTCATGTAAATATCCAGTGTTTGCGTAATAAACTTGTGGAACTAGATATTGGTGAGTGAAGAAAAGGTGGATGTTATTTGTGTGAATGAACACTGGCTAAAATCCTCAGAAGTTGATGTAGTGCACCTTCCAGGTTATCGTACTGTAACTGCTTTTTGTAGAACTAATTATAAAAACGGTGGTGTGCTAATCTTCATATATGATAGGTTAACTCTGGGCAATGTAAATCGCGCATTCCTCTCAGTAAACAAAGATAAAGTACTTGAATCGTGTGTTGCAAGTGTAAATGCAAATGGTACATCATTTATTATTGTATCACTATACAGATCACCATTGGGTAACTTTAACATTTTTTTGGAGAAATTAACGACACTACTGGAACTAATTCATGGTGCCTATCTAAACCCCAATATAATACTAACAGGAGGTTTTAATTGCAATCTACTGGGCGACTCAAAAGAGAAAGAAGAGTTCTTAAATATCTTAATATCTTTCAATTTGCATTTAACCAATTCTGAACCCACCAGAGTTACTTCCTCAACTAAAAGTTTTCTGGACAATATAATTACAAGTGTTGATCTTAAGGGGGTGGAAACTGGCGTAATGTATTCACACATATCAGATCATTACCCTGTTATTTCTAAATTCCACCTCAATCACCCTCTTCCAGTCCGGGTCTATTCGTCAAGTACATTTTCTGATGGTAATATTAACTTTTTTCTAAACCTGTATGCAGATGAAAATTGGGAGGTGTATGCGTCGGTAGATGTTAATGTTAGTTTTGGTGCCTTTTATGAGAAATTTATGTATTATTTTAGCATAGCATTTCCTATCACCACAAAGAAGGTGAGGCATAATCAGATAGGAAACCAAGGATTACAGACAAAATTCGCATGCTATCTGTTAAGCTAAAGGACCTGCATAAAACTTGTAAAGAAAATAATTCATTAGATTTGAAGCTGCAATACAGTGCAATAAAAAGATTTTATGCACACCTGATTACGCATGCTAAAAGCACTTACAATGATAGCAAATCAATTTTCAACAAGCTGCCTGATGACCTTAAATTAATTGATTCAAAATCTGTATTTCTGAATAGAGTAAAGGCTTTCCTGTGTGAAAAGCTTTTTTATTCTGTGAATGAATGTTTTAATACTACTTGACTTGTGACTTCTTGCCTTGTAGCTCTGTTGTACTATATGACTGCATATTTTGACGTGCCTTATATCATGCAATTTTATTGTAAAGGATCATAGAGGCAAATAAATATTATTATTATGAGTAAATATTTATATAGCTTATATATTAGGTCAAAATAATGAGTTCATCTTTCCAGACCGCAGGGCATCACCACAGTGCAATATACCAATCTCTGAAACTGCCAAAATGTTGTGCAGAATAATGATAAATGTCTCTTCTGTTAACATTCTTCAGTTCTATTTCGTAATTCATTAGTAATGCAGGTCTGTTTTTTTGTGTTTTGCAATCAGAATCAAAGTGGCCAACATCGGATGGTTATCTTCAGAACTGAGGTTCATAACAAAATTCTCGATTGAGTATGGTGTATGGTATCAGAGAACCATCATAAGAAAATTATACAATGTCATTAGAAAGAGGGAGTGGATATAATAGGTATTTGGACAATGGTTTACAAATATCCTAACCCAGCCTTTCAGGCTGAGAGAATCTCTTCCCTAGGTCAATTCCGTGAACCCACAAACACTTAAGAGAGGCCTTCATGCTTGTCATCAACCTCAGTCAGTGGTTTTAGAGCCATTTGTTTTGAGAAAATCACAGCACAGAAGAGCATATATCCCGATAAATATGTCATCTGCTATGCAAAATTAGAAATACCACTTTCTTTCAAGAGAGCGAACAGTAAAAAACCCACTCCTGAGGGTTGACACATTCTTAATCCTTTAATAATATCCTTATTACCATAGTAAAATGTACATGACAATGCATGCAGCATGAATAAAAGGTGAATTCTGGCTGCAAAAGCAACATTCTTAGCAAGTTCAAAAATTTTTGAGCTGGTGTAACTCAGGTACACACTGAACAGGTGGGACTATAAAAAAAGGTAACTGAAAAAGTAAAACTAGCTAAAAACTCAGGGTGGTCAGATTACATCAGAGGTCAGCTAAACCACAAGTATATATGGTAATAAAAAATATTTCTACCTCAGAGGAGTGAACAATTGAGGAGGATTAGAGAAATAAACCTCCAAAGTAAAATTTGAAAGGTTAAAATAACAATATTCCACGTCAATTCGAACATCAAGTTGCCATTGACCTCACCGATTTTGACCAAATTTTCAGGATACCTTCCTTTTCACTACATTGTTTTACTACATTGTCTGTGCATTTGTTTTGTAAAATTTGCATCCGTTGCCTAGTTACGGAAATATGAAAAATTGAGCTTCTCAAAAATTTATGTTTGATCTATCTATGATATCTCCAGAAGTATTATACCCAGGGTAAGGAGATTAACATTGGAAGAAAAAACTACAGCACACAACACTGTGATGGTAAAATAGAAATTTTGTCCAAGTTATTACACTTATTTACATTTTGAATACTTCAGATGCGTTTTTCTCAAAATATGTACCCCTTCAATTTCGCTCTATTTTTGATATTTTGTAGCTAAATACCTTGTCTACACAATATTAATGAATTGCGATGGTAATTTTCCTTTTATGGGAGAAATTAATTTTTTTCTTTTGGCATGCCAACCATTTGTGTTGCACTTTTGCAACTCCTTCCGCTGTGTGGGAGTGAATTTACATCGTACTGTGACGAAGTATCTCCCACGTATAGTTTAAACAGAAAGTGCTTATTTAAGATGAAAATATCCGAAGTTATCATATCAAAACAATGCACAGGTTACTTTGTTTCCATCTCAACTAATCTTTAAAATTTGATTCCGCTGAAATCTCACATTGTTAAAGCAATAGCTTTGGAGCAACTCCATCGTTGAGGCTCCACAATCACGGGTCATCAGTGAAAAAACAGTCTTATAAATCGACTCCTAATTAATAGCTTCTAGGTAGTATGAGCATATTATCATAAAAGTTACCTTCTAAGAATTATAAATAATGTATTTTCAGTATTTAAATGCTTTTTCAACTCTTCTAAATGGGAAGGAAATGTCAATACATATGCTGCAGTCTAACTGCTCAGGTATGTCCCTTCAAAGTCATTGGTAAAAGTAAGAAATAAAAATAATATAGACTTTCAATGGCAATTATGTGACTATTAAAGGCTATCAGAATGAATGTCCTACTTGGCTCTGTCTTCTTCTTGTCCCTTGAAAGATGATTTGCCATTAAGACTGAACCGATGTTCCTCTGGAGAGCTGGATAATTCTTTCATGATGAGGATGAGTTTTGAATGAAGAGCTGCAGCATGAAAAGATCTGATGCCTTGTACTAGCCATACCTCGCTGAATGTCTTTGCTTGTGGATTATTTTCATATTCCACCACGTGATTTGTGACGAATTCAATCTCACCCCTGAGATGTTTGCTGCAGCCCATTGCACAGTTGAGCGGGATTTTGAATTTGATGGTCATAGGGGGGTCATTGGAGGGTGGTGAGGGTAGCTAAGCACTTATTAATACCTCCGATTCCATCATTTGGCACCTTTCCATGAGCTATGGTAAATAAATGCCACTCAACATGCACCTTACAATCATTTTTATGTAATAATTAGACCAAAATGTTGGAATGATTTTTCTACTGCCTGCTGCCATCAAAAAAGTTATACACCTTTTCAAGGTCTCCAATATGTCCTGTTAAGAAACAGACAAGCCTTCTCTGGACTAAGTGGACAGAAAATGCTTGGTGGGTAGTGGCAAGGGGTGCAGTCATCTATGGATGCGCCGATAACTACACCAAAATGTAGAAATTAAGAAATTTAGTTTCAAAGAAGAATAGAAATAATTATAACGGTAGAAAATAGAAATGGTCTAGAAGAAAAATTTTCTTATACGATTGCTGTTCCATAACTTGTCACTGAAATCACGTAAAAAGACCAACTTCACACTATAGATTCTCTCTGTTCAGAGAATCCAATTTGGTAGAAGTAACACCTGGCATCCCCTCCTGCACCCCTACCCCTCCAGTGGTGATGGCCAACATGTTTAGCAAGTCAACTCATCTCTCAAGTCGTCTTCTTGGTTGTTCGTTTGGCTTTCATCAGCTGTGCTTGGAAACTTGCTTCCAAGACCAACTTCAAGCGATGAGTTCTCTATGTTCAGAGAATCCAATTCGGTTGTAGTACCGCCTGGCAACTCCTCCCCTGACCTTCCCCTCCAGGGGCAATGGCCAACGTGTTAAGCAAGTCAACTCATCTCTCAATTCATCGCATCGGTAGTTCGTTCGGCTCCCATCAGCTGAGCTCGGACACTCTCACCAGAGTCGCTAGGCAAATTTTAAACCAATGGAGGGAATGGAGTTGTGTCACCGGTAACTCGTGTAGCTATGTTTTGGTGCCATAGGTTGAATGTTCTTGTTGTGTTATTATTTTATATTAACAAAATTATGGAGCAGTATTTCCGATCGCCACCCCCATTATGACCTTTCTTTCAGCACTATATGAAGTAACTACTATTATGTCTTATGGTATTGCTTTGAATTTACATTTTTACGGCTCCTGAAATGATTATCGACTATTACTGATCATATGGAATGAAACTTAAATCTCTATTATGTTTATTTCATATGTAAAGAGGAATCTTAAATTTGCACATTAATAATTTACTGCTTTGCTGCATTTGCACATACCCTATATCCATTATGCTTTATTTATTCCTGTTTTAATTTTACTAGTGGGATTTGATCACTTTTCATATCGAGGAGAGCTTTTACACTTAATCTTTAACAAACACTCTGCGACATGAGCATCAGAGATGTCCAAGTTTCAGAAGTTCTTGAGAGGCCCACATAATTAACGCGTCTTACGTCCTGCGATGTCAGTTATAGTTTGACGACTTGATGGCTTTCATGGGTGAAGAGGTCCGATGGGGTGGAGAGAATTTCAGTTTGAGTTCCATGCATTACTTTATGGAAATGAGACACATGAAATAAATCTACACATTGCATACATTCCACTCTTGTTTATTTTTAACCGACCATGGTTTAGACATACAATGTCATTTCCACCTCAAAAATAACATTGTATATCGAGGCCATGGTCATTGTGAAGTATAAAATGAGCAAAGCAACGATTTATTCCATGGCGCTCGCTCGCCTATCTGCATGGAGAGGCACGCGAGGGGTGTACTGGCTGCAGGAGAAATAAGCTGACCAGGACTGTGGCACGCCCTCACGGTGTGTCGAAAAATATCTAATATGTCGTGTACAAACCGGGATACCAATTTAGGGGGTCGCCTAAAAACCGAGGGGAGGGAGGGGGGAGTATTGTCGTTCAAAGTATCGTTGCTGTTACACTGTTGCTTCTTCGGCATAGGAATGAGAAAGTAAGCAATTGTGTCCTTTGAAAATTAGTTCCTTCCTTCCTTCCTTCTTTGCCTTGTGTGGAACTCCTCGCGCCTCACGGTTTTGAGCAAGTTAGCAATTCTCGGCGTGATTTATTATTGTCTGGTTACCAATACGATAGTGTGACACCATGATGTGATACTGATTGTGTGATTCCCCCTGCATACCGATACATTTGTGTGATATTGTGAATGTGATACTTGGAATGGTATGCGCTGAAGAAAATTGTTATTTGATTGTGAAACTAAAACGAAAACCATTTAGTTCACTGCCATTTGAGCAGAAGCCAGCCATCATTCAGGGCGGACATCCATGTCCCCACTAATGAATCGACATGTAAAGTCACAGAAAAGAATAGGCCTTATAATAGGCACTTCACTGTTTCTAACTATAACGAGAATCACAACTGACTGTGCGAGAGTGAAATATTATCAAAATTTTTTGGTGGCCTTGTTTTTTGTTTTCAAAGTCTGTTAACAAAAATATCTGGGTATCAACTGATTTTTGCCACTTGAGTGGGCTCATTAAATCAGCTAAAAGTCATGAAAAAGCAGAAAGTCATCTTCAAAGTGTTATGGGTCTTTATAATTTTGGGAAACAAATAGTTGATTAAGGTTTGAACAACACTCTACAAATTAATAATACTTTGCACTATCAAAAAGTAAAGAAGAATCGGGAGACTTTGAGATATTTAATTGATGTTACATGCCTCTTATCAAAACAAGAACTTCCGTTCCGTGCACACAACGAAAAGGATTAATTTTTTAACAAAAGAAATTACATAGAAACCTTAATTCTTTTGAAAAGGTGGTATCCCGTGTTGAATGAGCATTTAGAATCGGCTACAGTATTTAAAGGAACGTCCAGCAATATATCAAACAAAATAACTAGTGTAATCAGTAATATTGTTCATGAAAACATTGTTAAGGAAATGGATAAATCTGATTTTGTGTCGATCATGTTGGATTAGACTTCTGATGTCAGAAGCAGGTCACAGCTGTCAACTGTATTGAGGTATGTCAATGATGATGAAAGGGTTGTAAAAGAGAGGTTTATAGGGTTTTCATACGTTAGTTCCGATCAAACAGCAAACGGTTTGTTTTAGTACGTTAAAAATGTTGTAAAAACGTATAAACTAGAAAAAAAATTATTGCTTAGACTTATGATAGCACTGCAGTAATGTTGGGCCATTTGTCAGGGTTACGAACTAAGGTACAGGAGGAGTATCCAATGGCCTTGTTTACACATTGCTATGCACACGTCCTGAACTTGGTCTTGTCTCAGAGAATGGTGGAAATCCCTGAATTTAATAAATGTTTTCAACTCAAAATGGAATTTCTACGTTTTCGTCTCATTCCAGTAAGAGGACATATACTATTCAAGAGTACCCACTTAAAAAAGTCCATTCCATCATTTGCTTCCACTAGGTGGTGCTTTACATCTCGGCTTGTTAGCACTGTAGTAAAATTTGTGTTCATGAAAATATCGATGAGTGGAAAGTAGCTGACAGGTGTGCGGCCTACAGCTTCAAGAATTTTTTGGAAATGTTCCAAACTGTATTTCTCCTGAACACTTTTTCTTTACTTTTCGTGCAAACTGAATTATTTACAACATTTTGCAAAGTGAACAGGTTGACACTATGACGTGTTTGAATATTACTCGTGACTTTGAAAACCATTTAAAAGTTTACAGAAAAGGTTTTGCTCATTGCACTGATTGCAACCTAAAGTTCACCAATAAAACGATCGCTGAAGATGATAACTTCAGCAAGTGTGATATTACCAGTTTTAAGGCAGTTTGGGAAAAAGTTTACATGTTAGGACCCCCTTCTTTTTCAAGAAAACGAACTATCAATGACATTGAATAAGCCCTGACTCCAGAAGAAATATACAGAAAGCTTTATTTCACTATTATTGATAACCTTTTGAGTCATTTGACCGAGCGATTCTCATCTTTGGAAAAACTACAGTTTTAAAACTTTTAAATCCAAGAAAATTGACAACTTTTTCTAAATAAAGACATTTTCCTGATAAACTGTTATGTGATCTCGAGAACATTTACATCAACATTTTTTACCAACAAGGACTTAAAAATCAACTGACGGTGCTCTACAGAACTGCCACATTCCAAGACGAAATCCCTAAAATTATGTTGTTACATTTTTTGAAAAAAGAGCATCTGGAAAGGGCTTTCCGCTTGGCGAAGCTTATCTGCTCTATATCGGCTACAACTGGTTCAGTGGAGATGAGATTATCTGCCTTGAAAAGAGTACATACTTTCAAGAGATCTACCCAAGGAGAAGAACCCATGAGTAGCCTCGCTTGGTTATCCATTGAAAAAGAACTCTTAGTGACCATCCGAAGGAGGAGAACACTTCTACTCCATGACTATAGAAAAATTCACTGCAAAAATGTGGAGAGTGAAGTTTATGTATAAATAAGGTAGGCATTTCTTTTCATTGCATAATAGCCTACCTTAATTTTCCGTATATAGTACGCATTTTTTTCCAAAAAAAAATCGTCAAAAAAGTAGGGTACGTATTATACTTGATTACCAACATATCGCATTTTTATTTGGGTCGTAGATCATATTTGAAGTAATCTCGGCGTACTTATAAGTAATTGATTTTACAATTTTTAATGAAAAATTGCAGAGAATCAATATAATTAAATTTTTAAACAAACATTTATGCGCAGTTCTTCTTGTCTTTAACACTATTAGCACTGAATCCTTCGAATTAAAAATCACCATCCTAACTTGATTTGCACAGTTCGTGCGAAACACTGACATCATGCTCGCTGGCAGTATATATTGCATCGCCGAGAACATCATATTTGTCCTCATCGTCCACTACGCATTCTTCATCCCTAAGCAAATCCTCGTCGGACCCATATATTGCATTCGTGAGGCAGCATCTTTTAAAACTTTGCTTAATCACAGATGAATCGATGGCATCCCAGGACTTTTTAATCCACTGACTAATTAGCGATAACTCCGGTTTCTTTGACTTTTCTGAAGTTGTCAAAGAATGCGATCCGGAATAAGGTCACTCATTCCACTTTGTACGTATCTGTGTCTTAAACGGACGGTTGCAACTGACATCCATCACCTGCAACTGCCTTGTCATCCCTCCAGAAATAATGTATTCTTGATGTATAGCATTCGATGGCATCTAATGCATCTAAAACCAACATATGACGTCTACAAACCGCATCTTTGCTCCACTCATTTCGCAGCCAATCTTTGGTCGAATTTTCATCCATCCAGCCTTTTTATTTATGCGTACGAGCATATTCTGCGGCCATATAACATTCTTAGGGAGAGTTTTTCTTTTAAATATTACACAGAAATGTAACAACTTCAAATTACAGAGTAACATGTATTCTGCTAGTCAATCGGACGGAATTCAAAATGAATGGACAAAAAGTGAGGCAAATTGAATACAAACATAGGTATCTACTTTTTAGTGACAGTGTAGCAATTCCATCATTTATTGACGAATATTTACATAGACAAGCATGGAAGCTTTGGAGGGGAAGAAACTACTACAAATAGAGCGTCACATTGAGAAACCAATGGAGTATGTAAAAGCAAGGGGAAAAGCCATCCATAGGCATGATTACCGCTTGCGCAGTGATATTTCCGGTGCTGAATGGTGCGGCTGACAATGCCGTAGAACGCGTAGAATGCCGTTCTCTAAAAGCCGACTGCGTATTATACATGGTGATAAGGAAATTCTTACACTATGCTCGCCATAGAGAGGGTGCGTCTTATAGTGGGTGCGTCTTATAGTGGGTGCGTCTTATAGTGGGTGCGTATTATAATCGGAAAATTACGGCATTTTATTCTTATGTTTTTATAAAGTAAATTTAAAATGTTACCAGCCAAAGCTTATAAAATATGCCCCCTTGGTCCAAATTGATATTTAATTGCGAACATTATGGCTAATATGTTTTACCCAACATAGAATAACTTTATTTCTGTAAATGCTAATGATCATTTTAATAAGCAGATAATTGGCCAACATTAATTCACCGCCTCGCACAGCATAAAAGTTGCGGTCACCAACTTACTTATATACAAGCGGGTACAGTGAGATTTGCTAAAGTATGGTGAATATATTTATTTCCAAGGCAGTGAAATTCGCCTTGTCAAAAACTACAGCTTTATTTGTAGTAACATGCATTTTTAAAATGGACTTATAAATTTCCGCTCCGGCGTAGACCCAGTCGCGGTAGTGTACACCGGTGACTTCTGTGATGCCAACTTAGCTCCCACAGCAAATACTCGTGTCTGCACTAGTTAGTACTCATCATACAGCTGCTCGGTAACAAATTATGGTCGTAATTTACAGCAGTTTATTGTATCGTTTCAATGTATGATCCCTGCCCAACCATCCCGACGGACTGCTGGTTGACCTGACGAGCATGATAAAACTAGGTTGTGTCTTTCTGTATTTGTCAAGTGTCCATTTAAGGAAGGGTAAATAAATTTGGGCTTACAGGACACAAGTGTTACACTCATTTACTTGAATGCAAATTCAATAGATTGCAGCAAATATTTTGATGAACTAAAGTAAAAATGCGGAGCTGCATATCATTTAGGGAACACACAATCACAATGTCTTCCAGTTTCCAATGACTGGATTTCCCTGAATGTAGAGGCACTACTTAAAACAAATCGAATTTCACTTGAGCACGGTTTGCGTAGAGATCAACCTACTGAACACCATCAAGACGGAAACAGTTAAAATAAAGCAGTACAATAACATTTGACTCCTTGGCCAAAAAATAATTAATTGGGACTCAATTTATCAGACTATTTTTTCACTGATGACCCGTGATTGTGGAGCCTCAACAATGGAGTTGCTCCAAAGCTATTACTTTAACAATGTGAGATCTCAGCGGAATCAAATTTTAATGATTAGTTGAGATGGAAACAAAGTTGCCTAGGCATTGTTGTGATATGATAACTTCTGATTATCTCATTTTAATTAAGCCCTTCAGTTTAAACTATATGTGGGAGGTACTTCACCACAGTACGATATAAATTATGTCGACAGAAAAAAAATTAATTTCTCCCTTAAAAGAAAAATTACCTGTGCAATTTTTTAATATTGTGTAGACAAGGTATTTAACTACAAAATATTTAAAAAGTCAGCGAAATTGAAGGGGTACATGTTTTGAGAAAAACTTGTCTGAAGTTTACAAAATGAAATTAAGTGTAATATCTTGGACAAAATATCTATTTTACCATCACAATGTTGTGCGCTGTAGTTTTTTCTTCCAAACAATGTTAATCTCCTTACCATGGGTGTGATACTTCTGGAGATATCATAGATAGATCAAACATAAATTTTTGAGAAGCTTAATTTTTCATACTTCCGTAACTAGGCAACGGATGCAAATTTTACAAAACAAATACATAGACAATGTAGTAAAACAATATAGTAAAAAGGAATGTATTCTGAAAATTTGGTCAAAATTGGTGAGGTCAAGGGCATTTTCGAACATTTTTTGGTCATTTTGACGTGGAATTACCCAATACATTGCAAGGTTTTTGGAATGGGAGAAAAATTATCATATTTTCCAGCCCACTGCAACTATTTGGGTTAGATTTTAGGAAAAATACTCTCAGCCCTTAAAATGGAGGATTTTGTACCAAATTTTTTAGTTAAAAAATTGTCTTACAGAGAGAAAAGTACAGTATGAATTCAAGAATGAACGAAAGAAATCCTACTTGAAATTCAGGATGAACAACTTTTTATAATAAAACTTCATTCTAATTTCATCATGAAGAATACATTTAATTTTTATATTTAAAAGAGGTAATGGTGACAATTGAGAGAATATATTTAGAATAATTTTCATATACAACTCAATTCATATTCAATCTCATATTCAATTTCATATTCAATTTTCCCTTGAGTATCCGCGGTTCATTTTCTGAGGACCAGCCTTTTCAACCGTGGGGGTTTCTCTCGTCAACCACAGTCTATGAGTTGCCCAACGTGGCTGCCCGCAACACTTTTACACAATTTACATGGTACCCAAATTTTTACCAAGCTTTGCAGAGAGCGGAATGTAGTTTAATTTTGCCCTGTTCTCTTCTACGGCTATTTTAAACTATTTTCCTTCAAAAATCAAAGTCTTTTACAAAAAATTCACAAATTTAAAGCCATGATTTTCCCAGGCTGTGGAAATATAACACGCTTTTAATAAAGTCTTTTACATCAAGAAATAATTTACACATTAACACTATCCCTTAAATACAGTTATTCCTGGGGCTTAAGCAATGGTATCCAGGATTGTACATGATGGAATTTTCTTTCACAGTTTCAAAACCGGACCCCATCGAACACGTCCCATGCACCAAACGTTGCCATACGGTAATGTGCCACTACATTATTAACATTTATATACATTGTATCATATTGTATTAATAGTAGAATATGTGAAAGGAATTGTTCTTTAATTTAGAGTTCAGTTTTATAATATCATGTTATGTAATAATAGATACTTGAAAGCTAATTTCATTGAAATACATGATAAACAAATGGAGTAATTTAGAAGTTGAGATTCACATCGACTGCTTATCCTACGCTGCAACTCTGTAATATTTGCCTCACCGAAAGGCTTATTATCCCAACTGCACTATTTACTTTTGTATATCCAGAGGGCAAAACCTAACTCTCAGGTTGAAACTCAGGCTCAAGCTAACTCGGTTGAAACTTGAGTGTGCATGCTGAAGTCCCAGTTGTTTTCTGAGCGACGCCTTTTTGTTTTACATGAGATGTGATGGAGTTGAAGGGTAAATCAAGTGAGGAGAAAAGCAGTTTTGTAAAACGGGTGAGATATGTAATGACACAGCATAAAAATTGGAAGTGCTTGACTCATGAGGAATCCTGTGCTTCTGTTGCCAGGCCGCTGGGAGTGAATGAATCCACTATTAGAACAATTAAAAAATGAGTCGTCAATCCGAACTAATGGTGAAAGTGGAACTAGTGCAAGTGTAAAAGTGTCCTACATGCCGCGAGATTGTAAAGTGGAAAAAACTGAAAAAGCATTGAATATTTGGATTGAGTCTCAGACACAAAGTAAGAGTGTCATTAAGGACACCAATAATCCGTGAAAAAGCCATGAAATTACATAAATATTTTGTGTCATCTAAAGAACGCAGTGGTAACAGAATTTACTGCAAGTAAAGGTTGGTTCGAGAATTTTAAGAAGGAAAATAATCTCCATAATGTGAATATTTTTGGTGAAGTCGCCTCGGTGGACCACAATGCTGCAAATTAGTATCCTGATCATTTTGGGAAGCTCATTGATTACTCAAGTGAGCAAGTCTTCAATGCCAATGAAACGGGACTTTTTTGGAAGAGAATGCCATCGCGGACTTTTATCTCTAAGTCCGAAAAAACTGCTCCAAGATTCAAGGTCAGCAAAGACCGTATTACCCTTATTTTATGTTCTAATGCAGCAGGCAATTTTCATGTGAAACATATGCTGATTTATAGAAACCACACTCTGTCAGTAGGTAGAAATGATACCCTGATCGCTGCTACCACTGCTCGCAGAATCCACGAGCTCTCGAGGAAAATTAAAAATCACCTGCATGAGTTTTGGTGGTCCAACCGAAAGGCATGGGAAGGTCGCAACATTTTCATGGACTGGTTTCAGAACTGTTTTGTTGCCAAAGTCGAGAAGTACTTAGCCTCAAAAAAATTGACTTTCAAAGTGCTTCTCATTTTGGACAATGCTCCAGATCATCCTTGGGAACTCAAATCTGCTCATCCAAATGTAGAAGTTTTATTCCTCCCGCCAAGCACCACATCCCTCCTCCAGCCTCTAGATCAGGGTATCATTTGTACCTTCAAAAGTTATGGAATTCGGCGAAACTTCTCTTTTTTAATACAAGTGATGGAGAAAAAATTTTCTCTCTCAGTAATAGATCACTGGAAAAAGTTCAGCAATGCCGAGTGCATAAATATAATTAAAGAATCACTTGAAGAGCTGAGGCCAACAACATTGAATTCATGCTGGCCGGAGGCTGTCAATGATTTTCAAGGATTTCCCCAAATTGACGGTGAAGTTAATCACATTGTTTTCCTTGCAAGGAAACTAGAAGGGGAAGAGTTAGAAGACATGCAGCCCATGGATGTTGAAGAACTCTTAGGTTCACATGAAGAGTTGAGGAGGGCGTGGAGAAACTTCTCGCAGCAGACAAGGAGGAGTAAGAGGCTGAAGAAGAGGGGTAAGAGGAGCCTCCGACAGAAATAACATCGTGAAATGTCAACAAAATGCTTGACATGGCCACGGAATTATCAAATTTTGTCTTTGACAGTGATCCCTAAATGGATCGTGGTTTGCTTTACAAGAGAGGCTTAGATGAATTGCTGCATCCTTTTAAAGAACTATGACATATTCTAAGGAAAAATGAGCCAGCCGACAATCTTGCCATTCTTCAGCAAAACAGGAAACACTGGGATGAAAAGTACAGAAGGACTTTTGTCAACAGAAACCTTTGGATTCCCCAGTGATCCTGACACTGTTACTGCTGTTACTAACTTAACAGATGCAGATCATTAATAGTCAAAGCAAATCCGAGTTAGTAAAATGATATTTACATTCATTAGTTCTTTATTAACAAATTCCCACCATTTTGAAAATATTATTAGGTTATAATATACAACATAGATGTCTTTATGTTGGGAAATTACTTAGATCCTTCGCCGGGTATAATTTACGTTACAGGACAGTGATGGAGCGACTCTATTTAGGGGGGAACATGCCTACGTAAAAATATATGCGCAAAATTAGAGTGAAAATAAAGTTATGCTAAATTTTACACACTGTATGGCTGCTCATGAAACCTAACCCCTGATTTCCCATATATGTAATGGTTTGCCAACCGCGGGGTTTCTCAAAAACCTAACCCCCACAGTTGGCGAGGGATATCTGTAAATAATTTTGATTCTCCTAATCAAATATAAATATTATCTGATATTATCAGATTAAGGCAAAAACAAAACAATCCTAAGTGGAATGTATTTGAGACTTACCGTGATTTTCTGCCAGAGCCGTTTGAATTTCTAGATCTGTGTTGGACTTGAGCTGCTCCACCTCTGGTCGTAAGGCCTTCGTAGCATTCCCAGATAATGCATTCACTTTTTCCAGCAATCTATCAAGATCTTCTCTCATACTATCAACCTCTGGAGGAGTTTTGGTAGCTACAAGTATCAAGATTTGCATGAGTACCTACATAGATGAATTATCATAATAGTACCTATAAAATAAATATTTTTATAGTTGCAGTTCAAATCAATAATTAAAATTGAAAACATTAATTCTGGCAATTTTTTCAGCAAATGCTAATGTTTAAGCAGTAGTAATTATATCATTTCCATTGAAGAAGTCAATGAATTTGGGACAAGAGATTTCACTACTCTTCCATTGTGGAATAATAATAATAGTTTATTTGCCATGTTAGATCAGATACAGTAAAAACTATCTGTAACCGATTAATGGCACGTCAAAAAAGATGAATTCTACTGGTTAACTGGTTCATACTAAATGGTTAGAGAAATTTTATCTACATAGTAGGAATAGTCAATGCAGAAACAAACAGTATTATTTTCCATCAAATTTTTACATAAATTAAGCATTAGCCATATCAGTTTAAACAAAATAAATAACATAATATATCCATACCAAATCACAGAAAAATAAAATATGTGAAGTAAAAGAGACACAAAATAAACTTTAAAATTCTGGAGAGTCATCTCTCATGAACTCGGTCATTGAGTAATACAGTTTTTTAAATAAAAACTCTTTAAGTTTAGCCTTGAGGAGGCTATCACTTCATAATTTGTTTAATTCTGCAGCCAATTTATTGAAAACTATAATTCCCATCTCCTGTGGTCCACATCGTGGAATTGGTGGCATGCAACTGTACTGAAGTTTTTTGTGGCCAGTGAGTGACTTGAATAATTTATTATCACTAGTTCTCCCTTTTTGAATGTTAACCCTTTTAGTGCGGCGGGCCGATATATCGGCTCATAGGCAAAATATTGTTTAAGTTTTGCACACAAATATAATTACAATTATTTTTTGTACGAAGTATCAGCATTTTTTTATTATTACCTAATTCAATGTATATGCAATAGTAAAAACTTCATATGGATATTTTAAACAATAAATTTATAATATTTATTTTCCTACAGTGATACATTTCATTAAGTTACCCTCCGCATTTCTCACTAGAACCGCTGGCAGGGGTCAGCACTAAGAGGGTTAAATATCAATTGAATTTAGAATCAGTATTATCTAGTTAGATGGGCTCAAATGAATACAAAGGGCATTTGAATGAGGTCACAGGAAATCATTTGGGATTATGTATTTTAATATGATAAATGACACTATCATTACTCTGACTTTATGAAGTTGATGTGGAAGTTTCCTCAAGTAAGGTAAAATATGGAATAAAATCTACTACATCACTCTGTAGTGCCCACTGAAATTCCAATACTGACACATTTTGATGCTTTTGCACCATCTTGAAAACTGCTTCAAGCAAACAGCAAGTGTCCTACAATTAAAGCATGAACTGAGGATGGAGCTGCCAAAGGCCACATGCTACACTCATGTTAATTGAAAAATTCAGATCAATAGGACCAATGTCTTTGAATCTTATCTTTGAATCTGGAACTGATAAGAGTGACAAAATAAGAGACGTCAAAAAAGATGATGGACGATATAAAAACTGATGTTATTATTCAGATTGAAAACTTTGTACAAACAGATATATAGAGAAAACTACATTGACTGGCATTTCCAGATGAAGACCTATCTCAAGCATGATGAACTGTGGAAGTGCATTACTGGTTATGATGATGGTGATACTATTTCAGAGTCCGTTAAGCGGTGAAAAGACGAATGTGCCCTGTGTAAAATTAATCACGTGGTGGAGAAGGTTGTTTTTCCGTTTGTTATGCAAACTGAAACGGCCAAGGAAGCCTGGGACGCTCTCAAAACCGCATTTGAAGATAAGGGTGCCAACCGCCACACAAGAATTCTTCGGCAATTGTGCTCTACACAACATGAGCAATTTAAGACTATGGAAGAATATGTAACTGCAGTTTTAGGGTTGTCACAGCAGCTAGCAGCAGTCAAGAAACCTCTTGACGATGAATATTTAGGTGCCCTGCTTCTGCAAGGCCTCCCAGACGACTATGAACCAATGATCATGGCGCTAGAAAATTCAGGTGCAGAACTGACTAGTGACTTTGTGAAGTGGAAGTTATTACAGGAAGACAGATGTGGAGCCAACTCAGAAACGGCTTTGTATACCAGTAATAGTGGACACAAAAGTCAAAAGCCCAAGAAACCGTACTGCTGGAACTGCCGTAAGCCTGGACACTGGAAGCAAGACTGCCGGAATCTACACCAAAAACCGATGCCTCAAGCAGACGCCAAACCATCGAAGAAGAAAGAAGAAGGGCAAGGCTCTGCTGGGATTAATGTTCAATCAGCTGACAACTGGTACATTGACTCTGCAGCCTCGAGACATATGACTGGTAGAAAGGATGTCAAGGTTTGATGCTTCAAACGAGGCTGGGCATGAAATCACTGCAGCAAATGCTTGTAAACTTTTCAGTGGTGTTTCAGTGGTGCAAGGGTGATGTTCCTTTATGTAACAATGTTTTTAGTGAAGTATCATAGGTCATGTATGTGCCTGACCTCGCAGCAAACTTGCTCTCAGTGAATAGCATTGTTAAGAAGGGTCATGTTGTTGTACTTGTTCTCCATGCCTGTTTGTATGAAGTTTTCAATCAGAATAATAACATCAGTTTTTATATCGTTCATCATCGTTTGCAACGTCGCTCGATTTTCCTTGCCATATTCCCTAACAGTAGCAACTCGATAATACGAAGTTAGCACTTCGTACTTTCGAGTTTCGTATTTTCGAACCTTTTTAATAAATCGCAAAAAATATTCCCCCTCTCCCCCTGACTTCTCTGGAAACGTTTCAAAACAATTTATAGTCATTATTCGAGAAAGCACTTGAAATATGGCCTTTAACTCATAAGCTAAATTTCACAAATGTTCGTGAAATAACTATGTATCACTACTTAGTTCCCTATGCAAATCATTTTTAGTTTGATATCATTTTCTTTGCAAAATTTTCGCCCGGTTTGGAAGACATGTAGGTATAAAGCAAGTTCTGCTTTTTTACGAGACTTTAGCTTTGTTAAACTGTGGCTAATCAGGACGGGCAACTGGTATGGGCATTGTTTCTAACATCTACGCAGTTAAGACGGTAGCTGGCCCAAATGAGCTTCCAATCGCCCTTTCTTTATTGCTCAATCACAGAAAAAATAAACAAAAGACTCACTCCATTTAAAAAAATCCTTCCCAGTTAGTGGTTTCTTTCCCATCACCTGTTGGGTATACGAACTCAAGAAGAAATATTATTTCATTCTAATTACTAGGTAATCGCATGACGAGAAATTGGGCGTGATCCAGACATTTTCCATATCTTAATCATCTCGGAGTATACTAAGTTACCGATTCTAAATGGTGATATTTTTTGGACCGAAGGGATATTTATGTGGAGGTCGTGGAGAATGATACCAAAGAAAATAGAACCTCAGATCACGGTTTGTGGAGAAAGAACGAACGCTTCAACTGCCACCCAGGACATGCCTTCACTTACAATGACGGCTCTTCACCAATCCAATTCTTATTGATGTTTCTAACATCTACACAGTTTAAGATGGTAGCTGGCCCGACCGTGTTTCCAATCGTCCTTTCATTATCTCTCAATTATAGGTAAAAAGAGCAAAGGACTCAGTCCATTTAAAAATCCATCTCAGGTCACAATTTGTGGTTTCTTCCTCGTCGCCTACAGGATATAAGAAATTGCAGAGAAATATTTTTCGTTCCAAGCCAAACGGTTTCACCGCTCATTGAAGTTCGAATAAGAAACATTAACTCATGACCAAGTTCATTTTCACTTCGATAACTCGTGTTCTATTCGGCAAAACATTAATCCAGGAAATAAAGTAAGCGATTATTTTTTTACCCTTCTACGCATAATCTCTTCGCGTCGTAGGTGTTATGCTGAACGCCATTTTATCCAGTGTCATCCTTATATGCCAACTTCGGTAAGTTAAAACATAGAAGCTAATGAAATACTTCGTATTTAAAAAGTGATATCCGAATCACTCTGAAACCCGACTCCTTTCTGGGGTAAAATCCTGATAACGACAATAAGTTTTCGAGAAGTATTTCCGTAGTTTGATTCTTCTAAACGTCGGGTGATTTTGAAATAGAACGCATAAGGATGCAATTCATGCCCATGTTGTGTCATATCCGCGTATTAAAATCCCTAGGACTCAAAGTTACTCATGCCATCACAATGAAATCTGATTCAATTGGTTATTTATCTCGTGGAAATCAGGGATAGCAGTGATTATATATCAAATGTAATATTATATTTACTTTTATACATAGCACAAGTTTTTACTTGATACATATGTATCAAGGCCTGGTTAATCAACAAATTCACTGTAGTAATTAATGGATGGAAGTTGGTTCCAGTAAAATTTCATGAATTTACCCCAACAACATCTTGGAATTTAATTAAAGACAAGGCTTCCGTGGGGATTTTATTTTAAGATTTCAGTTTTCTGGCTTTCTTATGCAAAGAACTATACTTCATAGGACGATATTTTGTGGAATACAGCTTCATCGGGTTGAAGTGTCCTAGCGGTTCATCTCAGGTCTTCTATACATATAAAAACGAATGTATGTCTGTCTGTATGTCTGTCCTGTAATCATTACTACACTGTTGATCCGATTGCCAAGAAACTTTAAGAAGTTGTAGAGTACACTCTTGCAAAGGTTTTAGGTAAAAATTTTTTTTAAATATCGCCCCCCCCCCACCAAGGCCCTCTTAATCTTTCGAATACTTTTCGCGCAACAACACCCGACGGGTAAGCTAATAATCCTAACCTAATTTTTCAAATACTATTAAATTTAAAAATACGATCGTTCTGAAATTTTGCCGAGTAATAGTTCAAGGCAGGAGGAAAGTTGTAGGCTACTTTAGAATGATCTCAGGGCCCATAAAGGGCCCAAAAAGGGGCCCTTGGGTGGTTCGCGGTACGTATCGGGTTTTGTGCAGTGGTTTCATTTTTTACTTTTTTAAATTATTTCCGCTCAAGATATAGAGTTGGAATTTTTTTATTAAATGTCTGAAAGAATGAAGTTTTTAATTCTTTCAATTAATTATCTATTTTACTTCGTAATTGACTGAAAATTGCGTTTTTAGCTGCAGAAACACATATATTTCTGTGAAATCAACAATACCATATTCGCTTGACAACCAGATTTCGGTCATTGCTGTTGGAATTCATATTGCTTAGTTGAGACGATTAGGAATGCCAAGCATTGGGATTTGTGCAGCGGTTAATTATTTTGCTTTTTAAAACAACTTTAACTAAAGATAGATAGTTGAAATTCATTTTATCGCATACCCGAAAGCATGATACTACTAAAATTAAGGGTATCATGCCCGAAAGAATGAAGTTTCTCTCTTTTTCAATCAATTTTCTTTTACGCATTTTCCTTGACAACCAAATAAACAAACAAAAATAAACATTAAATCAAATCTTAATTAACGAAAATGAAATTCTGAATAGCTACTCAACAAGTAAGTACTCGAATTATGTACTTAACTATAATGTTCTTTTAGCCTGGCTGTGCAGGTAGTATGATTACAGTAAAGGGTTTCAAAAAATTGTCTCTCTACTCTGTATTAAACAAGTTTTCCAAATTTCATTGTTTTTATTTTACCATGTTTTTTTTATAATTCTGTCAATTTTTCAGTCATTTGACTTATAATTATTATTGTTCATGGGAGATATTGTCACATTGTTTACTTACTATTGTCTCACAATTGTGTAGATGCTCTGCAGAAGAAAATATTAATTTAATAAAGCAATTACTTGAAATGTAGTCTGTTATCACAACTACTTACTAACTCCTCACCTCTTATATAAAGAATTTTGAAGGAAGTATGATCCCGAGCAACGCCGGGTAATTCAGCTAGTATCTAATATATAAAAATGTTTGTTTGTTCGACTTCTATGCATTCCAATACCATTCATCAGATTGCGATGAAACTTTCGTGAGTTGCTGTGCACCTACCCACGAAAGTTTCTGAATTATTAAAACCATTGTACACTAGAAACAGCGTGAGTCGCTTTAACAAATGAATTTTGGCATGCGAGCTTCTCAAACAAGTGAGGAACGACAAGTAAGCAAGGAAGCAGATCGTTCACAAGTTGCTCAATCTCGTCAATCAGAATCATCTCAGTAAGGCATAATTTGTGTAAAAAATTTACTTGTATGTGGAATGAAATTTGGTGCAGTGGTCTCTTTTTTTGCATTTTTAATTAATACTTGCACTCAATTTTCGTATACCCATCGCTATTTCCTATACCAGTTCCTATGCCAGTAACCAGTTTTCCTATCACTGTGCATGAGTCATTAGGACTCGGAAAATTGTGGCAGAAAGGGTCATTTTAAAGAATGGTCATCAGTGTCATTTTAGTTCTGTGTGGAAACATACCATTGCTATGCCTCTTCGTGCCAAATTTTCGGAGACGGAGTTAAGGACGGTTTTAAGTGCTATTTGTTTCTTTCATCGAGAAGCTGAGAAATGTGTTGACAAAGTTGATGGGAAGAGGTTAAAAAATGCCTCTGGTTATACTTTGGTGAGTGCAGCAATTTCTACCGTTTACTACAGTATGTTACTACGAGCGAAGTAGTTTTCTACCATAGGTAAATGCTTACAGTGGGCAATTCCTCGCGTGCCTTACGGACAACCCTCTGACTGGGCAACAGCGCACGCCTCTCCCTTTCTCTTCCGGGAGTTCTGGGATGCTCCTGGCAGTTCAGTGCGCTGTTTTTCCAAAATAAATGTTGATTGGTATTGTTTAAGCAACGAATTCGTTAAAGATTTTATAAGTGGATCCATGCTGATGAACTTGATAGCTTGGAGAAGATCCAAACGGCGGTTTTCAGGGATGTGCGGAACGGAAAATACCGCAGTCTTGCAATTTCATCAATAACTAAAATACTAATGCATTAAATAATATGAAACTTTGTATGATTGTTAAGAAAAATCTTTGCTACAATATTTATGAAGGAAAATCCGATATCTTGATCTGTGTTGTTATTACGAAGCCTTAAATATGATTCATCCGTCCAGTACCCGGAAAAATGTGCTAAAATTCTGTTTTTAAGCACACACTGAAATAAATATGAATGATAAAATGTTTTGTATACCATCACTCAACGCAGAAATACACAAGCTTTGACATGGTGTACTTAATTTTAAAATCAATTGAGCCGTCTTTAAGATATTAGTCTTCAAACTCGGGTTACGGAATTTTGCAACAGATATGGGTCTCAAATTCTTTTAGGGACCGATTTTGAACCCAGTAAAAGGCATTGCAACACATGCCGGGCACAGCAAGTACATTACAATGTGATATTGTTGAGCCACTCCCCCGATTGAGTCATCTGCTTCAAAATTAGAAATAAACTGTTTTAAATGCAAAATTATATTGTCACCTCGCTATGCCCTTGCAAATTCTTGGAAACTGTTTTTTTGCTATTGTCTCATGAAATATGGACAATGGCGGGAGTAAACGCCGGTTTATTCATATTGAAACCATTTATTTAGATATAGTGACCACGACAGGAGTCCCAGCCCTATTTCCCATCATTTAATCGTGTCATTTTCTGTTCAAGCACTCAATAAATTAAAAAAACAGCTAATAGCACATGGCAGTATGTTGGTACACGGTGCCACACATAAGTTATAACCAAAAGAGAATTGTTTACATCATAGAAATCCAGCTAACAGTCAAAACAAAAATAAAATAAGGGAATAATTGCCTCAAGCTACCATTTTCCCCATCACTCACTAAATTATCCACGACTAAAACTTGATAAATAACTGTGAATCAGGCACTTGTGAGAGATAAACACTAAAATTCACGCATTATACACAATTGATAGAATATATTTGGTAATGCTGATTTGTTAGGTGTCTACGTCACCAAATAGAGAACTTTTCTGACGCAATTTCCCCCCCAAGGTTCGTAAAAACGAACTCAATTTCACTGTGGAGACTGGGTCCGAGGTTTGTATTTTCTACAATTTCGTATTTTCGAAACTCTGTATTTTCGAATAGCACCATGTATTTAGCATAGGTATTTTGTCGGAACCAACAGTTTTACTTCGTAAATTCAAAACTTCGTATTTTCGTGCTTCGCATTATCCAGTTGCTACTGTAACACTTAACAACAGAGATGCTTCACACTAAACTGTTAAGTTAAATTGCATTACTCAAACTTGTTAGAGTTGGTAGAAAACATGTAGGCAATTAGTACAGGATATATATGGAAATAACAGAAATGAGGCATGGTTGTCACAGCTAAACATTTTAAGTAATATTGATTCTCAGAGTTAAGCGTATGAAAGTGTTGCTTTCATTGCTATGACTGTGCATATATTCCATTTAGGAAGAGAATTGAAAGGGTCAATGAATTGAAATACCTAAATATAAAAACTATGAATGGTTTCCACGAAGAACCTGAATTTTTACAGCATTCAAAACCAGAGGATAAGGTATTTGGAGTTCACCTAAGCCTTAGAAATCGTGTTAAAACATGGAAATTTGGCCTTGTGAAGCGAATACATTCACAATTAGGATGTCATGTAATAGTGGAAATTGTGCAATATAAAGTCACATTAAGCAGGGTATACCTGTGAACTTAGAAAATGATAGGTTCCTTCTTCACTTGCACCATTGGTGATTATAACGACAACAGCAACTCATTTTCCCTCCCCTTTCAAGGACGGTATTCTAACACTCCCTGCTACACACCTCAAGTGGCTTGCAGGGTAGCATGTGAATGTAAAGATCTTTAGGCACAAGGGGGATCCCTTCACCCTTTCACTGCTGCGTATGTACATTTGCTTGGCAAACTACTTTGAATTTACTTTAACGACCATACTTTGGGGAGTACATCACGGTCACTTGCAAACTCTTTCCAAAAGTTTCAGGAAAGTACACACTTGAGTCCTCTTCATATAGTTAAGCGACTCATGCTTACTCCGTAAAGTCCCTTGAGAGATATGAGCCTCAATTTCTTAAAAATTCCAAAGTCATAACCCCAGCCCATCAGTATTGGCAGTGGAGGGATCATGTTTTGCTCATTACTGACCTCTATGTATTCTCAGAATTCTCTAGTAAAAGGAATGGTTCCCTTCCTAGATTCAAGCTCGTCCTGCAGATTTTTGGTTTTTAGTCAGCTACCTGTCACCATGACTCGTGGAAATATATCTCAGAACCAAAAAAGAAATAGTGCTTAGAGTGGAAGATGCTGCTGATATCCTTTTTGCATTGGATGAAGACTGTGAGGATATTTTCAACATCATTTCGAGCTCATTGGAGGGAGGTGATAGCAGCGAAAGAATTCTGAAGGAGGTGACAGCAGCATTGTTCAGATGAGAATGATCCTTAGCTCAATCTGGAAAGTGGTACTATTGCTTGGTAAAGGAGCAGTGTATTTATTCCACATATATTTCAGTTTGATAGGTCTACCTCTGTAATAAAGGAAAACAGTAGAATTTCCGATGACTGTAATGAAAATGACTACTTTTAATAGCTTTTGATGGGTCACATTGTGAGTGAGACCAATAGTAATTATGAGAGTATAGCGAGTGCATGAATGATATCTCCAAGTTCTCAATTTCTGTTGTGGGATGATGTTAAGTATTGAGGAATTGTATGCATTTATTGTTCTAACTTTGCTACTACCCTAGGCAAAGGAGTATGAGACTCAAGATCATGGTCCAATGATCCACTCACTAAAACTGCAATGTGTAGTAATTATATACCAAGGGATGGTTTTCTGCTACTTTTGAAAATACCTCCATTTTGTGGACAATAGTCGACCCAAACCCAATGATCCTTCATGGAAAATAAGCTGTGTATATGAAGACAAGGTTATCAATTATGTTTTGGCCTTTTCATTAGCTAGTAATTGATATGTCTCTGGTTTTGCTCAAAGGGCTCTTGGCTTTCAGCCAATACATCCCCTCCAAAAGACATAGATTTGAAATAAAAATATATGTTCTCTGTGACTGCAAGATGGGTGTTGTTTGGAATATGACTGTTTTCACAGGAATGAGAACTGATATTTATGGGAGGAGTGAATTAGGGGTGTTGGTGAAGTTGCAAAAAAAAACTTATGGCAAAATATTTTCATGAAGGTCATATTTTGTATGCAGATAATTATTATACAAGCCTGAAGCTCAGGCAGTTTTACTAGGAAAAAAACTGGCTGTACTGGAACAGAGAAACCAAACAGGGATATATAATACACATACCATTGAAACAAAAATGAATTAAGGTGACTTTGAAAGGCAAAAAGCTACATTATTCTCGCGATGAAATAGCATGACAAATGGGATGTAAAGATTTTGTCCACCATTCATGTTGGTTAGTAAGTTGAAAGAGGTAAAAAATACTATAAAAATAATGAACAAATTCTAAAACTTGGTACCACAATTGATAGCAATGAAAACATGAGTTTACTGGACAAGTTTGCCATGATGATTGGGTCTGTGAAAAGTGTCAGGAAACCTTTCAAATGGTACCAAAAATTGTACTTTACTTCATTTAACCTTTTTATGCTAAATTCTTATTATTTGTATCAAAAAAGGTAAAAAACCTCAATTGAAGAAATTTTTCTTAGTGGTTGTTAGACAACTATTAGAAAAATATGGTGACATGGTAATGCAGAGAATGGACCGTTGAGCAAGTTTGGAAGGCATTGAAACTAATTCTGAAAGACTAAGTGCAAGGCATTTCCGTGAAAAGATTCCTGCTACCGATGGTAAATCTAAAACTCAAAAGCAACGATTTGTTTGTCAAAATTCTAAGGAAAGAAAAGGTGTATGGAATGACCCAAGATTTTGGTGCTGATAAAGCGATAAGGCTTATGCATTGAATGTTTTAAAATACAGTAGACCCTCGCTTTACGATATTAATCCGTTCCGGACGACTGATCGTAAAGCGAATTCCATCGTATGTGGAATCGGTATTATTTCTGGATGAGGAATCGGTTTAAAGAGCATCAGTGTCAATCCATTCAGTGTACGCAACAGAGCCAATGCATACGAAATATCCTGGATTAAAAGTATTTAAAATATTATTAAACCAATCTGTAAAACACTATCGATATTTCAAACAAAATCGGAGAAATTTGAAATTTTAAAAAGGGCGCACAAAATCAGCTCAGATTGTAAGTCGAATCCATCGTAAGTCAAACCCATCGTAAAGCGGGGGTCCACTCTGAAATACCATACTCTGAAAACTAATTTAATGTTTGTTAATCCACGAGTTAATTAGAAATATTTATAAAAATATGGCTGTCTCAACTTTTTTCTGTGGACTTTCTCCTTCAAGGAAGAGTTACGTGTGGGTACATTTCACTTTTTGCCTTATTGTCTCATGTTCAGGAGACCTGGCCACAGCAAGTGTTAATATGATGCAAAAATATGGTTTTGTACACAGAACATTCGGTTTCTTTTTGTCCTTAAATTACTATTCTGACATTTCTTACCAGGTACATTCACAACCACTACAAAACAAGGCTTTAAACACAGAACATGTAGGCTGGCATACAGTAGGGCATCTCTTGTTACTCACCCAATTCACTCTCCAACCTTTCAACTTCCATTCGAAACTTCTTCTCTGCATCCACAGCTGCCTGCACAACCTTCTGTAGGGCAGACAATTCTCCCTTTCCCTTCTCCAATCGCTTCTTCAAACCCTTCACCAACTCTTTGCCTCCAGCAGCCTCCTCCAACAGTCCCTCAGAGTCTCCTCTCGCATCCAACGCTCTGTCCAGCAATGAACCTGACCCATCTTCAAGAGGTGAATATGCCTAAAAATTACATCACCATGTCAAAGTAAGCAGGGATGAGGCAAGATGAAAGTTACTTTATAATATTACCATAAAAGAGCAAATTATCATCTTACCAAAGGTAAAGTGAATAACTGCCATGAAAAAGATCAACATTTTTCTATGGATTGGGTTGGTGTGGCGGCAGAAGTATTTCCACCTAGAGAAATATAAGGCAAGTCATGGTGTTTCATAGCCTTTGAATGTGACATTCAGAATCCACTCAGTTTGGATGCAATCAAAAGTCATTTTGTTTTGATGAGGTTGAACCTTGCCTCTACCTGAAGGTGCCACTAGTCAGTGTTTTTTTGTAGTTTTGATGAATGACCATGGGGGTGACTGAATTAGTGAATTATGGGTGATTGTGTAACTTTGAAAGCAGTGATTGAGTAGGGATTGCAGCCGGCAAGAGTCTGCAGTGTGGAACTCATTACAGTGAACTGCTGCCCCCTACCATCACACAGCATCTAGAATGTCCCATGGGACTACAGCTGATCTCTGGGGGAAAGCTGCTGAGTGGCATTTGTTGATAATGAATGGAGTGATACAAGGAGATTCTCTCTCTGCAGTACTATTTAATCTGTCTCTACATTAAGCCATGAAAGAACTGAGGTTAGAGGGAACAATTGTATTTAAATCTAATCAGGCCTATGCTGACGACATAGTTCTAGTGACACGGAGTATGGATTCTCTGACAGATATATTCAAAATTTTAGAACAGAAGAGTAAGAATATAGGGCTTAGAATCAATGAGAGAAAAACGAAATACATGAAATTATCGGCCATGGAAGAAAGAAAGTGGACTCAAAACATTACATTTGGGCAGTACAATTTTGGAAATGTAAAATATTTCAGTTACCTCGGTACTAATTTAAACTGTAAGAACTCATTGACAGAAGAGACTACCAAGATGATAATAGCAGGAAATAAGCCTTATTTTGCTAATATTATGCTCCCGAAGTCCACCCAGCTATCTAAGGAGATGAAAATCAAAACCTATAAGACACTTATTAGACTGGTCGTGACATACAGAGCAGAAACATGGACCATCTCTGCTGTAAATGAGCAAGCTTTAAGAATATTTGAACAGAAGGTTTTATGAAGGATATATGGCCCCATGACAGATGGTGTAACATGGAGGATAAGAAAAAACAGGGAAATAGAAAATATTATCAGAGGCGAAGACAGTGAAATTTGTGAAGACCCAACGGTCAGCCTGGCTAGGTCATATGGAAAGATTGAGTGAAGAAAGGATGCCTAAGAAGCTGCTCGATGGAATTATGGATGAAAAGAGAAAAAGAGGAAGACCAAGGAAAAGATGGATGCGGCATTTGGAAGAAGACATAAAGACTATGAGGAACATAAGATGGTGGGAGAAAGTGCGGAACAGAAGAGAATGGGCGTCTTGAGGGAGGCCAAAGCCCATACCGGGCTGTAGCGATGAGGAAGTAAGTACGAGGCGTGTCCGGAAAGTAAGTACCATTTTGTTCTACCACCACTGCAACGCAACGCTAGTGTCGCAGTTCCATGCATGCGCACTTGTCTCCCTGGTTCATTGTCTGTCCACTGACGCCATTACAGCCGGATCGTGCTGTGTTTACAGTTGTTTGTGATCGTTTGAAATGTTTAAGACAACTTCTGACCCTGTCAACTGTGAAGTGCGTTCCATAATACAGTTTTTGAACGAAAGAATTCTTAAGCCAGCTGAAATTCATTGTCAACTTGTAGAGATTTACAGTGAAAATGTAATGACAGATGAAATGGTGAGAAAGTGGGTAAGGCAATTCAATGATGGACGATTCAATGATCATGACGAAGCACAGAATGGGCAGCCTTCTGTTGTCACTGATGGTTTGGTTGAACAAGTGAATGTGATTCATGCAAACAGACAGTTCACAATAAGAGTGCTTTGTGATGGGTTGCCACAAATTTCAAAAACTGTTTTGCATGAGATTGTCAAAAAGCACTTAAATGATCGCAAACTGCGTTCCCCTTGGGTTTCGAAGATGCTTACCGATGTCCACAAAACGAAGCGACTTGACGGTGCTTTGACATTTCTTACCCGATACTGAGAGGAGGGAGATGAATTCTTAAGCAGAGTAGTGACCGGTGATGAAACTTGGGTTTGCCATGTCACACCAGAATCAAAACAACAGTCGATGGAGTGGAGGAACACAGGATCCCCAAAACAAAAAAAAATCAAAACGACGTTGACAGCACGAAAAATCATGTGCATTCTGCTTGTTGAGTTCCTTCCATCTTGTTGTTCCTTCCATCTGCTTGTTGAGTTGCAACCATCAATGTGATACGATAATGTGAAACAGAATCACCAGCCATACAGCCCCGATCTCGCGCCTTCTGACTACCACTTGTTCTTGAATATGAAGCGTAAGTCCAGAGAAAAACACTTTGACAGCGATAACAATGCAAAAAACGGTGTTCAGCAGTGGCTGTCTTCACTGGCGCCATCTTTCTTTCAAGAGGGCACACAAAAGTTGATCCCCCACTATGAAAAATTCCTGAACAATGGTGGCAACTATGTCGAAAATTAGGTTAAGGAATGCTCTTTCATGTACAAATAAATGTTGCTGTGAAAACAAATATTTTATGCCTTTTTTTACAAATCGGTACTAACTTTCCGGACACGCCTTGTAACTTACACCTATCCCTTCACCGACGAGGCTATCCTGAATCACTTCTAGAGAAAAAATCCTTAAGCATTCCTATCAACCCAACTCACCTCCTAGTACATATTAACAATTTCAACTCTCCCTCTGTGCTGCCAAGTTCCCGGTTGTCCATTCCATCAAATATATCCCCTAAAGCCTTTTTCCCCTCCTCTCCAACAACTTCACTACCACCAAAATCTTTCCAAAGTGCCCCTCTCTCACCTTCCGACGCCCCCACAAACTTTCCAATATCCTCAAAACTACAAACCCTCTCTCTATGATTGATCGCTATGACAGATAAAAAAATTATGGTTTTCATTAATGAAGAGAAAGAGAGTAAAGATACAGCATGGTTCTATTTTGATTTTCTAGGTACTTGGCATATCAGAAATATAAATGCATATGTTTACCCAAAATCAACCATTTTCCCCGACGCAGTACTCTACCATGAGATGGATTATTTCGGCGATAGAAATGTAAACCCACGGATAAACCCTTCTCTTATCATTCGTACTCTTCTGGTATTTATGTTTTGCTTATTATTCGAGAAATCGGGAAACTAGTAGACCATATCCCGACAATTCTCTAGCGCTCCTCCGCGATAATGCGATGCCTGCGCAGAGATTTGGGCCCCTGACTGAGCATGACTACTTTCAGTTCACTGCATGTTTGCCCTTCCCCCTAACCTAAAACCAGAGTCAGAGTTTCTTTATCTCTGCTCGTATTATGTTACAAAACATGCTTTGAGACCTAGAAGGGTCTTCCGAGGCAAGCGCTATGACTAACACATGGACTTTTAGTTTCAATAATATAATGTTTTTCTTGAACATTTATGGAAAACACATATCATAATCATGATACTTGTAAGTTTCCGATTGATTGAAATCCAAACACGATGGAATTGCGTTGATTTTCAGCCATACAAACTGATGTAACTTGGCTTTCCCCCGCTACACAGCTCTGAGGTGGCTTGCAAGGTTTCTCATAGAGGTAATGCTGAAATGCCGGCGATGTAGCCCATGAAAAACCGGTACAGCGCTATGTTATGCTCAAAAAAAGCAGGAAAAGGCAAGTATGCCACACACTATACAACAGACACAGCAAAGGGCAAGGAATGCCAAAGGTGAAGAGAGAGCATAGCTATATTGCTTCGAATTTCCAGTAGTGTCAAGGCAAATAGCTGTGCCGGTGAGGGTTGCGCCAGGGCACATGTGCAACACAATACACAGATACTACCTGTTTTTTTGTACCTTAATTACCCCAAAATAGCCACTAAGTTAATCACTCACGTGCCTAAATAATTATTTTAATCCAAAAGATCTTAAATTATAACAAATTTGTTCCAAATAAAATTAAAAATGAATTATTGATTCAAAGACTATCCGGCGTAGTCTTTTTTTTGGCATAATACTTTTTTAATGCCTCTATGATAGCCTAAGGTATTTCTAAAATTCGGCTAGCCGAGGCGATTGTTTTAGGTACTTGGGTTGGGGTCCCAGCCTGCAAGTCCACTCCACTCTTTTTTACTTTCGCGTGTCATTTTCACTGAAAAATTTGAAAATGACGTAGCCATCCAAATTAGTGGTGAAATGTAAAACTTCTTTGTGGAAATCTACAAATTTATTTTCCTGACCCATGATTTTCATAGCTTCCCACGTTTCGAGACACGGACTCCTTTCTCATTATCAGGGCATTACTGCCCTTTCTTGCAAAAAAACCTCAGCCATGGTTTCGCCTTCGACTGTTCACGATTCACACAGAGCTCAAATGTTTCACTCTAAAAGTGTATCGGATCACCTTACTGTGTCGGGTTTCGTTTGCTGTGGCGCAGGTGGATGGTTGTGATGGGGAGAGACAGAGGAGTGGTTTTAAGACTTCATTGGGACACAACCCTAGTAACAATTGATATCCATACAATATCCGTAGAAGGTTACCAATATCCATAAAGTGTTATATCTAAAATTAATATTGTGGGGATATTGTAGTGATATTAGGTCGGGAGTTGACTAGGTGATAGTTTTTTGTTTAGACTTGAGTAGTACAGTGGCGGAAAAAATTAACGCAAAACTCATTGGAGTCTGAATGCGGCGTACACAGGAACTAATTGAAATAGCTTTTCCTTCGACAACTTAACAACATTGAGACAGCATATGGACACCGGGAATATTCAAACTCTCTTTGAATTGATATCGATTTTACGCGTCATGTAAATATTCATACTAATAAGGTTTACGTTCGCGAGATCGTCTGATAGTTATAAACGTGATGACCTTGCTTCGACCCGCACCCAGTTGAGGTTCCGAATTCGTAGTTGATTATATAGAGATGCTTACCATATTTTTTTAGAGCTTTGGACCGTTTAAACAAATTTCTTGGTTGAAACTTAAGAAACAATACAATGAAAGCATTATTTGTTGGGACATAAAAATTTTGTATTCTCCAGATCAAATTCACTTACAATAAAACGTATTTCCGCATGCAGGGGATAGCTGTGGATGAACATCATTTAATTGTCATTGTAATATCCTGTGAATTTCAAGTTAAAGTATGGGAAATCTGGTAGAATAGAATGGTTTCCATGAGGAAAAAATTTTTCTTTTAAGCATTTCCAATACCATAAAACCCTACGTAAGTTTCCGCCCTTGTGCATTCAGGTCATCCCAAAAACTTAAATTTCTGAACTCCTCCGAACGTAATATTATTTACTTTCTGAAAACTACTTTTAAAAATCCAGAGCATTTTATTTGGTCCATTTTTTAAAGGAAAATTAGAATTCCCATTTTTCGTTGTATAGTAAGAACCACTGGACGCGGCTTTCTCTTGATCGATGAAGTAGCCTAGAGGGAGAGCGTTTGTCTGCGGCCAAGAATGCCTGGGGTTCAAATCCTGGCGTCGCCTCTTTTAGTGCCTTTATAATAAATCTATGTGATGTGACTTTATTGCAGCCAAAACGTCACAGGAATCCGTGGAAGGCCCAGGGAATGGATACTGACCTCAACCATGAGTGTGGGATTTTACGCATATTCGGGCTTTGTAAAAGAATCAGAGTGGTCTCCTTGGTCGTCGAATGAGATGTTTACTTCCCATTCTCGGGTACTTGGCCCCACTTGATCACTACGTCCTGCCTGTCGTATGGTGCTCATATTTGCCAATTTACCACTCAATGAAAAGCTATTCATGAAGGAGGGAACAGACCGGATCTCTGATTGTGTCAGTTACTTGATTTATTAAACTTACCTGATGTTAAATTACTTGCTTACCTTTAAATTACTTGCTTACCTTTAAATTACTTTGAAATGATTTATTAAAGAGGGCAATTATTTTTATTAGGAACTAGAGTTTGGTTCTATCTGCAGAACTTGTAAATACCGATTACTTATCTGAGTGAGAGACCAAAAAAGTGTGGAATTTTCTTCAAAATATCTTTAAAACGGTTTTTGAAGCTTTCCTAGCATTGTTTTCTAGGTTTGCTATGAACAATATATTAGCCGTGTAGTTCAAAAAGTTCAACTTATAGGATGGAGGATAATACTTAGAGGATAAGGTAAATTAATGAATAACTTAAATACCTTTTGACATATTCGCAGTTAAAAATATTTTGGCTAAAATTACGCAGTTAAATTTTATGAGGAGCATTTTTATACCCACGCGTAAGTGATGCTCCGACAAAAATGCATCGTGTAATTCCCCCTGTGAAAGTGATAAAATACTAAAAATAGTCTTTTCCAAGTAGCGACTAAGCAGTAATTAGATATTTTCCCTATGGTCATTTGTATACTCCTCATAAATCCGCAGAGTAGTCAATGGAGTACAAATTAGGAATGAGCACCATCAAAGACTATACGATTGCTACGTTCCTAAAGAATCTATTCCTCTTCAAATGTGTCATAATATTATTGCTTCAATGGAAGTTAAAGTTGTGAGTACCGCCACATGAAGATATTAAAAGACTTTTTACAGGGTCATAAATTTCATCTCTTAGTAGTAATGTATTTTAACGGATGTTGACAAGGGACACTATAATGCAACGAGTGGAAAAGGGTAAAATGTATGCGTAATTCTCTAAATTTGAGTTGCATGTGCACATGATCACAGCAATTGATCATCAAGAAATATGCTGGGTTTTACATAAAGAATGTGGATGTTTATTAGCCTTTTAATCAATCCATCCCCCTCCATTCTCGATTTTCTGACCAAGTCTTTGTGACATGGAGTTGTCCATATTTTGGTATCCTCTTACTGGCTTCATTTCCCATTCTTCCTCCATGATTTTCCACATTGCATCTTAATTTGGGGTTTTTTTGTTTGAGGGGGCCAAAAAATGTTTGTTTCTCGCATTGTCCTCATAATAAACGCTGCGCTCCATGCAGCCTGCTCCATCTATGTTTCATGATTTGTTTTGAACCATCTCCTAAAACTTTGACATTTGTGAACTCGCAAGTATTCCTAGTTGCGGACGAAAAATGAATATTGATAAACATTTGAATAAACATAGTTCTTATTATAGCGGACATAAATTTAATGATTTTCGTTTGATAGTAGTGAGATAAAGGTTTTTTTACATTAAAACACCAAATAAAAGTTCAGTGGGTGAAAGTCGAAGGCGCAACACCTTTTCGGGTAATTTTTTGACAGATGTTTTTGCCTTTTACAAACCTACTATCCGATTCCTTCACCTGGGAGAAAAATGGGGCATGCTTAAAGGCTAATAAGATTTTTTTTCCCCCAAGAATTTAGGGAGAGGCCGCAAAAACTTTGAACAATATCTCAGCTTGCGCTGTCCACTCTGCTTGTTCGTCTATCGACTCTCATTTCCATAAAGCAGTCATCAGTAAGCCTTAGCCAAGTTCTGGGGGGTGATGGTCGGGGTGGTTTGTTGTTGTGAATAACGAACAGGTTTCAAATTCTCACTGCACCAGAAAGAATAGGCTCGTCGTGCTTCAAAAAAATCAGAAGCACCCGTCAAATAATTTAAAGGGCGTATGAGAAGTCAAATACCACTTCTTTCCTGTGAGTTAAACGACTGGCGTCCGAAACATTATCTATGGCAGAAAACGTATCGCCTGCAACACAAGGGGAAGTAAACTCTTATTAAAGGCATACTATTTCCCAAATCAATATAATGCGGCCTTCATACATTCCAATTTTGAATGGATTAGTATTGGTGGAGCTTTGTATCGACGGGGAAACCTTTAGGGATCCTCAAAAGTCCTCCAAGATTGCTCTTTGCTTTAACTCAGACTTAAGGTAGTTGGCCTCCAAACCCATGCACGAGGAGAACTAATCGCGTTTGATTGGATTGGTCTGGGCTGATGAGGTGTAATCCGAGAACTACTTCTTTCTGTTTGTATTCCCGGGAGAGTAGTATGCTTTTTCCTATCCTTATAGTTATTTTAAACGTTCGTAGACAATACCTACCATCACTCATTTCAAAAGTAACCTAGTTCACAGTAACGCATACGGATGCAAATAAATACACCGCAAGAATACGGAATATCATCTTTAATTCACCTTGACATAAGAAAGTTCAGTAGTTGTTACTGGGTTGCAAACCTGAATCGCAATCATGATTCTTCGTGATAACATTGTTTGAGTACGCTCATGATTTCGAAAACGTGATCGTCATCAAGAAAGATCGGGAGCTACATAGCAGTGGAGTGCGCTCCAAGGACCTTGAGCATTGACATACCAATGCGGCTTACCTTTTGGATGACGAAAACGACCAAAAAAAGAAAAGAACCGTGATCCCACCCCTGGTCGAGACATTTTGAGTTTTTTATTCAATTTCTGGTCTAGTAAATTAATTTTTATAAGGAAAATTTTGTCTCTTTTGTATTAAAAAAAATATTAACAGCCAGTCATTGCAGCAACACATTACATTCATTCATATCGCCAATATGAGAAAATTTATATAAAAACTCATTTTTGATCATTAAAAATCAAACACGGACCACTCTTTAGCTAGCAAAACACAACTGACAGCTACAACATTAACCGTTACCCATTAATTTATTTCATTAATGACATTTTACTCCAAACTGAAGTCTTTTAAAAGGCTTTTTTGTTAATTTTAAATGTGTGGCGAATTTATAGCTAAGCATATAAGATATTATGCAGTCAGATGTAATAGAGTTGTTTATCCATAACTGCACCTAATTTGGGTAAACTTTTCTGAATGTTTATTCGTATATCCTACATTTACTAGATAAATCTTAACAGAGGACAGCTCGTAACCAAGCATCCTGTGATAAAATGAAATAAATATCGGGAAAATATGCCTAGATTATTTGGTATCGATACGAGCACATTTATTTTTATTTCTTGAAATTATATATATCTACATATGTTTTCATATATTAATCCCCTTCTGACGAACAAAAAATGGATTTATATTGGGTCAAGAACGATTCATTAATAAATATCCGTTTTGAATTTAATAAATATCTGTTTAAGGAACTTCGTCAATCTACAGATGGAAAATCGTGAAAAATTTCATCACGTAGACTATACTTATTTTAATTAAATCATTTTTGTATCGACATTTGGTGCGGATAAATCTCGATTTATATCATTTCGGTGAAAAAGACACAGTACGTGTCATTCAAAAAGATCCTCGGAAAGTCGACCAAAATAAATATCCCTTGGTGGTAGAAGATGAAGATTTCAGCATATATACCGAATTGGGTGGGATAGTGAATAGTTTTTATAATCAGTCTTTCAGTATAAATGATATCATTCGACGTAAGAACCATGCTGAAATAAACACAGCGATACACCGCGACTGAATGTGCGAATAATATGAGAAGAAAGCTCGAAAATGAGGCTTTTGATGACTAAGTTTTACGCTCTAGTAAATGTGAGTTCCATTGCGAATTTCAAATATTTGCAATAGACGATGTTTTCCTCAGTGTTGCCAGTCTTTTGAGTGTTTACTGCTCCTAGAAGTTCCCAAAAATGCCACATTCTGGTGCTGGAAAAATTTTCATTAATTTCTTCCGCCACTGTACATAGAGCAACGTAGTGATGAGTTGTTTATCATTGTTTATCTTGGGTGTGTCTCTATAAAGGTTTACGTAAAGAACAGTAATTGAGAGTAAAGTCTATCATTTCACCACCCTTTTTCACTATAGAGTATAAAGAAGTACAACATATTAATGTACTGAAAATATTTTAAATTACAATATTAAAATATCTCTTTGTAAGTGGCATTTGATATTTCTTGAAAATATTCTATAGTTACTTGCTTATTTACATTGCTTGTTGTAAAATGCTTTTGGAAAAAAATACTTAGGCTGTTTAACTTTGGGTGTTGAGTTCCAGTAGAAAATAAATATATTTATGATTACATAAATGTATCAGAATACTAGAATTTATTTTTCTATTGCAACAGAATGAGAATTTTTTTTCCAATTTGTGCAATGAAATGAATCATTTAAAATTCACCATGTCAGTTTTTAATGACTTTTTCAATGAAATTAATCGTCATTCTCTCATTGGGTTCATTACTTTCTTCAGGTAATCAGTGAATTTGCAATCAGGATTCAACCATACTAATTGTGCATTTAATTGCTTAAGGTACTTATAATGTCTCCAGTCAAATTCTTTACAATGGAGTGTGAAATAAATTGTCTTTCACCAACTTGAAAATGTATTTCACTCTCATTGTAAAGAATTAGACTTGAAAAATTAGCTACAGCCATTTCATGCGCAATTAGTATGGGCACCCCTTCCTAGTTAATGTCCAAGATAGATTTTATATAGATGACAACTTAAGATATTGTCTGGATATCCATACTATATTTTTAGATGAAAATTAGATATTTGGTAATATCCAAGTTGGATATTATATGGATGGCATTTGGCGGCAACTTCAGATATTGAGTAGATATCTACACAATATTCTTGGATGAAAATTGGATATTGTTTGGATATAATAGTTGGATGTTACAGATATTGTGAGGATATTGTATGGATATCAATTGCCACAAGGGAACCTCCGTACAACGTAGTCATCATTATTCAGGTCCCGGTGAATTCATTATATGGAGGTTTTACTGTATATGGTACGAGTGTTTCCATCATATTCTCCAAACCTAGCACCATGGTCACAGCTGAACTAGCTTATTATTTCACCTTTGAATGCCTACATTAGCTAGAAAGTACAATTGGCATTTACAAGTTATATAAATGGCCAAAGAAATTGACTTCAGAGGTAAATGTAAGAATATGAGAACACATCCAGTCCCAGACTAAGACTCTATTCATTCCAGGAAATTTGAGCACTAATTGAAACATTGCCATTTGTATCATAACTTTTTGTAAGGAATAATATTACAATAAATAATGCATTCTCAATATTTTGTTGAATGATTTAACTATTTGAGTACTAACTATGACAAAGGCAGATTCCATAAAAACTAGGGATGAGTCGATTCCACTTTTTTTCGATTCTGTTTCTTTCAAATCGATTCCGATTCCATCGATTCTTCTTCCTAATAACAGGTGGGATATTGATTTACCAGTAGCATACGATGATTATTTAAATTCAAGTATGTATTGGCTGAAATAAAATAACAAAGACAACTAAGTCTCCCAAAAAGTATATTTATTAACAAATAGCAAATATATCCTCATCTTATTGAGGTAGTACATAAAAAGTACAAATTTGATAGCCTACACCCAGAATTACAGAGACAAATATGATGTGATAAATGAAATTTGATTTGAGTATTTATCTATCTGGAATCGATGGAATCAGTATTGACTTTAGGTGATCGATTCTCGATACCGATTCTACGCCTGACAAGCCTACGCAAAGTTTCACAGACATTAATTAGGTGTGACCAATTTTGACACTAGGTATCATCATCCAGATGAACTTTGCAAGAGTATTTCCTTTTTGATCAATCAAGGAGTTCCATCATGTTCTGCTTGAAACCACTGAATTTTGGATTCTTATATTTTTTTATACAATTTGACATTTTGTACGATATTAGCCCATAATATTGACGAATTTTCAAGATAGATCACTTAGAGATCCAAGTTAAAGCAAACTTGTGCCCAGTAGCTCCAAACTGTGGCCCCAATTCATGTCGATCTAATTATCAAGTTTGGTAAATAGTGAGATTTTCGTAATGAGGCGACAATAATCTAAGTTTTCCATTCATTTTTATGATGTATTGAAATCAATTCCAAGCTGCATGAGCCCTAGAAAATACCAGTCTGTATTATACTGAGCATTTATGATGCAGGATTATACCTAGACTACATTACCATTTATGAGTGGCACACAATCATGGCATGATGGATAAAGAACATTAGAAAGGTGAATATTTTGCAACTACCTATTTGTGGCAAGATAAAGGGAATGAACGACAAGTTGTTTTAGGTTGATGTAACTCTTTACATAAATTTTAAGTATAGTATTTGACACTAAAAATCTTTGTCTTTTATCGACAAAATTGGTGAGTTTTCCATAAAACCCCAACTAGTTGGTCACCGGCTCGTCGGATGTCGAGAGGACACACTACAACCTCAGACGAAGATAGGGGATTATGAAGGCCAGATTTCTCTAAGTGATGGAAAGTTTTTATTTGCGTTTGTTTGTTATTTATGTTTATTTTTAATTTATTTGGTGAGGTTAATTTTAGGTATTTGTAAAGAATATGTGTGTTTTAGGGGGAATATTGAGGTAATATTGTAAACATGGAATAAAACACACATAAGGGGTTGCAATGTACGTATGAGAAAGGAGAGATTGTTGTGTAGTTTTCTGATGACGGTACGAGAGACTGAATGAGAATTGAGAAGAATAAAATAAGTGCAAAGTGTTATGAAATAATTTAATTCAATCGCTTCGACACGATAAGTGATTGTCGCAAATTTTTACAGAATGGCATGAAAGAGGCAGGATGGCATTTTGGAAAGTGCTAATGTGTCAGCATTAATGGAAACAAAATTGAGTGATAAGGCAAACATTGTGTAGAATTACCTTCGAGAATGCCACTTGTGAAGCCAGGGTAGCATTCTGGGAGGCTTCTTTGGCACTTTCTAATGCTTCTACTATTTTCCGGTATGCTTGGGCAGCTTGCAAGGCATAACTGGCAACTTCTCTGGTAGCATTGAAGCGGCTAGAGTCAAAAGATAATCGATTCAAACATAAGAGGATAATAAGGAGTAATAGCCACTGAAGGAAAAGTGTTAAATTGAAGTTTAAATTAATCAAGAATACAGAGTAAAATCTTTGATACAATGATTAATTAAATAATTTACACTTTAATTACAAGTCTCCACTTCATTTATAGAAATTTTCACAGCATAATTGCCACTTATTTACATTTATACATGCAAGAGTGTCCAATTAACTGAAAGTACTTCACTGCCTAAAAAGGTAAAAAAACAAAAAGGAGATTTTACATATATTTATGCCAAATTACTTGGCAATAATGAAAATTCAGACAACTACGAGATCAATAATTAAATTAAAGAATTTAAGGGATCCACACTTACGTTATCCATACAACAATACTTGGATTATTTTTCAGTCACCTTGATATTTTATACCAAAGAAAATGGTATAATGGATAAATGTTTCTCGGGTGTTTGACCAGGTAAGCAGGTCCATAAGTCCCAACATTTTGAAGAACGACTTGCTCTTTAGAACCCCTGAAGGCGGAGAGCAAGTCATTCTCTGAAACATCGGGACCTAAGGACCTGCTTACCCGGTGGAACACCCGAGAAGCATTTATCCAGCCGATATGCCCAGAAAACCTAGGATCTTTCAAAATAATAGGTATAATTTTCCTGAGAAATCATTTTTAACAACATATTTATTGAAATATAGCCTTAACAGGTCACCTACTTTGAGAGTAATAGTCTCTAATGAGTAGAAGTATGAATAAACTTTATAGAAGTATCATTAGAAGAGTAGAAGTATAAGTAATGTAAACAAAATTTTTCTCACATTCAGCCTGTATCGTATGGACATTTAAAGCAAAGACTTTAATTGATCAAAAATTTTCAGTAATAATCCAGATAGGTTTTTTGTGAATTAAATTAGATTTTTTGCCAGCTGCATGGCCCTGGATTTCCAAGCCATAATCAAAGAGGCTGTTGAAAAGGGAAAAATAAAGAGTTCTCAGGCACATAAAAGGGATTATCCTACTTGGTTTCCTATGGATGAAGAGAATCTTAAATGATTTCTTGTTGCTCTCAGAAACATTAGAGTTCCAACTCAGTTTATTGTCCAGATAAAATACAAACAACTCCATTGGTTCAATTTCTACAGCAGATGATTTTAGACTACAGATTATATTATGGGCATTTTTACACCAGTTCCCGTAAGATGACACTGAAGTTAAACAATGTTGGACCCGGACGAGGGTTGGATGGGTGACCATTCATACCTTCACCGAGGCGCTATTGTCCCCTGTCTGCATGTGGCAGGCAGGTTAAACATGGGGTTGGCACAATGGACCACTCAAGGTCTAGGTGCCTGAGCTCCTGTCAAAGGCTCCCCCAACTAACAATCTATGGGCTTTATTAAAATCTAATCAGAACTAGGAATGTGTGAGCACCAGATTTTCAACTTGAGTCGAGTTAAAGTTGATAAGTGCCATAAAAATACAGTTTCGAGGAGAGTTCGAGCATCAATACCAAATTTTATATGTAAGAGAAAATAAATCCTTCAAAGCCTTATTTAATTATATATTAATTTCCCAATTTTCATTAATTCAAAAAATAGAACAAAATACTCAATTTTTACAGAAAACTTTCCTGAGAATAAACAGAAGCATGAATGGGAGAGGGATAGATGTTTACCTCCAAAATCCCCTCTCAAAGGCCAGCTCTTCCCAAAGTTTGACAGTGACAAAGATCCAATGCAGTTTGCAGATAGAACCACAGTGGCATTAATGCTTTTAACAAGCCAATTTAGATCAAGGGAAACCATCAGGGTGTATTCATTACTAGTTGAAATTGTAATCTGACAACATCAATTTGGATACATTATTATAGTACCATTTTGTATCACCCTTATGCTCAAGTTTTTCATTAATTCAAAAGTATTTTAATTCAATTTTTTATTTTCTGATCCTGATAAATCTTCAACATTACTGAATTGATCCATGTAAACTAAGATGCAGTTATAATGTAGCACTGAATCTAATGCACCAACATTATTGCAGTTTATGCCTCAATGGTACTAATGCTCTTGATAATCCAATTCAAGAAAATGGTAACCAGTAATGCAAGCATTTTATGAGTTGAGATAATGTTAATGAAACTAAAACTTGAACAGAATTTTAACAAGTAGATACCTACACTGGTGAGTTCAAAAGTTTAAATCATGCAATCCTCATGAAGTAGAGGATTTTGCTTCTGATTGTTAGATGATCCCACTTTTCATCAGAAGTCCCCAAAGGAAAAAACATCATCTTAGATTTATATAACATGGTACACCACTTTTGAGCATCTTGTACATTATTATTGACTCAAGCTTTACAAAAATGCTTGAGTCAAGTTTATTTTTTAATCTTGACTCAAATTCTGAGCTGGTTGCACATCCCTAACCTATCATCCTTTACATTGACATTAATCATTCATTTGCTAATGTCAGAGTCTAATCATCTGGATCAGCAGAAACAGAAGTGTCCTTTTGATACTCGCATTAAAGTTACATCATCAGAATACATTACAGTATTCATGGGAATATTACATGGAAGATCATTGATCATGTTGTAGTGAAAGCTTCTGCAGAGTGGTCTTGATTCTTGATGGCTTTCAGGGTAGCTTTCACATTCGACTTCAGACCTGAAGAAGCCAGCTGGAACGCTTGCGAAACTATTGTCCTAAAAATGATGCAATGCGGAAGCTACCCCAAAAGCCATCAAGTACCATTATTGATCATCACCAGGAACAAATGAGGTCCCAGAACTGATCTTTGGGAACACCATGATGGACAAGGAACACAAGGGACTGCACGTCCATTGATTCAACACATTGTTAACAATCAGAATGATATGATCAAAATAGTAACATGGAATACTCACTCCCTGTATTCTTCAGCTCTTTCCATCAATTTATCTGCATGTAGCTGAGCAGCTCGAACATATTTCTCTTCATAAATTGGGTTAAGCCGAGTCAGTAAACTTTCCCTCTGTTCAGCCTTCTCAGTAAGGTTTGCCAATTGATACTGGAGTTTTTCCAAGTGCTTTAACGAAAAAACATTTCGACTTCACTCATAAAAGAGAAAACTAGGTTCCATTGTATAGCATATTTAATATAAACTAAAAAAAAATATTCAGATTTTCAATACTTACATTCAAGCTGTTTTCAGACAACCTTAGAGCCAACTCTCCATCTCTGTTGTATTTTGCAGCTTCATCAGCGGCCATGGCAATTGCTTCCTGTTCGTCAACAAACTGTGAGAGTCTCCCTTTGACTCTTTCTAATGCAGCTGTGTTTTCTTGGGTGAGTTCCTTTTCCTGTAAACGATTAAAAAAATTAAGTTAGTAGTTAATTATTATGTATTAACTGTATTCATTAAATAAATTTTAAAAACAGTTTTCAGAGTTAAACAACAATGATTTTAGTATAACAAAGAGGTTATTAGTTGCTTTTGGATTCAACCAATTAATGGGATCATCATAAAAGATGGTTTTAACAAAGTTATTAAATGAGCTTTAACAAATACAAGATAAAAAGTAACACGAGTCAGGGTTCAACGAATGATTGTCATCATCAGATGTTATTTGGGTTAGAACATCTCTCTCTACATACAGTTACAGCCAGTAGGGTGTGGGGTTGTGATGAACAAGGCCATTAGTGGAAGGGCCATGAGTTAAGACAATGAAGAGGAGGTGTGGGGGGAGAATCCATTGGAGGATTGGGGAAGGAGAATGAGAAAAAGAAGCAAGTGTTAAAAATTGGGGAGGAGGCAGGGAACAAATATTGATTGATAAGAGTGACTTCAGGGTAAAAAATTCTTTTTGAAATCTCTAATTGCTCCAGGGAGTTAAGTTCCCTTCAATTGTTACACACACATAAAATATCAACAAGAAAGTCGCTCTATTGGCCAAGATCTATTAAATGCTAAGCCAAATTACTTTTATAGTCAAATTTGTATAACCATGATCTTTGGTCCAGGTTTTAAAGTTTCTAGCATTCTGTCCCATGTAGACTCATTCACAGTCCATAAAAAGATTTAAATCCACATATAATCCCACATAAGCCTTTCTTTCTTGGTTGATAACTAAACACGGATCTGCATGCAATGATTTGAATCCCATAGAAATGAGGATTTCTCTGATTTTCTTGTACCATTCCATCCCAGATTGCTTGAGGCCATACAAACATTTCTTTAGTTTGCACACCATGGAACGTGGCTTGTGTCCATCAAACTCTTCTGGTTGTTCAATGTAGATTTCTTCCTTTATGTCACTATGTAGGCTGATATGACATCAACTTGTTCACACCTCCAACCCTTCTCAGTACCCAAAGCTAACATCAATCTTATGGTTTTTCTCTTCACTACAGTGGAGTATGTCTCATGATAATCGATACCGTACCACTGTGCGAACCCTTGAGCCACTAATCTAGCCTAGTACCTTTTGCGGTTTCCACTTGAGTCGGTCTTCATTTTAAATTTCCAAGTGGATCCAATAATAGTCCTCCCCTGAGGTCTGGGTACAACCTCCCAAGTGTTTAGATCCTTCAGTCTTGTCAGTTCTTCATCCATGGCTGCTTTCCACTTTGAGCCTCGGCTCCCTTCACACTTAAAGGTTCTTCCACATTGCATTTGAAGGCTGATGCTGCTGCGAATTCTGAACAAATTAAGCATGACTTATCACTGCAGTTATCATCTTCACATGCACATTTCTTTGGTTTTTGGTCTTCTCTGTGACCGCCTTGGCACTTGGACCGGACTTGGCACTTGGGGTGCCACTTCCTCCACTTCTACATCATGCTGGTCATCAGGTAGCTCAGGGATGTCATGGATCTCAGGGCCCTCGCGATTTCTTACGGCATCCTGTGATATACTCTCCTCTTCACTTTCTTCAGAGACAGAGCCAAGCAATTCAGGGTGATAATTGGGATCCTTCACAGCCTTTCCTTGTGTCGCCTTCCATGGGAATTGTCTTTCATGAAAAACAGCATCCCTCCTTATAATAACCTTATTAGTTTCATGGTTGCATACGCAGTACCCATCCTTAGTGTTTTCTTCATAACCAATCATGACACTCTATAGCCTTATTATCAAGTTTCCCATGTACTTCTCTCATGGCTTGAACCCTACATCCAAACGGCCTCATATGCTCATAATCTTCTAGTATCAGAGGTACCTTGGTTACCAGCTCTAAAGGGAACCAGAATCCTATGGCTATGCTGGGAGTGCTGTTCCTGTGGTAAGCAGCTGTAGACATTGCCTATACCCACATTCTCTTCTCACCTCTGGATTCAGCCAGCATGCACCTTGCCATCTCACACACGGTTCGGTTCTGCCTTTCCCCTCTTCCATTTTGCTGTTTGCAGAATGGCACGCTCTTCTAATGGATAATGCCGTGCTGGTCCAGATATTGGTTGAGCTCCTCATTTACATATTCTGCCCCAAAATCTGACCTAATTCTTGTTAGCCTTTCGCCAGATAGAGCCTCCATCTTTGTCTTGTACTTGCACAGCTTGGCCAATACCTAGTCCTTGGTCTTCATTGGTACCACTGACACATGCCTTGAGTAGTCATCTGTGAACATAATGGCGTACTGCGCTCCTCCACATAATGGTGGGTCAAACTTTCCCATCAAATTGGTGGGTACCAACTCAAGAGGCCTGCTTGCTCTTGAGTTGCTCGCAGGGAACGGCATCCTTGTCAACTTTCCCTGGACACATACTTCGCATCTGTCGCTGTCTTCTTTCTTTATTCTGCTCAGAACAAGAATCTTGCTTATTGTGTCCTTACTTGCATGACCGAGCCTCTTGTGCCAAGTTTCCAAGGACTTTACTTGCAGTGCAACAGAGGGGAGCACGATTTCTTGCCTTTTTGGTGTATTTACTTCCATAACATACATATTCTTATCCTTCAATGCCAAAAATATGGTCTTCCCCTCCATCAATGCTATGGCAGTTCTTCCTCCAAAGATGATTTTTCCGCCTTTCTTTGTCAGTCGGTACACAGATAGTAGATTGCAGGAGAGCTTAGGCACAAACATAACTTCGGTCAAGATGATTGTCCTCTCTGATTTCCCATAAACAGTGCTGACACCTTCAACAGGTAACTTGAATCCATCTCCGATATTCACAGATCCCTTTCTTGATGTGTCTAGCTCCTTGAATGTATTCATCTCACTGCACATGTAGTCAGAAGCTCCAGAGTCGACGAACCACTTTCCCTCTGATCCTTTGCTTACATATATGCATGGGCATCATCCTCAGCACAAAGTAGCACAGCTTCCACTTCTTTGTCCTGCTCATTACAGCTTGCCACTGATGCTTTGCCATTGGCGTCTTTCTTCACCCGTTGCTCCTTGAAAGCAAGCCACACAGGACACTGCCTTGCCACATGACCAAATTCCTTGCATGAGTGGCACTTCATCTGACTTTGGCTGTGTTCTCCTTTCCTTTTACTTAGAGAACTGTTGCCACCTTGATTGTTGTGCTTGTTCATGCCACCGTCTTGCCGGCTATGTTTCTCATTGGATGTCACCTTCAGGGCTATCGTGTCCTCCTTGCTTGAGGACGGGGCCACCAGCTTTGACTTTCTTTCTTCGATTAGCAGCCTTTCTTTCACATTCCTGGACATAGGTTCACCAAGACTTCCTTCGAACAATCTCACGAATGAGTTGTACTTGGACAATGGTATCCCCATGAGAAGAAATGCCGCAAAGCAGCGGTCGTCGATAGGGATTCCTCCCATTCTCACCTCTTGTATGAGCTTGTGCATTATCGATATGTACTCGGGCATGGACATACTTATCTAACCTCGCCATTTGCTTAAAGAATAGCATTGTATGAATGATGCCAAACTCCCCGTACATTTGGCGTAGCATGTCCCATGCTTTCTTTGCGAGCTTAAATTCACCGACATCATAAATTGTGGAACTGTTCAGAACATCAAATATAATACCACTAAAATTCCTTTGACCTTCCGTTACTTATTGCCTCTCACTTACTTTGCACGGTGTTAGGGGGTTCTGGGCCCATAACCTGTTGCACTGCTTAATTGGTTCTTACTTCTCAACTAAGTACATGCAGAGCAGAGAGTTGGAAAATGATAAATTACATCTTACTTCGTAACCATCGTGTATTTTAGACGCTGACACGGACACTTGGATACAGACAAATCAAACAACAACAGTATAGTACAAAGCCGATAGGCGGCAGCACTTTGCAAACAAAAGAAGACAATAATCTAAATAACCAACTTATACAATATCAACATAAGTACGATGACAAATAAAAATCACATAGCCCAACAGTGTGAATTTCCCCATACTCCCATATGTCAGTCGCCAATGCATATATGCATAATACACTGAAAGAGGTGTGGCAGTATCAACAAGGGGGACAATTCTTCTGAGTAGGTAACAACCACTGGACACCTTTGTACAGTTTATCGATATGAAATTCCCAGGATAGTGATTCATGAATACATAAACCTAAAAATTATGTCACTGAAGAGGAAATAAGAGAGGATCCATTTAACCTAGGAGAGGAGAAGAAGTGATCTTTCTTAAGTAGGTATGAAATTGAATGAATGTTGATTTATCATTATTAATAAATACCATATTATCATTGCACCATTCACTCATGCAATCCTTTGGACTACAACATAGTCTAAGTCCTTTGAAGAAGTAAGGTGGGTGGTGTCATCAGCATACATGTATACTGAACCACAGCTGAATTACTTTGGACGGTCATTTTTGTAGATAATAAAAAGAAGAGGACCCAAAACAGATCCTTGGGGAACACCTCTGAAGATTACTAAAGGAGTAGAAGTTATATTAGTACTTGTCTCAGCTAAGTAAATCTGTACCACTTGTGATCTTCCAATTTAAAAAAATTTTAACCACTGATTGGCAATCCCTGAAACTCCATATACCCCAAGTTTCCTCAGCAGGGTTTCATGATCAACAGAATCGAATGCTTTACTTAAGTCATAGAACACCCCTGTCATATGATTCTGCTTATCAAGTTCTAAGAGGATATCATGAATGAGTTGCTGTTTCAGTAGATCTTTTTTTTATAAAACCAAACTGAGGATCAGTTAGTATCTTAAATTTATTAAAGGAAGACAGTAATCTAGTGTACATCACTTGTTCAAATATATTAGAAAAAAGGGAAAGAACGGATATTGGTCCATGATTGTTCATATCGTGCAGGTCACCACCCTTCAATATTGGGATGACTTTAGCAACCTTTAATCTATTGTGAAAGATGCCTAGTAACAACGATTCATAAATTAGATGCACAAGTGGATGGATCACAGACAATTTAGCATTGCCTTTTAATAAGGAACATGGGGTATCATCATAACCAACAGTGTTTTTTATTTATCTTTTCAATTATGATATTGATTTCTTTTATATCAGTGGGCTGAAGAAAAAAGGCATGGGCATAATGTGATGGATGCGGTGATGAAGACTTATTTGTCTGTTGCTGGCTAAAATTCTTGAGAAGTTTACTGATGGAAGTCAGGAAGTTGAGATTGGGGAGGTTTGCGATTTCATAGTGATCAGAGACCATGGTGTTGTTATGAAGAATGGTCTAGATACTTGATCTATCACTGTCTGTGCAAGAGATGCCATTCTTAATCAGGTTCCAAGCAGATTTACTTCTCTGACTAGATGAATTAATAATGGACACATTATACTTTCTCTTGTTCTCAATAATTAAGTCAATATGTACCTTCTTAATGGATTTATAATAGTCCCTTGGTGACTCAAAATTGTTTGATTTTAGCTCATGGAAGACTTGTTTTAATTTTGCAGAAGAAGTCCTGATTTTATGAGTATGTGCCAAAATTTCCCCCCTCCCACTCTGTAAAAACCACTCTGCCAGAAAAAACACTCGCGAACGCCAAAAACTCGCAAACACCATCGCGAATATTCCCTTGCACATTGTTGTCTCCCGTTTTGCTGTCCGCGATGGGACAATCAACTCACTTTTATACTGAAAGAGACAGTGCTGCACCCTTTTCTCATCGACTCAAAACAAGGGCCATTACCTCCACCAATCAACAAGGACAAGGATTTCCCCTACTGCCCCCAACTCCTGCATCGGTCAGCTGACTCCCCTCAATCGCCAGCCGCATCGACTCAGCACTGAGCCCGGCCTCTTTTGAACCTGACCGCGGCCGTGAAAGGACAAATCTGCAGTGCTCCAGTTGTGACTTGTGTTCATTTTGTATAGACCAAGTTAACAGTATTTAGCCTATGGGCTTGTTTTCAATTGTAATACTTGTTTCTATTATAAATGTACTTACTTGAAGTTAATCAAACTGGCTAAGGTTGTTGTTATTTTTCTTTCGTTTCAGCCCTCCAATCGCAGTCAATTCACTCGCGACGTCAAGTTTTAGTGATTTGCGTTGCAAAATGGTGCCGTGACCAGGATTTTTGATCGAAATGCCTGTTCTCTATTGGTGCTGAAGTGTAATTCTCGTGGTTTAAGCCTTGCTAGACTACTAACTTCCCGAGTATCCATTATTTTCTTGATATGTTTCTGTCCGCAGCAGTTGTTAAGGGTATAAATATTGTTTAATACTTTATGTCGTGTTATATATTGGTCTCTGGTGTGCAAAACTTGGTGTCCTTTTCTCCTACAATCATTAAGTTTATGCTGCACAAAGCCCTGCTCAAGGTGTGATCTTAAGTTTGTTCTCTCTCTCGCAAATTCCTCGCCTGTTTCTGTGTGGGCCTGTTCTTTCATTTAATTCGTGGGCATGGCTACTCCTCCAGTTAACCCATATGCTAGGGTCTTTAATACCACGTCCAAGGACAGGCGTGCATGCCAAAATGCTCACGAGAACGTAGAACTGCCTCCCTTGACGTCTACAGAGTCCAATTCCAACGCAGCTCTTCTCCCGGCTCAAGACGCTGACCTCATTGCCTTGGCCAATGCAGACGGTTTACGTGTTGTTCGACAAATGATTGAAGAACTCCAAGTCTTTTCATGTTCTTCCACTAGTGACTGGTTTCTCTTCATTTCTAAAACCTCAGAAGTGCTATAGTTATCTCTGACCATACAGTCTCACTTGTTCGTTCTCCTGTTGCATAAATTACCGGCTAATTGTCGTACCTTCTGGCAGGGCGTAATTTGTAGGAATATTTCTTGGCAGGAAATAATCTCGGAAATTTGGGACACGTTCGTACCATATCGCGAGTTTGATAGTCTAGTGTCGACAAAACTTAAGAGATTTCAATTCCCACGTGAAAACCCTCGAGAATTCTACTACTCAATTGTGTCGGCTTACAAGGTGCTAGGACAAATATACGCCGACCGCGAACTGATGGAATTGGTTTTGGAGGGCTTGAATCCTCAAACCGAGTCTGTGCTATTCTTCTATCAGAGACCTTCAACCCTCGCCGAGTTGGAGAAAACGTTAACCCAAGCCCCCAGGTAGTTGATGACTCGCGACGTCAAGTTTTAGTAACTTGCATTGCAAGTACCCAATTACACTTTGTTTTTTGAGGTTCTGGAGATTTCACAGCTTTCATGGGAAAGCAGATATTGAAACAATACAAAAATACATCAAGAAAATTCCTAAATTTTACATCAACATAGTCATCCGTATAAACACAGTCCAAGGATTGTTTCTGGAGTAAATTTTGAAGTTCAGTTTGAGCTTGTGTGAATAGCACCTTTTATATTGAATCACATTATGATTTCGATTAGGGTCACCATTGACATAAAACTTGGAAAGCCGAGCTTTGTATCAGAAAATTAAGCATCCTTGTTAGAACTTTCAAAAGGAGGCATGGTGAAAAAAATGCTGTCAATGATTGATGAAGAAGAACTACTAACTCTAGAAGGTTCATCTATTGTAAGTGTTAGGTTAAAAGTCAACAAGCTATCTACCAGATATTTCTTTTTTGTAGAATCAGAGTTCAGATCAATATTAAAATCACCACAAACAATAGCATGTGCTGCATTTTTTACAAGGGCAGGTAGGACCTGAAGAAGGTGATCCATAAAAACAGAAAAATCGCCACCAGGCGACCTGTAGGTACACATTATTGAAATAACTGTATTACTTAAAAATCAATCATTGGTTTATAATGAATCTTCTCCACCATGTAACGGCCGACAACACCAACTAACCGTATTACCAAAAGTCAGCAGTCATTAGTCCCACAACCTTCAAAGTTCATCTCCACACTACAGTTTTTTAAATGAAAGTTACGAATATAATAGAGAGTTTTGATGAAAATCAGAACCGCCACTTCTGTGTTTTGATCTTCAAAAATATGAAGCTAATTTGAAGCCCTCAATGCTAATAAATTGAATTTCATCCGAGTTTAGCCAATGTTCGGAAATACAATCAATATCAGGCTGATGGTTGAATAAAAATAGTTCTAAAACATTCATTTTATGATGTAAACATCAAATCGTTGAAGATTGTTTGGGATTTCCACCAGGTCAGGATCTCCATTTCTGCCGATGTTTCGATGGACGAGTTGTCCACCATCCTCTGGGCAGGACGACTCGTCCATTGAAACGTCGGAAGAAATGGAGAACCTGACCCGATGGAAATCCCAAACAATCTTCAACGACATAGTTCGCCGGGAAAACCTTTGATCATTCTAAACATTGAATATTTAGATGCATTACTTTCAGAGCACTGATATTAACATTTTGATAACCCTTATTGTACAATTTTTCAGGAAGTCCATTATTTATTTGACTGATATGTGCGTAGGGGCCCAGTTATGCAGTTTACGGCGCAAATTTGGGTTTCAGGAATTTATTTTCTATACCATCCCATATAGCACAAAATATCTACTAGATATCTACAGCATGTCTTCAATGTCTTGGATATTTTAAATATCTACTAGATGTCTAGAATGTCTATTTTGAGCGACGACTCTTATTATATGTCTAGTGCAATTAGCCAAAAAACACCAGAATCTAAAAAAAATGTAACTGCTATGCTTTTTGGTGGATGGATAGATGAAGTCATTGTACACATGTGCACCAAAAAAGCAAGGGAAAGTCTTCTGGCAAATGTTTATAAAAGCGATTTAAAGTTAAGAAAAGTCGTTTTTTAAATGATACAATGAAAAGTACGAAGTTAAGGCAATAACTTTTCCAACAAAAGTTGTAGAAGATAAAAAATTCTACGAATTGGTAGTAACCCGATCAAAATCCAACTATTAGTTAACCCAGAAGGTCGATTTAAACAGAGAAATCGCTCATTTTTCATTATTTAATTATTCAGCAGGTTTAAACCTCAGCATCTTGAAACAATAAAAAATGATAGACCTACGTAATAGCTATGAGATCCCAAAATTCTGGATATCAAAGTTGAATAGTTTGAACAAAATAACGGGTTAAAGGATAAATGTTTAAGCACCTCTATCGATGGCCATAGGGCAGCTGCTTTGTTTTAATAGATATTAAAATGAAGGTAAAGGTTTAAAATTATAGATTCATTTTTAAAAGTTTTTTAATTTTTAAAATAACCGGAGATATTTAAATTGTTTATTAGTATGTATTTTTGATAATTTTGCAACTCTGTATAAACTACATGTTGCTACTAGCAACTATTACTTTTACTGTTATATATGTTCATTCATGAACTTGTACATGAACACGTACGGGTTAATGTATCGTGTAACCAGGCCTTAAGTCATTTATCCTGAATTTTCCCAGTGGGTCCAATTTGAATATGAATGTTTAGAAAATATCTTCTCAAGATATCTTGTAGATATAGGAAAAGCGGACATTCAGATATCTACAATATGTCTAGAAGATGTTTACAAGTTATTACAAGATGTTTTCTAGATATTAGCAAAAGACGTATTAGATATTTTATAGATATTTTGTAGATATTTTGTGCTATGTGGGATCATTGGGCCTTAATAGAGGGTTCGACAATTTATTGTAATCGACATAGTCAATTGCGATTTTGAAGGCAGCATAAGCACTTTTGCCGGCAATCTTCTCACATTATATACATTTTACACTGAAATTGTCTTTCACATGTTTTACCACTTCATCAGTGGTAGTTTCATTGGCCAAACGTCCGATATACATGAAAATAGTTCTCTTAGCGGCTCGGAGACCACCTAAGTTTACATTTTTAGACTCACCCCGACCAATGGTAAAAAAGTTATGCTTCTTCCTCTTATGCGGCCTCATCCTAGATTCTTGATGAGTGGTGTTGATGTTGTTGCCTCGTAGATTAGGATCCTTGTCGCCTTGCTGCTTCAATGAGCAAGATTCTATATCTGGCTGGTCCTCAGCAATTGTATTGATGTTGAGACTAGGATCCTCGTCACCTTGCAGCTTCAATGAGCTAGATTATATATCTTGCTTGTCCTCACCATGGGTATTAGGGGTTGATGATCCCGGAATGTCATGAACTACATTTTCTCGACCTAGGCTGGTAGCCGATTTAGTTGACTTAGGAACACATTCAGAAAAACTCACTTTTTTAGCCGGCTGTTTAGAAAGATGTACTTTTGTTTTCAAATCCTACATTTCTGACTTTAGGGATTCTATGTTGGCCGCCATTTTAGCTACATTAAGACCATCCGCTAGGCGAGAAGTTGAACATATCCCAAAAACACCCAACGCATCTTCAATGGCTTTTAAGTTGATTTCTTTCCCTCTGGTACATTTATGGAGGAAGAGATGCTTGAGATTATCACAGAGGAGGACTTTTTCCCAGTTGGAAAGGCTTCTTTTACATGCGTGACACTCAATGCCTACTCCCGCTGCCGCCAACTTAGATCGATCATCAATCCACATAAGATAATATATACTAGTCATTTTATGCACATGCTTGACGGTGGGTCTTGCTTTCACTTTTAATATCTAGATTGCCGGCTATCACTGTCAAAGCTGGTGCAGTCAATACTATTTTATGTTAATTATACTTAATTCTTATACCATGTAACTTACCTGCTCAAGAGTTGAAGCCACTTTTCCTATGAGCTCATCAAGGTCTTCAAGCCTGATGGTCCAAGTTTCTAGGCTGTCACGTAAACGATGAGTCCTGCTTCGATCCACTGAATAGTTTTTCAGTCTTCTTAGCAAATCTTCTGCTGTCCTGTTGATATCAACAGATTCACTGTCATATTTTTTTCAATTATTTCCACATCAATGACAATGGAGCATATTTGACCTCACTAAACTTTACCCAGAGCCACTAATTAAGGATTATAATGATGCTCCTCAAACTACAATGAAACCAGAAAAATTATGAGAAAAATTTAAGTATTATTCAAAATGAATTCTTACCAATTCACATGTACTAGACATTAACTCCAGTGCACCAAACAACAAAACAATATTACAAAATGATAATACAAGCTGAATGTTGATTTATCAGTTTGCAAAAATAAAATATTGTAGACTCTAGCAAAAGTGAATGTAGTTAGAGCCACCATTTTCATTTCTGCCAACATGTTTCTCATAACAAAAAATATAAAATTCAGATACTCCTACTAATATAATTACAGTTACCCTTACACATTGGGAGATAATACCAATATCAGGTTTCATAATCGTCACATGTATGTCAGTAGTGAAACCTGCAAATAAAGTCTTTTCTTCACGTTGCAATGCATAAGAATCTAGAAGTGAAAACATTCAGCTAATTCAACAATGTTTTTCAATTCAACAATCACCCATGAACAGTTATATAACCAAGAGAGCTGACTGGTCAACAGCAAGCATTTCTACAAATGCTTAATGGTTAGCAGATAGTAGATGCTCCCTGCCCCATGGAAAGAAAATTGATCCAACAATAGTTCTAATACAGAGCATATTGCAATTGGCTTCCATTTGTAGCTATTTTTGTGCTCGGGCACTTCCCGTTCTTCCAATAGCTGTCATCAGCTGCTCAATGTAAGGCAAACTTGATAAGAGTCACTCAAGCTAGAAAGAAATCTTTGTTTTCATGTGAAAAGTGCTAGCATGCAAATAAAGCAGGATTTGCCAGTAGGTAATATAACGAAAGTGATTTCCTATACACAAATGACATTTTAAAAATCATATTGTGATATAATTAATGAAAATAATGTGTAGGCACTCACACACAGGATGGAGGTACCCTCTGACATTTATCACTCAGAAAACACTAAATAAGGTGATATATCATCACTAATTTGAGTTATATATATAATAAAGTCAATCACTTAGTCCTCTTTACCTGTGAATCTCAGTAATGCATCATGAATAAGGTGACCAGACGTCCCGCTTTTAGCGGGACAGTCCCAATTTTTAACAATTTATCACGCGTCCCGCGGGGTTTTAATAAAGTCCCTATTTTTAGAAAGAATGCACGACAAGTTAGGGAACGGCGGGAGAACGGGAAGGGAATATACGGTTTTTGGCTACCATGTAGCTATTTCACCAGGATATGAGTTTTATATTACTTTTGTAAATTTTATAATGCTAAACTTTAATAATAAAAATAATAGTGGAGAACTGATTATCAGGAACTGCTTATCAAAGTTCGCCTTGATCAGTTGCTAGAATTCAACCACCTTTGTTTGGACTTAATGAACAGTGGCATTTTTTGGCATTGGCAGCGACGAAAAGATTTTGTAGCTGTAAAATGAAGAGAGAACACTTTATACACTTCCACAGATTTTATTCTTATGGCGACATGTTACGCAAGCAAACTAGCATCATTTGGAACATTGTTGTAAAGGAATTACATCTTATACAAAAATTGGAAACGGAGGGGAATTTTAGAGAGGAGAAGGGTCAGGGTGTAAAGAGTTTGTTGGTCGTCCAAGAAGTAACGCCTTCGCATATTGAGTTTTGTAACTGTCTCTCATACGATACACATCGTACTGCTTGCTAGTGCTAGTTAAACAAAATAGGTCAACAAATCAGCTATTCAGATGATGTAGGTAAGTAATTAATTTATTTCATAAATACATAAATTTTCTTGAATTTAGCAGACAGTACTCATATTATTTAAATTTAAAAGAAACTAGCATTAGCAGAAGGACTTATGCCTTTTCATGCTATTAATCATAATCATTCCTTCAGATCTATGGACTTTTTCACATCACATCACAGTACATCACAAGTTATCAAAAAGTTATTCCACAAAAAATTTGCCTGTGCTAGAACAAAATCCGAGGCAATTGTGTGTAATGTGCTTTCCCCATATGCATTTCCGGAATTGAACAAAAATGTAGAAAAAAATTAACTTTATATCCATATATTCTGACGCATCTAATATTAAGGATATAAAGTTATTTCCAACCATTGTTAGATTTTTTGATTCGGAAACTGGAATAAATATTAGAATTTTAGATTTCGTTTCTTTGCCCGGCGAAACTTATGAAATAATTTTCAGTTCCATTCTTAAAATTTTGGAGGAAAACAATTTAAAACATAAAGTGATTGCATATTGTGCAGACAACACGAAAGCAAATTTAGGAGGAAAAGCAAGAAGAGGTACAAATACCATTTTTTATAAATTAAACGAAAACCTTAATTAAAACATTATTGGTGTGGGCTGTGCAGTGCACATAATACATAACGCTGTTCAAACAGCTGCTGATTTGTTGCCCGTAGATGTGGAAAATATTGTTATTAAAATATATTCTTATTTCTACGTATACACTGTGCATGTTGAAATGCTGAAAGAATTTTGTGAAACTGCGGAAGTCGAATATCAGAAAATACTTGGATACGGTAAAACACGCTGGTTAGCTCTATTGCCAGCTATGGAAAGAATTTTGAAATTATATGATCCTTTGAATACTTTCTATCACAGTATAAATGTCCTAGAATTTAAGAAGAGTTTTTTGACAAAGAATCCTCATAAATTTGGCTCGAGTTTAGACACAATCAAGCAGCTCTTTTTCAAAATGCTATAAAAGTTATTGAAGGTGACAAAATTTTGGTAATCGAAGGAGCTAATGAAGTCAAAAATTTAAAATTGCAGTGTCAAGAGCGGTTAGAAAATAATTTTCTTCCGTTAACTATCCGTAATAGTATAAGCCAGCTAGAAGAACAAGGTGCAATAAATCATGCAGATATCATGAATCACATTCAAAAGTTCTTTAGTAACTGCATAGATTATTTAGAAGAGTGAACGGTACATTACAATGATATTGAAAATTTTCATTGGGTTACATTAAAACATGAACTTCATTGGAATGATGTGCAAAAATCATTCGATCATATTACTCAAAATTTCCCATATGGTAATATTTCCGAAAATGATCTTTTTAATTAGATATCATTATTAAAAAAATATATTGATAAGGAAAAGGTTAAATCTTGGGCTTCAGCACAAATCACAATAGAGAACAAATGGTTAGAAATATTTCATCATTTTGAAACAAACCATGTTCCATACAAATAATGCACTAAAATTGTGGAATAGACAATGCATATTCCATGCGTTGTCTTACCAGGAACTAATGTTGCGACTGAACACGTTTTTCTACAGTAAATAAAGTGTGGGCATCAGAAAAATTACAATTAAGTGTTGAGACTTTAAAAGCCATTTTATGTGTGAAATATAATTTAACAAATTCATGTGAAAAATTTCATGACCTTGAAATTTCATGTCCTTGACATGAAAATATGAGAACCTTTAAAACATTGCTTTCCCCAAAACACAAACCAAATTACCAAAGCACAGTAGTCAAAAATGACGGGTTACTGATGAAATACAAGAGATGTCATGCCTTCTTAAAGAACTTACCATTTCATGTAAAAGTAATGATGGCACACATGCTAAACTTAAATACCTTAGGTAGCTTAAAAAAGAAGTACCTATCGCCAAATGGTCCAACAATGATGAAAGAATTAATAAAGCAGGCAACCAATCCAAAGTAATTAGGAAAATTATAAATGCAAATTAAGTACAGATTAAGCATAACACCCAATTTCAAATACTGAATCCATCAGGAAACACTATTACTGACTTTACAATGTTGGCATCCAATTTTCTGGATTTTTTCTCTCTATGTGAACTATCTTTAAACTCCCTTCCCTCACTATCAATGATGATCCTCCCACTTTCTCAATTTCAATTTGCTTATTCCTCTCTCCTTGCTCAGATTAAGAGTTAACAGTTGTCATCAAAAAGATTGGATCTAAACTTTATACTGGTACAGATGAAGTTTCAAGTCTAGTTATAAAATGAACATTTTTTCTGATCAAATACTCTCTATTGTTCTTAATAAATGAGTCCCTTACGCAAGGAATATTTCCTCTTGCAATGAAGACCGCCAGGATTATCTCTCTATATGAAACTAAGAGTAGTATCCATGAAATGAATTCCTATCAACCCATTTCATTGCTTAGTCAATTTAGAAAAATTAAGCCTAAAAGCTAATTTAGAAAAATTAGGGGTGGGTCATCAAATCCGCCGACCCCCCCGAATCCATCGAATCTCCAAGATTCGAGGATTTGAAGATTCGAGTATGGATTCGATAAGATTCGAAAAAGAATAGGAAGGGTTCTAAATAACACCGCAATCTTTGTTGCAGTTAAATTGTGAATGACTCTTATATGTATTAATGCTACCAATAGTTTTATCCTCAATTAAATTAAATCGAGAAACACTATCTGAAATTGTTTATTCTAAATAGGCGATAATATAACTTTCGAAGTCACTACTGTGCGTTTTACGTCGAGAAATATCGTCGAAAGATGCCATAATTTCCCAGTTGATGAAGGATCTTGCTTCTCTGCAAGAGAAGTGCAAAAACTTAAGAGTTAAAAAACACAAAACTGGAAGCTGATTTAAAAAAGCATAGTGACTATGCCAGTTACTCGGTTGTCGCTGGCGGTTCTGGCAAATATAAGGCCAAAAAAGGTAGTAGTTTCATTGAATCCTCCCCAGTACCCACAAAGAATAAGTTTGAAGCTCTTAATCACCAATCTACTATCCTAAATACATCAACGCATCCCTCCCATAATGCACCCAGCATCAATAGTGATCATCGTCAAACTAGCCACACCAAGTTGCCAAAAAATAACAGCCAAAATCGCCGCAGCCGTTTTCCAGCCAGCAAATCACAGGATTTGATGAGTAATCCACAGAGTCAACCTAACAACACTTTATTACTGGGTGATTCATTAATAAAACACGTCTTTGTAAATGGTGCCGATAAACTTGTCTATCCAGGAATTGAGACGTCTCAGCTGCAATCGAAGATTGAATGTGACGACATACTTCATCATAACCCTAAAACCATCGTTTTGAATGTTGGATCTAATGACTTACGCCATGCTTGTTGTTCTGATTATGTTATGGGTGATATTTATTGTCTCATTCGGAGTGTAAAACGCCAACTCCCGGCATCTAGTGTCTTTGTGAACGGAATTATTTTCCGCAGATATATAAATCCTAGTCTTGTTAAAAAGGTGAATAGTAGCATTCAGTGGGCTTGTTATGCATTAAAGGTCGTGCTTATCGACCCAAACAGGTACCTTAACAACTCATGCATTGGTCGTGACGGTGTTCATCTGAATCGTAAAGGCTCCAAGATCTTAGGGGAGATCATTACTGCCACTGCTCTTTCCCATAAAGAACGGGGAAACTAATCTCTGCATCGGATGGTGATAACTGCGGTATGTTCGAGTCTGCTAGCTCCCCAGTCAATTCCTCTAAAGATATGACTGGTGACTGTCTGACATTAATGTTCCTTAACATTCAATCACTGCGTACCAAAGTTGCTCAGCTAGAAGTGGCCCTGTGTGACACCAAACCAACCGTTTTGTGCATTTCAGAGCACTGGCTCAAAGACTTGGAACTAAGTGTTTGTAAAATTAGTAACTACAATCTCATAACCTCTTATTCTCGGAAAAAATCTAAAGGAGGTGGTGTGGGAATCTACCTCCATCAGAGTTTTCCCTTCAACTATATTCCACTTACTGTCAATTTATCCGATGAGAAAGTATTTGAATGTTCAAAGGCCAAAATATCAATTTCTAGCGTAATTACTATTGTAATTGTATCCATCTATCGCTCACCTTCTAGCGACTTCAATATTTTTCTAAATAAGCTCGAACTTTTAATGGACGAACTCTACAGCAATAATTCAAAAATTATTATAGCACGTGATTTTAACTGTGATTTGCTCCTGAAGGATGCTAGAGCCTCTCAGCTTGTCAACACTTTCAAGGCATATGGCTTATCTCAACTAGTCACCCATCCCACTCGGGTCACCTCTGTATCCTCAACTTTGATTGACAATGTGTTTACCAACTTTGACCCTTGTGTATCTTCTTCCAGTGTTATCGATCTAGGGTTATCTGACGACCTTGCTCTAAACTGTAACTTCCAGCTTTGCACTCCATTAACCTTCACCACACCAAAGTACTATGATGCTAGAACTTTTCATGACAGTGATATTGCTTATTTTAAACACCTGCTATCTCAAGAATCTTGGACCTCTGTCTTTACTTCTAAAACCTTCAACGAGGGATTTGAATCCTTTCATTCAAAATTTTTATTTCTGTTTGAATCCTCTTTTCCATTAGTCAGGAAAAAAATTGACAAAAATGTCAATACAAGAAAAAAAGTGGGTAACTGAAAATATAATAAGCCTCTCACGTATCATGAAAGATAAGTCATCCAGATGCAAATTAGGTTGTAGCCAAGAGGAATATTCAGAATTTCTTAAGCTCAAAAAAGCATATCGTAGACTTCTAAAGCATGCAAAAAAACATACAATGATCGGCGAATTGCTAATGCTCAGAACAAAACAAAAGAAACATGGAACATAATCAAGGATGAGTTAGGTAAAAAGAATAATTCATCCACTCCTAAATTTTATAAAAAAGATGGATCTTTGATCACTGATGTAAAAATTATATGCAACCTAGCGAATGAAGCTCTTTGCAATCTGCCAAAAATCGATTCAGGTAATCCTGTTATGGGTAGCACAATAAACAGTAAATCTCTAGTTTCTTCCCTTTACCTTCAACCATGTGATGAAAAGGAAGTCTTGTCGTGCTTAGGCTCATTATCTAAGTCTTCATCTCCTGGTATTGATGGGGTGCCAGGTAGGCTACTTGCAGACTGTAAACACACAATAGTAAATCCACTGACGCACTTGATAAATGATTCTATGAGACTGGGTATTTTCCCGGACCAGTTGAAACTCGTTGTCGTGTAGTACCGGTATACAAAAACAAGGGGGACAAAGACGATATTGCTAATTATCGACCAATTTCATTACTGCCCCAGCTGTCGAAAGTATTTGAGAGAATATATTGCAACCGATTGCTTTCATATTTAGATAAATGTAATATCCTTTCCAATTTTCAGTGGGGTTTCCGTAAGGGAAGATCAACAGACAATGCTCTTTTGGATGCCTGGACTTTCATCTCAGATTCTCTAGACAATGGAGACAGAGTTTTAGCTCTCCTACTAGATTTTTCAAGGGCTTTTGATATGGTTGACCATCAAATCCTCCTCAAAAAATGTTTGAACTATGGAGTAAGAGGTGTAGCTTTGTCATGGTTTGTCATGGTCATAGATTCATTCTAAGTAACAGAACACAGTGTGTGGAAATTGTATCGCATAATACAAAGGGTAAATCTGAACCGAATGTGATAAACATAGGCGTTCCCCAGGGAAGTATTCTTGGCCCTCTCTTATTTCTTATATTCATTAATGATTTGCCATCATCCACCAATGTAAATAGGATTAAACCCATCATGTATGCAGATGATGCTACCTTTATAATCTCTGCTGACAATATGACAGAACTGCATCGCAACAGTCAGGACGTATTAAACTCAGTATGGAATTGGAGTACTGCTAACAAATTAAAGTTAAACGCTGAAAAAACACAAATATTATTGTTTAATCATGATTCCTCACAAAGTTTTGGTCAATTAACCCTTAAGAATGACAGTCTCATTCCAGCTGATAACAGTAGATTCTTAGGTTTAATAATTGAAAATTCAGGAAACTGGTCAACATGTCTCCAATTTTACTGGAAGGCTATCTGTAGTCTTGTATGGTATGAGATTTCTCAGAGACACAGTATCTCAAGATGTACTATTGACTTTATATCACTCTAACTTTGTGAACAAAGCCAACTATGCAATTGAATTCTGGGGATCGGCCATAACACTCCTTAACCAAGTATTTCTTATACAAAAGAGGGCAATAAGAATCATTATGGGGAAATCAAAAACACACTCCTGTAGACCACTATTTATGGAATTAAGGCTCCTCACAGTGCCATGCCTATATATTTATAAATTATGTGTTTTAATTAAGGTTAACCTTCACAAATTACAGGTTAATAGTGATATTCTAATCACTTGACAAGATCCCATTTAAGTTTGCATGTCACCCTCCATAAACAAAAAATAGCCTCTAGGAACTCTAGCCCCATTGCTGTTGGCACTAAATTGTTTAATTTACTCCCCCCATATTTAAGTTGTACTACCCCAGAAAAAAAGTTCAAGGCTGAACTAAAAAAATATCTTGTAAATAAATGTTATTACAGCGTACATGAGTTTTATAACAAAGTTTAGTTGTTGTTTTGTATTATCATTGTATTTTGTATTGTTCTATCTCAATTGTTTTTTGTCATCAATTTTGAGTGCAGCGTATCTTGTATTTTGATGGAAACATGTAATTCTTTGTTCAATAACTTTGACGTGTCTTATATCTATGCATTGATCTCTTTGACATATGATCTTTAGACAAAGAAAATTATTATTATTTTTTTGTTACTTCTGTAACTTTCCCCTCCGAGTCCCCGACTAACATCGGGTTTCGTTGCCGTCATAATGGCCGAGAACTCAAAATTATTATTATTATTATTATTACTGTTTACGTAGCGACTTATAGCTTCCCGGGGTTTCTGGGCCTCAGGATTTGAAATCGTTTTTCATTGGTGCTTTTTGCGATTGTTTTCTTCTCGCGGTCTACAAATAGCGCTATATGTAGGCAACCATGGGAACTCAGGGTTGGCACCGCTCTGTTAACTATAAATGCGCATGCTGGAGAGGTGAACACATTGATTGATGTTGAGATTGAGAGATTTTGCGGTTGTAGCAGGCTTTCAAGTTGCATATTTTGTGATAGTTTTGAACCATTGGCATGGACAAGAAATATGTCGGAGGTTTGGGAGCATTTCACTATTTGTGAAAAAAAACAGTAAATTCGCCAGATGTAGTTATTGTGGTGCACAGATTTCCAGAGGCGGGAAAAGTATGACCACGTTGGCAATGAAGAAGCATTTAAAACAGCATTCCGGTTTAATTTCTGTGCAGCAAACGAGGGGGAATATTCATCCCGCATTAATGGACGAATTTGAAAGTGAGGATGGTGAAGGTGCTTTTTCATCTACCTCAAGTGCATCCACTTCAAGTTCCCCGACTCGTGAAAATTGTTTTTTCAAGCAACCCAAAAAATTCAGGACTGATACAAAGCAGCAGACCTTAAAGGAAGCTTTCTATCGCTCCCAGAAGTTTAAACCTGGGAATCCGAGAGTGGAGCACATAACAAAATTAGTGGGGCAAATGATATGTGTGGACAATCAGCCGTTCAGTGTTGTCGAGGATAGAGGTTTCCGTGCTCTCATTTTCTATTTGGAGCCCCGTTATACCATTCGTACGAGAAAACAGTTGTCTTCCGTGGTGATTCCTACTTTTTACGAGAAGGTTAGAAGTGATGTAAAAAGCTTCCTGCAAGCGTTCGACCACATATCAATCACTACCGATATGTGGACGTCAACTGCGAACGACAGTTACATGAGCCTATCGGCTCATTTTGTGAATGTCTCGAGGGAACTAAAACATCTTTGCCTTGATGTTGTTCCATTCCCAGAGGTGAGTCATAGTGGAGAACAGATCAAGAAGTTCTTGATCCAGTGCCTGGAAGAGTGGGGTATTGCAGGCAAGGTCAAGGTGCATGACAACGGGAGAAACATCGTGTCAGCCATAAGATCATTGCCATAAGATCATCGCCATTCATGGAATACCATATTTGGCTCACACCTTTCAGCTGATTGTGAAAGATGGATTATTGAACCAAAAGGCAGTTCAGAGTTTGTTGTGCCTAGCACGGTGTATTGTGGGGCTCGGGAGGTAAACTTTTCCAGGCAGCACCCCACCTTCCCCCTGGACGGTCTCGTCATGGACGATGTCCTCCATGACTTGTCCTTCAGCTCGCCCGTTGTGCTTCTAGGAGTTCGTCCAGTACCACTATCCACATTGCATTTCGGGATGAAGACCTTGTTTGAGAAAATCGAAATAATCGCAGGCGTTCTTCCTCATACCTCGCAAACATCTCAACCTGCCACGACTGCGAAAGCCGGCCGATGTGAGAGAAGCGAGGATTGGAGAGTAAGAGGCACCGCAAATAATTATACTGGGAGAGTTTCCTCCCGTTGTTGTCGATCATTCCCACGTGCCATCCCAAATTGCCCTGCGGATAGAGCAATGGATACTGGAAAGGCTCCATCATGGGGCTGAGTAGATCAATGGAAGTTGGTCGTCGATCGCTCCTTTTCCAGATGGTCAGTTTTCTGGGTTTGCTGGCAGTGACATCAGTGCTCAACAACGCGTGCACTTCGACTCCTCTTTGCCTATCGACAAGAACGGGGCCGTGGGTAGATCTACTGGTCACTTCGAAGGTCAGATGAGCATCGACGGACAGCTCTGCGCTCAATCTACGAAAATGGCGAATGTATGGATTGACCTTCTCCAGAAAATTCGCGATTTCGCGGACCATGTCAGGACTTGATGATCTACCCATGGCTATATTCCGGCGTTCCTCGCCGTCGTCGATGTAAAGACGGCAACGGTTGACGAATTGGACATCTCTGCTCCTGGTGGTGAACTTCTGACCCGGAGCGTCCAAACTGTGTACTTGGTGGTACATCTTACCTTCGATCTTGAAGAAGGAAAGACCGCTGGGATGGCGGTAACCACCGGACACTTCCAGTGCACAGAAGGCAAAGAGGTCGTTGTACGCTCGAGCCCATTCAAGGAAGGTGGGATTGGAATACAACGGCGTATCGAGCGGAGGTAGACGGAGGACGTTGTATGCTCCGTCTCCACAGCACCATTTCTTCCTTTCCTTCTCTTCATTGAACAGTCGAGCCTGGCAGTAAGGAAAGGACAGGTAAATGCCTTCGTCCCACATACTTGTCTTCTTCAACTTGAACGGTTGTATATTTTCAAGTTGGTCTCCTTTCCAATAACCCATGGGGCTGATATTCTTTACCTGCTGAGATGTTGAAGCAGGCAAGTGCCTGTAGTCACATCCGGGTTTTCGAAGACTGTGAGACTGCACGGCGTCCCTGTTTACATCGGGTCGCATGGCGTTACGCTTAGTGGCATAACGTAGTGCGGATTCCCTGTGAACATCAGGATGCTCAACAGAGTAACACCTCACGGCTTCTCAATTGACATCTGGATGCTCAACAGTGTAACGCCTTACGGCTTCTCTGTGAACATCAGGATGCTCAACAGTGTAATGTCGCACGGCTTTTCTGATCACATCCGGGTTCTTGGAGGCATATCTTTTCTTGGCCTCCGTCAGTTGCTCATCCCGACTGCTTTGAAGAAGCCTCGGGCGACCGCATTTAACTTTTCTAGGTCTACCTGCGTTTTTGCCACGTGCTGTAGTCACGTACTCTAACGGAGTAAGGACTCCTACCGGTTTCATAGAAAACAATTTGGGATCAACAGAAGCCACGCACTCACGGTCCAGGTTCGGCGAGGCAGTGGGAACGGGATAGTGTTGTTCCAACGGTTGCTCGAAACACAGGCGGATGACAGTGTACTGTCTCTTTCCGATGCCAAAAAGCAACGGTAACATTTTGGCCAGTGAGTAAAAATCCTACATTATCACGGTTCACGGATATGATCTCCTCCAAATTGCCGGACAGTAGGCGCACACTCTGCTCTATATCCTCACGACACGCAGGATAGAGGGCATCGTGTACGTGGGACAAGTGTTGGATGTTCACTGATTGGCCCAAAACAAGTAAACTCCGAGGTAATTCTTCGGGAAACAGTTACCGCGATTCACCCACGCAATATCGATCCCGCTAAGACCTATAAACGCGATTGCCGCACATCAGGATGCCATCGATGTTAGCCGTAGAGAATACACCACCAAGGAAATTCCAACCGAGGGCACAAGCAGCGTTTGCAACGCACTGTGCATTGCTGCTCCAACCGAACAGATGTTCGTTTGCCTGGTTGAATGTGCCCAAGGCTACACAGGAGGAATGCCTAGATGGAGAAGGCACTGTAACACATACGAAAACGGGAGGAGTATACTTACCGTATCGAAGCACCATGGAGGCCCCTAGGGGATGGGAAAAGGAGGGCAGGGGTCCTAGTGAGGGGACCTAATATAGTAATCTTTTACCTATTCATCCATTTTAATCATATCAATATTAATTTTTGTTTTGTTTTCCTTTTTTAATTCGCTTATGGTTTTCCAGGCCATCTTGATCCTTATCCCACCTATAAAGGGTTCGAATTCAAAAGGACCATACTTGACCTTATTCACCATGAATGGACGACCCAATTCCAGAAATAAATGAGTGTATTTGAGCCTTAATTGGGAAGTTAATGCGACAAAACTAGGACGTGGACTAGAAAAGGAAAGAAACATTCAAAGACATTTTCCCCTGAGTTGCTCCAGCAAACAAATAGACAGTGGCTTAAGGGTGAAATCATAAATTAAGGCATCTGATTGTTTTTAAAGTAATTCCATCTTTTAGGGAAGGAATTTTAATGTCATAAGAGCAGAACATACCTCAATGCCTCAGTAGCTTTTGCCGATGCTGAACTTGACTGATGACCTTTGTTGCGTATTTGATAGAGAAGTCGCCGAGCTTCATTAAGAGCTGCCTCCATGCTTATGACTTGAGTATTTTGAGATCCTTCCCCTCCATACCTGCGCAATTCAGTCACAACATCTGTGAAAAAAGATATCAAGCAAAGAGATCTCAGGTGAGTCAACTTTTGACAATATGCACCACGGGAACAACAGTTTAATGTTCCTTAGGAGTAGAAGAGAGCCATTCTGAAAATTACGGTTCTACCCATATGAATTCCTTGATATGAGCCACCCACGTTTCCTCCCACAATTCTATGTTCAATTATACCTTTAATGTGGGTATTCTCGCCTATGTGTGTGTGTGTTCGCTAACTCCTTGAGAACTAATTGCAGTACAACTTTCAAATTTTAAGGATAATTAAATGTCTTTCCTTTGCAGATAACAGGCTATTTTTCGTTTGACTAATGATCTCCCGTTGAACCACAGAGGAGTCGATGAGTTTCCATAAGAAATACAAGTAAATATCATTTTTATTGCCTGCAGACCATTTTTATTTTGCATGCAGTAAATTCTTCTCGGGTTTCCGCCCGGGTGAGAGGCTCCATCTGCTCCACTGCCGACGTTTCGATGGAAGACTTTTCCATCGTCATCAGGGCCGTTGATAACAATATGGCACTGATGACAATGGAAAATCCTTCCATCGAAACGTCGGCAGTGGAGTAGATGGAGCATCTCACCCAGATGGAAACCCTAGAAGAATTTACTGCTGTCATTTGCTGGGAAAAAGTTAAACCCTACACTTCTTTTGCATATTTAAATTAGAAATAATAGTTGCAAAAAGTCGGAACAAAGGCCATTGGAAAGATAATTGAATTCAAATCCTTATTCCTGCAATGAATTTTTGTTTTCCAACTGATTTACTGTAAATTTTGCAAAGCATTCATAAAATTGCTGAAAATTCAACATTTTTGGTTCTCTGTCTCCTTAACGACAGATAGCATTGTTGAAGCCGACCCTCATATGGATATATGGTGAAAAAGGCCCATTACATATCATTAGAAATGTAGAGTAGTTTTAAAAACATTGGTTGGATTGGATATTTGGGGAGGTGACTGACAACTAAGGTTATTTGCAACATTGGGGGGGAAAGGGAAGGAGGAAGAGTAGAGAAACCTGGCATTGGCATTAGCCTGCCTTTAGTGAAAGAAGCCAAGAGGACCACAGTTTATCATCTCATCCAATAGATTGAGTACTGCACTTGAAATGCTCTCTACAAGACACTGAAATAGGGATCGGGTGTCCTAACTCCCACTCACCAGTATATTGTGTTTAATTTGTACATGTTAGTTTCTGCTTGATTTTTTTTTTAAGATTTTGACATTGATGTTTCAATATTTTCAATTGTTTCAAAAGTCTTACATAAAATTAATAAGCATTATGTTTAGGTATTCCACAATAATTTGCTCACAATCGCCATTAGCTAAATGCCATTAGCCATAGGTATTAGAGGTTTGAAGGACCAACAATGGCGATATTCACTGCATGTGTAAAGTCATATGCCACTGAGAGTGGTGGCATAAGACTAGTGAATTGAGATTAAAGTTGCAGGAAGGAGAATAAGTCACTCAGATTCAGGGCTTGGTTCATCAGTATGCACTCCCTCACAAACTAAACATCATAATGAGGTTATGGTTTCTTTTATTTGAATGAGAATCGATTATGTACATCAAATTATCATGGAAGAAAAATTATATAAGAATTGCAGGATGCCTAAAAGTGAAGAGGTTAAATGATGGTTAATTAAGGTAGCAAGTTAACCGTAATCAGATATGTCATTGCCATTAGTATCTTGCACAATTGGCAGGAGAGAAATATTCTTAATGCTTCTATCTTTGTTAAAAATATTCCATATTTCCTTTGATTTATTAGCAGCAGTTGCAACTCGATTAAATGTCCGCTTGGCCTCATTAAGTGCATGAAAATATTGCATTTTGCATAATTTGTATTCCATTAATAGTCCCTGCTCATCAGAACGCTTGCATATGGAAGAAAGATTCATAAGTTCACGTGACATAATCAAGATCTTGTCATTGATTCATGGTTTTCTAGTGGGCTTATTAACTATTGCTGTACGTTTTAGGGGGCATTCACATTCAAATATACATCTTAACTTGCTATAAAATAAATCAAAACTCTCGTCAAAATTATTTGTATCATATACTTCTTGCCAACTTTCTTGTGCAAGACAACTAGTGAAAGAGATAATATTTTCCGTACCTAAAAAGTTTATACCTCCTGAAAATTAGGGGTTTGTCCATAACAACTTTGCAATATATAGGAAAATGATCTGATACATCACTAACAAACTGCTGTTTTTACACAGGTAACACTAACAATAGTACATATGTCATCAATCAACGATGCCGAGGCACGAAATACCCTTGTAGGAACATCAACGACCAGCGGGGTTAACGAAAAGGTTTGTACCAAATTTATAAAATCAGTTTTATCGGGAGTCTCAAATTGAAAATTACAATTAAAATCGCTGGCTACAATGATAGTGGCACCCTGATACATATCCATTATCCAGCTGAGGAGGCTATCAAGTTTTTCCAGGAATAATTGGAAATCACCAGAGGGAGATTGATATACTGTCTAGCAAATTGAGGTATTAGGACCACAACACTATTTCATATGTTAAACAGTTTCATTTTATTGCTTTTTGCTTGTATTTGCACTTTTTTAAATTTAAATCTGTGATTGTGCAAGAATTACAATATCTGTATAACATGTTAAATATAGTTCAAATGAAAATGATGGTTTTTGTATGCTTTCAGATTTTTTGAATTTTCATTAAATTTGAAATTTTCCAAAAAAATAATGCTTTATAGCATGTTTTCATATTTAATGCAACCCCTTAATTTTAAATTCTTAATAGGATATTATTTTCTTGAGTTAATAACTTAACGTCAGTGTTTTATCCAGTGAACAGTATCCTTAAAAATCCAAGATGAAAATGTTTCTACCTGAGAAATTGAAGACATCTTGTGGATAATTTAGGAGGGGTAAAAAGTCATAACTTTGCTTGGTATTGTGTTGTTAATTGTGTGATTTCATTTGAGTTTCCATTTGAAGGTACGCTTACTTCAACTTTCAATAAATATTCTAAATTCTTCAACTTACTTCCATGGCCACTCAAACTGCAATAGGTTTTAGGCCTAGCCAACAATTCTATGCCATCTGTCTTGGTTTTTCATTGCCACTGTTGAAGTTCTGATATTTCTTATGTCATTTTGGACTTGGTCCCACCACCTCAGTCTGGGTCTTTTCCCATCAGGTCTTCCTGTTAAAATTTCTTACAGTACCTATTGTTTCTTCTTCTTGTCTGTAAAGATGACTGGCCCATCTCAGATGTTTCGAGTTTACTAGAGCTATAAGATCTAGCTCCGGAAAGAGTTATCTCAGTTTTTTGTTCTGATGAGCCATTTTTCACCTTCTACAGGTCCCATTATTGTTCTTAGAACTCAATTTCCAAATGAAATCAGTTTCCTGTCCATGTATTTGCTTAAAGCCCATATTTCAGAGTCATAGAGGGAAACTGGCAGTATAACAGTCTTGTAAATACATTACTTTGTTTTTCTGGATAATAATACTTTGCTTTTGAGGAGTTTTTTCAGAGCCCAGTAGCATTTTGCATTTGTTATTCTTAATTCTCTGGTTAACCAGTCCCTGGCTGAAGGTGAATATCCTGATGCTCTCAAGATCTCCAAGGTGATACCAGTTTATAAAAATAAGGGAGACAGGAGTGAATTATATAATTACAGACCAATTTCTATTATTCCTCATTTTGGCAAAATATTTGAATATGTTTATTGCAGAAGACTTGTTGATTACCTTGAAAATCACAGCCTCCTCTCTGGCAATCAGTTTGGCTACAGAAAGGCAAGGTCAACTGAGCAAGCTTTGTTTAAAATGGTCGACCACATCCTACAACATATCAATGAGAGATATAAAGTTATGGGTATTTATTTTGATCTGAGTAAAGCTTTCGATGTTATAAATCATGAAAAGCTACTCTTAAAATGCCAGCTGCTGGGCATAAGAGGTGTTGCACTGAATTGGCTGAAGACATATCTATCTCGGCGATATCAGAAGGTGGCCTATAAACGAGATGGTGATACCTATCTGTCTTCCTCTAAAGAAGTAACTAAAGGAGTACCACAAGGATCTGTTCTCGGTCCAATACTCTTTCTGATTTTCATTAATGACCTACCTTTGAGCCTGAAGTCAAGTGTAGAAAATAATTGTGTGATCTTTGCTGATGATGTGAGTGTTGTAACTTTTAGCAAAACATTAAATGATTTGATTACTTCTGGTAAAGTGGTTAATCAAAAAATGTTAAGCTGGTGCAATAGCAATGATCTCATATTAAACTGTCAGAAAACCCAAGCAGTATTCTTTTCAGTTAAAAGTAATAAATGTGAGAATAACTGCCAACTATTTGCAAACAATGGTTTTAATGCTGTGGAAGACTTAAAATTCCTCGGAATATATATTGATCAATATCTCAAATGGGATAAACATGTATCAAACTTGTGTAAAAAGTTAAATTCAATTTTTTATCTGGTATCTGTTCTAAAACATACTGTAAGTATAAATGTACTTAAAACTCTTTATTACGGTCTATTTTATTCCCAGATTTCATATGGTGTTATATTTTGGGGTAATTCCACATTATCAAACAATGTGTTCTTAATCCAAAAAAAGTTGATGAGGACCATGTGTAATGAGTCTTATCGGGCTCATTGTAAACCTCTTTTCGGTAAGTTAGGGATCTTGACTTTTCCATCTGTGTATATATACCATGCTGTTCTGTATGTAAGAAAACATCTGTCAGAGTTTAAGTCAAATAACTGCTACCATTCTTATAAAACAAGAAGCTGCGATGATGTTCACATGCTGACATCTAACCTATGTACAACGATGAAAGGACCTTATTTAATGTGTGCAAAATTATATAATCATTTGCCGCAAGCTATAAAAAATGAAAAAAGATTGATGGCGTTTAAAAGGCTGGTTTTTTGTTATCTTGTGGAGAATTGTTTTTACAAAGTTAGTGACTATTTGACTTCCCGTGATTGATATGTATCTGCTTACTTTTTTCTCTTTTTTTAATGACGTGCCTTATGTACTTACATTTGTAATGGATTTTACCTTTTGTAATGTATCTATTGGGCAAATAAATCTATTCTATTCTATTGCTTTTCTTTTTCTTCTTTATTATCTTGATTAATGATTACCCCTCGACGTTTGAATTCCATACATCTTTTAAAAATTTTGTCTCATACACTTAGCAGATGGTTCTCTTCGTTAGCTTATCTTTGCACTCTCAGGTACTTTGTTTTTTTTATTCACTAATCCTACTCGTCTGGCCTGGATTATCAGTTCTTCTGCCAGATGCCTTAGATCATCTTTACTTAGGGCCATTAGAAAAACATCATCAGCAAAAGCTAATACATTAAGTGTTGACCCTATCTTCAAACCTGGTTGCAGTTCTATTTTTATTTTCAAGGTTTCTTTGAAACATAGGTTGAAGAGTATAGGAGAAACACCATCACCTTGTCTCAATCCTGTTGCAATGTCAAATTCCTTTGAATATGTACTCATTATTAATTCTAACCTTATCTTCTGATCCTTTAAGTACATTTTTACAGCATTTATTAGTTTCTCCAGTATTCTATGCTTTTTGAAAAAGTGTCCATTTTTCTTTCTCTATTAATACTCATTAATAATTAATAACCACCATATCCACCTTGGACAGTTTTTGCTATCCATTCATGGCTCGTGTTTCTTGTTGTGGTCTGTATCATTGATTGGTTGTTCAATCCCAAGATTGGTCAACTGAACTCCCAACCTTCCTATCTTTTCTCTTACTTCCTGGTAGCTTTTCCTGTGTACTTTGTTCTTTATTTGGTTCATGAACTTATACCGGGGACTTCCTTTGGGGACTTTTCCCTTTATTTAACTTTTGAATATGTTCTTCACCATTATTGCCTTGTCCAAGTACAAGTTAAGCGACACTGGTATGAGGTTGCATCCTTGTCTCACAGGGAGTCTGTACAGTTATGCCCTAGAGAAACATTTTAAACATGATACTAAGGGAATTATTGCTGAGGTGGTGAATTAAACATGAACTTTGCAAGGTAAGCAGCAGGGATGCAAGCTCAACTGGAACCTCAGGAGAGGGGTGGGGATTGTATGCAGGAGTCTTGAAGTGAGGGAGGGGCATTATGTCAATTTCATCATGGAGCAGGGAGATGGATTCAGGGAGCTACACTGCCGAAGCCAGCTTATGCCAGCACAATGCATATTCTTGTCTGGTAATTTTTTCTATCATAGGTAGGGTATTGGGAGAATGAAGAAAGTGTAGTGAGGTGCAGTGGAGAGGGGATTGGCTCAGCCAAACAATCCATCTAAAGTAAGATTGCAATGTCATCCAACATCATCAACCATTGCCAAAACAAGATCTCTAGGCACCCTGAACTAATTTCTCACTCCACTCATTTCATCTACATCTACACAACACCCCGCAAGCCTCCGCATAGGCATGTGGCAGGGGGTGTTAGGTCACCAGCCATATAAAGATTTAAGTAAAGTGTTTTGGGAGATGAAATGGTGACATGTATTATAGGAGTGTATTCAGTGGAGCTTAATTTTTATTGTGGTCACTTATTATTCACGGAAAGAACAAGCTTTTGTACCTACCTGTTCGGCAGTGTATCTCTCTTATTTTATCACATCTGTCAGACCTAGAGATGTAGTGAGAAGTCACGATAATTGTCTCTATGTCGCTCTGAATAATATCAGTTCTGAATTTATCAAGCAATCTAAGCCTAGCATGTAGCCTCTGAGTCTCTAGGGGCTCTCACCTTAATCCCTCTAAAAGTTGCGAGACACTATTTATATGCTCGTAGCAGTTTTTAACGAAGCACGCTGCTTTCCTTAGTATTTTATTAATTTTTTGGTTAAATCTATTTGACCAGGGTCCCAAATACTCGTGGTGTATTCAAGGTATGGCCTAACTAGAGCGAAGTAGCATCTCACTTTGACTTTTTCATCCGAGGACCTTCCTATTATACGTTTATCAAAACCTAGTTTCTTTAATGCAGTGCCACATCATGTTCTGTATGTGTAACCCCCACGATATTTCCAAAGTTAAGGTAATTCCAAGATATTTTACTGTATCTGAAGATTTTATGTTTACTCTACCCACAGTATAGGTATTGCATTTTTGTAATAACTTTCGCAGGAAGTAAACTGTGGTGCGTTTGCTGATACTAAATTCAAACCCCCACTCCTGGCACCACGAATGAATGTTGTGAAGGTCCAATGACAGAGCTTCAAAGTCCGCATCTTCACTCATTTCACTGTAGATAACTGTATCGTCTGCAAATATTCTTAATATACTGCTAACTCGAGAACTTATGCCATTAATATAAAAAATGAATAAAAGAGGGCCGAGCACACTTCCCTGAGGAACACCAGATGTGACTTCGACCATATCAGAGAAAAAACCATCAATAACTACTTTTTGTTTCTGATCACAGAGAAAGTCCCTTATCCAATTCACTATTCCTATTCTTATGCAATTCATATATGAGTTTCTTGTGAGGAACCTTGTCGAATGCTTTCTTGAAACCAAGGAATATTGCGTCGACTTACTTAATCGATTCACCTGATTTTAGGATATCATGAAGGAAGAGAATACATATTAAGAACATAGTGAGTCTAAAACATAGTTTTTAGTGAGTTATGACTGAGACTTGAAATCCAGTCAAGAAAGGAGATTTGAACGTAAATCGGCAAGACAAAAATGGGTGTGCAAACCTAACGTTATCGCTTTACCAAACATCCATGGGAAAATTCATTTTGCTAACACTGGAGTAACCTTATTTCCGATGTCATAACCGATAATGTTAGTAGATGGTTCCTTAAGCTGTGCATGTTCATTCGGCTGCACCTTAAAAAATTTATAATGAAATTAACATGAGAGATAAGTGATGTCGATTCCATGGTGCAATTTTTAGATTTTACAATACAAACGAGTGAGCGAAAAATATTGAATTTCAAGTCCCTCAGTTTAGTTGAACTTCAATGAGAGGCTTCATTCCGTTTGTCCAACACGAGCTAATAAAGGAACCTTCATAAAAAACAGCCAAATAAAAGTACATGCATGTACTTATTGTCATTATATATTACCATATTGAATTTATTGCCTTCTTTGGCATAATCTCGTGAATGATGACTAAAACCAACCAAATGTTATTATTATAACGCTCCATTAACCATTTACTCCATTTACTTATGAATGTTCACCACATAATTCTCTTTATGATGGGAACGGCAACACAAAATCATCCACAATAGCTGAGTATTAATTTCAAGAACACTGTGCAGTGTTCTTGAGAAATGCATATGTACAAACTGAAGAAATTTACCTTAAGTACGCATTCATGCTATGACGAAAATTGATTGGTAGTTCAAGGAATATATCCATGTATGAATTATAGATTGGCTTTGAGATAAATCGCGACACTATGTGATATTCTTCAGCTGAAATATTAGGACTACACACGATTCACTTCTCGTCTGCTTTCTTCAGCTTGTACCGTGAGATACCATTGGTCAAAAATTTTAGCCTTCTGTGCAAGTGCCACTTTCCTACTGACGAATGCATGACGTCAACAAATCGTCGGTTGCAGCTCGCCCCATAGGTATGTGGCTTTCCCAGAATCGCACTGTCGTTTGCACAAACGACAATTATCGCTGGCGACCGATACCGATAGGTGTTGTTCGCCAATTACAGAATCCCGCCCTGGATGATAAAACTGCCTCCAGGAACACAAAATGGTTTGACGGTCAAAATGTCAAAATAAATTCCAAAGCCGAATGAAGAGGCTGTAATTTGACTGAGTCTATTATGGTATGTACCGGATGGCTTGAGAGTTTACTTTATCAGTTACGATAATGACCATTGTAGAAATAAAATTCCTTGAATTACACCTATCAAGTCCATTATTCTTCCATTGTTCTTAATGCTAAAGCATACTCAAAATCTTTTAGATTTAGTTGACAAAATAATGTATCAGTTAATAGAATATTCAATACCTGATGTCATGTACTATTATTTCTAAATTTTAATTCTCATCGACTTACCTCGAATCATTTTTTGGGCATCAGTTACATCTTTCTCTTCTTTGGTAACTTCTCGCCAAACAAAATTTCCATTTTCTGCAGCCTGGGAGGCAGTCACAAGAATTTCCTTTGCCTAGAAAAAGTTTCCATCCATTTTCATAATCAAATAAACATATTACTCACATTAAAACTGATTTCCAATAACTAGGGACCCTAGTATTTTGTGAATTGGTTTTTGCACCATTTAATAATTAAGAGTAAAAAAATAGTTATCTTGACACTGAAAGTATTTAAAAGTAATAATTTACTGTTTTAAAGTTTGCAGAAGACTATGAAATTACATGTATAAGCTTTATTTAAGAGTTTGGCCAATTTTGTATCAGACAAGAAATTTCATGCAAAATATGAAATGCAAATACATATATACAATATTTTGCGAAAAAATGTAATTTTAGCTTTTTTTGAAATTCAAAAAATGCATGATGAAAGTTGTCTTATTCACATGAATCTTCCAGAGTTAAAAAATGTTTGCAATCTCAAAGGAAGGAAATAAATTCGACAACTATTAATTAAGTGACTACATCATGTACCTATAAAATGCTAATTTTGTCACAAGCTAAAAGATCTTGGGTACACTGTAATACCTATGCTATGTAGTAGGTAACTGTCATTCTACATGATGTCTGTTTACATAGCTTTTAGCTCCAATAATCAGCCAAATTGAACAAATGAATATTCTGTATTATGCCTATGTTGAAGTCATAATAAAGAGCACACCCATGATTGGCCATATGTTGTGCAATCTGAGACCATCCACATTTGCATTTGTCTCACTAGATGAGTAAATCTAATGATTTACCCATGTCAATAGCCTGCCACCAAAAGCAGCAGTTAGCCAAGCAAAAAATGGAATAATGACCAACAGGTGTAACAGCCAAATGCAGCCATTCACAGGTCCAAAACAAATGCACAGTAGGATGGCACTTTTATTGCAAAATTGAGAAAATTAATGTTTTCCACCATTTTGTCAGTTTTCATGTATCTTTCTATGTTTCTAAGATATGTTCCTGCATAGTTTGAGCCATCCCCAAAGGGTGTCATTCAGCATCACCACACCACTAAGGAATAGCCTGAGAAACACTATACATTCGCTCGCAGTAGTTTTTAGCATAGCAGTTTTCCTTTGTACATTATTAATTTTTTGGTTCAATCTTTCTGTTCAAGGTCCCAAATGCTTTTGGCATATTCAAGGTGTGGCCTAAGTAGTGTGGCGTAGCATTTATCTTATACTTTTCCATCTGACGAGCTTCCTATTACACCCTTCATTAATCCAATTTCTTTTTTTTTTTTGTTTCTTTGATGACGTTCTGCATTTGTTGTAGTATGTGTGTTCCCCACGATGTGTCTGAAGTTGAGGTAATTCTAAGATATTTGACTTGATCTCAAGAAGACAAACTTTACACTAGATAATGAGAAAACGTTTGCTCTAAAATTTTATTTGTATTCATTGAATAAAAAATAAATTATCATGAGTGTCCGACACCCACCAGCCTGAATCTCATACATGAGGCGACCACACCGAAGGGATAATTCCATCAATTTTTTTTACCAGGTATACCTCAGTATACTCAGGTATATCTGGTATATCCACACTGCAAAGGTGGGCGTTTTGACACCAAAATATCAAAAAAGGTTTTGATTTCTTTAATGACTGAAAGTCTCTGTGGGATATACTGTTATAGCAGTAGAATTCAACAATGCAAGGGCGAAGTTAGGGCTCTGGAAAGAGCTGGGAGTGGGAGAGTGAGTTGGGCAGTTATACTTATACACTCCCTTCAGAGAAAGATTATAGTTTGGATTAGCCATCGACCCTCCTGGATTAGCCATCGGTCATATCGGGGGGGTTGATTGAACCAAGTGAGTGGTGGAGAAAGTCAGTGTTTATATTTGAAACCCTTTTTCAAAAAGTCTGCAAGAAGAAGAAAGTAACCCACAAAAACTTACAAGAAAACTGTATGGAAAAGTTAGCACAGAAATTGACATTCCCAGAGAGGTATTAAAAACCTTAATTCCTTAATTTTGCAAAGATTGTACATGAGAATAAAATTTCTTAGTAGCAAAATTGTTAACAACAGGCTACAGTGGCAGTAGCAGAAAAAAAACTGAAAAAATTAACTACTTGAACATGCTATTGCATAGGTGTTCTTACGTATTCCAGGATTTGTTGTTTTCTAGAGGTGTGCGAATATTTGAAATTTTGAATCGAATTGAATTATTTTTTTTGTTCGACGAAAATTTCGAACTAATCGACATCTGCAAAGCTTCAAATCAAATATAAATTAAAGTTAGAGAAATTGTTTTAATTCCTCTTTTTTCTTTTTCAATACCCGTAGCTTGCATTTTTGACGTTTTCGGCCAAACGACCATTGGAGCTTCAGCATAGTGGATGTATTCATGATATTACATGTTCATGGGCATAGTATTGCTGTGTCGACCATGATAATTAAATTTTATTATCATCGTGTTATTATTATTATTATTTATGTATCAAAGAAGCATGAAATGCATGCTCCTTTGACACTTGAAACACGAGTGTTCTTACAGTGCAAGGTTTATATACACATTGCTTCCAACACACGATGAACATTTCCTGGCCAGAGACATTTTCCCAACAAAAATTAGGAACATTATGAAAGTATTATAATATAGGAGGTGAGTCGTTGACTTCATTATGACCCTTCCACACAGCCATCGTAATTACCTAAGTACCCAAGTAACTGCCTATACACATTCAGATGACACTGCCCTAACCATCTTAACTCAGTGCTACCATACTGCCTGGAATCGCAACGATCAAGGGAGGAGCAAGGGAACGAAATAAATATTCCACATCCCAGTTACGTTTTTGAATCTTTTTATGTGAATTTCAAATTAAATGTCAATCATCTTAGCTTATTTATCCAAACAACATTGCGCTCATCTCAATTCCGATTGCCTAGTGTGATTATCATACTTCATCTACTCCGATTCCCGCCAACCGCCGCTAATGAAAGTCACTGGGTGCTTCATACCTAAGGAGTGTGCGGGAGTGTGAACAACAGATACCTACAGCTGCTGGTGTACTTATTGTTAGAAGAAAACCAGTATTTAGCTACGAAGTCATGATGCCCTGTAAGTGCAAAATTATAGTGGATACTAACCAGTAATATGCCATTGACCTGTTCTTACGCCATAATGAAATTTGTATGGCACATTCTACGCTTCTAGCCAAAACTAATTTTCCAATAAAAGTATCTATAATTATGAAATTGCATCTAGTCTGAAAAATGTCATTACTTTACAAATTTGCAATTCCCCTATAGCAGATTACGATGATAAGAAGGAAACGACGAAAATACGAGCTCCAATTTGGGAATTTTTTGAGAAGCAGGTGGGCAAAGCATCATGTGAAATTTGTTTTAGGACTTTTGTAATCGCAACTGGTACAACCAGCTCCCTTAGAAACCACTTCCTAAGCGCCCTTCAGTGGGTGCATCAAATTTTGTTACACGATTGGGTGCGTGGGCCACACCAGTGGTCCAATTCCATTTTTTTGTAAAATATTTTCACAAAAAATAAATTTAGACTAATAACTATCGTTTATTTAGGTTTTCTCACTATAAGACATTCATAGTCATTAGTGGAACATAATCCAACGTCCTTGAAAAGCCGTGACAACATTTATATAACCTATCCAACAATTTTAATATAATAATGCTGACAGAAAAAGGCAACACAGTTAGTCGCATGGGCCACATTTGTGGCACAATCATGCAGGCTTCCTTTCGCACGCTATATAAAACTAACCCTGTAACAATTTGTTGCAAACAACCATGTGAGACTTTTAAGGACATAATAACGTGCAGCTACTGAAACTTGCAAGAATATTATGCCATCCTATGAGAAACGGCACACAAATGAATCACTGTGACCCACAAGCCTACTGAGGGGTTAAGAAACATTCCTCTATTTATAAGAATTTTGAAGCCTTAGAAAAATAAAGAAAGGGGCATTTAAAATGTCGAAGTGTCAATGCATCATTTTTAGAATGCAAAACCATGGAAATCTTTGGGTTAATTAAATATCCCAGAGACAACCCTAGACAAATCAAGATAACAGATCTGTTAGCGAATGTTATGGCAATTTAGCGAATTTTATCAACCATTTTCAATTGTTAATGATAAAGGATTTAGTGCCTCACTGGAATATCTTGAACCCTAATACCAAATTCCGGATAGAACCACCTTCAGTACAACTGTAATACCAAAGTTTTACAGTCAAGTGAAGGAGGATGTTAAGAAGTTGGGAGATGATTTTATTGGTGCACAAGTAGAGTCCTTTTCATTTACAAGCGATCTTTGGACATCAAAGGTCAACCATAACTACCTGGCTCTCACCCTCCATTACATTAATAGTATATTTTCTATGAAGGAATTCACATTGAATATCTCACACTTTCAAGGTATGTATTCATTTATACAAAACTGCCGAGTGTTTCTATGTTGTCATTTTGTAAACCTATGAGAAATTGGGTTATATACCTATCTAATAAAAATTTAGGTGACTATCCGCTGATAGTATTACAACTCCACTAAAAGCTTAAGTGAGTTGCCAAAAAATGTTTTTTTAAACAATAAACATTTTAACAGAATTATCTAAATGCTTCCTTTTAATCCCATTGCTATTTTCCTTGGAATGCAAATTATGAGTGATGTTTTGTTATAGGTTCTCACACTGCTGATTAGAGAAGATTGACTCCCTTATCAATGAATGAAAACTTCCTTCAAGTTCAATTTTCATAGTGACAGATAATGGGCCTAATATAAGCCATTGCCATGAATGCCTTTGGATGGCAGCATTTTTCATGTTTCAATCACAATTTACAACTTGCCATTGGAGATGCCAAGAAAATGTGTAATCTGGAAAGTATTTTGTCTAAATGTCGTAAGATAGTGCCACAATACCATCATAGTTCATCTGCCAATGAGAGGTCAGTGAGCAGTTTCAATTGCTACAACATTACAAATACAGTGAACTAATAATGTTGTAATGCTTATAGTAGTAGTAGTAGTAATTTATTTTTCCCTGTTGACAAGTACAATAGATGATACAAAATATCACAAATCATGTAATTGTATAGGGTACGTCAAGAGTATTTACAAAAAAAAGGATATTCAATAACACCAATATGTAATATATCAGTACAAGATATCATTAAAATATTACACTGAGCTTATGTAATCATTCACACTATAAAAACAATTTTCATTTAGGTACATAAACAGTTTATTTTTAAAAATAGTTAATGATTTTTCATTTTTTAAGCTCATGGGTAACTTGTTATATATTTTTATGCATACAGAGCGGGGACCTTGGGACATCATCGACATATTGGCAGATACCACACAAAGATGTTTACTTGTCCTGGTTGCATGACTATGTTTTACATTATTTGATGGAAATATGGTCAAATTCTTTTTTACAAAAAGGACAGAGTTATAAATATAAACACAGGGCACTGTTAGAATGCCAAGGCTCTTGAAAATAGGTCTACAATGAGCTCTGTATGGCTTATTACACATGGACCTAAGTAATTTCTTTTGCATAATAAAAACGTTGTTTAACTTAGTAGCAGACCCACTACCCCAGATTATTATGCCATAGGATACAATAGAATAAAATAGACCATAATATAATGTTTTTAGGACATCCATACTGACTGTGTGCTTCAAAATTGAAATAAGATAGTATACTGAATTTAATTTTTTCCTAAGATATAAGATGTGATGGTCCCACTTCAGGTGTTCATCAAAATTTAATCCCAAAAATTTATAGTGATTGATGACTTGACAGTTGTTGATCATGGGATTTAAAATAATTGAATCAAACTGACCAGATTTAACAGAGAATATCATGGCCTGTGTTTTTTTTCTCATTAAGAATGAGGCTATTCCCATAGCACCACATGCTCATGTCATGAATAATGGATTCACCCAAAGCAATCACATCTTGAAATGACTTCTGAGACAGCACAATGCTCACATCGTCAGCAAACATGACACAATTACTGTGAGGGTTTACATGGACTGAACTTGGTAGATCATTTATATAAATGACAAATAAGATAGGACCCAGCACTGATCCTTGAGGAACACCTTTATCAACTCTTAGTGGTGAAGAGAGGTAGAAATTGCCATTTTCCTGTATAGCTACCCTTTGATGGCGATTTTTGAGATATGTTTTCAACCACTGCTGGGCTGTGCCTCTAATACCCATTTTTTCACATTTGTATAAGAGTTTATCATGCTCAACCACATCAAATGCTCTAGATAAGTCAAAAAAAACACCCATTACTTTTTGCTTTGAGTTAATTCTTTCAATTATGGTGTCAACTGTATTAAAAATTGCTTGCTCTGTTGACTTTCCTTTTCTAAAACCAAATTGTTTAGTAGAAAGTAAGTCATTATTTTCAAGGAAGTCAATTAGTCGTTTGCTGAATACATACTCAAGTACTTTCCCTAGCTGGGGGATGATTGATATTGGACGATAATTTCCCACATTGTTTCTCTCCCCTTAATTCTTATAGGTTGGTATAACTTTGGACACTTTGAGGGCTTCAGGATAAACTCCATCTCTCAGACTCTGATTTACAAGAGAGAGTAAGGGACTTAAAATCATATCTACGCAGTTGTATACAATTTTTCCTGATATGCCATTTATATCAGTTGATGATTTCTTCCCAACCTTGGAAATATGTGAGCGAAGCTCAGACATACAGCATGGCTTAAGAAATATAGTCTTTGGTGACACAGCAGAGGAGATATTGATTTCATGATGAAGATCAGGAACATCAACCATTGGTAGCTTCAAGAAACAGCAGTTGAATTCATTTGCCAATTTTATTGGATCTATTGGTTTACTTTTGTTAACCCTAAACTGGGCTGGTAACTCCACTACATTAGAGCTGGAATTTTGTTTAATTATATCCCACGCCATTTTAGTATAATTAGGAGCATTTAAAATACGTTTATCATTAAATTCTTTCTTTGATCTCTTAATGGTTAGATGGTACTGCTTTTTTAAGCTAGAATATTCATGGTGGATTTTATCATCTGTAGAGGACATGTTATTGTATGACATTGTTCTTAAAACCATGGACATGCGCCTAATTTCAGGAGTGACCCAGTTTTTTTTTAGTTGACTTAGAGAGCTTAATTGGTTTAAGTGGAAAGGCAGAATCAAAATGAAACAAAAACGTATTGTAGAACTGGTCAAAGTTTCTGTTTAGGGAGTTTTCCTCTTTCAAAGACGACCAGTTTTCTTGGCTTAATAGAAATTGGAAGTAGCTAACATTTGACTCACTAAAGATTCTCTTCATTATGGTGGGGGGAGCTGGCAACTTGCAAAACTCAGAGACATTAAAAACAGACACTACTGCACAATGGTCAGACAGGCCTGGGTCAAAAACAAGTATTTACTTTGCACTCTGGATAATCTGTATAGATATTGTCCAGCAAGGTTTTTGAACTAGCTGTAACTCTGGTGGGATTATTTGCCAAGGGTTTTATGTTGTAGGAGGCTAACTGAGACAGCAATTCTCTTTGATTATTACTGTCAATTAATAAGTTACAATTGAAGTTTCCCGTGAGAATAATTACTGGCCTCCTAGAATAATTAGTAACATTATATAACAAGTTGTCCAATTTTTCTATAAAGACACTGAAAGATCCTAAGGGAGATCGATACATTGCAAATATGTAAAAAAATTGATCATTGATGGTAAGTTTTACCACTGAGCATTCAAATACTTGTTCTGTGTTCAAGGGTTGTAGATTAATCTTCGGTTTATCATGCACAATTGTATTTTTTACAAATATCACCACTCCACCATGACGTTTCTCTTTACGACAATAACTGTCCCCTACCACATATCCTGGAATTGTGACATCCATTTCACTCATCCAATGTTCACAGAGGCATAGTACGTCCGGTTTTTCTATAAAAGTCAATGCTTCAATGTCATTTAGCTTATTATAGAGACACTGTATGTTGAGAACTAGGATTCTAAATTCACAGTTATCACTGTATAGGGGTTTATTATCATAGCGATTTCGTATTACATTAGTTGGATTGTTTATTTCACTAATACGCGCGACATGGCCTAGTCACGCTTTATTCTGCTCAGATTTGGGTTTCAGGAATTTATTCACTATAACACCATTAGGCCATGATAGAGGGTTCAACAATTTATTATAATCGTCGTAGTCAATGCCGATTTTGAAGGAGCCGTAGGCACTTTTGCCGGCGATCTTCTCACATGACACACATTTTACACTGAAATTGTCTTTCACATGTTTTATCACGTCATCAGTGGTAGTATCATTGGCCAAACGTCCGATGTACATTAAAATAGTTCTCTTAGCAGCTCGGAGACCACCTAAGTTCTCGTTTTTAGACTCACCCCGACCAATAGTAAAAAAGTTTCGCTTCTTCCTCTTGTGCTGCGTCTTCCATGAATCTTGATCAGTAGAGTTGATGTTGTCGCTACATAGATTAGGATCCTTGTCGCCTTGCAGCTTCAATGAGTAAGATACAGGGTCAACCTCAGCCACTTCGTTGTTGTTGAAATTTGGAGCCTCGTCGCCTTGCAGCTTCAATGTGCGAGAGTCTGTATCTCGCTTGTCCTCGCCTTGGGTTTTGGGGGTTGATGCTTTTTCTGACGGTCCTAGTAATTTAGGACTCGATGCAGCTTCCTTCTTTGACCTCGTCACCATCTGGCTCACGGTCCGCGGTGAATTTGATTCCGGTGAAGAAGATGCCTCCCAAACATGGGAGACACCTCCGTTCGCCTGATTGTGAACACGATTATTTGCCCTTTTTTGGAGCGATGGGTTAAATCTCGACACTGTGACCTCATCTGGCCAGGTTTCCTTTTTCTTCAGACACTCCAACGTCAGCTTCTTTAATTCATTTTTCAAGAGTTCAATGTCCTCAGCCATGTTGAAAATTGAATATTTTGATAAGCGGCACTGCATGCACTTCCAATACACATCGCGGTTCTCAAGTAACGCTTTAGACGATAAATCATTGAGCCCAGTACACTTAAGATGGAATATTCGAGGGCATACGTCGCAAAATACGACTTTATCGTTCACTTTCAATGATTTATCGCAAGAGCTGCACTCGCATGCGTCTTTACCGTCCGCCATATTGAATTGTTATTCATTGGCATGCTCAGGAAGTTATCACATCAAAAAAATCTAAGTAATACAAGTTTAAAAATGATGTGTGAGATGTAAGATGGAATTTAGCATTTCTTATGTTGAAAAGTTTGCTCTTAAAAAAAGCAGCTGTGAATGATGAGTTTCTAAATTTGGGAAAATTGACTCATTGACTTCATGTCAATAGAAGCATATTGAAGGCTTAGTAAAAATTCTGGAGCCTGTTGATGAACTTGTGAAACTATTTTCAGGGGAGAAATCCTTGATGTTGGTATTATTTTATGCACCGAGTGGCTTCCTTGCAATAACGTTTAATGGCAAACTTCACGTGACAAATGTGTATAAGTATCATCAATAGTACCAGCTATTGATGGCCTCAGTATAACTTTAAATGAATATGATGGAGAAGGAGTAACCTTTTCTAAGTATCGGGCAGTATCACTGAGGAAACGCTTCAGCAAATTTTGGGAATCTTCAATTCATCCAAAATTAATGTGTTTAAATCCAAGATATAACATTGTATTTTTAACATCAGAAGAGCAGCAGGTAGTTAAATATATGATGAATGCAGAAATTAATAGTATAAGAAAAAATCTCCAGTCAAATGAGTGTGCCACAACATCTACTACAGAAATTTGCAGTAAATCTACACCTGGTAGGATTAATAACAAGAGCTTGGAGTACTATGCCTTTATTTGTGAATTGGTAAGAACATTTATGATAATCATTCCTCGTATTTTTGTCAGATGATAGACTTGGTACTTGGAAAAAAATTTATGGTAAAAGCACTGAAAACATAAAAGAAACTTTGGATGAACTAGAAATGTATTTAAAAGAAGATCTGGCACCAAGATCAACCAATTCTCTTTCTTGGTGGAATAGTTAGGGTAGAGATTACAAAATGATGTGAATTATGGCCAGAAAATATCTAAGTATTCCAAGGTCCGAGACTTCTAGTAAGTCTTTTCTGCAGCAGGAAATGTCATTACAGATAGACATGGAAATTTAAGCCCCACTCATGTAGAGCAGCTTGTATTTTTACATGATAACTTAGGAAGACTGTGAAGTTTTTATTGTCTCAAAAGCATTTTATTTTTTAGAAGCACAACTGGATAAAACTTTGAAAATGAATAAATATAAATAAAAAGCACATAACTATATGTATACTCTACTGTCTCTTCTTAGGGGCATGATATATTGTATTTTAATGAAAGAAATGTGATAATAAATGTGACAAAAATGCAGTAATAGCCACTTTCAGTACCAACAAGTTAATGAAACTTAAATTTGGATTTAAATTCGAAAAGCATATAAATATTTAGTTGATTCGATTCGAAGTTTGAATAACTTTGCCAATTTCATTCAAATTCGATTCGAAGTGAAAAAGCATGATTTGCACATCACTATTGTTTTCCTTTTTTTTCTATAAAGTAATTGGAAAAAATGCACTGCGTTGATAAAATATTTGCATTACTATTGCCAGTTTATAATTGATAATAATGTTGGGTTTTTTCATTTCTCATTTTTGTAACACTTGTTCGCATTTGAAGTTTATTTTTAAAGTAGTCCTTTTCAATCTTGTTTTTTGTGCTGAATCAATTTTTTGGAGATGCATTATTATTCTATTCTCACAGGAATAAATTTGTAGTTGTGTCACCTATTGTTTTCAAATGGTAAAGATGGCTTGAGATTAGATGCCTTTAGAAGTGCCTCCAGAAGTGTAAGCAAGTTCAGTAAATGGTTCAGTTTTGTATATTTCATTTGTATTATCATATAATAGAGTCCAAAATCTCACTTCAATCTTCATGAACGTTTACTGACCATCAGTTTTCTATCCGTCAATATAACGGTGCAACCAAAGGTTACTAATTTGAGAGAAGTCTGCAAAACAAAACTATTTTATGCCATCAAAACACTTACCCTACACATAATGAAGCAGCAGGTATATAAGTTTAATAGCAACCACAAAATTGTGCATCATCCATTAATATATATTTCGGGGTACACTATGGAATTTTTTGAACAATGTTGGTAGTAATAGACTTATTTATTTTTATTATTTCATTTACCATTGCGAACTGTGCATAAGTTAATAAACCATATTTATAAATTGCTCCATTAATCCTTCAAATTTCGTATGTAAATATTAATCTAAAAAAAGGTTCCATTATTCTTTAAGAGCTCTTGGGGCATTATTCTTTATGCACTCTCGAGGCCATACTTCTTCGTAAAACATTTAGTTTGCAATTTGTATATACATAGTTTTATTTAGAGCCAAATTAGTTCAATTACCACACACAATAAATCCATTGCCAATTGAATATATTTGCTGCTTTTCCATTCGCCTTTGCCATTCCTACGAATCTACGCATGTATACGCAGCACTGCCCCCGGAACCTTGTGACGTCATGCCCAGGCACACGATCCAACTGAGACTAACTCCCATTCTAGTTACCTTGATCAAAGGTTAAGAGAACATTGTATTAAATTCCTCTGGCAAATAAACCAAAATTAATTTCGTAGTAAGCCGGCAAATTTTTGAATTTCTATAAGAGGCTTGAAAAATGGGCTCTGTTTTTCATTGCCAGGCCAGTAATAGAATAATGAATGCAATGGACACATTTTTAATGCAAATATCCCACAAAGAATAAAATGGGCTACGTGTGGATGTTTGTTTCAATACAACTGGGCAAAACATTCTCTTTATATTCATCTTCAAACTTGGGGTAGTTGTCAGTTGGTATGAGTTCAGCACCGTCTGCCATTTCACTCCCAGGCAGATGTTGTAAATCGAAGAACATTTCAAAATTTGAAAGTGTAAATAGCAGCATATGATTGCATTACAAGGATACAAAAATTGTAGGGGCATCAAGAAAATGTGGTAAACCACAAGAAAATGTGAATTTTGGGTTTCACTATATTGAGTTTCGAAGCATTTAGGAGTATGAGTTTGGGTATGCGTTTAATTAAGAGTAATGAAGCTTAAACCTGTGACTCAACACTCCACAAAGAACATTTTTGAGGTGGAAAACATTACTTTTCTTATTTCAGAAAATGAGTGCCACCCTAACGCACAGGCTGTCTCTGATCCAGCTAAGTCATAGCAAACAAGCTCCAGCATTCTAAATGTCCTGAACTTAATTACAAGCTGTAGCCTAACTCGCTCTCATTCTCCAAACCACATTCGCCCATTCCCAGTTTATCCTCAATATCAAATGTTCATTTCCCATCTGCCTCTCCTCCCTGATTAATTCACTTCCAGACAACATTTATGCATTTTAGCTTTTCTCCAACACCTTAAACGGCCTTTCTCTTCTAACAAGCATTATTTAATCACTCATTCCCTTGATTCTTTATTTTTTTCAATATTATCATTGCTAGTTTGCAGGTTTCTGCGGTGTTAATCAAATGATTTCAACATGGTTCGGGTTGCATCCGCGTCAGTTGTCATTTAGCACAACAGTTTCCACCGTCCTTCACCTGAGGACACCAGCAGGATAGTTGGCAAAACTGTTGTGCTAAATGACAACTGACATGGATGCAACCCGAACAATGTTGAAATCATTATCATTGCTCTTATTTATGTTTGAATGTATACATCTATCTGTTCATGTTTTGTTGCTAAATAAATAAAATGATTGATCTTTGTGATTGTTGTGTCCTCAGGAACAAACCGTCTCGAATATGACTAATTACCACAGTTTTTCGTGTCAATTTAACCGTACTGTCTACCTTGCTGCCCGTTATTCTTCCCAGGGGGCTCCACTGTCCTGCGACAAAACACACACTAAAAAACACCAACACCCAGCTCCCATCATACATAACAGTGATACCTAATCGCATACTGGAATAAAATGTAATGATGAAAAACGAGTTGGTGTCAGAGAGAGAGAGCTCTTACCTTTGTTACAGTGAAGTGTGTTCGCTCTTTGAGTACGCTAATGTCACTCTCGCCAGATATCCCTTTTGATGCTGCTTCCCTTGCGGCATCCAGTCTACCTTTGAGGTCATGGGTCTGAGTCTCTAATCCACTCAAGCGGCCCCATGGAGCAGGGGTTGCACCAGTGAATTGGGATGATCCATATGTTATAGTTCTCCCAATTTCAGAAGCATATGTGAGAAGAGGCCCAGTGCAGTTGTCCATGCAAGCTAAAATACATTAAAAAATACATATAATAATAATAATTCTATATTATGGGCACTTGCCTGATTTTGGATGGTATTTGCTGGACTATTTAGTACATAGTGAACGTAAAGAGGAAGTTACAGACTTCACATCAATCAGATAATTTACTTAAATCATTATGAAGAAAATTACTGATATCCCCTAAGATATGCTGGGATTAGCATCTAAGTGACTGAAACTATCATATAAGGTCGCATTTATGAGAATAGCAGTACTGCAAAGCCATTTTTATTCATCACAAATAGTATCCCATGTCTGTCTGAGCTCAGCCCTCGTCCGGTGCAGATCGTTCTTGCTCTCTCTCTCTCTCTCTCTCTTGCGACCTTCCCTTGGATTAGGCCATACCTAACTGCGGTGACTGCATCAAATCCATCAAGCTGGACCATAAATCGCTTTCCTGTTGTGAGTGTGGTACCTTCTACCATCCAGTGTGCCTTTCCATATCCGACGAGGACTTCAAAGTTCTCGGAAAACAGCAAAGATCATGGCGTTGTGATGTCTGTCGGGCTAGGAGCTGCTTAGCCAGTGTTGAAGACAACTCCAGGAAAGCACCTGAGAATGAATCCACTGAACTCGGTTGGTCCACGAACAGGATAAGTGACCTATTGCGAGAGTTGTCCAATAGTGTGAGTGAAATCCGCAAGGAGCAAATTGAAATCCGCAAATCCATTTCCCACTGGGAGGAAGTGTCTGGGGGATATGGAAAATCTTTTGAGCTGATTAACGTTTCCCTCACCAAAATCAATGACTCGTTGAATCATCTTATGAATGAGAACATTAGCCTTAAGAAGTAACTACAGGAAACGAAGCCCGCCTAGGACGCATCGAGCAAGAACAACTCCGGAATGTTGTTGAGATACATGGCATTCCGTACTCGATTGGTGAAATCGCTGCGGCCCTAATGTGTAAAGTTGTAGTTGCTCTAGGAACCAAAATTGAATCAAATGAGAGTGATTATATCTATCGTGGAGGTGTTAACCGTTCCTCAAATTCCCACCCAACACCGAGACCTGCTCCAATTATCGTGCGCTTTTTACGACACAGTGTGGCGGCTGAATTTGTAAATGCTAGGCGAACAAAAAGAGACCTAAAACTTAATGATATTGTGTCTGAAAACAGCTCTATAAACCCGCCTGTCTATGTCAATGAATCCTTGACTTCCTTAAACAGGAAACTTGATGCGATTGCTCGAGGCCTGAAAAAGGAAGGTAAAATTAAGTATGCATGGATTCAAAATGGCCGTGTGTTTGTTCGTGTTCGTGACGGTAGTGAGCGCATATTTATTCTTAGTGAAAGTGATTTGGATCCACTAAAATAATATAAGTGTGCTCGTTTACCACCCACAGTCAAACCCACCAACAGTGAAATCAACATTTGTTTAGTTAACTGTCAATCCCTATTGTGTCACATCGACGAATTCCGGTCCCATTTTTTTTCTTGTGCTGCTGACATAATTTGTTTGGCTGAAATCTGGCTAAAGCCTAGAATCCCAGATAACACGGTGGAACTCTACGACTACCGCTTACTCAGACATGACCGGACTGGAAAAGGCGGCGGTGGGTTCAGAGCCTACATTCATCATCGTCTCCATTCATCTGTGCTGGCGACTTCCTCTTCCAGCTATGAAAGACACTCGGAGTTCATTGTACTTGAAGTCCATGGTATAAATTTATCCAAACTTCTTCTATTCATTGTTTATAGACCTCCAAATGTTGGATCCCTTATTGATATAGAACATGTTTACATGGCATTCAGTCCCAATTTTAAAAATAATGTAATTGTTGGCGACTTTAATGCTGATATGTTATGGGATAGCTACTCTTCTTCCTTCTTCAAGAATTTTATTTACAGCTATAATCTTCATCTTGTCTCTACGCAACCAACCCATCATACTGAAAACAGTCATACTCTTCTAGATCTCTGTATCATCGATTCCCCTGGTAAAGTCTCATCATATTCTCAATCCCCGGTACCCTTTCTTTCAGCACATGACAAAATTGCAATTTCCAACAAATTCAATACCCCTTGTCCACTTCCGCCTAAAATTGTCTACCATGATCTGAAAAACTTTGACGCAGTCATATTTCAGGAGGACTTGTTTTCTAGCAAATGGCAAAACTTTTCAGGATGTGCCTCAGTCTTACAAGAAAGGCTTAAAAGGAAAAAAGTGCAAGCAGTATGGTAGGATGGATAGGGACGGCTTTGATAATTATCTCACTCAAGCTTTCCCGGAATGGGTAAGGAAGGGTAGTTGTGTAAATGAAATATGGGAAAATTTCAAAAGGCTGCTATTCAAAGGAACAAATCATTACGTTCCCTTTAAAACTTTGAAAGCAAATCCAGACCCAGAATATTATGACATAGAAATTAGAAGGTTGAAGAGCAGAGTGAGAAGGCTCCACAAGATGAGAAACAAAGGTGGCCTGTACTTAAATAACTATAAAGATGCGTATAAGGAATTAAATACGAAAAAATTAAAAGCCAAAGACAAATTCTTAAGGACATCCCTTAAGGAACAGGGATGGAGTGGGCTTTATAAATATATTCGAAGGAGACGTGGAGGGAATAATACTCTAGAAAATATAACTCTAAATTTAGAAGGCCGGATCATAAACGATAATTTTAGGTACCAAAACCAAGGCCACAACTACCACACAATGAGCATATTCACATTATCCGTCACTTTCGCTTATCCATTTAGGCTTCTCCCTCCATTAGCATGGATATTCAGCGCTCTATTGAATGTCATTCATCAGCATGAAGTTATCAGGTCTCCTTAGAGTTGAGCTATAAAACATAATTTAAAGTTCCACGTGAACTTAAAGGATGAGAACAGCCTTCACACGCGGAACATTAATACACTACTGGCATGTGGGATGAAGAATTCACAGGATATAAATATTTTACAGGCCTTGGTGTACAATTCTCACCTCATGTTTTAAGAGTAAACATTTAGAATCACTTAACTCCCATTTGATATAGGTCTTAAGGAAGGCATATTTTTTCCGTCAGACTATTTCAAACTTTTTCCCATGAAATTTCACAAATCTACTTTTTCCACAGGGACATTCAAATAATGTAGGAATATAAAATCTGAAGATTCATGCGAAACTAAGTGGAATTTTTGCATAACGCAGATATAAAATGAGCATATTGGATGAACAGGGTAAACTTTGTTTTTCCACAATGAATTTAATGACTTATGACCATGATTTTGACGATTAACGTCATCATCAGGTGAAGATACATTTGGTGCAATGACTTATATGCTAGAGAGAGCTCTTTTAAGTACAGACTTAAGTGCGAATGCTTAGCAGCCTTTATTGGGCAGACTGGTCGGAAGTTCAAGGAGAGACTGAAAAACACATTATTTGTTATAAACATGGTCATTCAAATTCTAACTTCGCAAAACACCTGTTGGACAAGGGTCACAGAAGTGATTTCTCCTTACTATTACATTTTGAGATATTACATTTTGAGATACTACATTTTGAAAGTAAAGGCCCCCGACTAGCCGCTCTCGAGCAAGTTGAAATTTTGAAATCAGTGAATGCTGTGACATTGTAAATGATCTTTTGTATACTTCCCGCCCTCCTCAACCTCTCCCTCATCCACTAACCCCTACCTTTACATACCCTTGGCTCACCCTCTTGGGAACACCCTCTCACCCAACCCTACTCAACCACTCCCTTCCACCCTCCACCTTCCTCCCCCACACCTCTACAGTCCCCTCCCCACTCCCTCTAGTACCTATGTAAGTTGTTACACCAAAAATGTACATTCACCTGATGATGACGTTAATCATCAAAACCATGGTCATAAGTCATTAAATTCATTGTGGAAAAAACAAAGGTTACCCTATTCATTCAAAATGTTTAGCGGGTATTGCGGGAAACAGCCAACTTTATAATATGAGCAATGTTCCACAACAGTAAAATTTACTTCGACCCAGGTGTAGAAATAATGGGAGTCCATTCCAAAATGTTTTAGTTGACGATGCATGGCAAAAAATTGTAAGCAAATGATAGCAAACTTACTTTTACAGCCAGGTGGTGGTCCTGCAGATAAGATCATTCCAGGCTCCTTGCATTGAGAACAATCTCTGCCAGTAACACCAGGACGGCAGTTGCATTCACCAGTCCTCTCATGGCATTCATCGCTCACACTTCCAACAGGATGACAGTTACATGGTCTACAAGTTCCAACTATTTCATTTCCATACCTCACACCATAGTCAGGTTGTACTTCTCCAGACATGCCAACCGTGCGACCAGGCCAACCAAAGAAACCATAACTGCATCTAAACACAAGTCACCAAGAACCAAAGAAGTAAGGGAATGCATTTCTAGGACAGGAATAATTTTTAAGGTAGAATTGATGGCAAGGAAACCTTCTGGTATTAAAAATATCATATACATTTGAGTAGAAGTGGAGGAATTCCTGGCTTTTCTCATCAGATAAAAGTCTACCTCCATCATAGAGTGGAGTCACTAAACTATGCGACATTTTTGGAATAAAATTATCAGCTAACAACCACCATAAAATTATAGATATCATTTACACATAAGTCATCGAGAATACCTGCACATAAATACATAAAATTAACATTCTACATTTTTAATTGTGGCCTCATTGCAATGCTGAATAGAGTAGGTACCTCCACTACACTTGATAAATCCATTTCATATGGCAGATTGTTATGTAAAATGAAACCAATAATATATGGACCACCAAGTTTGCTTCAAATAATAGTGAGGTAAATATTAATCTATTGATTCACATATTTCTCTTACAAGCTGTCAGGAAATTGACTTAAATGAAAGAGAATAAAATATACTGAATGATAAACACATCAATGAGATAAACAAATATATTTTGGATTCTTGAGCTGAAACCTTGAATTGCCCTGTTTCTAAACTCCCTAATACAAAACAGACCAACATGGCTACATGAGAGAGGAGTAGCATTGACTTGCATAATGAATACAGCTTCAATACTTTTTTCTTTCAGCAAAGAAAATTTTTTGTTTTTTTTTAAGTAACTTTCTAAACATGGATTTAACATGGACTAAACATCACTGACATCTAGCGGAGAATAGCAGGAAGAAAAAAGCCATATCATAACTCCCATAAGGGCAAGCCCTCTCTATACTCTGTGGTATTATCAAATCCATGGATTCGAGTGATCAGTGTGTCAGTACACTGCATATACCTCCTAGTGGTGGGTCACGAGCAACGGTATGCTGGCTCTCAAGGTAGTCCTTTCAGAAGGGATCCTTGCTTGAGCAGAATAGGGAAAGCGGGCCTAGGGTATTACTATGCTTTGGTTTCTCTTGTGGCATATTGGCAAAAATGAGCCAAAACTGTCCGGTAGAGCGCCGTAACCGTTACCAGGGAAAGCAACACATGTTGCGGGTACTGCAAAGGCTGGTAACCTTCCATGCTCTATTACAACTTCCTCATAACAGTCACAGAGTAGCCTCAGATGGCCGAAGACACAATGGACGGCGGAAGCTGAATAAGATTGGCCCATAAAGATACTGACTCAGCGATACGAACTGGACTATCGGTACTTGGAATGTGAGAGGAGTATATGGAAAGGTGCATGAGTTGTTCAATAAAATGAACAATGTTGAAATGTTCAATGAAATGAAAGTGAGACGAATGGATGTTTTGTGTATGTGAAATTAAGTGTAAGGGGCTGGATATTGTTACTGTAGATGGCGGTAGTCTGGCATTGTGGTCAGGAGTTGACGATAATGTACATGGCAGTCAAGGTGTAGGACTCATTCTTAACAAGAGAGCTAAGTTACTGGTAAGGAAGTATGAGTTAGTATCCTCTAGATTGATCTGGGTTCACATGAAAGTAGGTATTAGGAGAGTTGTGATTGTGGTATGCTATGCACCAATGGATTGAGAGAGTGACACTGTGAAAGATGAGTTTTGGGAAAAATTGAGAGAGGGTTGAATGAATGTGACCCTGGTGAGAGAATAATTATACTATGAGACATGAATGGCTGGGTTGGTGTGAGGCGGGATGCATCTGAGAGAGTGGTTGGACCATTTGGTGACCCTCGAGTGAATGATAATGTCGAAAACTTGGTGAGTGTGTGGTTGGAAAAAGGATTGGTATCTGGGTATAAAGCTGGGTATAAGTGTGCCACTATTTACTGCAGAAAGTCTGTTAAAAATGGTGGTGTGGCAATTTTTGTGAAAAACTCCGTTTGAATTTAAGTCTGAACTTAATCTAAAAAACTTTAGTATAGATAGGGATTTTGAGTATGTTGGCATTGATCTCAAGGTGGAAGGTGAGCAAATTCGTATAATATCATTGTATAGATCACCCTTGGGGTGCTTTACCTCATTTCTAGAAAATTTAGAAAAATTATTGTTTGATCTCAAACAAAATAAAAGAGTAGTAATCGGTGGTGACTTAAATATCAATTTTATGGCAGAAACTCCGCAAAAAAAATAGTGTCATCAACATGGCCAAATCATTTAATTTTGCACCATTAATTGACAAGCCTACAAGAGTGACGGAAACTGCTTCCACCATGATTGACAACATTATAAGTAACATTGAACCTAACAGATACACTGTATCGGTCACCAATCCAGGAATTTCGGATCATCATGCTTTGGAAATCGATTTAATAAATTACCAAAATTTGACTCGAGTAACCAAACATAAAACCTTTAGAAATATCAGTGATTCTAACATTAATAATTTCAGATACAAACTGGAGAAATATGACTGGTCTGAGATATTTACTCAGGAAAGTTTTGATGAAAGTTTTGAAGCATTTTATTTGCCTTTTACATATTTTTTAAATTGTGAATTTCCGCTAAAGAAAACTGTAATTAGAGAAAGTAAGAATACGAAATGGATCAATGATGAAATTATTAGAATGGCAGAACTGGTGAGGTGTAAATACCAGGAATGTGTTAACACAAAAACTCCTGAATCAATTGCAGCATACAAAAATTTGAAAAAAGTGTACAGAAGGTTAATTCAGTCGTCAAAGAGGGCATTTAACGATGGTATTATCAACCAAAGTCAGAATATAGCAAAAGATTCATGGAAATTAATAAGGGACAACACCAACCTCGGACAAGAACTAGGTATACCAAAAATAACAAATACTCTAGGCCACCACATAGTCAAGCCTCTACAAATGGCTGATGTTTTTAATTCTCACTTCATCTACTCAATCCCCAAAGCATCAAACCACAATGCTGTCATCCATAGCATACCTCCTAGAACCCCACATTCCTTTTACTTGCCCCCTACAAATGAAATAGAAGTAAGCGACACAGTCAAAAAAATTGGGCAAAAGAAATTATATGGATTTGACGAGATTCCAGGCTGGCTCATATTGAAATGCTTCGACTTAATTAAAGAAACCTTAATTTTCCTATGCAATGAATCTCTCTCCAAGGGTATATTTCCGCAGTTGTTAAAAACCTCCACAGTATTGCCAGTTCATAAAAAAGGTGAAAAAGAAAGGATTGAGAATTACAGACCTATTGCCATCCAGAGTTCCTTCTCAAAGATATTTGAATCATTATATTGCAAAAGATTAACATCCTTTTTAGAAAATCACTCTCTCTTGTCTCCCTATCAATATGGCTTTCCCAAAGGAATGTCAACTGACTTAGCCGCCTTCAATGTAATCAATAACATACTAAATTCTCTAAACAAAAATTATGTTACCCTAGGCCGACATTTTGATTTAACACGAGCATTTGAGATGGTAGATAACCGTTTATTGATCACAAAATTAGAATCTCTGGGAATACGTGGGATTCCCCTAGACTGGATCAAATCATTCTTGTCAAACCAAAAGCAATATGTCTCAATAGGCCAAGCAAAGTCCAGTATTCAAGAAATTAACTTTGGAGTTCCTCAGGGCTCAATCCTTGGACCTATCCTTTTCATTATTTTCATTAATGACCTTGCCAATAAGCAAACCGAACAGGTGCAATTATCTATTTTTGCTGATGACACTAACTTTATCGTATCAGGCATTTCAAAACATGTTTCTCTAGATTTAGCTAAGCTGGTTGTAAATGAAGTCACCAAATGGTGTGAAAATAATGCACTGAATATAAATGTAGATGAATCAGTTATGATCAATTACAGAACTACTAAAAGGCCACCTACAGAAAGCATGTTAGTAAGAATAAATGGTAAATCAATGCATCAGGTAAATACTGTTAGATTTTTGGGTCTCCACATCGACAGTCAGCTTACACGGAATTCTCACATAAGTATTCTAATAGGAAAACTGACTTCCATCTGCTACCTAATCAGGCAACTTAGATCAAAAGTAAGTGCAACCATTTTGAAAATTGCCTACTATGGCTTATTTCATTCAAGAATAACATATGATTTAATTTTCTGGGGCAATAGCAGCCATAGTAGTGATGTTCTTCTCTTACAGAAACGAGCAGTCCGATTCATAGCAAATGTCAAGAGCAGGGATCACTGCAAACCTATTTTCAAAAAATTAGGTATTATGCCCCTGCCATGCTTGTTCATCAAACAACTGGTGATCTTTGTCAAAAAACATATGTATCTCTTTTGTACACACTGCAATATTCATAATTATGACACAAGGCGTAAAACCCATATACATATGCCACAGAGTCGTATCAAGATACATCTTGAGGGACCGTACAAAATGGCCTTGAAATGTTATAATAAACTTCCTGAAAATATAAAAAGCCTGGACAACCTTAACCAATTTAAGAACAAGGTACGTTCACTGTTATTAAAAGAGTGCTATTATGATGTCAATGAATTTCTGGCAGCAACCAGGTAATTTCTTGTATGATCAGTGTTGTGAATAGTTTGTAGTATCTTGTATTGTTGCTGTTTTACATTGGATACCAAATGTATGCCCATGTATATACTTGACTTGCCCTAAATCTACTTAAGTAGATCTGTGGGGCCAATAAATATTATTATTATTGTTTCTGTCGAATACATGGTTTAAACATAAGAGAATACACGTGTATACTTGGTAAAGAGGCGATTGTAAAAGCATGACTGATTTCGTTGTGTATGATGAGAGATTGAGGGAGTTACTGTGGGACACGAGAGTGTTGAGGGGTGCTCGAAATTATGAAATTTTGATTTTACGAAGCAAAATCTTCGGTCCCAACCAAAAGAGTATCTAAATGTATGTAACAGTATGCGATATTACGAAACAACAAAGATTTGAAATTACAAACCTCAGTTAATGATCCCAACGTGAAAAAGTTACTTGTTTTTACGAATGGTGACGGGTCACAAGAGCGTTTTATAGGCGCTCCTTGTCAGAGTGAAGACATTAATCATCACTGCTGAATACATTATGCATTGAATTTGACATATAAGAACGACAATACATTTTTCAATGCTGCAGTAGTAAAGACAACTATTAATCAAAGGCATATTAGTTCCAAAATATGACACCAATCGGATGAAATTATTTGTTATCATGAGTCCATAGATACTGACAACGAGTAAAAAAAAAGTGAATTAATCAAATACCAACACTCGCCCATGGGAGACTAATTGCTGCCACCAGCATTTTACTCTCGAGTTCATGAGTTACTCTTATCACGAGTCCAGAGTGACCGACAACAACAAAACAAATGTAAATTAATCGAATACCAACATACACGCCCGTGGGAGACTAATTGCTACAACCAGCCTTATACTCTCATCATCCCTGGCATTTTTTCGCACCCGTTTTTCCCAAACATTAATCCATGATGAGTATTCCAATATTATATTACAGAATTACAGTAAAATCTCCATAAAACGAACCTCCATATAGCGAAATTTGACAAAAACCTCCCTATTACGAAGTCATGCACCCAGTCCCGGGCCCTTCCCATACATAAGGCATGCAAAAAAACTTCCCATAACGAACCTCTATAAGGACAAAACCTTCGTACAACGAAGTCCACGTGTGGGCCCCAACATGGAAGTGACCTCTTTTTAACGAATTTATTTCTTAACAAGCATTTTTATTTGTAAATATTATTGTTATTAGTGTTATAACCAACATCGAGATAATGTTCGGCTATTCTCTCTACAGTGACGTAATGTTCGGGTGATTTTTCCCACCGTTAATGAGAACATTGTCTCAGTATGATCCGAGTGAACGGCCCGGATGAAAAACCTGTACTCATTCCTTCAGCTCTTATCTTTGCGATGTGTGGTATTAAATAAGTTTAATTCCAAATGTTAAGGAAGCAGGAAACATTAAGGCCAATAAATTTCAATCGTGACTCTGGCTTTCATCTGAGCAATACATGGACACCAGTATTAAATTGCATTAAAAACATAAGGAAAAACCAGAAAATAATTCAAGAGCAAAAGTCAAACCTCAGCCAATCAGATGGCACCTGAGCTCAATTGTTGAGCCCCACCAACGGTCAACTCCATTCTGTTTACAATCTGACACGGACAGAGTAACACGCCTTGAAGATGGAAAGCAAGTCGTATTCCGAAACGTCGGCAAACATGAAGCCAATCAACTGGTGCAGAGCCCGAGAAGAGTATATAAATGTAATTCACCAGGAGAAACTTAAATCTTTTATAAATTCACATTAATTTGTGGGAACTTTTTCCGCCCCTCCATTCCTTGACCGTTCACTACCGTCTCAGAGCAACTGTGGGTTGTCATTTAGTTCTCTCTAATACGCTGCGGAAATTGATTATTTAACTTGTTGGTGCTAGAAGGCAGTATGTTATATGTTATTATCATAGTGTGAAGGCAGACTTGATGTGTACGATCGTACGGACAATAGTAATGTGAACGGGGCAATACTCCTGGGAATGCACGATTGGTTGGTGCGATGATCCGTACGTTGGTAATTGGAACGGGGCATTAGGGGTCATTCAAGTACTAAGCAAGACGTGAATGGGGAGGAGGTTAGGCTCTCTTACATTTTCTTATGTAGGATGTTGTAGGAGTCTTACATAATTTTAAATACCATTTTGTTTACACATGAGATCATGCTTGAATCACTAATACTCGTCGTTCTGTAGCTTTAGTAATAAAAACAGCCCGTATTTTCTCCTGGGGAAAGGTCCATGAAGAACTAAGAAGGATGTCTTTAGTTAATGTAATGAAAAGTAAAACAAAAAGCGTTGTCACTGGGTGAGGGTTCAATTATCGGTGGCGGCGGGGTAAAGTCCTCGCCTGCCAACCCTAGGGTCGCGTGTTCGAGTCCCGCCTGGGTAGAATATTATGTGCCCAGGACATGGGTGTTTGTGTCTCGTCCGTTGTTACTGTTATTCACCCGATGTAAATTGGCCCATTGTGCTGTATTCGGGGTAGTGAAGATAAATAAAAAAAAAATAAAAATACTAGGGAGAGCCATAACTACTTTGAAATGGAACATGAATGGATTATCCGATTAGATTTCACTATCAATTACCGCGAGTAATCGTAATTGGTATACCTCATGAGAGTTGATTATTATGTCCATCGAAAATGGATTGCGAAATTAATGTGAGTTGCGTCCTAAAGCAACACGAACTCTTGGCTGCTCCTGCGACAACGCAACCCGCACACAACCCTCGTACTACGAACCTCCGTACAATGAAGTCGTGTTTTTTCCGGTCCCGGCGAATTCATTATATGGAGGTTTCACTGTAGTTTGCAGCGCGTGTGTGATCAAAACACGTAGACAGGGTTCGGAGATGATGACATGCTATTTGAGCAGTAAATTCAGTTGTGCATATCACCCAAGGAAGCTTTTTTTCTCACAATTTCAGACTGATTACACTCAACTTGCTCCACAGCATATTATTCCAGCTGGCAATAGTTATCATCGATAAACTCAGGTTTAATTTACCGTCCTAATTGAAAGTTTTGATGTAGCCACCGAGCAAGGCTCTTTGTAATCATTGCCCTTCCCTTCTTCCGTCGCCAACAGCCAATAAAACCAGAGAAAATACGAGTTCGCTCGGTTCATACTACCACTGAGTTTGATGCATTTTAATTCTAAAGAATAACTAGTTCTGGGCGAATATGCAATCGATGGGAAAAAATGGTCAAGCACCCATATATATTTATATCGGAAAATGGTGTACCCTCCTCCCCTTTTGCTCCAACCCTGCAATCGAAAAAAATATCCTGAAAGGGAGCTAAGCTGCGTTCCTGCAGATTGATGAAGAATCTTATAAGTGTTTTGTACCTCAATCCTTATTAGGGATACAAATAAGAAGAGGATAAGTGGAACCATCCCACGAGACACCAAAAGTCACGCCATCATTGAGGGAGCAGAAAGACTCGTCAGCATCCTAGCCCAATTGGAGGTGCTTTAATCTTTTCCTTTGGCAATTGGACAATACTTCCCGAAGGACATTGAGTGTGGGGGCTAGTTGATACCTAGCCAGTACAGAAGCAAGGTACGAACTGGCTGGCATCTTTGGGTAGGGGTGATGAGGAAAGGAGGTCCTATTGTGTTATAATGGTCATGGGCATGGAACCATCAAAACTAAAGAGAAAGAGAAGGGGAATATCATTGGAGGAGAAGGTGAAAATGGTTTTAGTAGTTGAATCAAATAAGTTAAGTAAAAGTGCTTTGGCGAAAAAGTTTGGGATGTCATGGAAAATGCTTTCAAAAATTGTTGCCAACCGTGCTAAAATTCTAGTGAAAGTGAAGGAGGGGGTATCACCGGAAAGGAAAAAGGTACACGGCGCTAAGTTCACTGAAATTGAAAATGAACTTTACGCCTTCTTCTGCAAGTGTTGTGACCAGCTTATTCCAGTGGCCCGATCATTCAGCAGAAGGCGGAAGAAATTCCTTTATGTCAGAAAATTGAAGATTTCAAATGATCCGTTGGCTGGCTGTGCAAGTTCGAATCCCAATTCAACATTGAGTCGCTGAAGATATGTGGAGAAGGGAGTCATGGAATAAGGTAACCTCACAAACAATTATTAAGTAATTATCCTGGAGAGCAGCAGGATTCCCTTTCCCAGCAACTGATTATCCTGTTCCTGAGGTTGGTCTTTGATCAAACTACCTTAATTGTGAATGAATATACCTGTTAGTGCCAGAAACGAATATTTATTTGTCAATTTTAATGTTTAGGAAGAGGTACTGGATGAAATGCCTATCGAGATAAGAGGTTTGACTAGTGATTTCCAAAATTACTTGTCTCAAGTTGGCAGTTCATTGGTTGCAATCTCAAGTGATTATTTGTTGATGGATGACGATCTCCAAGCTTGAGTAGATCTAACGCTGCAGCCGGCAACTGAAGAGCCTGTGGCAGGGCCCAGTAAGGATGGCAGCGATGAAGATGAAAATGACCGAGTCCTCATCTCTTCCAAAAAGAACGCAGTTTAGCTCACTCTCGATACATTACTTCGATTCAAAATTATTAATGATGTCAACTCCAAGTTCAGTTTGCATTTATCCTAATTAGAGGCCATAGTGAAAGAGACTATGAAGCATAGCAAAGTGCAAAAACACATATCTGATTTTTTTTATTAAATTAGTGATTCCGTCGACAGAAGAACTTAAGTATATTGATAATAAACATTCATTCATATTTCCTCTTGACTCATTAGTCACTGCTTCCCTTCTCTGAGATTGTCGGAATGGATCTGAAATTAAGGAAATGCAAAATGGAAATGTCCGCCCATTCCCATATTCTCTTTCCCCACCCGGCAATCCCCACCAGGAAAATTCACCCAGCTTTCAATCTCCGCTGCTTCAAAACCTCGTCTTACTCTCCCCCATTCTCTTTCTCACTTGCTGCGAACCTATCAAATGCTTCCCTTCCCTCCCACACTGGTCATATTTCTCCCTCAAGTGACCCTCCGTGTCCCCCTTCCCTGCTCGAGCCCACCCACTCTACGAGTGGGCACGAGCCATTCCTCTCACACCCAAGCCCCCCGTGTCAGTCCTCCAGAAGATCAGGCCCCTTAGTATCCCCCTCCTCCCACCTGCTCAATACTAGGTCAGTGTGCGATGTCCCCAGCTGACTCTGCAGACCCCCCCCATACCAACTCTTGGGACCTTCCCTCACTCTCCTCCCCCACTCTCAAGGAATCCATGCCCGCCAATGTGTCTAACACAGCCAAAATATTGTTTGTGGACATATCTTGATTAATGATAAAAGCCCCCCACTCTCCAGAGTCATGTCCTCCCTCTCCGCCTACGCAGCTGGTTGGGGTAAGAGAGGAGGAAGACAGGATGCGACTATTCGGCATTAAGTTGATGATTCATTCGATGTTCATTCTTCGCACGCATCCCTTGGCCTTGACTTCCAGCTAGATCAACCTCCCTTGTGATGTAAGATACTCCGAGACTTAGGGTTGCTCAGCTGTTTTTGTGAGAAGGTGAATGGAGTATCCTCCCAAGCGACAGGGAAAGGAGGGAAAGGCAGCATATTCCAGGTTGGAGCATGGCCTGACCTGAAACTGCAATGCTCACAAAAATCTCCTTGCTTGATCGTAAGCAGAGGAAAAACGATAAGCAAAAATATTCCATATATTAATTCAATATCAAATCTTTATATGGAGTCTGAGATTTAATGAATGAAGATCGTACCTAATCTGAACAGAACCATAACTGAAGCTTTCGCATAGTAGAGTGAAAAATGAAAATTATTGATTTGTAATGTTAGCATCGTTAGTAAGTAGTAGTATTAAGTGTTTAAGGAACTATCTCCCCATCTCCATTGAAGTGCGTGGCTTGAACAATATACTTTTGAAAGGTAGTACACATTTAGCTGGACTACTCTAGAGACTCTTCTTTCAGCTCCATCGTCTCGGAAATAACCGCACAATTATAAGCTGAATTCAAGGGAGAATAATGATTGTCATAGTGGAGCAAGGAATAGCATTTCCTGAAAACAAAAAGCACCCCTCAGATTCAGCATAGCAGCCCTGGTTGGGTTAATGAGAGACACTTACCGGTCACAGCGAGCTCCAGTGTAGCCATGGCGACACCTACACGTCACAGATCTTCCAGGGACTACTGTACATGACTCAGCAAAGTTTCTTTCTGATCCAGGACCAGGACATGGGCAAGGTTGGCATTTTATTCCCCTTGAAAGATCACCATAATGACCCAGGGCACAAGTTTCGCAAGATGCTCCTCCTGTGTTGTCCGTACAGTTCTGTGCAGGAAGTAATCGGCAGGGATCAATACAATGAAATAAACTGTATTCAAGATGCAAAACTGTGTCTGACATACAAAATAATCACTTGGATTCTGCTTAAAACTGATAAAATAATAAATGATCACTCAATTTGGTATCTCAGTACGATAACACATGCCAACATTGATTTTGGTGTTGGGGTATATGGAGCTGATTTCATATAAATTTTATGCCCTAAATTTAAACACAGCATTAGTTTTTGCCTAGGAGCTCAAATTTGAAAGATATAACATTTTAAAGAAATATATGCCACACTATTTTAAGTTAAATCCATGGATCAGATAAAAAAAAAACTTAACATGGAATTTTTTATTATTGATATATTTTTTTTAATGTTAAAGGATCATAAACATCATAGAGAATATTGCAGTAGTATACATCTAATTACAAAGAGCAAGAAAGAGGAAAAGGTCATCGACGAACCCAACTAGTCACTGAACACTTCAGAAACTTCTTTTCCGTGACATTCTTGAATGTATTTTGGAACAGTCCCTTTTAAACTACAGAAGTAATCTGCCATCATGTGTGTATCCCATCTTCCTTGGTAGCCATTCTCCATAGTTTTAATATCCTGGTGAAATCTTTCATCTTGTTCCTTACTGGTGTCTCCTAAACTTTCATGAATACGGTCTAAGTGGCTGTGTAAATAGTGCACCTTAATGCTCATGTTACACCCAAGGGTTCTGAAACTGTTTAGCATCTCGTTTACCAGTTCAACAGTGTTTAGCTTTGTGTTTGCCCAGAGAATTTTTGACAACTGCAACAAATGAAGTCCAGGCTTTTCACTCAGCCTCATTAATGGAATTTACGAAGGCACCATCCTTAATGAGATCCCTAATGTCTCATTTGTCGGCCATCAGATATTTCTCCATTAATTGTTTCCGTACCCAACCTAGGCATTTTTTCCATATATATGCAAAACATTATCCATTCTAATATGAGCCTTTACAAACTGCTTCATTAGGTCCAGTTTGATACGCAGTGGAGGAAAGATTACTAAGGAGCCATTAATGACATTCTTTTCCCCAATGTCCATGTTTTCTATCTTAGGCCACTCTTTTCTGACCCAGTGGTGTGTTAAGTCTCTGCTATCTCAGAGGCACACAAAGCAAGGATATTTGGTGTAGCCACTTCGCTGTCCAAAGAGAAAGGTTACCATTTTTAAGTCCACAGAAATCACCCGTTGATTTTCATGACACTTTATCTACTCCAAGACTAAAGCTATGGATTCATTCTTCTTTCATTTTCTTTGAGCAAGCAATTGATATTGAACCATATTTGGTCCCATTGTGTAGAAGGACACATTTCAAACTTTGCTTTGAGCTGTCGATAAATAAGCGCCAATCATCTAGAAAATATTTAGGAAGACTCATTTTTCCCAGGAGTCCTCTAAGATCAAAACAAAATACAAGATTGACTGCCTCTTTTTACGGGATTCATTCCGAGATGTATGTATTGTGAAAACAATATTTCGCTGGTCCTCCTGCCAGCTTCATCAGGTTAACTGAACTGATTTCTTAGTCTCGCTCGTCTTTATATATATGGGTGTGGACTCCCATTGTTGCCAGAATTTAAATTTGCAAAATTCATTTAAGACTGCTACTCAACATTTAACAGTCTTCTCGGCTGACGTTCTCCAGTCTCTTTGCAATTTCTATAGCCTCACTGATAACCAGCGAAATATTGTTTTCACTATACATACATCGCGGAATGAATCCTGAAAAAAGAAACAGTCAACAGTGCATCTATGGAAGCCTACGAGCTAACATACAAGATTGTCCTCTTGAGAGAAGAAAGGTAGCAGATCCTTTTCTCTTGTACGATAAAAGGTAATTTTGGTTCCTTGTTCCAGGAAATTTTTGTCGTTCTACCTGGAAGCAAGTAATTCAGGAGCTTCTTTAGACAGGTTGAGATCTCTGGTGAGGTCATTTAATTCATCCTGGTTGAAACGTTGAGGAATTGATGACATCTTCCCATACTCACTGTCACCTTCATTAGTATCAGCAGGGTAATCCAAGGGAATCAATAATCGTCCTCAGAGAGCTCTTGTAGTTCGTGGAACATTGGGATCAGCACTTCCTCTAAGAGAGAAGGACTTGCAGAGACTAAATCAGGATTGAGTCCACTTAGCTACGATTGCTTCGATTGATTCCATCAATGTTTGCTTGGGCAGAAATAACAGTCATTGAAGGGGTTTTTTGCTTCTCTCCAAATCATCGGTGCTCACAATTTCAGACTTTTCCTTCAGTAGGATTAAATGACCCATACTTGAATTTATTGAATAGAAAAAACACCGATATATAGAGAGGCTTCCGCAGTGACTTGATGAGTTCCATTTATTTGGATTTTTCCTGTGCTGATTCATTTTTATGGACAACAATTTCGCATGCGTTACTGCTAGCGTTTTCAGCTAGATTCAGGACCTGAAGACGCTAGCTGTAACGCAAGGGAAACTGTTGCCCATAAAAATGAATGAATGCAAGAAAAACCAGAATAAACAGAACTCAGAAAAAACATTGATAGATAAGTGGATGTAACTAAAAAAAAGTAGAGCTGATAGAGAAAAACTGATTTAATATTTGGATTCAGCATTCCAAATATAGCTAAAGTCATCTCTAAAATCCTGGGGACCAAAAAATTTTTTTCTTGTAGGCCTGTGTAATTAGAATACCCCACCTGAAGGGGTCACCGTAAGACAGTGCTAAGCAACATTTAGGCTGCATTTAAGATACATATTGAAGTAGAGTGCCAATTATCTTATGACCAATAAACCAATCATCAGAATATCTGGTGACCAATCTGCAACTACCCTCCCCGTAATTTTCCTTTCCATCCCACTCCCCTTCCTCCTTCCCCACCTACTACATACTGCTGTCATTTGCACTTGCAGCCAGTGGCCATGTTCAAGTCCACAAAATTGTTACATTTTGCCCACACACAATGTTTTCCTGCAGCATGCTTTTCAAGTGATGCAGGTGATATTGTTGCACTAAAGGGAGTCTCTTGAATCACTGCTCAGTGTTTGCATGTCCCAGGTGAGCAAGCTTATATTTCTCATGTGGTCATTTTGTAATTACTAAGTTCCACATGATCATAACTGGTATAAAACTCTAATTCTTAGAGAAGGAGAGAGTGATTTGCATGAGATGTTTCTGAGCAGTTGAAGATAATGCAAGAGAGATCTTAGCTTGCAGTGGCATGTAGTGAGCACACCACAGAATTAGGGTGGCTGGTGATCCTGACTTGTTTACTTTGAGAGCAGGTTGAGTTAGCATGAAGATACAGGACTCAGACCTCCCAAAGGGTGACATTTGATTGCTGCAGAAGAGACAAGTGCCTCATAGTGGAGGTAAGATAGGGATGAAGGACTCCAAGGAGATGTAGTAATGCAAATGTGTGTCAGCTATATAGACATGAGTCTCAAAAGTAAAAAAATGAAATACAAATTTTGCTGACTGGCAAGGTCAAGTATCTCACAACAAATGCATCACAGATATCACAGGAAGGAATATAAAAACATAACACATTGTGGGTCTGAAAATTAGATTTACTATCAAATGTTCCTCAAATTGATGGAGCGAACTTATTGTGCGTAACCAGCAGATATCAATTGCAGTCGGTGAAATGTTTTGGAGAAGTGAATGGGATGAATTGCCTAATAAGTAAAATTACACTTTGGGAATATGAGTATTTCATCACAATATATGGAAAAGACTTTCAGGGAGCATGGCACTGAAACCAAAGCCATAACTATATGTACCACACAATTGGAAATGAATGAATTATCAGTTGCTTTTGATTATCTGATTTGGGCTTCCCCCTCCATTAGCAGAGATAATCAGCACTCTAATGTAGTTTTGAGATAATTAAGTCCAGGTACAACATTAAATTACATTGATTCAAATTAATTCAGCCAATCACCAAAAATTTAAGCTCAAGCATAGGCTAATGGTTATTTGGAAAGGAATTTCAAATTTTCAAATTATACAAACATATGAAAATATAATAAATTAGGCACAAGCCCAGTCAATTAGGGTCAAATGATATAAATCCCCTCATTCACAGCATATCGGCTTTCAATCCAGCATATTTTTAACTGACTACTTTCTTAAAATCACCCCAGTCAAAGCAGAATACTTTCATCATGAATGTTGTATGGCTTACTTACAAAGAAAGGACTCCCCATGAGGATATTCTGATAGATGGATAAAGCGTGTATTTCAAGAAATAAGGCAAATCAAATTTTGTCTCAGTCTGCCCATTTTCTTTTCTTTTCTTTCTCACTATGGAAACTTTTTTTTTATCCATCAGTAAAGTAAGTCATCCATTTAGAGCAAATTAAATCCTAGTGATTTCCATCACCAAATCTCACCAAACAATGCCCTGTTTCTCTTTCACAAACATTGGACCTCCCATTGCATCGGCATGGCCTAGCCTCTCCAGCAAGCCTACTAATGATGATAACAATGCTTTCTGCCATTATGTCATCCTCATCCGGCCATGGACTCCTCCAACGATAGAATCCAATGCTTGGATCTTGGCACGAAGAGGCACCATACTCTGATGGACATTCACAGAGTTCAACTCCATGTGCTGGGGTTAAATAGGGCGTGCGAGTTGAGTTCCACCTGTGACAAGTGCATTTGTATTATTAAATTGGAAATAAGATCTACATTTCAGGCAAAAAAGACATCAGAGGCATTGGGAATTAATAAAATTTGGGCCAGTATTAGCAATCGAAATTAATTATTGGCTAAGTATTGACCAAAATTATGAAAAGAGTGAGGAACAATGGATTAGAATGCCATAATTACCATATTAATAAAATTGATTTTTGTGGCAAATTTTAACCAATATATTAGCATAAAAGCCTAGAAGATTCAGCCCTGCAATCAAATAACACAAAACATAATGGCACTCCTTCCAGTAAAATTTTCTGGAGGTAAAATAGTTCTCCAATATGTAGAATCTCCAGGTGGGGATTACTGGGAGGGATACATCAGTCAGAAAGGACAAATGCAGAATGGGGATATGGAATGTGAGATCTTAAGGGGTGAGCAGGAAGCTGGAGAATGCAGATGTGGAGATGAAGAGGCTGGGGATGGTTATACTAGGAGTCAGCAAAATCAAGTGGACGGGGGCAGACAGCTGGCGGATATATCAGGTTGAGTGAAAAATTTGAGAGACGATCAGAGGATTGCCGGTGTAGGCATCAAACTGAAGAAAGAATGAAGCAGAGAAGAGAGGTCAGTCTGGCTACAGTGAGAGGATGCTTAAGGTGAAGCAGGATGGAGAGCCTACGGACACCGTGACGTTGAAGGTCAACATGCCATTGTCTAGCCCAGTGGTCAGCAAACCACAGCTTGTGAGCCACAAGCGGCTCTTTGACCCCTTACATGCAGCTCTTCCACAAAATGCTACATGTGGACGTGCACGTGGCCGACAAGTTGAGGGAGCTAGTCAGTCAGCAGTCTCATTCATTGTGCAGTGATTAGTGCTAGTTGCATCCACAAATTGCTCATGGGTGACTAAAGTACCCACTCGAAGCATAAAGTTACCCGTATTTTTTCAACCAGCTGCAAATCCTACATGTATTTTTGTCATCAATTTAAGAATTGTAATTATTTTGTGTTAATGACTTAATTATTATAAAATGAAACATTTTTTTAGGTGCCCTCTTTGACAAGGCTACAAAGAATAAGCAAAGAAAAATGGAAGGCGAAAACTGTGGATTTAAAGTTGAATGCAACAAGACTTTCGCATCTACATAAAACTTATATTGTCTCACGTGTCAGGAAAAATTGGCACATAACAAGAAATAAAATTTGGAGAGACACTTTATAACAAACCATGTGTCATTTAGTACTAAATATCCTGTCGGTGATGCAAGGAAGAAAGCAGTTGAGGAACTTCAGAAGAGTCGAGAAAAATCAAATTCTCTATTTAAGTACGGGATATAATATTCCAATAATGTTGATATTGCAAGTTTTGTGGTTAGTCAAGAGATTTCTAAGAATATACAGATGGTGGAAACATAAAAAGTTGCTTTAAAAAATGCATCCAAAGAGCTATTTCGGGATTTTAAGAACAAAGCAGATATTCTAAAAAAATTAAAGTTGCCATTGCCTGCTAAAACAGAGAAAGATAGAACAGTCAAAATGTCTTCAAATATACTCAACCAGCAAGTCTAAGATCTTAAATTGGTTTCAGTTTTATCAATAGCAGTTGACGAGTCTTGTGACATTAATGATACAGCACAAGTTTCACTTTTTGTAAGATTTATTTCATCTACAGGTCCTAAAGAAGAACTTTTAGGGTTATTGCCACTCAGAGGTCAAACACATGAAGAGGGTATAGCAAATGCTGTAATTGGGTGCATAGAAAAACATCATATTCCACTCGAAAAATTGTCTCTATTTCAACAGAAAAGTATGGTCAGCATAAGATAAGGGGTTTGCTGCTACTTTGAAAGAAAAAATTAATCTCAAGATACTTTTTTACCATTGCATCATTCATCAAGAAGCGCTTTGTTCGCAGACATTTACAGAAGAAATTTGTAAATTTGTAGAATTGGCGATAAGGATTATCAACTCAATTATATATATATAGATATAGCTATAGCTAAGGCTATTAATCATCGCCAATTCAAAGAATTTTTAGTTGAAATGGAGACTGAGTTATCAGATCTTCTGCTGCATAATGAGGTACGTTGGTTATCAAAGGGAAACATATTTAAACGTTCCACTTCCTTATTAAAAGAAATTACAGCATTTCTCCTTTAGAACGGTTTTTACTATCCAGAACAACAAATGATAAGTGGATCCAAAAGTTTTATCTCATGGTAGAAATTACATCTCGTCTAAATCAGATTAATCATAAACTACAGGGGAAAGGAAACACAATGTTTTCAATGTTAGAAGAAGTTATTTTACTCGAAACAAATTATGTATCTCTTTTTGCTAAAGATTTTGAAAGAAAAACTCTGATTCACTTTTCAAGACCACTGAAACGTCACCAAGAAAATAATTTGATATTGAAATTTGTTATTTCAAAACACCACTTTAAAATATGAAGGAATCCTTTTTCAAATGGTTTCAGGAATTCAGAAACAGTAAAGCAACACTAGCTTTCATTAAAATAACCTTTTAATGCTACAGTAAAAGAAGTAAAATTTTCTCCTTTGAATATTGCCATTAGCGGCTTTGAAATGCAATTGCTGAATTAAAAAAGAAAAACAAAGAATCGTGGAGCTCGAAATTTGAACGTCTTCGTGCTGATATATAAATATTGGAGAAAAAAAAGGTGAATTTAATTCATAGCACAAGTAACCTGCTTTGAAATACATGGAAAAAGAAGATAGGTATGTTGATTTTTAACACCTGGAATAGTATTCCTGAGTCATATAATCAGCTGAAAAAACTAGTGTTTCCTGTTCTTTCCTTGTTCGGTTCTACATATCATTGCAAGCAATCATTTTCAAGCATGAACATTATCAAGAATAAATTGACAAGTCATTTTATTGATGAGAACCTGGAATTGTGCCTAAAATTAAAAATATTGTAAGTTGGTATATTCAAAAGATTCAAAATATCAACACACCATTTTTTGTTTTTGTTCCTCTGTATGGTGCTGCCCTCTGGGGACCCTTTTTGTAAGTTCCTCTCACTGAATGAAGAAGTGTATATAATCTTTGATAAAGAAGGTGGCAGTTCTCGAGTAAAAGCGTAACGGGTAGTACGTGTGATTTACAGCAACCCCTTCCACTGGCTTAACGGTTTGAATAGGTTAGAGAAGGATATTTCTTCAATCTGATGACAAGTTATGGGCCCAGTAAGTGACGAAGTGTTGTGGGAACTCGTAATTATTCAAGGGATTTGAATATTTTGATATTTTTGGATTTTGAGGCAAGGCATGTCCAAAATGGCGAGTAACGGAGAAGACTCAGTCGACAGATCCTTTTCAATTCCCATACTAACCAAGAAGAATTATACAGCATGGATGTGCAGAGTGAAGGCAGAATTGTTATCGAGGGAATGTTATGAGGCCGTCATTGGTTATGAAGATGCAGACTTTGAATCAAACTGAGGTTAGAAGACGTGCCCGTGCAAATAATTTAGCCATGTCACTCATTGTAAGATCTGAGTCTGATGATTTGATAAACGATATTATCGGGTTCCATTGAGCTAAGGATGCATGGGAAGAGTTGGATCGACTGTGCAACAGGAATGCCAAGTATGGTGCTATGGTGAAATTCCGTGAGTTAAACGGTGTGATTAAGTCCTCTGAAATGTCCATGTCTGAGTACATCAATAGATTGATTAATATGAACAATGCATTGGAGCAGAATCAGCTCAAACTGGACGATAAGAAACTAGCTTCCCTGATTCTAACCGGACTACCCGAGGAATATGAAATCACGGTTAAGACCCTGGTCGCAGCTAACAAGATAACAGTTGCAGACGTAAAGCATACATTATTAGAAGTTGAAGAAGAAAAATTAACCAAACAAGGAATATCTGCTCTATATCAAGCATACCAAGTTGCCAAGGGATATAACCAGAGTAAGAAAAAATCATGGAATGCTAGGAAGAAGGGGGATGAGTCATCAACCAAAATGGAGGTACGAAATTCCAGTGGTGAGAAACCCAACTTCAAGCTTTGGTGTTATGCTTGTGGGGGTGAAGGCCACTACACACATAGCTGCCCGAAGAAAGAAGTCCAAGAAAATGGAAGCCACGAACTTAGGAAGGTAGCAATAACCACTAGGGAGCACGTAGTATTATGTGCGAAAAAGAAAATCCAGTTCAGCTTTGGAATGTGGATACTGGATGGAGGAGTATCCGACCACATGACCAGCAATAAGGAACTATTCAAGGAATTAAATCCCTACTCTGACGCTGTACAAATAGGAGATGGTACACCGTTGAAGATAGAGGGCATTGGAAGTGTACTGATCCAGTTGTCAGACGACTGTGGCGGTAAAGATATTGAGCTTCAAGGAGTGTTATATGTGCCAGACTTACAAGGAAACCTTATATCGCAAGGGCAAATCGAAGAGAAGGGACTTGAGTTTAGGTCCAAAAGTGGAGCAAACAGATGCTTGCGAAATGGGCAACTAGTATTCCAGGCATTCAGGATTGGAAGGCTGTATTACGTGACAACAATTGCAGGTCCAACACTTGGTGAAGCAAGAGGAGCTTACGAAGAGAGCAAGAAACAGGCTAGAAAAGTCAGTCGTGAGACATGACACAGCAGATTGGGGCACCCATGTGACCAAATCCTAGTCGAGATGAATCATCTGCTTGACCTACCTAAGGAAGAAAGAACAGTTGGAGAGACCCCGTGCATTCAAGGCAAGATGAAGCGTGCAAATTTACCCACTGAAAAAATATTGAAGATGGAGGGTGCATTGGAGAGAGTCCACTCAGATGTAATGGGTCCAATGAAACCGCCATCTTTGGGAGGTAAGCGTTTCATTGTGACTTTTGTGGACGAAGGCACAAAACATGTGACAGCTGTTGCCATAGCCAGGCAGAGTGACTGCTTGCGAGAGTTCAAGAACTACAAGGAGAAAAGTGAGACTTTCCATGGGAAAAAAAATAAAGGAGTTTCAGTCAGACCAAGGAGGTGAATATGTGAGCGCTGCATTCCAGTCATTGCTCAATGAAAATGGGATTTTGCATCATATGTCGGTTATACACACACCCCAGCAGAACGGGACGGCTGAGCGCATATACCAACTTTATGCGATGTTACGAGGTGCCTCTTAATGGCGGCAGATATGCCAGCTTACTTTTGGGAGAAGCCCAGCAGACTGCAGTTTACCTGAGGAACCTGAGGCCATCCAGATCTATTAACTTTGAGGCCCCTTTTGAGTGCTGGTTGGGGAGAAAGTTGTTGAAGAGCAACATAGAACATCTTAGGGTGTTCGGGTGTCAATCCTGGGGATGGATTCCACAAGAAGACCGAGATGGCAAGTTGGGGCCGAGGGCAAGGGAGTGTGTGCTCCTTGGATTCCCATAAGGCATCAAAGGGTACCGCCTCTGGGATATCAAGCAAAGGAAGGTGATCATAAGTACAGATGTGATCTTCTATGAGCATATATTCCCCTTCATATTCAAGGATCCCAGTCAAGAAAACCGAGAAGAAGTGCCCTGCACTTTCCAGGTTGAGGGAGAGATACCATTCCTGGGAGGAACATCATTCCAGGGCGGGGCGTCATTCCAGGTGCCTGTCAAGGCACCAGCCCAGGGAGAGGAGTCATTCCAGGCACCAGTCCAGGGAGGGATGCCGGTCCAGGGAGAGGCGACATTCCAGGAGGAGGAGACATTCCAGGACCCAGTCCAGGGAGGGGTGCCGGTCCAGGGAGAGGAGCCATTCCAGGTGCCAGACCAGGGGAGGGAGCCATTCCAGGACCCAGTCCAGGGAGGGGTGCCAGTCCAGGGAGAGGAGCCATTCCAGGTGCCAGTCCAGGAAGAGGAGTTATTCCAGGTGCTAGTCCAGGGAGAAGCGCTGGCCCAAGGAGAGGTTCCAGACGTTGGGAAAATTCGACAAGAAATCCAGGGAGGGGTGCCACCCAGGTATTCAAAAAGACAACTGGTCCCAAAGGCAGCTTATACTTTGCCCTGCTGCCTGATGGCCAATACATCACGAGACAGTCCAACCCCAGGCGTGCCAATGAGTGTGGAGGAGGCACTCAGTGGTTCTGATGTACATCATTGGAGAGATGCCATGCAGACTGAATTGAATAATATGATGAAACAGGACACCTGGAAGGTGTTCTAGGCGACACATTACATGCTGCCAGCGAGCGTGATGTCAGTGTTTCGCACGAACTGTTCGAATCAAGCGAGGATAAAGATTTTGAATTCAAAGGATTCAGTGCTAACAGTGTTAAAGACAAGAAGAACTGCGCATAAATTTTTGTTTTAAAAAATAAATTAAATTGATTCACTGCGTTTTTTTGTTAAAAATTGTAAACTTGAATACTTTTAAGTACGCTGAGATTACTTCAAATATGATCTACGACCCGAATAAAAACGAAATATGTTGGTGACCATGTAGGTATAATACGCACCCTACTTTTTTGACGAATTTTCATGGATAAAAATGCGTACTATATACGGAAAATTACGGAATACAAGATGAGTGTGGATGGGAAAGTTTGATGTGGACGTTTTTAGCCAAGGCCAGCTTAGGAGTGCCCTAAATTAAGTAAATAACCATGCATGTACCTATCTATATAGTTTAAATTTAAAAATTTGGTTATGAGAAAAAATTTTGATCATTGTACACCTGATATTTGGCTCTGTTGACTGATGAGTTTGCTGATCACTGGTTTAGCCTTGAGGAAAAAGAAATAGAGGAAGTTTACCAAAAAATATAGACTAGGTTCAGGGGGTTATGAACGGGAAAGAGAACCTCATCATAACGTGAGATTGGAATGCAGTGGTAGCAGAGAGAAAAGAGGGAAATAGTGTAATATGTTTCAGATTGAGCGAGAGAAAGACTGGTAGAGTTCTGCACTGAGTATAATATAGTTATAGCCAACACTCTCTTTGAGCACCAATGACATAGGAGGTAGACATGGAAGATGCCAGGTGATGTTGCCAGATACCAAATGGACTTCATACTGGTCAGAGTCAGACACAAGAACCAAGTAAAGCAGTGCAAGAGCTATTTAAGGGTGGACATATACAGTGACTACAACCTAGTGGTTTTGGATAGCTCCCTTTGGTGCAAGAAAATCAAGAAGATAAAGAGTGGGACACAAAAATAAAAGCTGAATAAGTGAACAGAGAAAGATTTGCCACAGCTGTCAACAAGAAACTAGAAAATGAAGGAGAAATGGGTTAATAAAAAAAATAGGAAGAGCTGAAGAGGACAATTGCAGAGGTAGCAGAAGAGCAACTAGTGAGCCAACAAAGAGAAGCCATGTATTAATGGAGATTAGGAAACTAATAGAAAAAAGAGGAAAATATAAGAACCCCACAAATGAAGGCGAGACAATCCTCTACAAGCACCTTAGGAGCATAGTAAATTGAGATTGCTAGAAGGCATGAGAGAATTTGATAGGAAGCAACTGCAAGGAAGTCAAGGAAAACATGAAGAAGGGGAACACTGAAACATTGTACACACTGGTGAAGAAACACTTGCGGGAGAGAAAAATAAAAAGCAACAACATCAGGGATACAAATGGAATTATACTGATTGAGGATGAAGGCATTGGAAATAGATAGAAGCAATACATCAAAGAACTCTACCGATGGACAAGGCCACTGGAAGAAAACTTAATGAAAGATGAGAGGTAGGTTGGAGAGGAAGACATGGGACCACACATACTGAAGAACGAATTTGATCTATAGATCGATTTGAGCTATAAAAGACCATAAGAAAAACAAAGCACCTGGAGCAGAAAACACCAAAGGAGGAATCATCAAAGTACTAAGACAAAAAGCCAAGGACAAACTGCATGAAATTTTAAAAGTTAGCCACCAAAGTGGAAGACTTCCAGGCAACTTTCAAAGGAGCGAAATGATTGAGATTCTACAGAAGATAAGGGCTGAGAAATGTGATAAGCACTGAATCTTGAATCTAGTGTCACATGCATCAAAAAAATTTACTTAATAAGCAGAAGGGTTGAACAACAACCCCCTCCCTCCCCACCTTCAACCGCTTCTGTTCACGCTAGAAGTCAGTGGCAACCTTCAAATCTACAAAATTGCAATATTTTGCCGGCATGCAAGATTTTCCTGCAGCTGACTTTACAATTATGCAGGTGACAGTGAGTCAGTGCTCAGTGTTTCCATGACCCATGTGAGTGAGCTTATAATGCTTTCATGGCTGTTTTACATTTACCAAGTGTCTTATATAAATCAATTCTGACATGATCATACCGTTATGGGTTCAACTTACCCAAATTGGATAATAAATAGCATTAACACCATTGTGGTACAAACTGCATTGGATTCAGAGCTATGTCAGGTACTTGTTTTAGTTCTCTCTCAAAGACATAGATCAATCCAGTCACAATCACACTTGTAAGATTAATGCGATTTTATTCATCTACAGTTAATTGCCCAGCATTATTTATCTTTACCAGCTGGTGAAGTATCTACTGAAAGCTGTAGAAGTACTCAGAGGCAGGAAGTGTTGCTAAAGTAAAAAGAAGGAATCTCTAGCCTGAATGTATGGAGTAACTTATTCTTGCATTAAAATTTATAATTTGATTTCAACTTTACAGACATTCAGCAATGAAAGGAAGTTAATTTCTACTACTAATTCATGTTTCATTGATTCTTTGGCTTTCTTAATCATTTCTCAAATGTTTGGTAACATTGAAGAAATACTTTTCTTGTGTTTATCAAAAAGTTCATTTTTTGCATGCTGTGTTATAGTTCAAAACAAAAATACTGAGCTGGAAATTTATTTAGAAGGTCTTAAAAAGATGTCAAATGCATTTTTATTGTCTTTCACGTTTTGAGTTAAGACAGGAAAATTTTCAATTGAAATTAAGTATTTTGTTCAATTCATTGGATATTTAGGAAATTTATCTAGATTTGAACAAGGCTTTGAATGTTATTTTTATCTCTGCAAAAATTAAATATAGAGTCAATACTTGAGCTGAACTCAAACTTGACTCAATATTTGATTTTTATAATAATGTTCCACTTGAACTCCGCTTGAATTGAAAATCTAGCGTTTGCACATAACTAAAATTTATCTTACACTAAGTGAACAAACCTCAGATATCTCTGATCATTCCGGTGGGTAGACAGCCATTGTTGATCTGCTTTAGACAGGATTGGTGATTCATCAGCAGCATCAAGGGAGACATCTCTCAATCTTTATAGAAAAAAGTTAAAATTTGTAATACAAATTTAATCAGGGAATCAAATCATTGAGAGACAAACTAATAGTAAAATTATGCCCTCTTTTGTAGAACTGAACTCTTGCCAGCATGGTTGTAGCCATGAAAGGCAGAAGGGGTCAGAGGAGCCACTATAAGGATTTGCTATATACAGAGCCAGGCAGAATGGTTACAGGTGGATGTCCTGCCCTGCTCTCTCTCTCTCTCTCTCTATATATATAAAAAAAAATATATATATATATGTGTGTGTATATATATGTGTGTGTATATATGTGTGTGTGTGTGTGTGTGTGTATATATATATACCACCATTCTAGCATGTGCATAGCCAGGATTGTAAAGAGCTATATATATATATAAATATATAAAAATATATAAATAAATAAATAAATAAATAAATAAATAATATATATATATATATATATATATATATATATATATATATATATATATATATATATATATATATATATATATATATATATATATATATATATATTTATTTATTTATTTATATTTATATATTTATATATATTTATATATATATATATAGCTCTTTACAATCCTGGCTATGCACATGCTAGAATGGTGACTGATCATATATGCTTTTTATTTTTTCATTCCCATAATGTGTCTTTGCGAGAAGCAATGAATTTATTCAATCCCCCTCACACATCTCCCACCTTACCACTGTAACCCTGCTGGGTTATTCTTATTTTAATCAATCAATTTCAATTATTAATTTTTTCTACAGACAGTAGAAACTCAATATAAAAAATTAGAGGGAACCACAAATCATCACTCCATACTTTCAAATTTTCTAATTTCAATCCTTTTCAATACATCCTGAAAATGTGTTTGTTTTTGTATCCCCCAATTTCCCACTATTTCGGTCTTCGACAATGTGTTAAAACTAGGGTTGGGGCAGGCATTCGAAGATTTGGTCGAATCCTATCGAATCTATGGATTCGAGATTCGATCAAATGCATAGGTAAAATATTTGATCAAATCATTGGATTTGAGATTTGAATACCAGTCGTATGGATTTTATGTTCCAGTGGCGGAGAACTACCGATAATGAAGCTCCTCGACATGTAACCATGTACAGTGGTCATATTAATAATTTTCGACGTTGCAATTTTGTGTAAAATACCTGTCGGAACATCCGAAAACCCACCGCCGAATATTTTTAATTTGCCTTAAGGAATTTTCAAGGAATCGTTTGGCAGTATCATTCTGTTCATCTTCCGAAGAAGCGTCACGCCGCAACAATATCCAATCCCCATTTGGTTTTGGAAATCACTACTTCTCGCTTATCACTTCCGCGGGGCATATTTCTCTCCGAAAGAACTATCGATAGTTTTCGTCACTATCGATAGTTCCCCGCCACTCCCACCACAGCATCTGCTGTCTGCTGCATCAGCTAACTACGCACTTTGCGCTGTAACAAAAAATGCTTGCTTCTCCTGCGTTTGGATTATGAGAGAATCTAATCACAACCAAAAATTTTTCACTAATCATCAGATATTAGCGATGCGGCCATCGATGGAGAATATTAAATGAAAACAATATGATTAAAAGATTTATTCGAATACGTGATTCGTTCTGCAAATAATCTTTGGAGTGCATTTTATTCAGCATTCACGTGAACGATATATATCGAAGGTAACTGCAATCAAAATTTAAGTTGAACGAATCTCTGGACTCATTGTAAATCTCGTGAATTCTGTAGAGCCCAGTGCTTATAATCTTTGGTTCAGTGCTTGTGAATGGCGAGGTTAAAAATTGAAATCTGCTCTATTCGGGTGAAAATACTTTATTAACCCTTTGAGTGCCACGCGACGATATATCGTCGTTTGCAGAATGTGCCAGAAGTGCCAACGATGCTATATCGTTGTCTATGAGACCTGTTTAAACAATGAGTCATTGCTAAAAAATTTAGTTTTTTCGTATTCAATAGCAAAAAAGCATCCTCTTTCAAATACAGAAATTATCATGTAAAAATGGTAAAAAATAATAATTAATTTGCCGTAATAAACAAATAATAATTTTACAAATAAAGGCCTGCAAATATATCAGAATATCCATGGCACTTCTGGGGATGCCCACCAAAAAATTGGTGGCACTCAAAGGGTTAAGAAAAAGAAATGTCGTCAGTTACTAGTGAGATGTGGTACTATTTTTCAGTAAAAAGTGGCAATGACAAGTTGGCGATTTGTGATATTTGCGGCAGCTTCATATTCCGCGGCAAAGCTTCAAAAACAACTAGTGCTTAATGGAAACACGTAAAACAACATTCACTTCAGGCCCGTGAAGCTGCAAAGTTACGGCAGCTTTCCGAAGAAGCCAATTAAGAAGGCAACATTCCTGCTTCTCTGGATGCTGATATTTCGCTCCCTGGAACCAGTGCTTGTGAAGATGCGTCGGATTCTCCCAATTATGCAGATGCCTCACCTTTGTCCAGTGGCGTAGCCAGGAGGGAGCACAGGGGGCACGTGCCCCCCCCAAACCAATTAATTTTAGCAGAAAAATATTAACCTATAAAACAAATTTATTCTACTCCACCAATACTAAGAAGCAAAACTAATATTGACTATTATTTTTGTGAAGCGACACTATGAACCACGGCTTTGCGCCCGGCCTGACAGTAAAGCTAGCGTCTGTGTGTGAACACATTGTATTCATAGATGCTCATTTATAGTGCTTCTACCTGCCACTTGACCTTGAGATCGTCACTTGTCGAGCGCCACGCACTGTCGCCTCCCCTCCCGACTCGCCGAATGGACTCGTCCGTCAGTGCATTGACAGCGTTCGTTCGTCGTGCCTGTCTAGTGGATGTGTCATTATGGCGACGGTGTGAGTGTAGTCTTGTGATACACATTTTTGTTGAAATGATTGTACTCTCTCGTGTGTGTCAAGTGAGTAACTGATAGTGGAAAGTGTGTTTATTTCAATTATCATGTCTGAAGTGGACATTGGAAAGCAGAAAGGGACATTAGAATCATTTATAATTAAGAAAAGTAAACCTTCTGACACTGGAGCAACTAGTAACGTAGTGGACAATAACGTTAATATCAGTGAAGCCACCTGCACCTCGTCAGAAACTGTTACGGAACAGAATAGTGTGAGTGGGCTTAATATTAATGACATTTCTGACATATTATTAACGCCTAAATTTAACATTGATAACAATGTAAAGTACCAGATTTTGACTCAAGATAGTTGTATATATTTAGATACGTATAAATTTCCCTCAAAAAAAGAGGGAAGCAAAAGTAGATGTTGTCAGTTGTCTTGGCTGAATCAGTATAAATGGGCTGTATATTCCAAAAATATTGATGGAATTTTATGTAAACATTGTTTTTTATTTGGTAAAAGTGCATCTCATAATGCTACCATTAACACTTTGGTTACCCAGCCACTCACAAAATGGAAAAAGGCACTTGAAGTGTTAAAAAAACATGAAATCAGCACTTATCATCAAAATAGTGTCTTGGATAGTGAGGCATTCAAAAATATTTATAAAAATAAATCCTGTGATGTTATACACATGACAGACAATGCTGTTGTAAAAAGGGCTAAGGAGAACAGAGAAAAGCTCGTTTCAAGAGTGAAAACAGTCACGTTTCACGGTAGACAAAATATTCCCTTACAAGGACATCGTGAAGGAAGCTGTTCTGACATTCTAGAAGATGATGAGGAGGAAAGCCGACAAGGAAATTTTAGAGCCATGCTAAAATTTAGAATAGATGCTGGAGATACAGTGTTTAACAAGTGTTTAAAAGAGCATTTCAACAAAGGTTCACAAAATGCATTATACATTAGCCCATAAATCCAGAATGAGCTCATCTCAATTTCTGGCAATATTATAACAGAAAAGATTATTTTTGATGTAAAACAATCATCATATTTTTCTATTTTGTGTGATGAGACGACAGACATAAGTGGGATTGAACAAATGTCCCTCGGTGTTCGTTATCGAAAAAATGATATGATTGTTGAGGCGTTTCTGACATTTGTACCAGTTCAAAGCACAACAGGAGAAAACCTAGCCTCTGTTATTTTAGAAACCACTACAAAAATTGGTCTCGACTTAAACAAGTTACGAGGGCAAGGCTATGACAGAGCTGCCATTATGGCGGGCCAATTTAACGGTGTACAGACAAGGATTTCAAAGGAATACCCGCATGCTTTGTACACTCACTGCTGAAGTCATGCATTGAACCTTGTCATTGTAGCAGCAACAAATAGCACAACAGCGTCAGACATATTAAAAATATGTTGGCTACAATCAGAAGTGTGATAACATTCCTAAGGCATAGCAGTTTTTGAAGAGAGTCCTAAAAAAGAATATTGAAAATTGTCCTGTCAGCCATGCTCTAAAAACTGTTATAGGGCAGTTTTGAGAAACGAGATGGGTTGAAAGACACACTGTTCTGATGGATTTATTGCATTATTTGATGCAATAATATCTTCACTCGAGGAAATCAGTGAGGCAAAACCAAACTCTGGAGCTGCTGCTTTAATACATACTCTCTTAAATTCAGATTTTACAACAAGCATGTTTGTCTGTGGGGAAATAACTGCTTTGATGCTGCCTGTTAGCCGGTATTTGCAAAAAAGACAAAGAGACCTAATGCAAGCCAAAAAACATTTAGATGTACTAAAAGCTACACTCATAGAAAAGAGGGAAAGTGCTGATGAAAGTTTTAATGACATATTTATTAAGGCAGAAAATCTTGCAAAGAAGCACAACATCGAGATGTCCTTACCGCGAGTCTGTGGAAGGCAGGTTCATAGATCAAATGTAGCTCAAGAAGACGCAAAAGCTTACTTTAAAGTTAATGTCTATATTCAATTTTTGGACCACTGCATATCTGAATGTACATCAAGATTTGGGGATCATTTCAACCTGGTCACTAAGCTGCAGTATGTGGTGCCAAGCTTCCTTGTAAAGAAAAAATGGACATCGCCAAACAGTCTTTGAAAGAAATCAATTTTCCAGATGTTGACACCCTAATGGTTCAACATGAAATTGAAATCTGGAAGAAGAAATGGGAAATAGAAGAAAAGGAAGTTGGTAACATCCCATCATGTCCTCTTCATAATATACTGTTCTGTGACAATGATTTATTCCCAAATATAAAGAAAGTGCTTGAAACACTAAGTGTAATTCCTGTCACTGTTGCTGAAGGTGAACGCTCCTTTTCTATCCTTCGTAGACTTAAAACGTGGATACGATCCACCACATCTGGTGGTAGACTCAACAGCTTAGCCCTACTCAACATTCACTGGCAGGTGCCGCTTAGTGCTGAAGAAGTAGTGGAGCGATTTTCAAACTGTTCCAAGAGAAGAATGGATTTGGTAATTTAAGATAGGCCTATATTTCTTTTCCCTAGACCAACGGACAATAAATAATTTCATAGATTTGTTGAATTTGTATTTAGGATTATACAAAGAACTTAGAACACTGTAAACAAATAAATACTGTATTTATAACTTTCATAAATCATGAGTGATTTATTTATATTCCATTATTCTTTTCTTTGAGTAAAAGTTAAGTTTGTTCTTTGAGTAAAGTTACTGTTCACAGTGATTAGATTTCTAAAAAAGCTCATTTTTGAAAAATGTATTTTATAGCCTAGTATGTTTTAGCAAAACAGCTTCCCGACGACCCATCAATTTAATTTAATAACAATTTAATTGTAAGTGCCAAAATAGCATAAAATGTGATTTCTAGAGATAAAAATGTTCACATTTTCCCCATAGGGGGTTTCCACCCCCTTGACCCCCCTAGTTGTGCCCCCCCAAGACATCATCCTGGCTACGCCCCAGCCTTTGTCTACCAGTATTTCATCTTTGACAGGCTCAGTGAGTCCAAAAATTGGTCCTTTTACATCCACTTCATCTACTACCACTGCTGGGTCCATTATTTCCATAAAACCAATGCCACAAAAACGCAAAACATCAGATCAACTCAGCCTTCAACAATACTTAGATAGAAAACATGCTTTCAAAGCTGGAGATGCAAGATGTGAAAAAATTACCAGTTTATTTGTCAGGATGATTGTTAAAGACTGTCAAACTTTATCCTTGGTTGAGGATCAGGGGTTTAAAGAACTTGTTTCTCATCTGGAACCTCGTTACACTATGGTTTCACAAAAACATATTGCTAATACAATTATTCCCGACATTCACATAAAAACTGTGAGCAGAGTGAAATCTGAACTGAAGGAGGTTGATTACATGTGTGCCACAACTGATTTTTGGACGAGCACAGCAAACACTGATTACATGAGCCTGACCTGCCATTATATCAGTGACAACCATGAGCTAGTCCATCAGTGTCTTGAAGTTATCCCTTACATGGAGATCAACCATACAGCAGCCAGTATTGCAAAAATTTTTACTGAAACAGTGACTGAATGGGAAATAGAAAATAAATTAGTTGCTGTTATTCGAGATAATCCTCGAGCCATGATTGCGGCATTCAATTTGATGAAGTTTGAACATTTTCCATGCATTGCTCATCAACTGCAGACCGTCATTGAATCTGCAATGCTGAAAAGCCAAAAAATTTCCAATGTGGTCGCAACTTGTCGAAGAATAGTGGGACACTTCAAGTACTCCACTAATGCTACCAAAGCCTTGAAGCATTGTCAGCAAAAAGTTGGAATTAAAAGTCACAGGCTTATACAAGATGAGCCAACAAGGTGGAACTCCACATATCTCATGATGACACGCCTTTTAGAACAGAAACCAGCTTTAATTTTGGTCAGTGCAGAGTGTAATTTGCCAGCTGAACTGAGTAGTGCTGATTGGAATTATTTACAAAATATCCATAATATTTTGAAGCCATTTTATCATGCTACAATTACCCTAAGCACTTCCACAACAACAGTAGCAGAGGTGATTCCAATGATAAATGGCATTTTAGAATTCATGAAAGAACCTGTAGTTTTAGGATCTGGACTTCAGGGAATAAAGAATGGCATATGTAGTGAGATGAACAGCAGATTTTCTGAAATTGAAAGTAACAGTACATACATACGAAACCGCAACTCTTCTGGACCCACATTTTAAAGATAGTCTTCAAAAAATTGGAAAGTCGTGAGAGTGTGAAAGGACTTCTAATTCGAGAAATTGAAACCTTATCACCCAGCGAACCCAAGGTGAGATTTTAGTAACTATGTAGTTCAATTCATTCCATTTTATTAAAGCCATAGTGTTTTATGGTAATATGAAGAATGAAAGTATTAACCAATGAATGATATTGTAAAATTTCTCTACATCAAATTTCTACAATGCAATTAGAGATACTAAGAGCAGTAGCTGAAATAAATTATTTAGTTTCTGTATATAACTTAAAATTATTCAATTTTCAACGACTTTTTGCTCTGCACCATAAGTAACTGAAATATTAATTTTTGTTTCAGAAAGTACCAGAACAGACTTCCTACAAAACTTCTACAGGAATGTGGGCCTTATATTCAAAACTTTTGAGCAGTCCAGTTGAAGAAACTTCTCTCTCTCTTGACAATGAAGTTGAAGCTTACTTACAAGAAGCTCTTCTACCTCCTGAAATGTCAATTATGGATTACTGGAGAAGCTGTAACAAATATCCCAATTTGAAAATCCTAAAAAAAAAGTTCCTCTGCATTCTTCCAGCAACAGTATTTTCAGAGAGTCAGTACTGCTGGAAATTTGGTTGATAAAAAAGGAAATCGATTAGATCCTGATAGGGTGAAAATGCTGCATTTTCTAAACAAAAACTTGTAATCTGTTTTCATTGAATCTTCAATTTTATTTAAGAAAAATTAAACTGTGATTTACTTTTGAAATTGTCCATTCTTTATATTTGTCCTCAAGCATGTCCTTAATATCAGTGAGTGGGGACTATTAGACCATTATTCATTTATTAATAACTTTAAGAAATAAAATTCAGCTTCGATTGGATTTAATTAGAGAATTCATGAGAAAGGAAGTGTTATTTAAAAATTTATTGATATAAGGAAGATTTGAATTTAATGAAAATGAGAATTTGGGATTAGGATTCGAGAATCGGATTCGATAAAAAAACAGGATTCAGATTCCATCAAATTTTGGATTCGCCCCATCACTAGTTAAAACAGTCATTATTTGTAAGAGTACTCTTAAAAAATGTCTATGCAATTAAGAATCCTACAATAACTATTCCTTCACAGTTTCTTAGTGAATGCTTAAAATTCTGTAATCATGGTGTTGGCAAAATTTTCACCCAGTTTAAAAAAACTCATATAAAGCTAAAATTGCACGTAAAAACTGAAAACGTACATTAAATAAACTGTATATGAATTTAATTTTCTTGGTTAGTCGTCAGTTGAGAGAAGTGACTACTATGGGTGCTTTAAATTGGCATTATTTTTAACATCTACGGAGCTACGATGGTGGCAGGCTCAACCATGCTTCAAGTCACCCTCTCTTCATCATTGGATCAGAGGTAAAAAGGGTGAGAGAATCCGACCATTAAAAAAATCCTTGTATAATTATTTGCCGTGTCTTCCATATAATCTGCTAATATATGAATCAGCCAGGAAATATAACTTTATTTCAATGACTAATTGCTAGATGACAAATGGAGCATGAATCAGCAAATTTTCTACATCACCATGTGTTTAGGATATGCTATATTTTCAGTTCTAAATGGCAAGATTTTTGGAACAGATAAAATAATATTGTGGAGGTTATGGAGAATGATGGCCAATAAAATATACTGTAGACTGAGAGTGGATATATATTATGTCACCAATGGCAAGCCTTTTGTTTGTGAAGACAGTGATTCATCCACCTGCCTTCTGGGAAAAGCCATCACTTTCACTGACAGCAATTCGCTAGTCTAGTTTCTATTGTTGCTACATACCCATTGAGGTTTGTGAAGGAATTATAAACATATTACAAGTCTCTTTTCACTTTGATGATTTGTGCTTTCAATTATGCTCAATTAAAACATTACACTATAACAAAATTATTCATTTTAAATTTACCTCCTTTGATGAGCTAAAATATAGAGCTCATGCATGAAATGACTTTAAATTTAAATGTAATAACCAAATCAGTCCAATAATTTTGGGAACATTTTATCACTTGAAGAAGTGTGAAAGAGAAATTTTGCCTCAAATGGGCATCGTGGATATCATCCCAATCCAGCGCTCTCTCATTCCATTGATTAGGTTTTTTCTTACTCTACTCTAACTTCCTGATTTCATGATGATGGCACGATTTCGTCCTTAACACATGAAAATCTTTCTGAAAAACACATGAAAAAAAAAATGGGAGTCTTGTCTGCTGTGTCTGAGTCAGGGGGACCTATGACTTGAGAATGACTTTGACAGTAGTGCCATAGCCAGAAGAGGGATAATGGGCAATTCTTAGAGGGAGGAGAAACGTCATTTGGGCATCAAGTGAAAGAGAAAAGGAAGTTGGAGATGGCAAACAGAATATTGGATGATGATGTCTCCCTGGATGGTGCAGGGAAGATTAGCACATGTTCACGTATGGTAAACCGCTTTTAGGGTTGCAACATTTTTTTAGAGATAGTAGCTAGGACAGGAATCACTGTTGTATTTACAATAATTTTATAATGTCATTTTTCCATCCTTGACCATGCGCAAGAGTTAAAATTACCACCAATTCAAGCACACAGCAGCTAGCATGTTATGTGGTACCACAGGTGAGTTTTAACCAAAAGAGAGTTGTTTATGCAATGGAAATGCTGCTAACAGTAGAAACAAGAAAACCAAGTGTCATAAGAATTAATGGCTTAAGCTACCTTTTCCGTTGCTGTTTGAGGCCTACCTGTTACTGGGACTTGACCATCTAAAATGACTGTTCGACTCAGGCGCATATGAGAGAAGAATATACCTATATACTAACATTCAAAAATTTTCGTTTGATGCTTCATAGCCAGAGATGTTGATATGCAAGGTGTCTACATCTGCATAAAAAGGGTAGGCAGATGCAGTTTTTTGGCATTGTTTGAGGAAACAAATTTCATTTTTTCCTCAGGACCAGGTCTGAGGTTGAAAATATCAAAAATTTCACATTTTCAAATAGAGCCTATACAGTGTAGTATTTCAACCAGATGGATGATTTGCTTTGTAAATTGAAACTTTGCATTTTCATGCTTTGTATTATCAATTTTTGATGGTACTCTATACACCCATATGAGTACATATCAACAAAAAATAATCAAATTTCCCCGTTAGAATAATTGACAAGAATATTCTCATGCTTAAGAATACTTACATAATTTTGTCAAAGTCAACCGAATCTGTGGCTCGAATGAGAATATGCTGAATGTTTTGCAGAGCCAACATCATCAACTCCCTCGTTACCTTTACTTGTGGTTGGTTTTTCAATCTCCATTCCGATTCATGTAATCTATGGAAAAGAAGAAACAAACAATACTGAGGTGGAAAATGGCTAACAAAGGGCAAACGAAATATATGCCACTAGCTGTAAGGGATCAGTACATTTAATTTCAGTACATTCATTTAAGTTATGCATGTTACAAAGGTATATAGTTACAAATACTTAGGGATGGGATTTGATGTCTGTTGATTCCTCTATACCACTCAATACAATGTGGTATTGGAAGAATCAAATTTATACTAATTCCATGATACCGTTCATTCGACACCAAGGCTTATATTAAATGTGAAACTACAGCAAAACTTCTATTTGATCTTCCTCAATCTAACATTTTTCATTATTTTACACTTTTTTAGGCCCCGGTCAACTTCAAAATAATTTTCATTTCCTCTTCTTACATGGAGGTAGTCCCTTTGAAAGCTTAAAATGGAAGTTTCACTGTATATTCAATAGGTTGGCAGTAGAAATGGAAGACATTTTCAACTTTAATGTATTCTTAATCATAATTATTAAACTAATGGAATGAATGTTGGTAAATGCACTACTGGTATACAAGTTCCCATCAATAGACGAGTTAATTACTTCCTGGAGTAAAAGAATCGAGTATTGGGAAATAATGGTATCATGTACATTTAAGTAGCTTTTTAATAAAAATTCCCAAAAAATAGAGAGCAAATGCCACTATTGCTCTGGAGAGAAAATCACCTTCCATTCTGATGGCATATAATTCTTAGGCCTCAGCCATGCCAAGGAAAATTCAAACACAGTAAGGTGATGAACTCTTTCTCAAAGTCGGTGACGGAGTACTGGCTGCCTACCTACCCTGAGCATTATTTGTACTGGCCATGAGAAAGGAGCCATATTAGATTGCCTTTGATGCATTTGAAAAGTTAATTCATTGAGTCTCTCTTGTTCTTGCCATAGTTTCTTCTTCTTCAGTGTTCAACCCTGGGGTTGGTTTGCAGCAGTACGCCATTCCTCTCTTCTGTCTGCTTTTCTCTTCATTTCTGTGTATGTGATGCAACCCATATCATTCACAATCTGCTGCATGAATGACATCCTTGGTCGTCCCCGGCGATTCCTTCCCTCTATAGCTCCTTCTGCTATTGTTAAAATGATGTTGTCGTGTCTTAGAATGTGCCCTACGAGTTTGTCTCTTCTTGTTTGGATATGCCTCCACTGGGATCTGGTTTCTTGAACTCTTTTCAGTACCTCTTCATTCGTGACTCTATCTTTCCAGCTGAGCTTCAACATCCTTCTGTAGAGCCACATCTCCAGGGCTTCTAGCCGCCTTCTCTCTTGTTTTCTTATTACCCATGTTTCGCTCCCGTATAGGGCCACACTCCAAACAAATGCTTTCATCATCCGTTTCCTTATTTCCAAACTAATGTTCTTGCTGGTGAGTAGGTTCTTTCTAAGATAGAATGCAATTTTGGCCTGATGAATTCTCCTTACAATTTCTTTCTGGCTTCTACCATCTCTTGTTATTCTGCTTCCTAAGTAGGCAAATTCCTCTATTACTTCTAGCTTCTCTCCTCCAATTCTCATTATTGGGGGTTCATATTGTTCTTCATTACTTCAAACCATCACCTTGGTTTTTCGTTCGTTTTTTTCGTTTATTCTCATGCCATACTGTTTACAGAAAACCCTACCCATTGTGTTGAGTATCCTTTCTAGATCTTCTTTGGTCTCTGTGATCACAGCAATATCATCTGCATAACTCAGCATATCTATCTTCTGTCCATTAATTTTAATCCCCACCTCAGTAGTTTCACGAACTTGGTCTATAGCTTCCTGGATGTAAGCATTGAATATAAGAGGAGAGAGAGCACATCCTTGTCTCACGCCTTTTCTAACTTTTGCTTCTTGCTTTTGATGAAAATTCCTTATCACAACCATTTCATTCTTAGTTAAATCAGTATTATTTCTCTCTCTTCTCCTTTTCCTCTCAAGCCTCACTCCTGCTCTCGTGTTTCTGGCATTGCCCTGGGATTCACCATATTCCACCACCATGCAAGAGGGCTTCCTCTTTCAGTGGTGAATACAAACATTTTCTCGGTGCACCTTTCAAACATAGCGGCAGATTTATGGATCAATTTGGATTCATAAGTAAATAAGCTGTAAATGAATTAATATGTTCATTGATAAATACGACAAAAATGTAAAAAAAACAATACGTGAGAAAAATATGAATTTTACTTTGGACTGATAGTTTTTTGAAGAGCTGAAAAATTTTCCTGAATGCTCCAGGACAGAGTACATTTCCATTTGTAACAATGATACTACAGCTATCATATATACCATCAAATAAAAAGCATCTGATTGGTGGTATTTCTTCCAAATACATACTTTCCAAGAAATACTGCAGTGCCTCAGATGCACTTATTGATTGATTGATGCACTTATCATGTTTCATTTTCAGGGTCTTAAATTCATTCATTTCCAGTAAATGAAAATTAAATTAATATATTTGTGGTTGATGCTCTGTTATACACTGAAAAAAAAAAAGCCTCTGAAAAATCATGTTTATTTGTTTACTTTCAATGAGTTGTATCACCCACAAAATCGCCTGAGGAATCCTCTAGCCCTGAGGTAAGTGAAAAATGATTTGTTTAATAAATGTCCATATTCTTGTCAGATATTTACTGGGATTAGAAATTTCAATTCAGTGTTTTTTTCTTTTTGAGTCCTCTTTTGAGAGAATATCCTCTTTTGAATCTAAGTGCAGCCCCATAATGCACGTGTGATATTTCTTCAGTTGTTTCAATCCTTCCTAGAAGAATTTCCTCTTCGGATTTCCTCTTTTCCCCACCCTCTCCTCCCAGACGAGTGAAATTCCTCATACCTCTTTGTGCTCACTCTCATCCATAGTTCTCTAAAGTCTCTCCTGCAACTTCCAGTCCTACTGTCTGTTTCCTTCCCACATGTTGTTCCCACCAAAAGCTTATTTTTCTCCTAACATATCCCTCACCTGTTCAATCATCTTTCAACTCATACTTGGTATTTATTTTTTTATCAAATAAAATCTTCTCCTATTATTTAATAATTGAATGATCATGATTATGCTTCTCTTGCGAATTCTACTCTTTCTAGTCTCTCTAACACCCATTTTTGTCTTAACCTGGTAATCGCTGCTCTAAGGTCACCTACTTTCTCAGTCAATTTGCCATGAAATTTTTTGTCACTATTTCCTTTTCTTATTTAAAAATTTTCAATTGTAAGTAATGGTAATTTCAATTGGAATAGGCGACGGATATTTAGAAGGATGCTCATAAACAGTGTCCGCACAGCGGCTGTATGTAACATCACATACGCTTTCGAAGTCCCGCCGTAGGTAACTTACTGAGAACATGGCCACCGCACACATTCCTCGTTACAAAACATCAAGGGAGCCGACCACCACTCAATGACCCCTTGAAGTCACAGCCTAAATGACCCTATTGAATTTTGAAATAACAGAGGGTGCAAACAGAAAGATACTATCTTTCACTGTCCCTTGGATTTTTTCATTGACATTCAGCTATTCCTTCACTATCAGACCCAAACATTTTATTTTGGAATCAGGTCCAGTGAGTTTACTACCCTGGGTAACTCTGTAAATTACAAATACTCCTCAAAATTTTCCCTGAATTTTGTGCACTCCGGATGAGACAGTTTTCCTGCTCTAATATTATTTCTTCATTATCTGTGACTACTTTGTTTACACATAAAGCAGTAAAAAAGGCAAAGAATTCAGGGGTCGTATTCCGTAACTCGTATCACCAGTGATGAGCGGCCGCCAGTGATGTTTCATCTCCCATCACCACCTTTCCGATTCTGAAAGCCGCCGAGGTGATGTGACGAGATGATTCATCACCCAAAATGGGGTGATATGGTATCACCAATCTGGGAGCCGGTCTTATCCCATCACCACCTAATATGCCGTCGAAGCGTCAACATTTTCATCAGCTGATGGCTAATATGGCATAAGTTAATAGCGATTTCTGCAAATATAAGGCTATTAAAGAGTATGTATTTACCATATTTGTAATAAATGCGACCAATGGAAATGCCGAGATTAGTATTATTCGAATAGAGAAGTCAATTGTATTAGCCGAAGGGTGATGAATACGACTGTAGTTCAGTGCATCTAATTAAAAAGCCAAATAAGTAAGCCTTTAATGATACCCTGTAGTTAGTGAAGTATGTCAACAATTAGGATGCACAATTACTCTCTTTTCGTGAATAATAGTATCAGCAAGAACTTTTTTCATACATCTTGTGATATTTTCAAGCTCGCACATTGACCATGGGAATGAGATTTTGATGACGATGTTTAATGTGAAAAGCTACCTTCCATTATGTTTCACAGAGCACTATTATTAATTAATGGAATAATTAGATAACTGAAGAGTCTCAATACAAATAATTTACTACACGTTGGCATAATTAACTACGCTTTTGATACTATCTTCATTCTTTCTTAATTTTTCTCACTCTTAAACATTAAATAATCGAGCTGAAATCATGTGAGGGAAGTAAAAAAAGAAATCAAACTTATGATGGTATCCAACTATACCATACGACAATGTTTGAGCTAATATTCCCTGGTGTGTACTGGGGAATGCTGTATTCCATCACACTCCATATAATTTACACATAATACACACTTATTTCATTGTAGCATTTATTAACTACAATGCCTACTTAGTATATTTATGTGGAATATAAGGTTACTTTCATTTACAATGTTGAGTAAGTTCCATGAAGTCATGCCCGAGACAACCGAGTATACAATGCCCACTTTAAATTTCCTGCAACTCCCCACATACTCCTGCAACTCCCACAAGCTGAAAATTCAGTTTTGTACATTTCCTTAGTAATCAATATTCTTTCTTCACTACAGCATAAATAGTAAATCAACCCAAAATTATAGTGCCCGACTGTGCGAAACGTACAAGAGCACGAATACATACCTTCAATAATATGTATGGTAATATTCATTCAAACTGATTTCCTTTACTTCGTGAAGTTAGAAGAAAGATTCCACTATTTTGAATACTCAACAAAAAAGCAGTATGAGGCAAAAGAGAGATTGTCGTTAAATTCTAACAAAAATATGTGGAGGAGGATAGCATCATGGATTATTGTCAAAGTAAGCAAGATTACTCTTAACTTGTAAACGTATCAGTAGTTTCCAAGGGTAATCATAAAAAAACTTCATAATACTATTGCATTCTTAGGCAGACAATAAACAATAGTCACTCATTCCAACGTAATGTTAAAACATATCGGGTCGTCCTTGTGATAGACCAAATGTCTGTTAAGTGGCGTCCCTAAATACCTTGCTAATCCTTTCTGTGCACAGATATAAATTAATTAGCCATACTTGTGAGAAAACAATGAAACGTGAGACATGTAAAAACCAAGGAGAGAACAAGAAAATAATGCATTCACGCAGTGATGTTTCTTTTAATATCCTCATTATGTTCAAGCGAGGATGGAATTCCTGTTCACTGCATGCAGCGTTTTTTTCAAATAAATAAAAATCCTTTGTGAACTCCTATTCCACAGGTATTTTCATGAATTCTGTCCACATCATCCAATACTAAACTTCTCAAACACTCGCCGGCCTCAGTCCGGGTCGGATGTTTCATTTACATTAGATCGTCTTCTATTTTGGGAGTGTGCCACCATTGGCTACTGGGTATTAGCGTGAATCGTACCAAGATGTTTTCATACATATCGCCACCACCTTGCCATCACCGGGTGGTGACACATCACCTGCCAGTTACAGAATCGCAAACGGGGATGGCGGGTGAAGTCCATCACCCAAGTTACAGAATACGACCCCAGGCGTAGTTGTTTGTCATCATACAAAGCAGCATTCATAAATGCAGTCCCAATCCAGTGTTTAGAACTGCTAACCAAAATGCAGACAACTGCTCCCAGAACTTTTCCTCTTTATGCTTTGGGGGATGGTTGAAAAACAAAAGGAATGTTATTGTTGTTTCTGACATACTTTCCATTACTTATGTTGTATTTACCTAAAATTGTCTGTTTTCCATTGCCTAACATACCAATTCTAAATATTTCTGATCACTAGGTTTGTTGGGAAACTCTTTTCTCTCATAGAACAAGTATGCCAAGTTTCATTAAAATCTGAGATCATGGATGTCAAATCATCTTGTTTTGGTTGATTTGACATGGAATGACCCTGCTTAGAAAGAGCACCAGAATGCATAAGACAAGCTTCCCCAAGTATATCAAAAAGCTATCCGTTGTTACGATGGCAACTAAGCTGACAAGTTTAATTAATATCTAATGGAAAACATATGAATACTGATTTTTTCCCTCTTTTTACCGAGAATTTTTTTTTGGCCCAAGTCTTGTTGGTCATGATGCATGGCATTACTTTTAATTGGAGGGGCCATGCTGATCAACATGGCATGCTGCATTCAGAGAATTCTGATGACAGATGCTGATTACCTTCAACTGGAATATTTTGATCGTTCAGTCGGGCAGAGTTCTTGTATCAATCTTTGCTGTGTATGTTTTCTATGAGTTGTATTATACAGTGGTCACTTGAACTTGAGAGGACAAAAGAAGAGATTACAGTAGCCCTTCTGATACTGAGGGCACCGGCAGAGCTAACACTAGGGATGGGCTCAGAATTCGAGGGAATCCCCAAGATCGGTGATGGGATTGACCTGTTGGACAAGGGATGGACTTTGATGAATGGCGGACAAGTGTGAATAAAGTTCCAACTATAGAGTCAGATCCACACAGCTCATTATACCACCATAAGACCATCGTACAATTATACAGTAGACCCCCAACTTATGAAATTAATCCATTCCACAGGACCGTTTGTAAAGTGAATTCCTTCGTAAAGTGAACCAGCATTTTAATAACCTCAGGATCGGTTTTCACGTAGCTAAATAACAATATGCTGCTATCATAAAAACATGCTGTCTTTTTACTAATAAGAGTTAAAATGTTTGAGAAATGTGTAAACTAACCTGCTAACTCCTCACCTAACCACTTCTCCTCCCATCCCTCCCCAGGTCTCTATATTGACTCGCATGCTATGCATATGTACCTTGAAAATGATTGCAAGGCAATCGAAACCTAGGTCAGTAATAAAATTTTAAGTGTTGAATTTACTAATAGATTTTTCTTTTTCATCATCTAAGAGAAGTAGAAGGACAGCATTTTCTAGAATGGTTAGCTTCACATTTGCAGTCATTAGGCATAGATTATTTTTTTGTGATATCATGAAAAAGTCTTAAAATTTCCAGCATTCTAAGGAAAGAATTGATTAAAATGGCCAGCACACTATCAATTAAATTTAACACTCAATTTCAATTCAATTCATCAATAATTCAATAATTACAATTATGAATGCATCACTTTAAAAACTAGCCTGCCATAGCTATTAACAACCACAAATGAATATAGGGAGGACATTTTATTTTAAACTTTTGAAAGGGACCATCTCTGCAAAAATAAAAGTAAAATTTATGAAAGAATTAAAATGGAGGACAAAAATTTTTAAATTGACTAAGGCCCAAAGAAGTGGAAAACAATGACAAAAGGCAAAAGAGAAACTTCACTTTATTTTCTCTTTTAATGTTTGCTTAGTCAATAACTTAACAGTATCATGGAATATTACATCTATACTTAATACTTTTGATACCACCAGGTATCAATTGGCATTGAATCCTATCCTTAGGATTTACATAATTATAATTTCACAGTCGACAATCATGAATCAATTGTACAAGAATCAGAATCAGGATGCAATTCGATAAAAAATCAGATGTAACCTATTTTTAGATTTAACTGAATAATATCCAGGGGTTTTCCACTAGCTGTAAGCTCAGTGAGTAACAAAAATGTGAAGTATCAGGTCTTACCTCACTTGGTAATGACCTGAAGGTGATGGACGAGAGAGAGGATAGTGTTCCAGCACGAGCCTGAGGTTTCCTTGAATCTGCACAAGTGGGTAGGACTCAGCCACTGTATTTGGAAGTAGGGTATTCCCCCCTTGGGCTTCAACACCAAATCGTAGATATCCACCATAGGACAGAATCTGCAAATAAATGAGGACGTTTATTTAACTCTCTTACCACCATCTATTTATGGTGGAACTCTTTGAAAATGCACCTTGTAAATCAAACGTAACCTTTCACAAAATAACTGCATTAGGAAGTCATCTGTTGAAGTATTAATTGGCAATTTACGTTAACCCTTAATTGCCCAAATTTTTTAAAGATTTTCAAAATAAACACACTCTTTGTCAAACAAGAGACAGACACATTTAATTTAAGAATATTTTTTACAGTTTTCCTAAAATACCTGTCCTAGTTATAGGATGCTGGACATTTACTGCAATTAATGCTTATTAATGAGTGAAAATATCTATTACAAGTATTAAGCTAATATTTTACAAATTTTTGTTACATATTTGCTTGTTTTAGGAAATTAAGCAAAAAAAAATATTTTTGGCATAATTACTGTAAGTACAATTTCTAATAGTCATTGCTCTTCGCTCTTGTTGCTCTTCCCATACCTAGTGGAACTTCCCTGAGTGAATATAATTTAGAAATGCATATAATGATGACTCATACTTGAAGTTGGCTTTTAAGATGATTGTACAAATAAACAAAACCATTAGCCATTCTTTTTAAATTCATAAAATAACCAGTTTCCACACTTGTATAATTTTATATATCCCACATTCTTCTTGTGATGCAATGTGAAACACATAATGCACAATGTGACTTCAAACATTTTGCAATATGTTAAGTGGTTTTCTAGCACAACATCTTCATTGACAAGGTCTCTGGCTGTCCCTTTTCTCAATGATATGAACTTTTCCATTATATCTTACTCTTCTGAAATGCTGTTCTAGAAGTAGAAGCAAAAAATAGTGGCCTTCCTTGCAGTATTCTTCCATTTCCTAATTTTAAATAAGGAATAGCAATGGACCTCCAGAAATCTTTAATGTGTTTGGACTTTAAACAATGAATAAAACAGCACAGATTGTCAATACACCTGTCAATTTTTTGCAGAACTCTACTCCATTACCATTGTGATCTCATTCTTTTCAAATATCCAGCCATGTTGGTCCCAAATATCCGAACATTAGTTGAAGTTGCATGTAAGACATTAGCTTTTTCTCTTTTTTCTGAGCATCATATCAGCACATACACGTTCAGTTCGTAAGAATTGAAATATTAAGCTACAGCTGCATGGTTACCATCTTTCTATCTCAGAATAAAGAATTCACTATTTTATTCAAATCTGTGATCACTGGATCCCCTGGGATATTTTTCTAGATCCTTGACGTTCATCAGTGTGCACTCCTGCATTCTGTTTTCTCTAACTGTTACAGGTGCTCTAAATGCTTTTTCCCTCAATTCATCAAGCAGCACTATAGTTGTAAAAAATTATGAACATATAAAAATCGACTCAAAGAATCATCTATCACTGAAAGCATTTGGTTCATGACAAGAGGACTGTTTTTAGGGTTCTCAGATTCTTTACCACAGTAAGTTAATGGATGACTACACCAATAGACATTTTCTACACATAGTGCTGCAAGGCTGTGGATGGAGATGGCAGGAAAGTCTCCAGTTGAAACGTTGGCCATTATGGAGAAACTAACCCAGTGGGAAGCCCAAGAAGAATAATAAAGTATCATTTGCAGGGAAAATGTGAAATCTTACATAATGAATGGAAATGGTTCACTTCTGGTGAAGAGTTTCAAAGAATAGTGTTTGTAATACCTGATAATCATCTTATCAACAGGCTAAATCTTTGCAGAGAGTTTCCAATTCTGATGACTTCAATTTCTGTGTTAAAGAAGTTACAGGTAGAAATTTAGCAGTGCGGCAATATATAAAACACGACTCTCCATTAAGGATTGACACAGCACTACTACAGTTTTATAGAGACACAGATAAAACAACGCCCTCTACGGTACCACAAAAATAATACAAACAAAAGACGTCCAATATGCAACATTGTAAGCATTTTGCCATTCATATACTGTAAGTTGATACCTCTCCTCAAAATGATACAATGTGGATATGAAAAAAAAACAATACACTGCATCAGGCACCTTGAAGAAAAAAAAAATCATAAAGACAGTAACAAAGCTACCCCTTGGACAAACCCATTCCTAAGGAACACATTTTTATCTTTGTTTGAGGTTACAACTTGGTCAAGATATCAGCTATATTTTTCTCAGTTGCTACGTAATGGATAATTACCTCCTTATTGTTGACACACTCTTTAACAAAATGAAACCTCACACGACAATGTTTATTCTTGTCAGTCAACTTATTTGTCCCTGCTAAAGCATTGGCTCCCTGATTATCAGCACACATATCCACTGGGCAATAAAAACTATGACCTAATTCTTCCATTAAATCTCTTAACCATATTACTTCTTTACAGGCCTCAAACAGTGAATAATATTCAGCAAGCATACTACTAGTAGCTGTTATTGTCTGTTTTTTGCTTCTCCAAGCTAAAGCTCCCCTAGCCATGAGTATGACATGTCCACCTACAGAAATTGAATCAACCCTGTCATTGGCCCAATCAGCATCACAGTACACTTTTACATTAAGGGATGGATCACCTGTGAAAATTAACTTGTGACTTGCTGTCCCTTTTAAGTACCTGAAAACTCTTTTGACAGCTTCCCATTGAACATTTGTGGGAGTATGACCGAATTTACTTAAACAACCAACCATGAATGACAGATCTGGATGGGTGCAAGTACTAATATATAATAGTCTCCCAAGGGCTGCACGGTAAAGTTCTTGGCTTACTGGCTCACCCGATGCATACAAGTCTGCCCCAAAAACACCTGGGGTACTTACACTGTTACATTCTGACACTGAATTCCTTCAGTACATCTAGGATGTAATTTTCCTGGTCAATTTGTAGCACATCTCGACTGGGTCTAGCAAAATGGAAACCTATAAACATAGAAATTTGGCCCATGTCTTTGGTTTCAACAGCATCACTCAATCCAACCTTCACATGATCAACAAAATATGTGGTCCCACAAATTATTATGTCATCGACATAAGTTCCAACATATCCCTCTTGGTGCACAAATACACAGGGATCAGACAAACAACACTTCAACCCCAGACCCAACAGGATTTTAACCAAGACTTCATTCCACACTTTTACCCGACTGTTTTAATCCATACAAACTCTTGTTGAGTAAGCAAACATTACTTATATCCCCTTCTTCCCACATCTTTGGTTGTTCCATATAGATAGATTCTTTCAGAACCCCATTTAAGTAAGCAGCTACTATATCTACATGTTCTATCAACCACCCTTTGGAGACAGCAATAGCTAATATTACCCTCAAGCTGTTTTTATGGATTACAGAGGACTATATGTCTCCCAAAAATCACTCCCATATTTTTGCGAGAAACCTTGATCCACAAGATGGGCTTTATAAACCATCTTTCCATCGGGTCCAAGTTTTGGATGGGGAAAGACCCATTTACACCCCACTACGTTACCACCTGGTGGCCTCTTCACAACAGTCCAAGTGTTGTTCCTGGCATGGTTCTCCATTTCCCGCTCCATTGCCAGAGACCATTCCCTACTCTTCATGGCCTCTTCAGCGGACCTTGGTGGCAAGATATGACCACCATGTTCATTGACAGAGCACCTGGCATGAAGTTTGCAGCATGGTAGTGGACAGCCTGGTGCCGGTTTCCGTACCCGCTCTGTTAGTCTCGGTACCTCCGGGCCGACACGGTCTGCTGTTCCTACGCCATCCTCTCCTGGACAACGGCCACCTAAGTCACCCTGACCCCTGGGTGGCGGCTGCAGCTGCTCTGCACCAAGGCCGTCCTCTCCTGGATGGTGGCCAGCCGGGCCTCCCTGGTCCCTGGGCAATAGTGACTGCACAGCGCCATGGCAGTCCTCTCCTGGATGGTGGCCAGCCAGACCACCCTGGTCTCCGGGCAGCAGTGGCTGCTCTGCACCAAGGCCGTCCTCTCCTGGATGGTCCGCTACCTCCTCGTGGATGAAATACGCCAGCTCATCACAGGTCGGGCGGATTGCGGCATAGGTCTCCTTGATCTTAAACGGGTAGCGACCCTCATGAAAGATGACGTCCCGGCTGTTGAAGACACGTCTCTCCAACAGGCTCCAGAGTCTGTAGCCCTTCGTGCCTTCCTCGTAGCCTAGAAGTATGCTCTCCACTGCCTTGGCTGCAAATTTTCCCTCTTGCCTCTCTTTAGGGATCCAAGCCCATACCTGGCAGCCAAATGTGCTCCAGGTCTTTTCTCCCAAGTTTCCTCTCAGTCCATTTCTCCAACAGTGCAGCGAATTGTATGGCTCTTGATGGGCATCTGTTGCGAAGGTAGCAGCTCATTTGAAGTGCTTCAGCCCAAAACTGGAGGGGAAGTCCAACTTGAATTAGTAGACATCTCACGGCATCACACAAGGTTAAATTCATCCTCTCGGCTAGCCCATTCTGCTGAGGGGTGTACTCAACAGACTTTCTATGCATAATGCCATTTTCTTCCAGGAACTGCTGGAAATTTCTTGATAAGTATTCCGTTCCCCAGTCCATCTGGAACTCCTTCACTCTTCTTCCATGGATGTTCTCCCATCTATTCTTGATTCGAATGAAATGGTCAAGGGCTTCACTTTTCTTCTCCATTGCAAGGCTGGCCACAAATCTTGAGTATTCATCAATAAAGGTGATTATGAACCTCTTTCTCCCAATTGATTCTGGATTGATTGGACCCATGATGTCCGAATGGACCCTATGCAGAATTCTAAGGCCCTCTCCATCACTACTGTGGGGAAATTTCTTCCTCTTCATTTTTCCCATTACGCAGGTATCGCAGAATTCTTCTCCTATTTCCCCTTTGTAGCACAGTTCTGACAGAATCTCTATTTTGTTCATCACTTGCATGTTAGGATGACCAAGCCTAATATGGCAGGTGGATTGCGACACTCTTGAAGCTTTCTTGAGGTTGTTCGCATACTCTTGTTTCAGACTTTCAATGGACGCTCCCCCAACAGTAGAAATAAAGTAGAGTCTGCCTACTCTGTGAGCTTGGAACACCAGTGACCCTTCCCTAAATACCCTGTTCACACCATCCTTAGATCTGAACTCCAGTCCCTTCTCTTCTATTTGGCCCTGAGACACCAAATTGTCTTGCAGGTTTGGGACATAGAGAACATTTGTGAGTTCAACATCTTTTCCTCCACACTCATCTGACATATTAATGGTCACTGACCCAATGCCTGCTATCGTTAAAGGTGAACCATCCCCAATCTCTACTTCACCAGAATATTCACGCATTGAATGAAATAGGCTTTTCTTCCCAGTCATGTGGTCCGATGCCCCACCATCAAGGATCCATATTCCACTCTCACCTGGTGTGAACTTCCTTGCATACAGTGCGACGTGCTCCCTGGTTGCAACTGATGCCTTCTTGGTGTAGTCGGGGTTGTTCTTCACTTCCTCATTTTTATCTGAGTTTTCTTTGAGCTTTGGACACTCCCTTGCAATGTGCCCTTCCATACCACTGCAATAACAGAAGAACCTCCGTCCGTTAGATCTTCCCTGTCCCTTTCTAGACTTTCCTGCACTCCTAACCTTATCACTATTCACTTTCTTGACTTTTCAGGTTGTCATTTTTCTACGCAGACGCTCTGTTCCCCTTGAGAGCTTGGTGATATGCTTCAGATTTGGCATTTATTTCTTTTTCACTTTCTAAAAGCACCTGCTTCATGACAGACATCTTGATTTTTTCAGGCTGGGTGCACAGGGTTTTGACAGTAATTTCGTATTCTGACGGTAGCCCAGATAAGCTCAAGTAGGCTAATTGTTTATCACTGATCTCCATATCGTTCTTCTGGAGCATTCTGTTCAAATTGAGCATGGTGTTAACATATTCCGTCATGCTGAGGTTACCTTTTGTCATCGTGGCGAGCTCTCTGAGTTTCGTCATAAGGTACTCCGTATTTTGATGGCATTGCTCTTCAAGGGCTTCCCATGCCTCAGACGCTACCTCCGTATCCAAGATATCATTCATAAGGTCGTCCCCCGTCGTCTTCATGATAAGGGCGAGCACGGTATGGTTTGATATCCGTGTTGCGCACAATTCCATCGTGGTCGGAACGTAGCCATCCTCATCATCATATCTGATGATGGCCTGCCAGCACTCCTGCTTCAACATTTCTGTCTTTACTCTGGCTTTCCATATCGGATAATTTGTCCGGGTCAGCTTCGGAATTGTCACCGTGTAGTGCTCTTCCGTCGCCATGTTGGGTGTTCACTCCTTATGCCGGCCGGCTTCTTTCACTCCGAGAAGAACGGCTTTGTTTTAATGCGCACACACTACCAAACTAAATTCCTACACAGAACGTTCTGGGTCCATAACATGATGACTTCAATTTCTGTGTTAAAGAAGTTATGGGTAGAAATTTAGCGGTGCGGCAATATATAAAACACGACTCTCCGTTAAAGATTGACACAGCACCACTACAGTTTTATTGAGGAACAGATAAAACAACGCCCTCTACGGCACCACAAAAATAATACAAACAAAAGACATCCAATATGCAACATTTTAAGCATTTTGCCATTCATATACTGTAAGCTAACAAATTCACATAAGTTTTCTCCCACGAGATCTATGCATTAGCAGTCTAATTTTGAACAATCTGTTGTTATTGGTGTTTAATGCTGTTATTGGTGTTAAATGAAGCAAGGTGTCAGTCTACATATTACTCAGCATCCTACTTAATAGGGCATAAAATATATAATCAATTTTAAAAATAAAAAAAAAATGGAAATATTATGCAAATAACAGCAGGAATTGTAAGTTACATTCATAAACTCTAATGTTCTGCAGTAATAATCAGAGCTTCCTTGGTCAGAAAATATTTAAGAGTGTATATTGCCTTCTAAGTCACAGTTTGATAAGGAAGCCAAGATTCAGAGACATACAAAAGTCACAGAACTGAAGCAAGGACAAATATTAGGTAGATAAGCTTTGTCAGTCCCTGTAAAACACATTTGGAGCAATTCACTACATTGTTGTTGGAGTTCAGTAACAAATCACTGAAAAACAGTTTCTCCTATAAAAATTACACTGGGTGCTAATGAGTTCAGTGTAAGGATATGTGGACATACAATAGTGTAATAGGGATGATTCGGAGTTGTTTACTTGATATTTACTAGCAGCTGTTCTTATTATTTCGTTGTTTACTTGTTAGTTTATCTGCAACTTATGGATTGTTGTATATAAGAAAAGAATAAACATGTCTCATATGGGTGTAGACATACAGAGAAATACCACGAATTAGGTTTAATTTAAGATTAAGCACCTCACATTTACAAAATCATTAAAAATTATTCTTATTTTTCATCACAGTAATTACAAAAAACAAACCTCTCAATAAGAAGAAGGAATTTACTAATGATACATGAATGAGTACCAGCACAGGGAAATGTCAAAAGAATAATCCAAAATGTATTACGAGAGCTAAATTTTACTTAAAAGATAGTTTTCCAGCTGAAACAACTCCAATGTCATAAAATATTCTTCATCTCATGGATGTATACTTATAAAGATTCAATAGGCCTCCTTGACAAAAACACCATTCTGATCAGAAATAGGGCCGCCCACACACACACACACACAAAAAAAAATAATGACCAACCCTCCCAAAAACTCATCAAGCTACTGGAAACTTTCTACTTTCCCATAAACTTGCAGAGGACTTAAAATTTTTTTATTAAAAAACAAAGTTTAAAAATGTTCCAACATTACTAAGAGCAAAACTCCTTTAACAACCTCCTGAGAATATGAAGAAAGGTGCACCACGGTGAAACCTGTTAGGTTCTGAGTGCATTTGCTGAAATTCCAAACTCGGTTTGTGATACTGTATATGAATCTATCACTTTTATCATATCCATTTCAATGATTCTCAAATTTAGAAAAGTAAGCACCAGTGTGCTTCTCGTACCCGTTGTCTAGCCAGAGTTGTGTCACATACCCACCATCTCACAGCCTCGGTGGCCGATAGCCAATCTCATTGCGTTAATGGCCTCTCAACCTTAACCCTTACATAGAATATTGATGGATGTGTGGCATTTTTTGGGCATTCCCCCTTTTTTCAACTAATCTCCCCTCTTAGAACAGTTTCCCCTCTGCAAACTGCTAATAGGCTTGGACAAAGGACAACCCAAGGGTCACCATCTTGTGCACCAACACCTCCTAGCTAATGAAGTAGAGCCAACGATCTTGACATTGTCAAGGACTTCTGATTGCAAGGACCCTGTCAGCAACTTCGAGCTGCTCCTCCTGCAGCAACCTTTATGCTGCAACTTTTCCCTTCACCCTGTCCTGCCTAACAAGGAGCAGATGGCACAGGAAAACATTGTGGAAGCCTGGGATGGTTAACCATGGCACAGAGGCATTATCCTGTATCCTACTGTTGTAGTAATAGCAGTTCTCTAAGCTCCAATTAAAAACCACCTCCACCACATGTGCATCCTCATCCCACTATTTTCCCTCCCTCCAATCCTTCCAACCCCCGAGCCAATGAGGAACAAATCCAATTTTGTTCCCGAGTTCCTCATTTCCTCACCCAGACTTTGGAAAGAGTTTGTCTGTAGATGGGTGTTTTCTGAGAGAAAACCTTCCCCTCTATTATTTACACTTCTGATGGATGACCATCCGCCAGATGACACACTACATTGTTGAATTCAAGCTTTATGTGAATGCATGCGGAAAATAAAGGCCCATAACGCATAAATTGAAAAGATTATGGTTCTTTCATCATAAGGGAAGCATTTTTTAGAATAGCATGCTTCGTGGATGAACACAGAATTTAGTTGACTGAAAGATTACCAACAAATCAGATAGACTTCTTTTATTTTGTAGGCTTAAAGTGTACTGTATGGGATTACAGGCGATTTGGGATTATAAACTGTACACCAGAAATAATTAACTGAATCAGGTTTGCAACATATGAATGTGTGAGTCATAGAAAATTTGAAACACAGAAATATGTCTCAGCAAGAGATTCAAATATAATAAGAACCATTTAAGAGAAATTTTATATCCCTCCATACCAAAGTATTAATGCCCAAGAATCACAAATTATGAAACACGAATTTTGCATATAATAAAGTACATTTAAACGGAAATGATAGACATCTTTCTATTCAAGAAAACCAATTCTGTCCTGCTAGACAGGAGGGTTACTCTAGGGTACTAATATCTGGAGTAAAGAATAAACACTCACCTTATCGCCCAGGAAAGGTTTAGGAAGCTGCCAATAGATGGGAGTATCGAAGAGGTAACTGACACCTATTCGTACATCGCCAGCATCACCTGGTATCATTTGGAGATTATTGGCCACATCCAATCGAAGACCAGTTTGTTTCCGCCCACCTCTTTCTTCCAGTGCCTTAGAAGAATCATGCTCCTCTCCCAGAACAGCAAACTATAAGAAACAGCAATAATGAGGGCATATGTTTCAATTTCACTATTTTTTCATAAAAACTACCAATGAAATTATTATAAATAAACTGGTTTCTTGTCTAATGCATTCATTCATCCTGATTCAAGGCTCTAAATGAGATTCGATTTCCATTGGTGCAGAAATAATGATTGAACAGTATTAATCTAGTAAGATCTATACCCTCGAGTGCTATGAGGAATTCTAATGAGTGAGTGGAAATAATACCAAAATAATATGCAATTAGAGCATTTTATACAGATCTAGCCAAGATAGAAGTTAGGGGCACTCCTCAGACAAGAATTCAGGGTCAGATCCAATGAATCAAGGGCAGAGCAAGCTTACAAGCCAAAGGTCTCCCCATGTGACAAGATCCCTGGCACATGCTTTCCTTTATTTGAATCCATATTCTTCAAAGATGAATTCTACCAAGCTGTTACACCTTTAATCAGAGCATGTCAACCTGATGATTTGAAGATAAAAGTAAGAGACATTCTTTGTACTCACATTGATGTAACAGATTTCTTGAGTGTTGACCGGTGACACCTGACCTCCAGGCCTAAATTGTGGATTGGGTGAATCATATTCTACGTACACTGTTCTTGAATAAGGCATTAAAATCTGAAAATATCAAGTATATCAAGGATTTTTAAAACTTAGAGAGAGATCTCAGTTTAATTACCAAAACAGGTGGCTCAATTTGCAATGATGATAGCCAATCCATAACTAGCAACGAACCTGACTCCAAGTAACAGAAGCTTCTGTGCAGGATGTACTCCGACCAAAGCAAAAGCATTCTAGACATCCATTAGGATTATCACGTGACACTCCAAATGTCCCCTTTTTGCACTGATCACAAGTTCTGCCAAGTGTGTAGGGCTGTAAATAGAAGGCGTAGATTGAAAAATGAACAAAACAGCCCTAACAGAAAAGAATCACTGGAATGCAGTTTAATCCTTTGAGTGCGGAATGATGTGATATCACGTCAAAGGTACCGTGAGTGTTTCAGCTTTCACTATTAGGCCCCCTAGTGAAAGCTGGAACTCTTACGGTACCCATGACGTGATATCACATCATCAGCACTAGCTTAAAGACAACATGATGTGATATCACGTCATGCCGCACTCAGAGGGTTAAAAAAAAACTGCTGCCAGTGATTTTCACTGCTTATTTCAATCACAGTGAGGCAGTGATTCCATCACTGGGAGAGTGATTGTATTATTGGCCACTAGCATTTAAAAGGACATCAGTGATTCTAATAATTGTATATCACTTACAGTCAGTGATTACATCACTGGATGAGTGACTTTACTACTGTCCACTAAAAATATTGGCTCAATTATTTTGAGTTGTCAAATTATAAATGGTACATAATTCCATCTCAGGGAGCAAGTGGTTGTATTGCAAGCAAAATTGGTACGCTGCTAGCCCAATGTGTCACTTTGGAGTTGCATAAATACCCAAAGTGAGTCCCAAGTACCCAAACAAAATTGGCCTGCAGTGCGGATTAAGATGAATTTGGGGATTAGTAATTTCTACAAATTGTATTTCTACCAGGTTTGTATTTTCTCCCAGAAACATTCTCCTTTTCACCTATTGTAAGTACATGATTATTGGCAACAGCAATAGCACCCATGAACATAGAATTTCAACAATTAATCACAGGCAGGTTGGTCAAAGATTTTAATACTTCTTTTTTAATACTGGCCAGGATAACTCTTCAGTAAGGGAGAGGTAGGTATAGAGTACAATTTGAATTTTGGAATGTCATCTACATACCCACACACCTGATTAGCAATTTAGTGATTGAAGTTCAAACCTCAGGCAAGTCAAACACTTTTATCGAGGTAACATTAATCACTTTTGTGTTTCTGAGAGGAGGGATATGGGAAAGACTAACCACAAAAAAGAATGGTTGAGTTTTCAGAGGATTGGGAAGAAAATCCTACTACAGCTACTCAATTTCAAGATTGAAAAGACTGCTGAATAATGAATGAATGGACGAATGAATGAAACTTTATTTATACTCTGGGGGGATTACCCAAAAGAGCAAGTAAACTATACAATATGCATGTTCTGCTCCAAAAACATAATACACACATTAAGAAAGGAAAAGTTAATTTACATAACAATGAATATCACAGTAATAGTTGGACATAAAGTAAGTTTTTACAAATTTATTTATGATTTTTTAAATAACAAAATAATTTGACTTTAAATGATTGAAGGGATGAAGAAGACCTGACATGGGAGGGTAGTGAATTCCAAAACTTGGAAGCAGTGGTGAGGAAGGAATTGAAGTAGATATTGGTACAGGCTTGGAGAATGTGAAGGAAGGTAGGGTCAGATCGGGTTAATATTTGGGAAATTCTTTTTCTGGAGGTAAATAGATTGTAGAGGTAGGTACGATTCCGATTATGGAAGAGGGTGAAAAGAAAAGACCCCAAAAAGTATTTCCTTCGGGAACCGAGAGGTAACCAATTTAGTTCAGCATAATATTTTGACACATGTTCATCTCTGAGTAAGTCAAATATAAATCTAACACAAGAGTTTATAAGTCGCTGGAGACGCTTATCAAGAACATTACTTAAATCGCTGTAAACCAATACACAATAATCCAAAACTGAAAAGATAAGGCAAGTAACAAGCATAACTCTAGAGGACTCTAGAGGAAACTCGGTGGAGTGTGTGACTGACCTTGCATTGGCAATGTCCCGTGTCTTGGTCACAGGAACACTCGCTCCCCTTGTTATAGTCCCCAATATCGTAGCCTTCTTCATCGTAGTCATCAAGAGGCATATCCCCTCGCTCAATGCCCTCAGCATCCTTCTCCCCTTCCCTGTAATAGTGTCGACCACCATCTCGCCCCCTTCCCTTTCCCCTTGGGATATTGGATGTGAAGTTGCAATTCCGGGGGTCAGTACCTCCGAGGTCACAATTACACGGTCTGCAGTCTGGGAAGCCATAAAAACCAAAAGCACACTCTGCACATTTGGGGCCTCCAAACCCTCTCCGACAAACACATCGTCCTGTTGCAGGGTGGCACTGAACTCTTAGCATTCCAGATGGATCGCAGTCGCAGAGCTAAAGACAAATATGGAACGAATATAATTTATCTCATTAAATGCACCAGATGGGCAGATAATTAAAAGAACACATGACTACAGTTGAATAATTTCAGTATATCAAGAGAACACACCAGTTTTAACTTAAATGCTCACATAATTTACAAATATAAAATGTACAGAGGCATATTTTTGAATATGAAGATTAAGTATTACTTTGCTGGACAGCTTCCTGGTTAAAAAGGACATTAAGTCAGTAAAATCACTGAGAAAAAAATTGCCATAGCATGGCAGTTCCACATCAAATGGTTCAATCAAGCATTCATAAAACATTGAAAATTAAATTAATTGGTTGGCAATTAGTGAGTTGCAAGAAAATTTGAGCTTAATTACATTGTTTCAGAAATAATGAGGATTTTCTATAGTTTTAACTGTATTGTTCAAATCGTTTCCTGAGGTAAAAATAATGAAAAGGGTCAATTAAATTTCACAAGGCTGCACACTATAAACCAGCAAACTAGACAATTTTGCTGGTTTATAAATATTGTATTCCTACCTTACAACCTGGTTCTGAAGAATTAGGATCCCTCCATGATCCTGGCATGCAAATGTGGCACCTGTCCCCTTCAGACAGTGGTGGACAGACACACCGCCCACTAATGGGGTCGCACATGTGACCATCTCGATTACAGGGCTCACACTCTGCAAATTTCAATTTGACTGTCAGCTCTCAGATTTGAAATTTAACAAATTTCACATTATCTTAAAATGAGGACATCAGTACATTTTAAAATGAAATCTCTAACATGAGAATCGACTATAATACATATATTTCAGAACAAATAGCAATGATAATATGACAGTCACATAAGGATCACATGGATATCTTCAGTTATGAATGCAAGGCTTTATCCTGAGCATAACGCAATGCTGAAATCATGAATATATATTATGGATTGGGATTTTTGGAATTGTTGCCTAGGCTACTTGTTGCCTAAATTTCCACTTTTTGTTCACCCAGTCCTTGGCGCCACTTCGATTACAGTCTTTTCAGTTGTTATTGTAAATAGACGTAGTTAATTGTTGCTAATGCAAGACTGTGGTGAATATTCAATTGCGATCGAGGAGATATGAATTACTTGATGCTTCCAATAATATCTTGCTATTTGTGTGATCTAAAAGTTAATTTGTAAATGCTAGAGAGGAAATATCTATTACAGGAATTGCATAAGAGGTTTATGAAAAGTCCATCGTGTGCCGACGACGACGTTTGCCAGACTCTGATTCTAATTTGAATGCATTAAGCCCATTTGGCGTAAATAAAGAATTTAGAATGCCTAGTTTAAACAGAACTTGCTTTGTACCAGGCTGCAAAACATGCTTTGCGTCTATGAGGACCCAAAATAGGACGCTTGGATTGAAAAATAAGAATCTGTTCAAGGTGGCGGTAAGTCCATTCCTTTTTACCTACTCTGCAATGATGGCCATTGGGAATACTCATGAAGTCACCTCGCATTATTATTAAATTTCCATATAGCGATATTCATGAAGTGCTACGAAGTTTATTGTGCATTTGCATGATTAAATTTGGAGAGGAATTAAATATATCTTTAGACCAGATGATATTAAAAAAGTGTATAATTACGTCCCGTGTGTAGTACTACATTTTCTATCCACTGCATTATGATTACTTGTAAGTAAAACACATGCAAATTCATGGTAAAACCAGTACGACGTGTTTACTTACAAACTATCAACTGTATTTACATTTGAACTTCCGTCTTTCATCACTAGGCAGCACCACTTTCCAAAAAGTTGTTTGTTTATGGAATTCTAGACAACAGTTTTTGGCGAGAGAGATCACAATCCATAATATATATTCATGGCTGTAATCCCGCTATGTTGATACGCACCATTTTTCCAGGGCTCAAGGGGACCTACTGAAGATTATTCCTCAAAACAAAGATGAGCTCCAGCTAGGGGTGCTATAGTTTACCTTTCACTTAATAATTATTAAAACGCGATGATTTTTTTCAAAAACACCTCAACTATTGCAAGTTAATGTAAGTCACCTAAAAATGTTTTATCAAACAACTCCATATACTCTCGATAACTTTACCTAATCTGAAGAGTCGACTGTAGTACTATTTTAACTTAACTATGTTACCTAAAAAAAATTGTTTTAAATCAGACAAAAATTTGAAAATATAACTCTGGCGTCATTCATTTTAGCACATTTTATTTTATTTTCACCATATAAACATATGTACTTAAGTGTAGTGCGGTCATGGATTTTTTGTCGACTTACTTGAAAAGTTATTTAAATGTGAACTAAATGACTCACGATTGCAGCCATTCCTCAAAAGCATGCTCGACTTACGCTTGCACCCTTGTTCCGAGAAGCCATAGTATCCAGGGAGGCAGCGATTACAGGTGGCGCCACCCACTCCTGACTTGCAGGCACACCTTCCCGTCTCAGGGTCGCATTCGACTCGCGAGCCGGTTCCGCCCGTGCTGGAGCCCAGGGTGTCGCAATTACACTTGCGGCAGCCCCTGCCAGAGGACAACCCCCAGTATCCCGGCTGGAGGAAAAAAAGAGAAAATATGTGTTAAGAGAGAGAGAATTAAGAAAGAGAAAACACTGGTAAAATGCAGTCAAAAACTAGTGGGATTTGAGTTGTGTCATGGCACAGAGTAAGCATAATTTACTACTCAGCCGATGGTTATGGCTGCCAGGGGAGCAATCAAATCATTTTAGCCTACGTCTGCTCAATGGTGAGAACAAATAGTTACCACAAATTTGCAAAGGTTGCGGTCCATGACGGGACCTCTAATGTCTGATTGCGAGTGAAGAAAATCACTGATTTCCTAAGGCTAGATCTAAGTCCATGTGAGGCTGCAGCAGCAATGGCACATATCACACGTGAAAGAAGTTCATGTAGAGTGGTGGCATTATATTTTAATGGCCCGTTAGCTTTGTAAACAATCCATAAAATTAATAATGAAATTATTTTCACTGCTCGTCGCTTTCTGCAATACTATAGCAGGTGGCGATGGTTAAGTACACATAATATGTTCATTGTGGGCAAGTAAGGTTAACCATTACATCTTATGAGGTGAGATTGAGATGCAAGAAAAGATCCCACATTCACTCCTGCTTCCAATAGAATGCGTAAATCACAGTGTTTTTTGTGCTTGGATTGTTTCATAATAACCGTGGAAAATATTGCCATACAGTAAAAAATAATGCACAGATATTCTGCAACATGGATATTCCACACATGGATAATCAAGAGTTTACTGTACGTGTTTATTACTCAACATGATACCTTGATATTAGTCAGTTACCATTATAATGATACAAATCCAATATTGTGATGATTCAGTGCCGTCAACTTTGCTTCTATGAGCACTAATTTATCATTTTGATTCACTAGATGAAACATACCATGTAGATTTAAGAAACCCCAGTTCGCATTTGAAGCCAAACAATGCATTCTGTTAGTCTTAACCCTTGACAACGATCACCTGCATGTTTAACACCAAGAGGTATTTCAAAATGCTATATTTTTTATTTCGTCAAAATTATGGAATTCATATCTCTATTAGCTGAGTATTAAGTCGTTTTCAGTGCATTGAACTTATTATTAAGTTGATTTAATTATTTTCTGTTGTAAAATAGATGCATGTTGCAGATCTTGGTGTCTGGCACCAACTGACCGTAATGGTGTGACCACTTTGTTCCCCATTTATCTGTGGCCTCGTGGTCTCCTCTGAGAGAACCTTCGTAACTTGTACTCTGAATTTTTTTTGGCATGGAAACAAAAGTATGCACCAGGGCTTGAGGTTTTCCAATTGCCAACCTCTACAGGAATGAAATGTGAACTCAAAGTTAAACCTTTCTGCAGATTTTTAGTTCCAAGCCAACCGGCATCTATCTAAGTAATGTGATACGTGTGACTTTGTTTTTGTAGTTGCAGTGGAGTCGAGCTTTACAGGGCATAGCGCTGGGTATATATGATCATCTACATATATTATTCATCACACTTACAGATTTTGCAATTAGGTGTAAAATCCAACTTTATTTTTATATTCAACAATTTACTACTGCCACATTTTATTATTCCATTACTGGGTAATAAAACATTAAAAATTTACAATTGTGTGAAATTCACAGTGGAAAAAGCATTCGCCTGGACTGGGATTCAAACCAGATCCCTCGATTTCGCGCATAGTGCTCTTCGCAATTAAGCTACCCAGGCATCTTCTTCCACTGTGAATCTCATTAAGGGGGCTTCAAGGAGCAAGTTGTCCTTACAGGTACAATGCATATGCTGCCAGAGGTACCCGTATGCGAGTGCTAACTGCCACAGTCCGCGGAGTAAAGCCCAAATTTAAACACAAAGGTGTTTACTTAGGACATTTTCAAAGAACCATGGAACTATCCGTGGAGTTATTTCAACTAGTGATCACACAATTGTGTGTGAAACTCACAGTGGAAAAATCATTTGCCTGGACTAGGAATTGAACCAGATCCCTTCGATTTTGCGCTGAGTGCTCTAACCAATTAAGCTCTAACCAATTAACTCGAACCGTCTTTGAAATGTTTCTTTTAAATCGCCTAAAAATTTCTTCAGTCTTCTCTGATTGCGTATTTTGTTTTTATTTATAATTACGCCAATGCAAACTTTAAAGCCTCATATTTCTGTGTGTTGCATCAGAAACATAAAAAAATGAAATATGCCGAACGTGGACTCTCAGAAAGGAGGACGAGAATAGGCTGCAGGCATTTGAGATGTGGGTGTGGAGAAGGATGGAGAAGGTTAGATGGACGGAAAGGAAGACTAACGACAAAGTACTTGCAATGGTGGGCGAGGAAAGGGAATTTCTGAATGAAATTCGAGATCGGCATAGTAGGTGGCTGGAGGATGTAATAAAGGGTGATGGGTTGCTGAAGAGTGTGATAGAGGGAAGGATGTTGGACAGGAGGGGAAGGGGAAGAAAGAGAATAGGTTTCATGGACGGAATGAAGTAGGGTAGACCGTATGCCGAGGCGAAAAAGGATACACTAGAGGGAGATAGGCCTTGGAAAGTGTAGAAAACCGGGAGGAGATTAACTTACATTCAACAAAACCTACCTCAACCGGTAGAATAATATATTTTAAAACACTTACGTAATACATATATTTTTTCACACAAACATACATATATTGATAGTCGGTACAAATGTTGACAAGTATAAGGTATGTGGATTTGAAGATAAAGTACATATCACTTTAAGGGTGAGTTAGTCAAGACAGGTCTTACCAGACATTGATCACACGCCCGGCCAGCTACATTGGGTTTGCAAAGACACTGACCGCTCACGATATCACAGGCAGGAGAATCGGAGCCGTTCTTATGGCATCCACATCCTAAAAAGAAAAGGAAATTCACATTAATTAGTGGTTCAATTATTCGCAAGATACATTCAAGTATTGACAACATTTCGGCATTGACCCCTCTCTACACTTCCTGCCTTGGAATATTACCACACCTAATGTGGTATAAATCCTCCAATGCAATCTCTGAGACGCCTCCTCTATGTGGGCCTCACTTCTCTCTTCCCTCTCAATTTCTCTCAATATCCAAATAAATGGCCACAGATCCCCCCCCCCCCTGTAACCCTCACCCTCCAAACCCCCCTGTAACCTCCACTCCTCCTAACATCCCCAACTACTCCCCCAAAACCCTAAGTTTGATCAATATTTTAACGTGGGCAACCTAGCATCTCCCCACCCCCACTGCCTCCCCAAAAAATCTTTAAAATATTGATTTTGCTCCTCGATGCCCTCTCAATTCAGGGAATCAACCCAGAACTATAATTCCTTCCTCTTCTCCTCCCCTTCCCCACTTCCCCTCCCTTCTCCTGAGTAACCCTTCCAGCGGCAGTCTGGTTAACTTCTACCTCTGAAGAAGACCACAGTCTCTCAAATACTTCATCTCAGAATCGGCCAAAACTTGGTTTTCATAATATATGCACGTGCTCTACTACTTTCACCTGACACATGGCAATTCCTTCATGCACATATAAATGTTGTTAAATATTAGCATTTTTCTCATGCCTGCCTCTGCGGGCTCAGCTCTGGAGCTATCATAACAACATAACAAGCATAGCGTTGTAAATATTAAAAAATGGTGGACGGACGAATAGTCGGTGGAGAGGCGACCGGGCTCCGGGAGGCCCCAAGTGACTACTGAGAAGATGACAGGAGACTTGTGGATTACGTGCACGAGCATGCGTTCGTCACGTCCTTGGAAGCACGAGACGTATCAGGGTTTCCTCTGGGTCGGCGAGAACATCGCGTCGACGTCTATCGGAGGTGGGGCTCGAATCAAGGAGAGCCGTGGTCAAGGAAGTTTGCACGGAAACTCACAGCGAGGCGAGATCAAATTTCGCCAGTAAATGTTTGGAAGGATTGGAAGAAACTTTTGGGCGAAAGTTATCTTCACCGACGAAAAAACGTTTTGGTCAACTTATAGCGGTCCGGTGCTAGAGTATAGGCCAAAAAACTGTAGATTTGATAGAGCATATATATAGGAGCGGGGTAGAAGCGGCCGATTTTCAGTTCATGCATGGGCCTGGTGTGTGCTGGCGTATTGAAGGAAACCTTAATGGATAGCAATATGTCAGCATACTTGAAAATGTGATGCAACCTTCTGTGACCATGATGTTTCCTAACAGATTCCTGTTTGAGTAGGTGTGTTGTTTAAGCATTCTGTATTAAATCACACAAAAATGCATTTCAATGCATGAGTAAAATACAGATGAAGGATTAATGAACTAATTTCGATGTTTAAATCTTTCAGGATAACTCAACGCGTGCACACATGCGCCCTCGTGAAGAGGTGGTTTGATGAAAATAATGTAGAGAGGCCGGTTAGGCCAGCAAGAAGCCCAGACTTGAACCCAATAGAAAACCTTTGGGCTGCGATGGTTCGGGAGCTGCAGAAGAGGGAGGTTCGGCCGAGGAACCAGGAGGAGCTTTGGACCGCAGTAGAGGAGGCGTGGGAGGAAATGACTAATTCTCTATGTAAGAAGATTGTGGGGTCTATGAAAAGAAGACTCGAATTAGTTATAGAACATAATGGAGGGTGGATAAATTATTACATAAATTATCTTTTCTTACATACATCAGAATGTTTTGTTTATTTCTAATAATTAATGTGCATATACTTTTTAGACGGCATAAGAGCTCGGGCTTTAAATGTTGCCAAATTGCAAGTCTTATCCAAATCCCTTCTTGAAAATACTACGATTGATGGAAAACGAACTTTGCGGGGTCGTTCCTGCCCAATCTTTAGTTACATTTTATTCTATTGAGTAAAGCATAGTAAACACTTAAGTTTTTTCTTCCTTGACTTTTTGAATTAACCTCACTCAAGGTGCTGAATGAAAATTTTCATCTTTGGATGGCTCATAAAAACGAGGTAATAAGTTCTCTCAGTTTAACTTTTTTTGCACTTAATTTTTCCCCTAAGATTGCAATTAAGTCATTCATTAAGCTCCAAAGTCATTCATTCACTGTCTTTTATTTCATTTAATCAATTTACCAAATGTGTGGCAAGGATTCTATGCTAAACTCAAATAGTTTTTCACAATTTTCATCGGAATCCATTACGCATACGGTGTCTAACTACATAGAAAATGCACGTCAAACATTTTTTCATTTCTGTTTTTGGAATTAATGTATCCTTAACTGATTCTTGTATATCGTAGTATTTAGGAAATAATGGGCTGGTTCACCAACAATTATAATTGCCGAATCTGATATGGTTCGCCAAAATTAAAATACCAATATTTTTCCGTTTTTTGATCCATTTCTTACTTTACTCGAGTAATCGGCGAAGAAACATCGATGTTCTCAGCCCTTTCTCGGAAAGGGTCTTTGAAAGTTGTTTACGTCACTGGCCGCTCCCGTCCAATGACCTCGGGCGCTACGCAGCATTCTCTTACCCCCTCCATCCAGCGAAGGAATAGGGTAGTGAGACAGAGATGTCCTAATAGCCGCTACTTTCCAGATGGCGGCAGCTTTCGAGGATTTTTTTGTCTTTAATTGCGAATAGTGGCTAAATTTAGAAGGATTTTTTTCGGTAGCAACATATTTTCCCATCCATCTTCCAAATTTAAGAATTTAACCTCAATAAGGAATCAGAGTGAGCGACTCCATTGCATTTTCTATCGAGATGCTTTCTTTCATTCATAGTTTCGTAACCAACAAATCATTTCCCATTGAGAAAACCTCACATTTCTCATGGCCCATCGAAGAGGGAGGATCTCTCTCTGTTTAACCTGATGTCTCCCTACAATGCACCGTTCGAGTTGGCTGCTAATAACGCCCCGGCGAAATACTCACGAAGTGCATGAGTAGGAAGAAATAGGCACCACCGGTTTATTATTTGTTGTGTGGCAAAGTTTCTTTTTCATTTCATCGGAAGGTGTATCATTTATTGCGTCAGAAGGAAAACAAAATACTTAGTTGTTCAGCCCATAACTCGCCCCATTCGTATCCTCACTGATGTGTAAAAGAAAGTGTAAGTCCAACGACCTACCAGATTAACAGCGAGATTTACTTAAAGACTCTAGTATTTATTTTGAGTTGATTCCAACTGCCATTTTTTGCAGCAGGCTTGAATTACTACCAGTTCATTTTTTTAATAATCGCTATCTCCCGGTTGCAAAAGCTCTATATTCATCGTTGGCAAACAGCCTAGGTCTTTGCCTAACTATTACGTTACTGAGGTCGTTACTGAACTGGAGTAACAGAAGATGACCGATGACACCTCCGTCGGGAACATCCGACTTCAGCGGTGTTGCCGACTTCATTGCACTTCAGCGGTGTTGAACATGACACTAACTATAACGACCCATTGATCGCGACCATTGAGGAACTGATGAATCCATCATTGGATATTTTTACATGATACTTGATTCTTATTCCACGAGAAATTTACCACGAGGCACCTTGGCGAATGATTTATTAAAATCAAGGAATATCAATCGGAAATGAATATTATTCATCCAAGACTAGTGTACTAGAGAGATGGAGACTATAAAAAAAAAATATAGTATATACTAGTATTAAGAGAGACAGTTAAATCACGCACCATCTGCCATTTCGCATAATCGCTAATTGTAAGTGTTTATCAACAGTTCTCCTCCTTGTCTTTATTTAACCAGTTGAAACAATCACAGTCCACTAGAGCGGAAACCGAAGGAGGTATTTTGTGTCCGCGACTTTCAAGCAGACGTGGTATATTATATATTATAAGTATATAGAAGCGTATATGTTATTATATTTATTATTTTATTTTTTATAACAAGTATTTAAGAAAGTAAAATGAAAAATCTTGACTATTGTATTTTTATGAATACATTTGTATGCCTGAAGCTTATAGTTATATCCCATGTTAACATATATTTTATAGATTAAAAAATTATCCTTTACATTCTATCTGGTATGTGAAACTGACCAATAAATTTTACATGATTTAGGTACATTGATTGTGTGTACAATTCTTTACACAATTCATTGTTTGTTTATGTACTATATGTTTTTCAAGAGAAATTGGGTTTAATTACCCGTGAATAAAGTTCAATATTATTATATGGCAGTTCTTGGCTCAAGCAACGTTCGAAGCTCTAACTCCAAGACTCTATAGACTACGCTACGGCCTGGAATATGGTGGATGGTTTGTTGCAGCAACTCAGTTCTAAAAGATGTGATGACAACTTTGAATTTCTTTACGAAAGAACGAAAAAGTACGCTGGAAGAGTGAGAAGTGATCTAGATGACTCAATTGACGTGGAAGTGGAATTGGATTTTAAAACACAAAGGACTTCACGAAAGAAACAATGTCAGGAGAAAAAGCCAAAGAAGAAGCACCTGAAAGTGCTCAACTTAAAAGTATAAATTGATCTACTTTAACATTATTGATCGCGCCAGATTAAGTATTGAAGACAGATTCGTACCCAATCCAGACATTTTACAAGATTTCTTTTGGCTTGATCCCAAAAAATTTGCCGAAATAGCAAAGGTAGACACTTTTCCTCCCGACACTATGTGCGCCATTCCAATTTTGTGTAAAGTAGAAAGAAGTTCTTTACTTATAGAACCGAAACAGATTGCAGATCAGTACGAAAGTTTTACCAAGACAGAAAAAGTTGAATATGATGAAGGAGAAGACATGCCTAATCTGAGAAAATTTCGAAAAAACAGTGAGGATGATGACGTTAACTTTGAAGAAGAGGAAGTAAAGGAGTTCATTCATTGCACCGAAAATAGAAAATGGTAAAAATGTTTGGCCTGAGCTTTCCCCATTGTCTATGAAATGTCTCAATCTGGGCTTTTTATTAACTTGTACACAGCATATAAGTTTGTAGTTACCCTTCCAATTGCACTCAGGTTACATGTGAAAGAGTATTTTCTAAATTAAAAATCGTCAAGGACAGACTTAGATCAACACTGACTCAAGATACCGTGTCCAATTTACTTCCAATGAGGGTGGAACGAGATTTGTTTTTCAATTTAGATAAAGATATTTTCATTGATAAATTAGCTAAATCTATTGAGGGGCTAAGGAAAAAGTTATTGATTTAATTGCTAATTGGTGCACAAGATATTTTTCCAGGATGATAATTCAAAAAATATTTTTTCCAACTGAATGCTGTCGTTATTTTTTTTGGTAATCATTTAGGTTTTACAGAATAAACATCATTATTATTTATATAACAATGTATTGGTGATTTGGCGATTTTTCAGAACGAGTTCGTCAAAAAACAAATTCAGGGAATCAAAATCAAGTGCTTTTGAAAAGTCTTTTCTTCTTGAATTATTTACCCTAACGTCTGTTTTTTTACTGTAATCTGTGACCAAAATTTACTGTAAGTACAGTTCATATAATCAATTTTTAAATTATTATACCTAGTTGTAGAACTATCTATTAGTGCCCTTTCTACCTGATAAACATGAAGAATTAGGTTTTCAAGGTTTTCATAATAAACTTAACGTCCAAGTTTTGATGAAATTGCCTACTTTACGCCAGGCCCGCAATTACAAGTAGGCTACTGGGCCTGCATTGCAAAAAAAATATTCTGATGTTCCAGGATTGTGGTGTGGGCGCAAAATAAAATAATATTTTTCGAGGATGTTTAATACGATCGTGGACACAGTTGATTGGTGTGCACTAATTCGGAAAAACTCAAGGACCGGCAGCAAGAGAGAGGGCGTGGCGCGTGTACCACAACTTGCGAGATCATTTTGCTATTTGAACTGTCTCCACCCCCTCAACGCAGCACTATTTACGCCCTCTCGATTGAATGTTGATACTTATTAGTTGAATAGTCTCCATATTGTGTAATTATAAATATTTAAGTTCATGTATCGAGGGAACAGTAGAGACGCCGGTATTTGGAAACGAGTTTGTCACGCTGCCTCTTACTGACCCATATTAAATATTTATAAATACATATCTGGATATTATGTACATGGTTTATTTCGCAAAAAAACAACATATTTTGTTTGCGAGTTCGCACAGTTCACGTGTCACTCAGAATTTCTCTCCATTTGTCTCTCCCTAGGCATTTTTCCTAATGGCCTCACCATTAAACTCCCTACTTCCGGCCTCCCTCCCTCTCTACGCCCGTTCTTTCACTCTCACGCCTACCAGCTCTCATATAACCTCTGTCACTCGGTGTTCTTGCATTACCATGCTCTGGTCATTCAATACCATTCTCGTATCCATTCCCTCATCAATATCATCGGTCTCTGCAGCCCCCACTTTCTCCCTAGTATCCAACGCATTCTCGACTCTGCCCTCCGCGTTCTTTCCACTAGACGCGCTAAATCCCTTCGTAAACTTTCCTCCCTCGTCCTTTCTTTCCTTAGTAACGGTATTTCCCTTCCGACTCAGTTGGCAACCCCCCCCCCCCTCCACAACCTCCCTTGCATTCAGCCAAACCCGACCTCGCCACTTGTTTCAGCCTCCCCCCCCCCGCCTCCTCCGACGTCATTGGCTTTCCTTAAGCGCACCCTTCCAAAAGACCCTCCTCCTCCCCCAACACCCTCCACCGCCAACACAGCTGAGCTACCTGAGCAAGTTGTCAACCTTTCGTCCACCCCTCTCTCCCGCGACGAGATTTCATTGCTAACTAAAGGACTCAGTTTCTCTCCCACTCCCAAAATCAATCCTATCTCCATCCTCTCCGACGCCATTCTCTTCTGCCGACGACTAAAATGGAAGCTTTTCTGGGAAACGCGGCCCTCTCTTTCTTCTTCCTCCAACCCCCCGCACCCTGCTCTCTCTAAATTTAAGCCTTCCTCCCAATATGAGCCCAAAGCCCCTCTTTCGAATCACCCCTTAGAAATTTTCACCAACCTTCTCCTTTCCAAACTCTCTGAACCCTCTTTTCTCCACTCCCTCAAACCTACTCCCAATCTTTCTCCCTCCGAAATTTCTGCCCTAAAAAGCCTCACCCGCAACCCTAATATTGTCATTACTCCATCCGACAAAGGTTCCACGGTAGTTGTACTAAACTCTTCTGACTATCTAAATGAAGCTCTCCGGCAGTTGTCGGATGCCTCTTCCTACCAGCCCGTCCAAAATGATCCCAACCCCACTTTTCTGCAAAACATCACCTCTTTCCTCAAGGAAAAAGGTCCCAACGAAGGTCTTTCCTCCCATGATATATCTCTTCTCACCCCCCCACACCCTCGCACCCCCAATTTCTACATTCTTCCCAAAATCCATAAGACTCACAACCCTGGTCGCCCAATAGTTTCCTCTTATAACTCTGTCACCGAACGCATCTCCGCTTTCGTTGACCACTACTTACAACCTTTTGTTCTCTCTCTACCTTCTCACATAAAAGATACATATCATTTTCTTGAACGCCTCCAATCTACTCCACTCCCCTCAGACTGTGATATCTTAATGGCCACCATAGATGTCACCTCTCTCTACACTTCTATTCCTCACTCTGAAGGACTTTCCGCCATTCGTCTTTTTCTTGACCAGCGGCCTGTTCCTCACGCCCCTAGTTCAGATTTTCTCCTTGACCTTTCCAACTTTATACTTACTAATAATGCTTTCTCCTTCAATAACAAATTCTACATCCAAACTAAAGGTTGTGCCATGGGTAGTCGTTTCAGCCCCTCCTATGCTAACCTCTTCTTGGGTGCTTTTGAGCAATCTTTTCTCTCGTCCTCCTCTCCTAAACCTCTTCTCTGGCTTCGTTACATTGACGATATTTTTCTTCTGTGGCCACATGGCCTTGATTCCCTTAACTCTTTCATCTCCTCCCTAAACTCCTCCTCCTCTGTCTCCTTCACCTCTAACATCTCTGCCTCTAAAATTACCTTTCTGGATGTAGATATCTCCCTCAGTAACCTTAAATTCCACACTTCTGTCCATATCAAGCCCACCAACAAGCAACAATTTCTCCATTTCAACAGCTGCCACCCCTCTCATACTAAACGTTCCCTCCCCTTTTCCCTCTCTATCCGTGGTCACCGAATATGCAACAATCCCGAATCCCTTGACCTTTTTCTCTCTAATCTCCACCAATCCCTCCTTCGCAGAGGCTACCCTGAGCGTCTTCTTCAGAAAAAAATCCTACAGCGACCCTCTTCTTCTAAATCTCTCTCTCTCTTAATAAGTTTCCTCATGATCAAATCTCCCTCTGTACCACCTATTTCCCGGGAGCTCACTCCATCCGTCGCTTAATCAAAAACCTTTACCCCATCCTCTCTGACAACCTAACCACTTCCAAAATTTTCCCCCGCTGTCCTTCTCTCGCCTTTAGACGCCCTCCCAACCTCTCCACCCTCTTTAAAATCACTAAACCTCTTTCCAAATCAATCTCCCGACCTACTAAGTCCCTTCCGACGCCGTGCAATCCCCCACGTTGCAAAACTTGTGGCATCCTTCTCACCCAGCCTCTGCCTGATAAATTCCTTTCCGCTCATCTTCCTTCCGTCCCCTCACTCTCCTGCGTTTCCCATAATGTTGTCTATATCCTTCTTTGCCAATTATGCCCTAGTTTTTACATCGGCTTGACGACCACTCCCCTTAACATCCGCATGAATGGCCACCGCTCCAGTTGTAATGAACCACCTTCTATTTCTGTTTCCCTCCCTGTTGCCACCCATGTTTCTTCCCACAACTCCACCTTTAATAATATTTTTAAGGTTGGCATTCTCGCCTCCCTTCCCCCTTCCTCCTCCCCACTCCAAATCAAAGATCTTGAGTCCTCTTGCATTTACTTATTCCAGGCTTTCTCTCCGCCAGGACTCAATAAATCCCACTAACTTCTTCTATCACCTCTGCCCATACTACTTCTTCCTTTCGAATTTCTTCCACTTCCCGCCTCCCGCCCCCACCTTTCCTCTCCCTCCTCCCCTTCCCCTGTCCCTCCCCTCCCTCCCTTCCTTCCGCCTCAGTCCTCCCTTCCTACCACCTCAGTCCTCCCTTCCTTCTCAGTCTTCGCTCTTGCGACCAAGGTGCTAGTGGCACCGAAATATCAAGAAACTTTGTAAGTGTGTTCATCATTTTTTTGTTTTCTGTGTTTGTCGTCTGCCTTCCTCTGGCAAACTTTTATATATATACATATATATATATATATATATATATATATATATATATATATATATATATATATATATATATATATATTCATCTTCACACCACCATTGTGTTTGTAAATTTTACGTGTTCCTATCCACTTTCTTTCTATCTTTCTGTATAAACATTTATATGAGTATATTTGCCGCTGAGCGGTCTGAGTGAATGGATGAACGATTATATATATATATATAAGTTTGCCAGAGGAAGGCAGACGACAAACACAGAAAACAAAAAATGATGAACACACAACTGACTGACACACTTTGTCAGTCTTCGCTCTTGCGACCAAGGTGCTAGTAGCACCGAAATATCAAGAAACTTTGTAAGTGGGTTCATCATTTTTTTGTTTTCTGTGTTTGTCGTCTGCCTTCCTCTGGCAAACTTTTATATATTCGTCACTTAAGTGATCCTAAGTGCAGTTTATATATATATATATATATATATATATATATATATATATATATATATATATATATATATATATATATATATATATATATACTTCCTTATCAAGCTAGTTGAATTCATTCTGAAACGCAACGCCTTCACTTATAATGGGCGTTTCTTTCTTCAAGCCAAGTGAACGGCTATGGGCACAAGAATGGCCCCTTCTTATGCCAATCTCTTCATGGGAAAGCTTGAAAGTGATTTCCTCGCCACCCAGGAATTACAACCGGAGCTCTGGGTTAGATTCATTGATGATATTTTCATCTTATGGACCCACGGCGAGGATACCCTAGCGAACTTCCTCAAATCTCTAAATCAATTCTCATCCATTCGCTTCACATCGGCCACTTCTCCTACTCAAATCACCTTTCTCGACGTCGACATTTCCATCACAAATAATAACACCTTTGAGACTTCGGTCCATATCAAGCCCTCCAACAAACAACTGTATTTGCATTACAACAGCTGCCATCCCAAACACACTAAGCACTCAATTCCTTATTCGCTGTCGATCCGTGGCCACCGGACTTGCAACTCCAAAGAAAAACTTCATGAATACCTTGATAAGCTTCACAACTCTTTATCCAATAGAAATTATCCTGAGCCACTTCTAAAAAAACGTATTTTACCCTCCTCTGCTAATTTCACCCCACGTAAAAAAGACACCCCCCTGGACGCCCTAAATCTTCACATCACATACTTTCCTGGCGTCCAAAAACTCAAGACCATCCTCAAAGACTTATTCCCAATTTTAGATACTAACAGATCGACAGCCAATCTCCTACCCAAATGCCCCACAGTATGCTTCAGACGTCCACCTAACTTAGCCAATCTTCTTCGCTCCAATTCTTCGCTAGAGGGTACATCGAATGACACTCCCCGTCCCACCACACAGAGATGCAACAAACCACGGTGCAAAACGTGCAACATGTTTCGCCCCCTATCCTCTTTTCAGAGTCCCAACACAGAGACGCCGTTCGACATCAAAGCCTCCGGCTCTTGCGACTCCCACAACTTAGTTTATGTGTTACAATGTAAACTATGTCCCGGTTTTTATGTGGGCGAATGTATTACACCCCTTAATATTAGAATGAATAACCATCGGTGCACCTGTAAAGATCCATCTTCCACTTTCCCCGTCCCTACTCATGTGCGGAAACATGGCTTGTCCTTTGACAAGTGCTTTGAGGTGGCAATATTGCTCTCCCTTCCCCCGGACTCGGTTAATTGAAGTGCGCCAGAAGGAGCAAGCCATAATCTGGTTGCTAAAATCGTACGCCGCGCCCGGATTAAATAAAATACATTAATGGCACGCTTCCCGTTCTTCTCCACTTACCCCCTTCCCTCCCTCTCCCCCCCCCACCCTCACTTCGACCCCTTCCGCTCTCTCCGGCCAAGACACGAGCTGGTAAAAATTTCCCCTTTTCAATAACCGTTCGTCAACCGCTGGGAAAAACCCCTTCCCCTACCCCCTCCCCTAACCTACCGCCCCTCCTACCCCTATCCTCACCAGCGCACACGACATTTGTTCCGTGATACGCCTTGAAGACGGACTAGTTCCGAAAGCTAGCGATGTAAGTGTGATCGTCTCTTTTTTTGTGTGTCTATCTCCTCCATCCTATCCACATCGTGTGTTCATCGCCTATATATATATATATATATATATATACCCTGCACGTGTGCCCGATGGAAGTTGAAAAGAATCTTTCTCGAGGATCTTGAGTATAGGCGCTGAATTCAAGTCAGCTCTTAATAATGTAGAGTGATGATGCTTAAAGAATTCGAATAAAATTTAGCAAAATTCTACGATGCCCCATTGCTAATTACCAGTCCTAAATCCTGTCACAAACAGGTAATGCAAAATAATAATTTTAATTTTATCTTGAGATAGTTTTTTTTATTTCAGGAATTAACATGAAGGAATAATAACAGAAACGCGTCATCGTGCAACGAAATCACATATCATTGCATAGGACCTCAGCAACGTTAAGTGCTCGCGATATCTTGAGTGGGACTCTAACTTAGCCTTGATAAAGAAGAAATCGGACCAACTACTACATTAAGTGGAATAAATAATAATAATAATGAGGGTATGAAGGCGGACCACCAGCCTTCTCGTGGCGTACCTGATAACGGCTCTGCCGGCCAATGGTGGACGTCTATGTGGCGGGCTAACCACCCGCCATGCAGTATAATCTGGTTCCAAGAAAGAACTCAGATAAGGCCACCCACAACCGGCCCCTCTCGGATGGGGGCCCCAGTAGAGTTGGGCGTGGCCAAGGAAAAAGAAGTACTAGGATGGGAGCTCGCATGGAGTGGACGGAAGCCTTTAGGGGCGACCTCCTCGCATGCTATGCTGCCAGCGAGCCCGAACGCAGGGGTTACATGGCCAGGATGCACTCTTTGTGGTGTGAGATGCATCCGGAACACGACCACCTGTCGCAGCTGAACTTGCGCGACCAGGGGTGGGATTCTGTTTCTTCATAACGCCATAGCGCCGCAGCCATACGGTTAAATCGTGAATAGCTTCGCGAGAATGCAATTTCGAATCTTGCCCCATTTTAGCGTATCCAACTCTTATTTATCGTATTGTCACAATGGTCGTAACATCAGAAGAAACAGAATCGCGCGTGGTGCATCCCAGCGTTAGCATACGCTATCATACCACCGCGGTAAGATAGCGAACGTAGAAACAGAATAGCCCCCCAGGCCAACCACCTGCGGAAAAAGGAAAATATCCACCAACCGCAGGTTCAGGGTAATACACCACCAGCCGAGCCACCCTCTCCGTCACAGGCGGCACCTCCACCTGCTGACGTGAGTACCGCACGTTTGTCGGTATCTCCTACAAAGAGGGAGGATGTTGGTCAGACTGACTCTGAACTATTACGATCGCGGTTAAGAAGCACAATTAAGTATGACGAAGGACACACTAGGCAGAGAAGCATCCATCGTAAGATCTCTCTGCGGGGTACCCACCTGCCCCAAATGAATGGACTCATCGACGAGATCCTGACAGAGACGTCAGATCTCTGGACGGTGAATTGCGTGGTCTACGCTGCGGCCAAGGTTTTGGCAACCTCCCGAAAGGACTCCTCTCGGGAGGATAAGGCAGCAACAAGGCTGAAAAAGCTGGATGCCAAGATCATGCTGGCGCGACAGCAGGCGTCGAGGATTCAGTGTGAGATTGAGTACATCAATGCCGGGAGAACCTTTACATCTAAAGTTCGGTGCATTGCGCGCAGCCTCAGGTTCAACCATCACACACTGAACAAAAACGTGCTGCTTACTATTAAGCAGCACGACGTCCATAGGGTACGGGCGCTTACCACGGCCAAGAAAAAACTCCTGAAAACGAGAAGAGGCGTAAGGGAGAATTCCACCCTGTCTCTTTCCGCCTCCTCCGCCTGTTGTTAAATCCCCTCCACCCGTTCATGAGGTCGAGCGTTTCTGGAAGGATATCTATGAAAGGTCGAAGCCATTCAATGGAGACACTCCGGCCATCGCACTCTTTAAAGAGTTCTGCGACCGCCACCTACACAATGTGGATGGACCCCTTTCAGTCACGGAAAGTGACGTGAAGCACGCTTTTTCTGGCAAGAAGAGTTTTGCGGCTCGAGGTATGGATGCCGTGAATAGCTTCTGGTGGAAGAAGTTCACTTCCACCCATAAACATCTGACCAGAATCTTCACGTCCCTCATCAAAGGTAGAGAACCATTTCCACCTTGGCTGACTGAGGGACGCACGGATTTCATTCCGAAGAAGGGAGACTTGTCCAATCCGAAGTACTATCGCCCTATAACCTGTCTAAACACTGTATACAAGGCGTTCACCACGATCTTGAGCGACCTTATCCTCCGGCAGATCCAGCCTGTTTGGGAGGTGTACCAGCAAAGGGGGTGCAAACGAGGAATCGCGGATTGCAATGACAACCTGCTCTGCACTGGACACCGTACATCAATACAGTGAGGCTATAGGGATTGAATTCGGAGTGGACAAGTGTGCAATCATCCACCTGGCGAAAGGAAGAATATCGGAGGACAAGGAAGACTCGCAACTCGTTGACGGGAACGTCGTTCGTCATCTGCAAGATGACGAATGCTACGAATACCTCGGCGTCCCCCATCGTAGAATGCAGGAGGTAGCAGCAGTGAAGGAAAGACTCACCGCCAAGTACAGACAGACTCTCAGAAAAATCTGGAGTTCTGAGCTGTCTAGCAAGAACAAGGTTCTTGCCACGAACATGTTCGCGGTTCCTACACTGCTGTACACCTTCGGATGCATGAAATGGAATGTCAACGAGTTGCAAAACCTCGACCGGGGAACGAGGAAGATGCTGACCATCTATACAAGTCTTCATCCGAAATCTTCCGTCGCCAGATTGTATCTCCCTCACAGTGTAGGCGGTAGAGGGCTATTGTGCCTGGAGTGTCTCCATAAAAGAGTTGTCTTGGGTACAGTTTGCCGTGTGTTCAACCTCACGGACCCCCTCCTCACTCTCGTAAGGGAGCACGAAGGTTCCGAGGTGGGGGCGCTCCTCTTCCAGGCGGCGAAGAGGGCAGCGGACAAAACCGGTCTGGACATTGACCTGTCATCCGACGGTAACGACAGTGGTACGTCAATCGTGTCACTGAGGGCAGACGTCTTAAAGGTCGAGGTCAAAAAGGCTGAGCAGAAGACCTTGCTCAAGACACGTACCGATAAGCCCATGCATGGATGTTTCCATAGAAACATGAAAAAACACGGGCTATCGAAGGAGCTGACGTTTGCCTTCCTTCGTTCCGCGGGTCTCAGGTTCGAAACAAAGGGTTTCGTTCTCGCGTGCCCGGATGGTGTCATCAACCGCCGAATTATATTCAAGGCGGAGGTGGCGGACACGAGATACAGAGCGTGCCGAGCCAAGCCGGAGACTTTGAGTCACCTTCTCTCCGGCTGCAGTTATAACGCGCAGTCAGCGTATTTAGCTCGGCACAACGCAGCTCTGCGGGTGTTGTATTTCCACCTTCGACATCATTACGGCATCGACCAAGTACATGTGCTGCTCTAAGCCCCTGGAAATATTGAGTCCGTCGTGAAAAACGACAAAATAAAAATCTGGTGGAATTACTCATTCCCCAACACCACTTGTTGGAGGCGAACAAGCCTGACGTCGTTCTCCTCGATCGCCTATCGCGTTCCATGTTCGTAATTGAGTTTTCGGCTCCGTCCGATACGAACTTGGACGCGAAAGAGGCGGAAAAACGGACGAAATATCAAGACTTGCTGTTCGAACTTCGGCAGATGTACCCGGGACACTCTGTGAAACTAGTAGTCCTAGTCATAGGTGTGCTCGGTGGAATCAAGGGCTTGCTGATACAGAGCATCAAGTGTATTCCTGCTAGCGTGGCACAGGCGGAATCACTTGCAGCCCGCATGCAGAAGGCCGTCCTCTTGGGGTCGCTCCGTCTGCTTTGTGCGCACGACCCGAACGCAGCGTAGCCACTGATCCGATGGATTTCGGAAGTGGCTACGAACTCTGCACGGCCCCTCTCGATTTCTCGGCCATTATGACGGCAACGAAACCCAATGTTTGCCGAGGACTCGGAGGGGAAAGTTACAGAAGTAACAAAAAAAATAATAATAAGGGTACGAAAGCGGACCACCAGCCTCCTCGTGGCGTACCTGTCAACGGCTCTGCCGGCCAAGGGTGGACGTCTGCATGTGGGGCTAACCACCGTTTCATCTGGTTCCGAGAATGACGACCAGAAGTGCCACCCACAACCGACCCCTCTCGGATGGGGGCCCTAGTGGAATTGGGAGTGGCAATAATAACAATACCACCAAGAAGGGAGCACGTATGGAGTGGACGAAACCCCTAAGGGGCGACCTCCTCGCATGCTATGCTGCCAGCGAGCCCAATCGCAGGGGATATATGGCAAGGATGCACTCTTTGTGGTGTGAGATGCATCCTGAACACAACCACCTGTCGCAGCAGAATCTGCGCGACTATGCCAACCACCTGCGAATAAAGGAAACTCCCCAACAACCGCGTGTTCAGAGAAATACACCACCGGCCAGACCACCCTCCCCGACACAAGCAGTCTCACCACAGTCAGTTTTGACAGCCACTGCACCGTCGGTACCACCGACAAGTAGGAAGGAAGTCGATCAAGCCGACTCTGAACTCCGAACGCGGTGGTTAAACGAAATCACTTATGATGTAGGACAGGCCCGGTAGAGAGATATCCATCGTAGAGATGGGTCGGTCGCGAACGAACGAATCAATTCGAACGACTCTTTGAAGTGAGTTGACGAACGGAGTCGTTCGCGGCAGTGAACCGTCGTTCCTTACGAATCGTAATGAAAATAGGCGCAACACCCGGCAAAGATGGGAACTAACTGACAAGCGAGGCCACGAGTCCCCCCACCCTTGGAAGTTTGGGAATGGAAATGGGCGCACCACTCGGCAAAGCAGAGAATCAAGTGAACGACAGGAAGAAACGAGTCCCCCCACTCTTGAAATTTGAAGTCTGAGGGAGGGGGACCTGTGTTCTACTTAAAAAAAAAAAGAATCAAATTATACTCAAGGAATTAGTGATCGCGGTGGAACAATGAATTCTTGACTATTAAAATCTTGTCCGTTTGAGTTTGTTCGCAAACTTCTAAAAAATTTCCTCGATCTTTGAATAAATAAATTCATAATTCCTTTATCTGCAAACCTACTGAGGCAAATATTTAATCAAAATTATAAATTTTACCAGAAATATTATTTTAACATTTTTGAGTTTGTTCCATTAATGACGGAGAAGAAACTTTTTTCAAAAGAATAGCATTGAAAACATGTTCCAAAAGATTTTCGCTGCATTTTAGGCGTATGCTTCCGCAACTTTCAGGAACAGTAGCCTACGAATATTTCGATGAACGCGCTGTACTTCATCCACCCAAACTTGCATAGCAGATTTTAGCTCCTCCATTTTTTATATACTTCGATGCATTTCTTACACACTCAAAAAGATGGTGTATAATTAAAAGACTCGATTTCTCGGTTATTTTCGGCGGTGTATACCATTTTTTATAGCGAGTGATATGACTAACTTTTTTGTAGGTTTTTCACCATTTTTAGAAGTCGTACATGTCTCAGCAACAAATATACCTTTTCTCGTCAGCAGTAGTTTTTAAGGCATGCTTACAGAAGCACTGCATAGTGAAACCTGCCTCAGAGGCCACCTCACTAGGGCGGTCTCATCTGTGTGCGATAAAAATTTTCGGAAAATGAATTTATGATATTATCAATTAAAATTTTACCTCCAATCAGCGGACACTTTCTCTCTTGCGGGAGTTATTTCAAAGACCTGCTGTTGGCCGCTAAATACAGGTTTCACATGTTTAAATTAAAGTTAAAATTTATTTCAATGAACCACTATAATGAAAAAAATTGAACGAGAACGAGATCCAAGAATCGATTCTTTAGATTGAACGACCGATTCAAGACTCGATCATTGTATTGAACGATGTTGCCCATCTCTAATCCATCGTAAGATCTCTCTGCGGAGTAACGTCCTGACCAGGTTGAATGGCTTTATCGACGAAATCCTAAAGGAGACGCCGGACCTCTGGACGGTGAACTGCGTGGTCTACGCTGCTGCCAACATAACGGCCAACTCACATATGCCCACCTCTTGGGAGGACAAAGCGGCAAAACGGCTGTAAATATTGGAGGCCAAGATCACGCTGGAGAGACGGCAGTCGTCGAGGATTCAGCGTGTGATGGAGTACATCACATCTGGGCGGGCTTTCAACCCAAAGTCCGGCGCGTAGCACGCAGCAAGCGGTTGATAAAGTTCGGCCACTCACCACGGCCCGGAAAAAGCTCCTGAAGAGGAGTAAGGCCGTGAGGGAGAACTCAACCTTCCATCTTCTCCCGTCCCGTCTCTTTCGACTACTTCGGTCTGTCGTCGAATCTCCGCCACCCGTCTAAAAGATAGAACGTTTCTGGAAGGATATCTATGAAACATCGAAGCCATTCAACGGAGACACTCCGGCCACAGGCCTATTTAAAAAGTTTTGCGACTGCCACCTACATGAAGTGGATGGACCTCTTTCAGTCACAGAGAGTGACGTGAAGTAGGCATTCTCTGGCAAGAAGAATTCTCGGCTCCTGGAATGGATGCCGTGAATAACTTCTGGTGGAAAAAGTTCACTTCCACCCACCGACATCTCGCCAGAATCTTAACGTCCTTTCTCTCGGGAAGAGAAGAAATTCCATCGTGGCTGACTGAGGGACGCACGGTTCTAGTACCTAAGAAGGGAGACTTGTCCAATCCTAAGAACTACCGCCCTATAACCTGCCTCAACACGGTATGCAAGGCGTTCACCTCTATCTTGAGCGACCTTATCCTCCACCAGGTCCAGCCGGTTTGGGAGGAGGTGCACGAGCAGAGGACGAGGCGAGAACGAGGTTCTCGCCACGAACATGTTCATGGTTCCCACACTGCTGTACACCTTCGGTTGCATGAAATGGAACGTCAACGAGTGGCACAACCTCGACCGGGGAACGAGGAAGATGCTGACCATCCATACAAGTCTTCATCCGAAATCTTCCGTCGCCAGATTGTATCTCCCTCACAGTGTAGGCGGTAGAGGTTTGTTGAGCCTGGAGTGTCTCCACAACAGAGTTGTTCTTGGAACAGTATGCCGAGTGCTCCAAAGCAGAGACCCCCTGCTCATTCTCGTAATAGAACACGAAAGTCCCGCAGTAGGGGTGTTTCTCTTCCAGGCGACCAAGAGTGCAGCGGAAGAAACCGGTATGGACTTCGACCTGATATCAGACGATAGCGAAGACGACAAGCCATCTTGCCGTTGAAGGCAGACGTCCTTAAGCTCGAAATTAAAAAGGCCGAGCAGAACACCTTGCTCAAGGCACACACCGATAAGCCCATGCATGGATGTTTCCATAGAAACATGGAGAAGCATGGGCTGTCGTAGGAGCTGACGTTTGCCTTCCTCCGCTCGTCTTAAGTCGGAGACTGAGGGTTTCGTACTCGCATGCCAGGATGGTGTCATAAACACACTCGTGTACCGCCACATTATAGTCAAGACGGAGGTTGCGGACACGAAATGTAGGGCGTGCCGAGCCCAGCCGGAAACTTTGAGTCACCTTCTCTCCGGCTGTAGCTATTACGCCAAGTCAGCGTACATTGCTAGGCACAATGCGGCCCTGCGGGTGTTAAATTTTCATCTATAACACCATTTTGGCATCGACGATACTCCTGTGCTGCCGTATGCCTCTGGAGATATTCAGTCCGTCGTGGAGAACGATAAATGCTCCATCTGGTGGAATTACTCCTTTTCCACCACCAGGCAGTTGGAGGCGACCAAGCCTGATATCGTTCTCCTCGAGCACCTCTCACGCTCCATGTTCGTGATAAGAGTTTTCGGCTCCGGCTGAAACGAACATGGATGCAAAAGAGGCGGAGAAACGGATGAAATATCAAGACCTACTTTTTGAGCTTCGGCAAATGTACCCAGGACACTATGTTAAACTGACTGTCCTCATCATGGGTGTGCTCGGTGGAGTTAAGGGCTCGCTGCTGGAGAACATCTAGTACATTCCGTCCGGCGTGGCACAGGCGGAGTCACTTGCAGCTCGCATGTAAAAGGCCGTATTCCTCGGGTCCCTCCGTCTACTCCGTACACACGACCCTACCGCTGCGTGGCCACATATCCGATGGGCGTCGGACGTGGCTGCGAGTACTGCCCAACCCCTCTCGAGTCCTCGGCCTTTATGACGGCAATGAAACCCGATGTTTACTGAGGAGAATGTTACTAAAGGAGCGATAATAATACAGATAATAGAGGCAATCGGGAAGGAAGAAGTGCCATGTTGGCTTGCAGTATCAAATTTACAATTAACGACTCCTAATTATGACTCCCGTCACGCACCGGGAATGCACGTTCATAATGAATGTAAGGTGACGGCCTGCCGTTAAAAATACAATGCCATATGAGAGAAATGACATGCTGAGCATCTTTATAAAATTACAATCTGATTGAACGTTAATGATACAATCCATTATTATTGTCGCAGTTTTGAATTATATCAAACTTGCGCCCTGCATTACGTGGATTTTTATAGGTCACAAAAAAATGCTGAGGTAAAAGAATATCACTCGCAAAGCGCTCACGCGCCTCACGTGACCTTATAATGTGCCCTAATCGATGCCAAATTCTTTTAAAAAATGCACGTTCCCAAAATTTCGATCGTAGGTTGACGATAGTATATAATGCATAAATATATGCACAATTTAGTTCCTTTGAGGCGTCCAAATGGTCGGGTACGGTCGCAGCCCCGCGGATGCCCCCCCACGTATATTTCGGGAAGTGATGTCACTTCAAACTATTTCCCATTCCGCCGATTTCCCCGCCAAACAGATAGCTTCCCCGTCGCCACGTTCCCTAAAACAATGAGCGCTGCTCCTCCCATCTCTTCTTTCGTCACGGCCTTTCTCACGCTCATCCGAGAGATTTTCGGGCTGCAGCAAATGAAATGAGATAACGCCAGCCTCTGAGGCGACTAGCCATTCAATCCAGCAGCGTCAGAAACGAGTGCTTACCAAATCGGGTGTCGCGACACTTGTCGTTGTCATCCGATGACAAGTGGTGAGGTCACGAGACCCTTCCACTTAGAAAAAAATAAGTCTAAGATTGGTGGAATGGGAAGGGAGAAAAAAAACTGTACAAAAAAACCATCAATCCAAACGGCATATATTAATGTTCGGTAAGGAATCACGACAGATAGGTCGCGTGTTCATTTCCTTAGCAGATTTCGCAGTGAGTTCCTCGAAAAAATAACTTTTGTCCGTTGTTGCCATATTGGGAAAACTTATAAAATACTGCCTGGAATCGATAGAAAATATAGCATGTGATTGTAGAAATTTAAGAAATAAATGCAAACAATGTTGAGCATATAGATATTCAACTTCATGGAACACTGAATTAGTAGCTGCTTTTCGTTTTGCTAATTATATTTCGCAATATTGAAAAAAAATACGATTCGAGTCCCTTTCGGGCATTCGATTGAAATTTAGACTTTAACTATTATGAAACTTCCAAACTAAGTTATCTGCTGACGACGCTATTCACATATTTCAAACTCCGACATACTACGGCTTATTGGAAATTAGGGCAATAAAGACTGCGGAACGGACTGATACTATATATTTTTCTCCGCCAAGATGTAATTTTTCCTGCGAACGATAAGAGACCACTACAGCCGCATATGAGACAAAATAAGATTGTCGATGAGTAGTGTAACTAGCTAAATGTTTCACTCCCTAATAATGCTTGTTCCCTTGTCTGCTACCTAGCTAAGCACCAACAGCAGGCCGTGCATGTTTACGGTCACGTCACTATCGCACCTATGTGCATTTGCGCGGTTGTAAAAACATTAATACCAACTCAAATCGGTGCAAACATGCTTTTGGTGCTGCGCATATTTTGTGAGATGTTGACTACTGGCAAGTTTTAGCACGCTGTTGCAAATGTACGGTGATAACTCACTCCCTGCCACAAACCCTTGAGGTGTCTAGATAGATAGATAGATTTATTTTCTCCGGGACATCGTCCCTTAATTACAACAAATAATACAAAACAGTTTGAAGTCAAAGTTCCAATACATAACAGTAATATTATATACCTTTTTTTTCGCAAAAATACAATATTTAAACAGAAATAGTTGTAATAAAGCACATAAATACGTAAAAACATGCATAAAAAATTTTGGGTGATACATATACAGGAGAGGAAAAAAGGAAAATTGTTGGCCTAATAACATATTATAAATACGGTTTTTTTGATAGATACAGAGACAGCAGTTTCTTTAGATCGTCATGTAGGGAGTTCCACAGTTGTGCACCAGCAACTTGAAATCACTTATGGAAGGTTACAGTTCGGTGTCCTGGGTAATAGGTACAGATATTGGGATGAGGACCTTTTGACGACTGTTAAAGAGTAGATGGCGAGACTGTGAAGAGGTTTAGGACAAGGGCCGTTTTCGAATTTGGCAAATCAAGCATCTTACCTTGAAACCTAGTACGCATCGAAAGCTATGACGTCATGAACGCGTCATCACCATGCGCTTGTTCACTAGCTATCGAGGAAAGATACCAAGTCAACGAAAAAGGAGACTTGTTATGCTTGCTAAGTTTTAAGTTCGAACTCGGGGTGTGATAATATGGGCTTGTACGGAAGATAGAAGTGAAGAAACTTTCAAATGGATACTATTTTATCATTACTACGTATATTTGTGTGATATTTATTATTTTTTTTGCGGAAAAATTGATGAATTCGCTTTATTTAAAGGCTTTTCAAATGTGAATATACTGATAAAAGATTTGGTACCTAATAGTTGGGTGAATAATTCCATACATTGTAGATGTACCGTCCTTGTTTACTTCATTGAACCTACAAAATCTATCTTCCTTACTCTGGAAGGAAACGAAATGAAATGAAAAAATGATGAAAGAAATTATATGAAAGAATTATCGTCCGATGGAAAGTACTCTATGGTAGCCATAATTTCATTGGCGGCATTATTTTTAGCTAACGAACATCATACTTGTTAATAACGTTGACATTGGAGAGGTTTTTACTGCATTCATCAAAGAAAGGGGACAATAAACCATTAGGGTAAATGTAATTTGTTTTTAACTTAATTACCTATGTTAGTTACAACGCGCGTATTTATCAGTTATCAGTCGAAGATCATAGGTAGTTTGTTCGGAGTGTAATATATTAAAATACTGTTACCTGTTTTTTCATGTAGACAAGAAATATTATAATGCCTTTTTGTGCATAAAGACGTCTGTGGTGAAATACAGTGAGTAATATGTCGTCCACTTCAGCAGACCCTAGCAATGGAAGCATAATAGTTATTCACCACATAATGGTATATGAGAATTATTTTATTCATAAGCAATAAGATTTTTAAAATTATATTCCTTTTAAATTTGTCGCGTACGGATGGGAAGCATTTTAAAGAAGCAATCGACTTCCATCAACCACAAAAATTATGGACACGGATGGCGCTCATCGTATGTTTTACGAGATGAAGGCCGCATGATGTCTCTTCCATCGTAAAAGGGCTACGAAAGTGTCAAGTAAGTATTTCACTTTGCTTGCCTAGGTATCAAGATATCTTGATATCAAGTTAACTAGGCGTTTTCCAAGTTCGAAAACGGCCTAAGAATGTACGTTCGACGAGAATTTGTAGAAAGCCATCCAAGTTGCTGGAGATACGGGGAGGTATATTAATCCCGCCGGAGATTGAATATAAATCTTATTACACATGAATTTGTTGACCTCTGCAAACCTACGTTATGTTCAACAGTAAGGTCATTAAAGACTAAGGAGCAGTAATTAAGGTTAGGAAACACTGAATTAGAGATAAGGTGCTTCCTTATGTTTATTTATTTGAAGTATGCTAATTCCAAGAAAGGTATTTGCCCATCGTAAAACCAAGATTAGTCACTGAATTTGAATATGGAATAAAGATATTTCCAAGTTTTATTTTGGGGATAGATTCTAGATTGATTGAGTTTAAAATGTTTTGACTCCGACTAACATTGCTTTAGTCATAGATTGGTTCAGTGCAAGTGAGTTCTTTGCAACCCAGTTTGAAACGGCATTTAGTATGTCCGTATTTACTTTAGCGATCGCTTCCACTAGATTTTTAGAAGAACAATGGTTGTATATTTGTAAGTTATCAGCGCATAGCATATATTTACAATTTTTTATACAGCCAGGAAGATCACGGATGTACATAACAAATAACAGGGGTCCCAGAAAAGACCCTTGTGGAACGCCGCATTCAACGAGTTTCCACTGGGAGATATTGCCAAGAAAGTCTTTAACCGCCTGGTAGCGTCCATCAAGATACGAGGCAAACCAATTTAACGCAGAGGATGAAAAATTTAGATTTTTCATTTTTTGCAGCAGCTGTGAGTGGTTAACTCTGTTAAAAGCTTTATTTAGGTCCAATAGTACAAGGATAATCAGCTCTTACTTATCAATAGCTTGGCGAATATCATTTGTGACTTTCAAAAGAGCAGTCTGTGCAATGAAGCACTTGCGGAAACCTGATTGGAAACTGTCAAATTTACCCTTTTGTAAGCAGAAATTCTGTTGTTTTATTGTGGACTATACGCTCAAGGACTTAGGTTTTGCTCATAGAATGGAAATTGGGCGAAGGTCGGAAGGGGAAGAAGGATTTTTAGCCTTCTTAATCGGTCTAACGACTTTTCCCGTATCCAGACAGAAATAGCGAGTAATTAAAGATGTTAAGAATAAATGGGAAGATAACTACTGGGGACTTTTTTATGTTACTATGAGGGATTTCATTAGCTCCCGTTGACTTTGATTTATAATAAGATAATGTTTTGTTTAGGTCGTTGGGGGTAATATATCGGAAATAGAATTTTGTGTCATCATATGGTATAAGTTGGCTTCCAGATGAAGGAAGTGAGGGGGGTTCCAAAGGATTTACAGACGGAACGGAACAAAAGTAATCAATCATAGAGTTCATCAAGGGATAAATTTATCGGTAAGGAATTATCTTTTCGGGACATTAAACCCAGGTGCCTTAGTTCACGCCATACTTGGGCAGGTTCAGTGAGACCAGAGGAGGAGGAGGAGGTTAGGTGTTATCGTTTGGCTTGGATTACCAATGATTCCACTTCATTCCTAATTTTATTAATTTTTTTAAAGACGGATTCGTAACGAGTCCGAATGAAGGCTTACCTAATTCTGTTTCTTTCGAGCATTATTGTATGGATCTCATTAGATATTCAGGGAGCAGCAGGACGTTTAGGTTGGCAGATACGCTTTGGTGCATGGATAATAAAGCATCGAAGAAAATGGGTATCGAATATATTGACCGTGTCGCCGATAGATCCAGAATTTAGAAGACAACTTCAGTTTAGTGAATTGAAGTCGTCCAGAAAATTTTCGTGAAGAAAATTACGGAAGTCGCGATAAGAAAAGACGGGCAAAGAAGGACGAGTAGATTTGAATTTGTGACCGATTTGAATGTGAAGGCGGTGAATGGGAAGAAAGGAAAGGTGATTGCTGATTGTGAAGTAACTTAAGACGGCAAGAAGGGTATTGTGCGTGTATACATATGTAGATGTAACCACTATCCTTGTGACACTCGTTCTTTTGTGCAAATATGAACGCCGAATAACCCCAAGTTGGCGGATAGTAACAAGTAAAGATAATCTATGAATAGAAATCATTGAGGCGAAATTCATTCATGCCATAGCGTTCCCTGCATCAATGAACTGAGGGACCCCAGAGAGATCGCGAGGGATCGCTAGGGTTTGATTATTATCTGCTTTCATGCTGTAATACGTTATTAGCAAAACGAGTAGAAAAAATGCTCGAGAAAACTCATAGGGGGCCAAACTAAGGTGGCTGGGGCGCTAATCCTGAGTTATTGAATATTCACATTTTAATGCCTTTTCTAGTGAGTCGACAACAATTTTTTGCCCTCACTTCGCTGATAATACGATGGAAATTAACATATGTATGCCGTAACATGAATGACAAAAAATAATCATACTTTAAAAGTAACGCCTAGATAAAGGCAATATGACGACCTCGGTTTAGAGCGCGGAATTCGACATTCAAGCGAAAAGCACACATGAAATACATATTATTTACTCGGCCATGATGCTCTGTCAGCCACCATTGTATTGACATGAAGCGCAATATTTCACATTAATGTGAAAATCTGTACGGCTAGAATCGAATTATTTCGAACTATATATTTCACGTTTAAACAGCTACGTGTTAAAACTAAATTGCCAATAGACCACATCGGTGAATTGCAATTTTTCAATTATATACACATGATTACTGATTAAGACACATGAAAAGCTGTACATACACAAAACCGCTCCGAACACTTTATAGGCAACTATTATGTCGGCCCCAGTGGCGGCGGAAGAGAGTCCTCGCCTGCTAACCCGAGGGTCAGTGGTTCGAGTCCCACCTGCGGGTCGATTATGTAAATGTCATAGACGTCATAAGGGTGATAGCTATGACGGGCAACTTATGACGGCTTTCACGCTCGAGCGATCGTATAAGCGAGCGTCAGAAAGCTTATGACGCTACGTAGTGACAGGGAACCAAACTTAGCTATTAGTACGTTGGTAGCCCTTCATAAACGAGAAGAACCAATGGAAATCACCGACACATCCCCTCCACCCATCCAAAAAATTGACTAACGGCAACCGTGGAAACTATCGTTTCCCAAATATGAACAAACCACAACAAACAGCCAAGGATTCTTTTAAGTGCCTACTCATGTAAATAACACACGAGCGTGTTTAATGCTTGAAAATAAATGGATACTTTGTGTCGCCAATTTCCTTATATAAATTAAGTTTACAAGCTAATATTGTGAAATATGATTAGCCGCTACTATGCGGTACCCGTAATTTGAAACCAATCGCACAATAGGCATACATTTGTCCAACATTCATCGTATGCGTTTAAGTATCCCGGAGGGAGGTCTCGAAGTAAATAGTGGGTCAATGTTTGGAATAAAATACGGTATTATTTTGAAGAGGTGTGCAGTTTAGATTTTGGCCCATCGGCTTCAAGTCTATCCTGAGTTTCCATAATCGTCCGTATGCAATACGTGTAGTCTGAAAGTTGTAATTGTATGTTCTGATGAAGGCTTCCGCGGGGCTTAGATAGAGGTTGATTCCCTTTTTCCGGTTTTCCAGGACATGGGTGCGTGTTTCTCGTCCGTTGTTACTGCTATTCACCCGAGGTAATTGGCCCATTGTGCTGTATTCGGGACAGTGAAAATAAATAATAAATATATGAGATTTCTGACTCATTCGACTTGGGGCGGCTGGGATGGTGGCAGAGCAACTGTAATAGAAAACCCTGGAATTCGAAAAGGAAAGAACGGCGTTCGCGGGGGCCTAGGCTATGGAATACAAATAATGCATCGTAAATTTAGGAATGAATATTTGTGGGCAGATTTTAGTTTTTTCCCCGAGTCTCCATCCCATCATGATAATTTGAGAAATATCGTGAGATCAATCTTTTAATCAGCCAGTGTGGGATCAGGGCGGGTGTGTGTGTGAGATCTCTGCCCGAAACACAGTTTCACATTCCGAATGATAAATAAGGTTTTTAGGCAGTTACTACGAAGTCCTCGAGAAGATTTTGTAAATTGGTTAACTTAAGAATGGATAATTGAAAGATTGGTTATGAGTGGAATTTTTATTCAATCCCAAGACATTTATACCATGGATTTTCACTATGGGCAACCATGGGTGGCATCCACAGCATAAGTCATATAAATGGTTTGCCTGCAATTTACTTTGGCTACCACTTTCCCGTTAGCATAATGCAAAAGCAGATGAACGCTGGAAACTACTTTTTTGCGTCAAAAAGCGCAAAAAGTCCATGCTGACAGACTCTGTTTTCAATTATCTACTCCAACGACCGAAACGTGAATCATGAGGCAGCGTACGCACATAAAAAGCTCGAAAATAAGGATGAAAGTTTAAACGTTAATTTTTGGACGGTCATCAGGCATCATCTCAACGGAACCGACAACGAGGGAGTTAAAAAAAAATAAAATCGGTAAGAATAAATCAACCCAATGTATAATATATAATAAGACATATAACAATAAGAATAAATAAAGTCCAATGTCAAATGATTTTACGCCTCGGAACAACCCGATTCGAAACGATTGGTATGGTTTGAGAGATTCCCATCGGCGCTCCGAAAATAATTTATTTCAATTGAATTGCGCATGCATTCGGCGCGCCATCTCTCGAGGGAACATAAATTTCACGGTGATCTTCGGCCACTTCACTCGGGTGCCCTGCTTTGGCCGACTTCAACCCTTCGCTCTCTCCACGTGGACCGAAGGCAAGGCTGAAGGCCGCCTTCTTCAAATTGGAGGCACTCTTCCCTCGGGGTTAGCACGAAAATAAAAAACACCACGCGAAACGAAGCGATCAGTAGCGCACGTCCAGGCGAGTGCGATTTTGTGGAGTCAGAAGCGAAGTGGCTCCACCTCTCTCTTTCTACCTCTCTCCCTCGAAGAAGAAGAAGAAGAAGATGGTGGTGGTGAAGAGGACTTCCTACTCAACTGAATGACTCGGTGGAAGAATTCTGAATGTAGGAGACCTATTCCGGACTTATTTTATGGAAAATAGTCATTATTAAACCTATGCTATTGCACAAAAGTTGTAATAAGAGAGCGTTGTGGCAATTGAGGAGTATGGAGAGGTGACGACGCCATCAAAATGTAACCTTTCAACCATAATATCCACCATTCTGCTTCCCTTTTTCTTGCTTACCGTTGGAGGGCACGGACGAGAAGACCACATATATCTAATAAAACTTCTTAAAAATACCTTTAATATTTCGATGGAGTAGCTGCATTAGCAGATATAGATGAAGCATAAAAGCACTGAAGAGAACGACTTCACGTCCTCCGGCTGATTTGTTGCACGAAGCTACGCCATGAGTTTCACAGATTGAAATCACGGAAGCGCCATAGTCGGCCTCTGCATAACCGAATCTTTCCCATTAAATATGATGAGTGGAAATGTAATGCAAATATCTGGATCGTTGTTAAATTAATTTAATTGACGGAGCTTTAACTACTATTATTAAATTTGTATGCAATATTTGCAGTTACCATGTATTCTTACATCCCTCAATTAAAATCTCTAAGTATAGTATGGTACCAGCAACAGTGAAAGGTATCAACGAATGGTAAATTTAAGAGAACCAACCAAAGAGAATTTAAGAGATCGCTGGTATCACTCTTCCTGGAGTGATACCAGCCATCACATCGAAGCCGAGAAAATTCGCCGCACTCGTTCGAAGCACGCCGTTTTCAATTCCGAATGACTCTTGACGGAATGACGCCATCCTTATTCATGAAAGCGAAGAAGCCTAAGAGATCGAGGATCGAGATAGGTACCGAGATGAAACAGCAGCTGGAGGCGACTGACGCCGTTCCTCGCCGGCCACCACTCAATTCATGCGCACTACACAAGGTGCGTCTCTCTCGAGAAGCCTCTATTGCCGAAATAGCAGGCGCAGAGTGAGAGAGAGAGAGAGAGAGAGGGGAGGGGGGAAGACAAACACAGCACGTGCTGGTGAAGGGGCGTCTTTCGAGAGGGAGGAGGGACGCACTTCGACACGGCCCACAGTGGTCAATATGCCCCGAAAGTTGGTCACCATGAGAAATAGAATTCCAATTTGGATGATAATTTGCATACTTAGGTCTTTGAGTGTGCTAAAACCAAATCCGCAGTCAGAATTGCAAAAAAATATCTGGACATGCCGATCACGCCGTCACGATCATAAATGATCTCATCTACAGGGACGTCATCGTCAGTCATAGAATCTGCAACAAAAAAATTCACTTTGTCGACTTTTTTCCAACTTGTGAGGTATTTAGTTTGTAAACTGAATAGATACTTAAGTGTGTTTGAGGCCGAGTACGACTGAGCGCGCGCACGTTCCGCCAGAGGGGAATGAGGTAAGGGAAGGTAATGAGGTAAGCGGTAGTCGAGTGCAGCATGCTCCAAGCCAAGCTCGTTTTTCGGGACAAAAATCGGACTTTATTTTATTAATAACTATCAAATTAGAGGATTGTAGATGCTATTCTTTGAGCTAATGTTAAGTTCATTAAATTCTTAACAATGTGATGTATCGTTTATATCAGAACTATCCGGAATTCATTAACTTTTGGTCAGTTGAAGCGCGGATTTTCGCTCAAAAACACCATTATTTGAAACGGCCATTTTAAAAAGTATATTTAAAAATTGAAAAATTAAATAATATAAATTTATGGTACTAAATTTCTATTGGAGACTCCATCTTTCAGAAATTAATTCTCTTCACCAAGAACGAATAGGCAGCACTTCAAAAATAAGTTTGCTCTTATGGACGGACGCTCGATGCACCTGTTACCCGTAGGGCGCTCGTTGTCTATGTTAATAGTATGCGCAAGTGGGTAAATGTTTACCCAACTGCTGTGACTTTCGACTTTATAACCTTTCCTCTCACCGATCCAGCAATCAAAATCTTCTATGTAGATACTTTCTTTTTCTTACCTTGGCCAGGTTTTGAGGACTTTGGACGACTGTTGCGGCCTGGCTGAGGATGAGACGCGACAGCGATTTGAGGAGGAGGAGGCGAAGGGGACGAATGGATGACGGCCCACTCGATATGAACACGTAACGAGTAAATGAAAAGTTCAACGAGTAAAAAAGTGCCCTTTTACTCGATAAAAACTCTTCAACTGAAATTGCCTAGTTTAAAATATTAAATCTAATAATTAACGGTTTAATTTGTGCAGAAAGACTGACAGAAACCTCTACATTTATATACATTTTAGTAGATACTTATTACTTTAATGTGCCTGCGTACGATATTTCAAGATAAAAGACTCGTGACTTCATTCATTCCGAGCCCAAAGAGAAAGCAGTGATTTGGAATCATCCCTCTAGAGCACTGCATTAAGGTTTTACAGGGTTAGTTAAAAGGTCCGTAGCGGTGTACAAAATTGGACGTAATAAGCGATACACATTGCATACCGATGGTCCCTAATTATTAAGAATCAATGAGACGTGCTGATTGCATACGCTGTTAAGCGCACATAGGCTCATGTAGAGGGCGGTGCAAAATATCCCAACCGAAATCTCGCTGAAATTTGTTAATAATGATCCGTTAATTTTATGTAAGCTATAGAAGTCGCGGGCGACATATCCCGTTCATAGCAATACTCAATCAATCTTGGTTGTTAAGGATACATATGGTTTTGTTGAAACGTGATAATTTGGACATTGAACGTAATTTTTAAGTAAAAAAAGTATATGAAAATCGATTGTCGTAAGTAAGTAAATCATTCTTTCCGCCATCCGATAATGGAAATTTCAATCCTCTTATCTTGACTGCATGTGGTTTACAAACGCAAAAAAAAGACACCTCTACGCCGATTCCAATGTTTTTATTATGGTACTAAAATATAGGGGAAAGTTTTGTTGGCCCTTGTGGCTCTGAGACCTTTTTAACACAGCCTAAAGCATTTTCTAGTATATACGCTACAAAATTTCATGTCTATCGGTCCATTAGTTTTTGAGGAAAAGGAACGAATACACCTGTACATTTTTATATATCAGTATAAATGTAAAAACAAGAGAGCTGAACCGAAATAATTTATGGATCAAGGGGTTAAAAATCACTCCTCCGGAAAAAAATCACGGAATCCCAGGAGTTGTGTCCTCCTGTCGGTGCCGTGCGGCGGTTGGCCCGGAGACAATTAAATCCATCATCATCACGGATTTTGCGCCCAGCAAGAGCCCAGGAGTCATCTCTCCGGATGAAATAGAAGACGCTCCCACACATAGGGGTCAGAGGTCAAACGCTCTCCCTCTTCCGAGAACGGCCCTTCCAGTCAAACGCGTCGGTGTTTTGGCTTTCTTTAAGGGAAGAAGAGATGGCGGACCGCGACCCATCCTATATCATGCCAGGCTCGCCGCCGAAAAACCGAGATGACCCACTCGCACTTGGGTGTATGTACTACACGTATGTGTATACATCAGAGATCCCAAAGAGGATCACTAATTAAGGAGGAGGAGAATGGCCGACCGACCCCTTCCGAGACCCGCGGGTCGATGCGGTTCTTTCTGGTGGCGATCATTTTTGAGGAGCCACGCTAATTTCTTGGACATCTGTTAGTTTCGTCTGCGGTCTAAACCCTATCGTCCATCGTGAGGTTAGGTTCCTCTGTGCCACATTTCGGAGTGATGGAATCCAATAATGAGCGTGGTAACATCGAATATTGCCATATTTCCGAAGAGTTAGTTCGTACACCGTGTAAAGTTCTCCATCCCAGCGATTCGACGGAATATTCGACGTCCATCGTCGTCAGCCTCGCCTCGTTCGCCTCATGTGGCATTCGCATCCGTCAAGCGGTCGCCGATTGGCGGTTTTCCGCCAATATTCTTTCCATCAATTCATTTTTGGTTATCTCGAAGTAAGAGCTTATCATTTCTTCAGATTCGCCGGGAAACCTAGGGGGAGTCATGTGGCCTGTGTACTCGGCGCTGGCCGGCTGCTGACACTCCTGCGGATTGGAAACTCGAAGTTGACTGGAGTCGAACGTCGACTCTTTACTCCGAAAGTAAGAACTATTTTGAGGTTGAGTTTTATTTTTCAAAGTCGACCAAAATTCGACTTGTGTCATCGACTTTCGACTTAGTTACGACTGCGAATCGATTGACCGAATTTTTTATTGACGATTTCTCACAAAGTGCATTTGTTGTAGAACGTACTTAAGCGTCTGTAAGCACAATTAATTACTTTCTTGAAGCATAAACATGGCTACGAGGGGGGGGGGGAGAGAAGCCTATTGTCAAACTTCTAGAAGGGCAATTTCTCAGAGAGTCACACGATTATCCCAGTTATAGGATAGAATAATCTTTTAAGAGGACCGGTTAATAATGGCGGATTTGTAGTTCATAGACTTGGTGCCTTAATTAGAAAACAATGGAAAAATCGGAACATTTCTCATGAATCTCCTTTTTAACTTTCTTGTCGTGCATCAGTGCGTGGCTGCAAAAAGTTGAATCATAAAAATCTCAGCCTTCCTCACCAGTCTCAATGGTATATACAATTTCAAGATCCATAGGCCCTTATCTCTCCCCTTTAACGAAGAAAACAGCTTCGCTAGGCTTCTCCCAACAATTTCGATCCTACGTTATGCATGCAGGTGCCAACTCGGTGTAATGTATTCCTGAAAAATCCCTCAGATTTTCATGAACGCGCTAATAAAAAAATTTAAACATATGAATTTTTCTCACGTCCGCCTCCTCATACTCAGCAGTGGTGTAGTTACAATGTAGTCATGACATGAAATACGCGTTATGCAAGAAGGCCCTGTGGTTGGGACGATTTTCCTCGGCCTCGCTAGCCGTAGTCATCCTAGCACGGTTTAGTGGTGGTGATGAGCGGTCTTTCTGGACTAACTTAAGCCGGATGTGTGAGTTACCGACGAGTTATTCGAGGATCATTCTCATGTTGCTGGGATAGTTTTTCATTTTCGGTATCGGCACGTCGGCCATATTAGGAAGACGAGTTTTCCGTCTCGTCTATTCAAACTTCGATCGGAGAGGGAAGTTTTCACTTCCGCCGTCATCGCCGCCTCGGAAGTCTACTAGCAGCGGTCAGGGGGTAATTCCTCGTGTAAGGCAAACGAAGTTCTCGCACCACAGTTCGAGCAAATCTTCAACGAAACCGATGTACCAGCATTTGCTATTGGGATAACAATTGGTGAAAAGTGGATGGCAGCAAATGGAACGCCCTGTGCGCAGTCTTTGGTGAAGAAGAATCCACCGGGAACCATGCGGAGAAACAACGGAAGAATCAGGCGCGCAGATCGGAGCACGCCCGGCCACTTCGGACTCGCGTGAGCATGTTTATTTTACTATTCATTATTTCAGTTCAAAATTATATTATTGAGACGTGAATACTTCTTAATTTACTTCATGCTTGTGGCAGCTGCTGGAGTAATAAAATAAAATTCTAAAATCGTCTCCATGTTATGACGATGAATACATTTCGCTCTCATCACTTTCGGGTGTGCGATAGCGGTGCCCTCTTCTTCGTCACTTAAAGCTTCAATTTGAAATTCATTCTTTTTCAATTTGTCATAGATTATAAATCTCTCAAAAATTGTGATTAGCGATTGCCTGCCGTCCATCTGCCTGCTGGCTTAGCTTTTGTGGATGCCGCGCATCCAAGCGCTGAAATCACGTTTCAGTCACGCTGTTCAAGTGCCGGTGCCCTGACCATGCTCAATCGTAGCACGGTTGAGATACAAGATTGGAAGAATCCTAGTCAAAACAAATATGACAAATGGAGTAGATGTGAGACACGTAGGCAGCCGTGAAAGATACAACATGTTCACATTGCGCACGAAATCACATATCACGGGAACACAAGCGTTGAGTCACGGTCGGGACATTACGCCCGTGGCTCGGGAGTCACTATAGGATGTCGCGAGTTGTACATGGGTGGCAAAAGGTAGTCTTGAGCACGTAATCGGAGTCTTATGCGCTTGTGTGGTTTGACCATGGTCCATGTGGTGTTGACAAGTGCCCACCAGGCGCGCAGTATGATGCAGAAGCCAGAAGATATGGTCACAGTTAAAAAATTGAATGATTTTTAATAATTGGTATCACAGATTTTGATGGTATCAAATACTAATCTGGGGTCAAAGTTGGAATAAAATTAATATGGATTACGCGTAATGGTCTCAATTCAAAATGGCGGGAAACATAATCAATCAGCGTAAATGCTTTCACAAATATATTTTTTCTAGCGCCTTTTCACGGAGCTGAGAAATAAAGGTACATTTAAAATGAAAAGAAAATTTAAAAGGAATAGGTTAGTCTGATTGGAAGTAATGGAGGAGGTTAGTGAGATTTGTCGAGTCCTGGCGGTGAGAAAGCTTTTTAATTAATTTTATTCGCTCGCAGTCTTTCTTTCTTTCAATCAGGAATCATTTACGCAACTTAGACATATACGGGACACGCACAAAGTAAAGACGAACGCCAAACGAAAGGAGACTTTGTAAAACTGCTTAAAAATTTAATTACGTCTGATAAAAGGAAATGAGAGGTGTGTCTTTGCATTCATTAAGTTGAATGATTCATTCCCGTGTCATTCATTCATAACGCGGGGGAAAGTGGAAATCGTGAGAGGTTATACATGTGATTGGATGAAGATTTGCAAATTTCTACACGTATATAATTATAGAATATTAATCATGACCAATGTTTGGATGTTATTACGTCATCATCTCCTCCGCAACACGAGGTATTCCAACCAATGAGAAAACGCCACGGACTCTCCTCCCTGTCGTCGTACGATGGATTCCTGCTTCGTGCTCCGATGCCCATGGATGGACATTTCTCGTTAGGTTCCACAGACACACCATCTCCGAATCTAACGATATACACCGGCCCATCTCCTCCTCCTGACTTGCCATCAGTAATTATTCACTTCCGACTGTCGAGGCCCCGCGGTCGGCGTATCACGTTTTTCCCCACTGAAAGGATAAGACGCATAACTCACATCAATATAGCTTGGCGTCCATTTTTGGTGGGTTGAATGTATGTCCGCACGTTTTTCGGAGAGTCGTTTTCATCGCCTCGAGAGGAAGTTATTTCGAGGTTCTCAAATCCTCAGAGTTGAAACGGTTTTATACTTAACATAGCGCCTTCATTTGTGAGAGGACGCCTTCTTCAGACGGCACGGGCTTTCGTACGGGCAAGTATGGCGACCGCGAACACGGGAAGAGTTGTTCTCCGATAATTTCCGAATGGATCTTCCACTCATTCCTGCTTCATTTAGTCACTTGGATTTATGAGTATTCGAAGAAACTAGAGCGACAAAGAAAATGAAATGTTTCACTAAAGGTCCGACACCCTCGGAATTATGAATACTACTCGGTATTTCGGAAAAGTATTATTTTCTTTCCAAAATTACTTTTTCTCCCTGGATGAATGCCTGATGCTCGCAAGATGACGAAGGAAATAACCGGGAATAAGCGACAGAAAACAATGCATCCGTCAGTACACGTTACTATTCGATGGTGAAAAGGTAAAGATTTCCCAGCATCCACTGGTGAATCAAGTCAATCGGCTTAGTGGCGAGTGGAGGAGCACTCGCTAAAATAGGTCGATGGCGATATCTCGATTAAGATGCTTTAGATTGAGCGAAATATCATTTCACCAAGAAATAAATTAATTTGGTTTTATTTTAAAGAAAAATATCCCACCCATCCAAAGATGCCAAAATATCGGTCCCTCATTACCAAACTACTTTCCGAGATTTGAGACAAAACACATACCAGCCCTTTGGCATTGGAAATGGTACCTACATGTATGCACTCCAGAGAGACCTTATTTATAAAATGAGGCATTAATAGGATTTATTACCCGTCAAAAAATTAAGGGTGTAATTTGAACTTTTTCTTAGCTATTTTTGAAAATAAATCATATTGTCATTGGAGTAAGTTTTTCAGGATCACGAAAAAACCTTCCGTTGAGAAGAAGTTTTAAACGTACGCGCGAAAAATTAATTCAAGTAAAGACTTACAAGGATATTTTTATTTAATTACTGAGAATTTCAGTCATATAAATATATATCATCAATATTCAATTCGAATATGGTCTCCAAAATGACAAGAGGGAAACAAACTTAATCGCACGAGAGCCGAGCGGTTCTGCAAGTATCAGTTAATTCAGTTAAGTTGATATCCGGCAATTATATTAGTTTCCACGGGGGATAGAGCCACAAGTGCAGTAATATAATTTTTGCCCAAATTAACGCCTTGTTTCGACTTCGGTTTACGGCGCGGAATTCGAAATTTAAGCGAAAAGCAAATATAACTACCAAGTGTCCTTTCCTCGGTAAGGTGCCTTTATTTATGCATTGTCAGCCACCACAACGTGTGATACTTGTTATTTCGTGTTTAAGAGAAAATCTGTACATAAAGAGTCGCATAATTTTGAAAGACATGTCAAGCGCCTGGACGAGGCCACGTGACAATATTACGTAAAAGGGGACGAATACGTGAATAAGCGGAAATATCTGAAACCACCTCTAATGCCTCTGAAGTGAAGACGCTCAAGTTTTGGTTGCAAATCAAATTGCTCAAATAAAAGTGGCGCAACCTTGTTAAAGTCATTGATATTTTAAAAATAAAAACTCAACTACCGACGTCTAAAATGTACAGAACGAGGAGAAACAACAGAATAACGTCTCATATTATCATTACCATACGTTATCAATGAGCTCACGTAATTAGTAGAATCGTTTTAAGTAGTTCGAAAAAGACTCTTCCCTTTTCCAATTGGACTTCTTGTTCGAATTTCATTTTCAATTCCAGCAGCTCTAAGAAGTACAAACTAAATGTTTCATAGATTAATGGCGCAAAGATATCGTTAAATATGTTAAAAATTAAAACAGAAACATCAATTGCACTATTCCACAGAGTAACCTGTGGAATAGTGCCATTGTTGTTTCTGTTTTAATATGATGAACTTTCACGATATCTCGCCTGAATTGTTTAATGTGACTGAAATTGCCAGCAAGTAACAAAAAAATGCATTCATTCGACTATTTTGTTCTGGCCGTAAGGTGAAAGAGCGTTCACATCGGGAGGTTTTTCTTTGCAATCCTGCGAATGAGGTCTCCTCCCTGCATTTGCATAAGCGCACCGTTTCCCGCGTAAAATGGCCGTCATTGTTACGACCCATGGAAGTAAGAGATATTTTCTTTAAAAAGAGGCTGAATTCATTGAACTCTAGGTGAAGTAATATCTCGCTCAAATCACCTTAAGCAATGAGATTCTTCTGCTCTTCGATATCTGACGCCACCCAGGATTTGGCAGACTCGTTGCTGAGTCTGCAGCTGTCTTAATGAGCGAAAACGTAAATGAATGTCACAACCACATTAGGAGATTTAATTTTGACCACAGCATAACTACAGTTCATTCTTTCCATCCCATCGATGCGACGCCTAGCTTGCTACAGAGAAACATACGCCCGAAAAATTATGATCGCGCATCATTCACGATATGACATACTCTAATCACCACGTCGCAAACACCTTATAAGCCCAAAGGTCAGAGCATATACGCGGAATAACAAGCCTATCGCCAAGTTGTCGACGCGGCCCTACGACAAAAATCCAGGGCCAGGAATGTAGCAAGCAAACTCATCAGTAATATCATCGCCGCCTAAAATATAACAATGGCCTGGAGAAGGACGTTGGCCTAGAGTATATTCGACGACCTCAACGTCACACTGACATGTTCGAGAACCTTCTTGGGGTACGTGTCCATAGAAACGGGTGACTATGCAAAGCGAGGCAGGTGAGCGTGGTCGGAAAGTCTTAAGCCCCGTCCACAACACCTTAACTTGACTTAACTTAGCGCGACTTATATCGATAGTAACAATCGATTACTTCCGCACTATCGATAGTAAACCAGGCCTTGCTACTGGCTAGAATTAAGAGAAAGTTGAGAACTTCAACTCCAAGACTACGCCAAGTCGAGTTAAGCCACATTAAGTTGTAGTGAACCACCAGTGTGCTGCTTTCTCACGGACTCAACTCCTAAGTCACGCCAAGTTAAGCCAAGTCAAGTCAAGTTGTTGTGAACGGGGCTTTAATTTCATTGTTGTAGCCCAAGGCTCAGCTGGGATAACCATAGAAAATGTATTGTCAGAATCGCGAATTCGCGAATTCACACGCGCCGGAGAACCTCTCCGAAATTTATCGACGGAGAGTCTGCGGAAAGTAGTTGCGGGGGTCACTTCCGCCCAGTATGTGTCGACTGACTTATACTAAGGAGCAGGAGGAAATCCCAGAGCGAGAACCCCAGAAAGTGAAAATCATTGAATGAAAGGGAGTTCGTGTTTTGACTCGAGACGGAAAATTTCCGGAAATTCTGAAGGATAGGATATAAACCGTTTTTTGTTCAGTTTTTTCCAGGAAGTTTGGAAAACTTGGGAAAAATACTCCTAGTATTTCATGGAGAAAGAATTATTGTACTGATTAGATAACAACCATTAAAAATAGTCCCATGATATAAGCGAGGCCTTCCTTAATACACTTTCACACCACTCCCTTACTCAAGCAGTAAACGAACCCACGAGAGGTAACTTTTCTTAACGCCCTACTACTTGCTAACATGTCGTTTTCTTTTCCCCTCTCTCTCTCCTCCTATACAGATGACCCCCGCCTTCACAAGTCTCATCCATTCCGTCCTCTCTGAAAAATGTTTCTTTAGCCACCGTGGAAAATCTACACCTTATATGTATGTAGGTACACCAATAAATCAATTCGGCTCCAAAATACTACCCCGACACGTAAACTGCTCGACTTCTCAATGTTGTGCTCTATTTGCAACCTTGAATTCAGCGATGCATTCCTACATCTATAGAATCGCATCACTTTTGTCTGATGGATAGTCAATCTGTAGGATAAAAACTGTATCAATATTAGAGATAATTTCTTGATGCGAAAGTCTTGAATAACGTAGAATGTACAACGGTCTAAAGTCAACAACCATACCGACAGGTTTTACATTGGGGCGGAGTCAGGCTATCCAACATTCGATCCATGTTATTTTTGCATTCCGAGCACGTTTCATCAGTTTTCTGACAATTGGCAGAGCTGGGAGACGAAACCAAACGCAGCAAAGGCCAGGCATAATATGGAACCGACTTAAGAAACAGCTCATGATCACGTGACTGCATCTTTCAACCTCACCCAGAGTCATCCATATGTCCGGGGGCATTGAAAAAAGGGGAAAAATCACAGCCCAGAAACCTTTCGAAAATAGTCGAGAATCGTGAATCCCATTTTCACCATCGTGATTTTCAAAAGAAAAAGAAAATCCTTGGGGCTCCTCTTTAGTTTTTATACATGCTTAATACGAACCATTATCCTTAAAAGACCTGAAAGTATTATATTGTATGAAAGAGCATTTATTTTCTGCGGCGGCTCTACCAAAGGGAGCCAACTCTTGGGACCACCCTGGTTTACGACCCACGCGAGCCCAGAAGTGGAGTCGCCCGGCATGAAATATATGTAATTTCCATCCTGCACTATAGTTCTCGAAGCGGACAGAGGAGAAAGAAAGACAGATGAATGGCAATAGGCCGTAGAAACCCATTATTGAGAGGAAGAGGGGAAATATTTAAATTCGCTTTCGTAGAGTCCGCTCACTCTCAGTGAAAGGCCAGTCCCGGAGAATGAATGAATGAATACTGTAGAACGGGTTGACTTAAGGTAGTCCGAGCGAGATAGTTCCCTAGTCATAAAAGAGACCAAATTCGAATTATACGTTTTAATTACACAAGCTGTAGGACACATCGATTAAATATTGCATTATTAATGGTGCAATTATATAGTTTTATATTATAGAAATTGTAAGTAATTAAATGAAAATATCTAAATAAGTCTTTAACTTGACTCATTTTTTTCGCGCGTTGCGTTTGAAACTCCTGCAAAACGGAAGGTTTTTTGTGATACCCAAGAACCTATTGCGGTGACAATATGATTAATTTTCAAATATAGTAGAGAAAACATACAAACTACACGTTGTTAGTTTTTTTACGACATCTAAGTGTTAGAAAGACCTCATTTTGTAAATAATATCTCTCTGGAGTGCATGCACGTACCGTTTCCCATGTAAAAGGGCTGGTATTTATTGGCAAATATCTTCGAAAGTAATGTGGTAAGGGGTTGAATTGTTGGTGTCATCGGATAGGTGATATATTTTTCTTTTTAATGAGACCAAATTCATTGATTTCTAAGTAAAACGATATTTCGCTCGAACTACCTAAAGGAACAACGCGCAATTTACAGCTCTTTGAGCTTCTCACCAAAGCTATTTCTTTCCAATTGGCGCACAGTCACCTTATGGAAAAAAGTGCAAGAAAAGCATTTTACCTATTTCATTATTCGGCAATTGAATGCTATTTTAAAACGTATCCTCATGGCTGAGGCATGACCGAGGGATCCAAGGCGTATAAAAGTAAATTTGAAGGGTCTTGGCAAGCAAGAATGGCCCATGGTCCGTCTTCTTTATGGGCTATGAGACCGTCCACACTTACCACCGGACTCCCTCAAAGTCTATCCCATCATCCCAAAGACACCGGTAATTATTATTAGAAGGGAAAGCAGACGAGAAGGGGTGGTTACGGGATGGAAACGGGAGGGGAAAGATCTCCCGAGGGATGGACCAACCACCCGCCGAAGGCACTGACGAAGGAGTCATGGGAACGGGTCGGAAGCGAGTAGCGAGCGGCAAAAAATATCTTATTTTTCATTTTTAACTTTTAAATTCCAATAAACCTACATTTTTGTCAAGAGAACGTCTTATTCTCAGGCATTTATTTCTCTCAGAAAGTATTATATCAGCATTTTTTCAATGAGAATAAATAGCCCATTATATTACCCTAAAAATAGTCCAATGAAATTATTTCATTTAGAATTGAACAGGGAAATACCTGATATTAAGTGAAGTGAAAGTTTTGTGACACCCTTAACCATGAAGAGAGTGAGGCAAAAGGGGAGGGAAAAAATCGGGGATTAAACGGAGGAAGGGCGGAGGGTGTCTTTCATGAGGATTTCAAAAGGGGAGGGATGAAATCGGGGATTAAAGGGAGGAAGGGCGGAGGGTGTCTTTCATGAGGATCCTCCGGGGGTATTCCTTCAGTAGCTCGGCTCCCTCATATCAACGCTGGATTCGCCTACAGTGACATTTAACTCTACGCTGCTGATTGGCACCCAATTTTTCCAAACCTGGACATAAAACTACAACATAAGACACACATAAGAAGAGTCAATCCAAGAGTAAGAGAATTACTATTAGAAAGGGAAGGATGCAGTTCGTCAACCAATTGTATGATTGATCGACCAATGGCGATGACACCTCTAAGACTTATTTAGCGCGTGAAAGCATTGTTACGAATTGAGTTACGGTGCGGAATTAGAAATTTAAGCAAGAATCAATTGTAAACATTTGTTTTTCTAACTCAGCATGGTGTCTTGATATTTATTAGCAATCATTACAATGTGAAAGAGGTAAATTCTTTCGCGTTTAAGAGAAAATCTGATTTTAAAGCAAAAATCCCTCCAACCGCCGTTACCATATGATGCAGTCATCTTCATTATATTTTTGGCCAATATATGTTTCCCCCATTCCGGGCAAAGAATGTAAGATCCGATACCAGACGCACGTTTTTTTGCCTCCAAATTGCTTAATGATTATTTATTCTCCCTCTTGGGAGTCACGCAGCGAAGCGGAAAAAGAATATAATATCGGGGCTCGATGGGCAGATTCCTCTTGCGTGGTTTTCGATGTGTTTTGCCAGAATTCCTGCGGTGATTATAAGTCTGGACTCTATACCGTCGACCACCACTCCACCATCTCCTCTACCTCCTCCTCCAATCGTCCTCCCAAACTCCCTCTTCTAATTTTCTCATTTATTATTCTTCTTCTTCCTCGACCACCTCCGGCGACCGCCATCCATCCACGTGTTTAAGCTTCCGGCCTTCCATCTTCTCCCACTTCTTCCTTCTCCTTACCTACGCTCCATTATTGGCGGCTAGGAAAAAAACCGGACGCCGCAGATTGTTTTTCACTCGAGTTCGGAAACTCCTATCTCTCTCTCTCTCTCTCATTTCTCTCATCTCAACGCAACAAGGTTTTAAATAAAATAAATGCAATGCTTCCCAAATATTTCCTAGCGCATGTTCCACGGAAATCTCCATTAGACATAATTTCTCGGATAGCTCGCTTTTTCCTCGCTTACAGGTGAACGACGCTCTCACTTTTAAGACGTTGATGTGCATTTTCTGTTTATCGATGATCACAGTGACCTCGATATGCTTCCACTGGAAAGTTGTGAGATTGGACTGTGAAAAAGATAATTCTAAATCAATAAAGCGGTAATCGAAAGGCAGATTGAACCACGAAATTCGGGATCATTGCTGTCCCGAGAAACTTTGTAAAAATAAAAAAATACTAACGTAGAAAATTTTTATATCTTATACTGTTCCGGATCTAATGGAGCCATACAACAGCTTCAGAAGTTATCGCACCGACGTACAGATATCAGAGTGCAACGCGAAATACAATTTCTTGAGTCTCTTGGGGACCTTTTTGATTTTGGTCCATCAAACGTGCTGGATCTAATAAAGCTAGATGAAGATAAGCAGTTTTTAATCAGCCAGAGGAAGAAAAGTCGTGTTGCCTGCATGATTGGAGTGGACACTATTCTTCAACAAAAAGAAGAAAGATTCGCTGCAAGGAGGATCAAGGAAGAATTCAGCGGATTCAGAGATCGCGTCGTACTCTTGAAAGCACACTTTTGTTCGATTTTTCTGTATAATGTTATCTTAAGATGTTTCTACCCTGTGTTTTTAAGAGTTCAAATATTTATATTTATTTTACTTAGTTAAGGCTTTAGTATCTCTCTCTTTGGCATATCCAGCCGACAGATCGAACCTAGAGGAACCAAAGCACATAAAGAGGAGAATTCGAGATTTGATGGCAAGGTCCGAATCCTAGATAAAGAGTCCGAAAAAGATAAGTTATGGGAGGAAAGTGAACCGAATGAACAATGCCGCAAAGGAAGGAAGATTGATGTTCTCACGCCAAAGCTGGCGACTGCCTTGTATACTTGCTGATCAAGTAATCGTGCTACAGTCAAAGTGGTAGGAGCCACTGTAGAAGCTTTGGTATTCAATCTGATGGACTGCAATGTCAGCATTAGCACATTTAGACGCGGCAGGGCCAAGCTTAGGTGTGAAAGAGCGGAAAATCTGAAAATTGATTCCCTGGAAGCTATGGAAAAAAACCCGACGCCATTGATAGAGAATAATAGAAAATTCAGGATCTTAAGTTCATGAGTGACTGCCAATAAATGTCACAGGAGTGGGCTCAAATATTCGGCAGCTTTTAGGAATTCCCTCTCTTGAATTAGGAACGGACTTCTCAATGGAATTAACTGAGTCCACTCTGTTGAAGGACTTTGGAATAAGCCATCTAGTGAAAGCCGCGTGCACCGATACTACCTCTTCTAATACAGGTGAATTGTAATGAATATGATGATGTCAATTGTGCTTTTATCGACTTGATCGTTGTAATGTGAACACAATCAGCATATATTCTTGATTATACCACTTGTTAGGTAGTTCTCATAGTGCCTGCGTTTTGTTGAGTAGTGCAGCACACTCTTCCACACACACTCGACGCCACACTCCGTCCCCAGTCTCCTCCTTCGGAACATATATGCGTCCGTCATGATTGTTGTTTTCGAGCCCGCTTAACCCGATAGAAACCAATCCCAGACCATTGGGAGTATTCGTTGAATGTTTTGCGGAACGCACGAAGCCCAATATGACGCACGAAGAGAGAGAATAAGGGGGAGTAAGCCACATATCCTCAATCCTTCGAAAATGAATTAATCTCTCCGAGCGATCTCAACCCCTGAGCCGTCATTCCTTCACCTCGAACAAGGTCGTTCGATATCTCGATTCTTCGCCTCTCGAGTCGATGGTGCAACATATCGAATAAATCGACCCTGCACCTCGAACTCCCTATTCTGACCTCTCTCGGCGCGAGGATCAACCATCAGTCAATTCCTCGATTCCATCCGTAGATGACCGCCAATGGAATACCAACACTCCTTAATTATATGTAGGTTCCGTGGAATCGGAGACTTTGGGTAAGGACGTGAAGAAGAGGCTGGTGAGGAGCTTGATATGGAGCGTAGCGTTGTATGGGGCATAAACGTGGGCCCTGAGAAAGGAGGAAGAGAATAGGTTGCAGACATTTGAGGTGTGGGTGTGGAGAAGGATGTAGAAGATTAGGTGGATGGAAAGGAAGACTCACGAGGATGTGCTTGAGATGGTGGGCGAGGAAAGGAATCTTTTGAATGAAATCCGGGATAGGGAGGGTAGATGGATGAAGGATGTAATAAAGGGTGATGGGTTGCTGAAGAGTGTGATAGAGGGAAGGATGTTGGACAGGAGGGGTAGGGGAAGAAAGAGAATAGGTTTCATGGACGGGATTAAGAAGGGTAGATCGAGTGTTGAGGCGAAAAAGGGAATACTATGGGTACTTGTACCCCAGGGAGAGTAGAAAACCGGGAGGAGATTCCCTGACTTTCATTAAAACCTACCTTTACCGGTAGAATACGAAAAAACGTACAGAACGTGGGAGTGAGATATGCATTACTATACATGTCCTTAAATGACTCTTTCTAATCACACGCTTTAAAGGCAGAAAAATGACACAAAGTGACGAGAAGAATTTCACACCATCCACGATAATGGACCCATCCACTGCAACACAACAACGGTGGACGCAGTTATATAGACGCTCTTTTTTCGATAAACACACTCAAACGCACATCAACATTCGTCCCAATATTTGTTTATAAGAGCGCCACCCAGTGGACAGGGTATGAAACGAAGGAAAAGCCTTAACATTGCAGTGTTGCAAGGTGAGCAACGCAATATATTGCCAACAGAAGTCGCCTATAGGCAATCGGCTGTAACGATTAAATTCACGAATAAGGGAGTACATAGCTCCCATAACTACAGCCGAATACCGATCCCTCGTCTGAATGGCTTGCACCAGCATTTTTGCTCAATAGATGCCCTGCCATTGAAATGAGACTCCGTTACTGGTACACATTACGGCGGATTTCGAAATTTAAGCGATAATAATACGTAAATGCGTGTTTTTTACCCGGTATGATACCTTGATATTTGTTAGCCTATGATAATATGGAACTTATTATTTCGCGTTTGTGGAAAGTCCTTACGTATAAAATCGAATCATCATGAAATATAAGTCAAGTGCCATAAGTCTACGAGTTAAATAGCATTGAACTGCCAAGAAAGCGTTGTAGAAAAAGTCAGTAAATACAAATTTGTGATCTACATGACAGTAGTACATATTCGTTTCTGGGCACTATTGAAATGCTTTTTTATCGTTGATTGCCACAAACTGTTCCATGGCGTGGAGATACATTTCTAGTTTACATACTCTTATGGGTTTTTCTTCAATTAGCTTACTTATATCAGCAACAGAACAATTGATAGGACGAAGGTTTGTATTGACACATCGTCGCTTAGAATTATAAGTCGACATCCGCGACACAAAAACTAAATCGAATGTAAGAGATCGGAGACTTCCAATTCCTGAGCGCTGTCTATTAAAAGACAATCTGCATGAATAAATTTATTTTTTATTAGGTGATCCACCGATTAAGGCAGGTTTTCAAAGGATCTAAGTAAAAGTCCTCTTACCTTTCACATGTGCAGGGCTCCATTTACCATAAATCATTCTTTATGTACCTCAGCATACGTCTTACCCTTCTTCATCCCGTCCATAAAAACATAATTACGTTTTTTACAATGGAATTTCAATCCTTTTACCTCATTATCAAGCCCACCAGATAAAACATCGCAAATGATCACACTAAATGTTCACCACAATGAAAAACAGCAAAATTTTTTCTATCGAAAAGAATTACGTAATAAAGGACAGTCTCCATCCGGACCCGTGATTATGGATTTGAAAAGACGCTCGAAAACGTATTATTTATTGAGTGTGATAGTGCTATACCTAGTATTTGAATTTGCATTCAGAATAGCTTACAGAGTACTGCACGAAAAGACGCCTGAAACTGGGAGCAGCAGGAATACGAACATAATATTCACGGAAAGGAAAGCTCATGGAACCAAGGACAAATGTAAAACCGGTGACGAAGATTAGAAGAGTGACTGATGGAATGATTTGCCAAGAATACAGAAGAGGTGAGAGGATGAAAAAGACACACTCACTGCAGCGATTGGGAACGACCTGGTGGGTTGGGCACTCCCTCAGCACAGAAAAGGTTTGCTTGGAACATGAGGAAAAATAAGAACAGGAGAGGCCCACGTAGGAAGACCTAGAGATAAGTGAAGAGGCTGCATAATGAGGGATTACTACGGTCTGAGAATATAAGCTTTGAATCGGAAAGAAAGGAGGATTGGGGTGAAATGATCTTCGGATTGAATCCATAATAATTACAATGATGGTAACCCAGATCTTCCGAGGGTTTTCAAGCCTTGACAATGGATGCCGAAACTTACCTCCACAAAACACTATCGCGTATATTTCGAAAGGAGCATTGCCGATCGTAAGAGAATGGTTATTTACGGTTCAAAAGCGATGAAGAGACGAACTATTTTTCTGTAACCGCCATTTTCAAACAGGTTTGGAAACAATGCTGGAAGAAATACTGAACAAAAGCTGAGAAATAGAGTCGCAATCATAAATCTACATCTACATATTACCCCGCGAGCCGCCGCATGGGCGTGTGGCAGGGGGTGGTAGGTCACCAACCGTGTAAAGATGTAAAATTTTTGGAGGTGAAATGGTGACATGTATTATAGGAGTGTATTTAGAGGAGATCAGCTTTTATTGTGGTCGCTTATTGTGCGCGGAAGGAACGAATTTTTGTACCAATCTGTTCGGCAGAGTATCTCTCTCATTTTATAGCATCTGTCAGGCCTAGAATGTAGTGAGGCGTCAAGATAATATACTCTGTGTCGCTCTGAAACACACCAGTTCTGAATATCTCAAGCAGCCTAAGCATAGCGTGTAGCCTCCGAGTCTCTAGGGGCTCCCACCTTAATCCCTCTAACAGTGTTGTCACTCTACATGTTCGTTCGTAGCAGTTTTTAACGAAGCGTGCTGCTTTCCTTTGTATTTTCTTAATATTTTTGGTTAAATCAATATGTGGGATATTCTCTCGAGGAAAGGTCGTACAAGTAATAAGACAGCAATTCTTGACCAACGTTTCGGAACGTAATTCATTCCATCATCCAAACATGTTTTTTGGTAGCCCTGATGATGGAATGAATTACGTTCCGAAACGTTGGTCAAGAATTGCTGTCTTATTACTTGTACGACCTTTCCTCGAGAGAATATCCTATAATATCAACGGAGGTCGATAGAGGGGAGAGTAAGAGTAGGGGAGAGAGTAGGGAGAAGTAAGAGTGTAAGATATGCAAATGCATATATGTATCTATAAGACTTCGAGTACGCACGAAAGGCTCATTTGCTAGGCGTGGTGATTGAGATGTGCGCCAATAGATGGCAGCAAACTCCCATACTTGATACTCACTAACTGATGCATGGCGCGGGCGTATGGATTTTTCAAAATTCACGTTTAACAAGGGTGCATATTTTAATTATTGTTAAATTAAATAAAAAATAACTAATACCGCTTATCATTTAAGTACATATGTACCTTGGAACTCGCCATAGGTGCAGCACATGAATATTATACGAGAGCTTTTGCTTTCTATTACATTTTTGGCTCCGAATGAAGCAGCTCATGCATTTACTTTGGAGCGCAGAATTTTGCCGAAAATTATGTTTAAAAATACTTTTTCCTTCAGTTTCTGTGCTGCAAGTCGCTACAACTATTCTCACTGCCCAATCCTCCCTTCACCACTGTGTGCCTTGATCAATTTCCTTTAACGTTATTGACTTATCCTTGTTTCGATCTCCTGATATCCATCTTCTTCCCTATAATGACTCGACATTGACTCGATCCCTTTTAGGCCTCGCAGTATTAAGAAACAAGCCTATAACTAGCCCAATTTACTTGTCATTCTGATTTTTTATCTTCCTTCCTATCTTTAGGAGCTCTTCCCAATGGTTTTCTCATTAAATTCCCCTTTTCGGGAGTGCCTCCTTCACTTCACCCATCCTTTCAAAAATCCTTCACTCTTTGTCTGTTTGTTCTCTCCCAATATATTTCTCTAGTTCCTAAATATCAATCTATTACCGTTCACTTATTAATATCATAAGCCTCTCATCCCCCAAAAATCTTCCCTATATTAATAGATGCCTACAATCAGCTCATAGCACTCTTGTCCTCCGACGCCAGAAATCATACAAAAAGTTGTCCTCCCTTTATGCTTCATATCTTCACCACGGCCTCTCCTTGCCATTGCACATCCCATCCACCTCTTTTCCTCTTCAAACCAGATCTAGCCACCCTCTTTCGCCTCTCTCCACCACCCGGATGTTTCCGCAGCGAACTCCCCAGTTTGAAGATTCTTCATCGACGATTGATTCTTCCCCTTCAGAGGAAACTCCCCTAGACACGCCGCAACAAGGGGTAGTCGGCTTATCCTCCACGCCCCTAAGGCCAGCTGAACTGTCGCTGATGAGTAAAGACCTCTCTTTCTCACTAACTCCCAAAATCTAATCTAAAAATTTAATCTAATCTAAAAAAATAAATATAAAACCTCCCTCTTCCTTTGAACCCAAGCCGCTTCCTTCTAATCACCCTGTTGAAATTTTTGCCAACCAGCTTTTTTCGAAAATTTCCAACCCTCCTTTGTCGACTCCCTTAACCCCATACCAAAACTCTCCGCAGTAGAAATGGCGGCCCTCATGCAACTCATCCACAATCCCAAAATAGTAATAACTCAAGCTGACAAAGGTTCCACGGTAGTCATTCTTAAAACTAATGACTATATAAACGAAGCCCAAAGGCAACTTTCTGATACATCCTCCTACAAGCCTGTTCCCTCAGATCCCACTCTTGATTTTGCAAATGAGTTCACTTCGATCCTCCTCCAAAAAGGTCCAATAGAAGATTTGAACTAAGTGTGACCTTTCCCTTCTCTCTGCTCCTCACCCCAAAACCCCTCATTTCTACATCCTTCCTAAACTTCACAAACCTAACATCCCCGGCCGTACTATTGTTTCCTCCTGCAGTTCCCCTACTGAACGCATATCGGCATTTTTCGACCGTTATCTGCAGCCTCACGTTCATGCCCTGCCCTCATTTATTAATGATACACACCACTTTCTAAAGTATTTGAATTCTATCAAACTTCCACAGAATACACCACTTTTTATGGCCACAATAGACGTCACTTCCCTGTTCACTTCCATTCCCCACTCAGAAGGTCTCCGTTCCATCCGTCATTTTCTCAGCCAACTCCAGCCACTCCTCATATACCCAGTACCGACTTCCTCTTACAACTTTCCGAATTTATTCTCACCCACAATGCCTCCTTTTTCAATTATCTTTACTACCTCCAAACAAAGGGCTGTGCCATGGGAAGTCGATGTAGTCCTTCACATGCCAACCTTCTTCTCGATCTTCTCGAAGATAACTTCCTCTCAAAAGCCCTCTTTTAAATCCTCCTACGTGGCTCCGGTGCATAGATGATCGAATTTTTTCCACTTGGAATTAGGCCATCTTTCCACCTTCAGGCCACCATTGAGTTCGTCAATTTCATGTGTTCCCATCCAATTTTTTTATATCAATCGGTCTGGATTTTAGAGTTCCACTACACTTCAGTGGCGAGTTACCCGAATTATCATAGGCTCTCGCAAAAAGTCTCCTAGCTAAAATGGAAAATAGTATTTGTTTAACATTAAATTAACAAATATAAACAATTCGTTGATCAATTTATGGTTTTTAATACTTAATTCAATGAATGGAGCCAATACGCACGTATAAAATGTCTGCTACATGCTAACTCTAGGGCTGAGTCCGCGGAGGCAGTTCTCAAAAACTATGAAAAAATATTTTTCTTTCATTGATATTGTACTAAAAATAAATATTTCAAGGTTTTCTCTGTACTGAGGGACATATTTTAGCATATAAAAGGGCACCATCGCATCACTTACTATTAAATAAAAGAGAATGAGCTCAACATAATCGAATCCCTCAGTAGGGCCCTAGCCTGGAATACGTACGCGTCGAATGCGTAATAGCAGTTATTTAGCAATAAAAATAACAAATTTAAACAAACGGCTATTCATAATATTGTTTGCGATACTTAATGCAATGAGCTGGAGCTATCCGTGTACTCTAATTTCAATAATGCCTTGAAGGTTGGTAATCTCGCCTCCCTTCCTCCCCCCCCCCCTCCAAATTAAAAGACCTCGAGTCCTCATGTATCTATTTTTTTTTCAAGCCTTTTCTCCGCCGTGTCTTAATAAATCCCACTAACCTCTTCCAATCAAAAATCTTTTTCCCCGCTATCCTACCCCCGCCCCATAATTCCCTCCCCTCTTGCACTTCCCCTTCTCTCCCACCCTCCCATCCGTCCCAACCCTTCCCTCTCCGATCTTATTCCTCCCCTGACAAAGACACCACGGCTGTCGAAATATTAGGGAGTCTACTTCAGTTTTTTCGCCAGTGCTTCTGTTTTTTCGATTCAGATGCCATGGGTTCCTGGAAAGATATCACTTAATCAACGAAACAAAACCACTTAAAAGTAATAACTCTCTGTAGGGATCACTTTTCACAAGCACTAATGATGTATCTCTAAGTAAATTAAGAACAATTGATTAAAATCAGCTTCGATTGATTAATATATAGGCCGCGCCATCGAAATGACATCATTTAGCTCCACATAGAGGAATGCCAGGCCTTTTAAATAATCGATTGAAGCAACGGAATAACATCGTAGATGTTCACAGCGAAGCAGACTGGATCTAAGATGAGCTTCGGGAATACGAAAAGCCAAGTCTACAACTCGAGAGTTCATTCTCTTAATCGAATGAATAATCCTTTTACGAGACATACCATACTTAAATCCGAACAACCTGTGTGCTGTGGGAATCCGACTATTAATCCTCGATCCAAGTCTGTAGGACAGAACGATATTGGCCAAAGAGAGAAAGAGTATTGTCCAGTTTCGTACGCGAAGAGGGAAATTCACGTCTTAAGTTCAACGTGATCGAAAATATAGGCGATTATCTGTCCATTCCGTCATCGGAAACAAAGTGAACTCCGTAAAAAAATATGATTCATCGAAGCATGTGAATCTAGAAAATGAAAGTACAAGAAGAAATTATCGCAACTTAAACATCGGAAAATGAGAAACGACGATTTTTTTTGGTTCAGAGAAGACTTTCCGAAAAATTACTATTTGGATTAACTTATCAACGATACAGAATAAAAAATGCTATTGGGACCATTCATATATTTTTAAACATAGTCAAAAAAATTCATAAACGGGATGATATTGCATTTTGCCAAACTGGCGCATAACGCGCGTAATTCTTTGCATAATAGAACCAATTGCATGGCATTCCAGATCATCGCATTTGGCAATAGAAGAGTTCATTGCGAACGTCAATTTGGGCGTATGTGGGGAAAAACTACCAATCAAGCAAACTAACGCACATTAAGCATTAGGAAGGACTATACAATGAACCTACAATATAAACAACATTAGACATTCATGAAGAAAATGTTACACCTATGCCCTATCTTCTGAATCACCCGATACGACAATACGATACACATCCATATGATACTCGTATTTGATTCGACATGTTTAATGCCCAGGTTCGATTTCTGTCACCCCAGCGACCTTTCATGGGTCATTGTTGGATTACCGAACGTGAAAGTGGTTTCATCGTGTCTTCCGAGCACAAAAACCCAAAAACTAAAATTTTCGCGAATTATTTCTAACTTTTTTGCATCTCAATTTTTTTTACATAAAAACCCCACACTGCAAAAATGCACCAGATACCAATATGCATCATCCATCACCAGCAAAAACTCAACGGTTGAACAGCCAGCTCAATGCCATCGACAGAAGAGCTCCCCAAGGGTGTCCGCATTAGATTAGAAGTCCCCACAAGGGAATGGACAGATGGAGAGGTCCCGCTGAGGCAGTTTTACCGGTCCCACTCGATTACAGGGGTTCCGACCAGACTGCGAGAGAGAGGCGGAATAAAAGAACAATTCCCACCCACCCATTCGTGTGCCGTCAGTTTACTTCCAGTTCTCACTGCTGACAGACGTTTGTTATTCTTATTAGGTGATCTACCCGTTAAAGTAGGTTTAAATGAAAGTTTAAATGTATAAATTCTTTAGATTTTTAAAGTTGTAGGCCACTGTCTGCCGATAGTTCTTCTTTCATCTCCGCGCGAAGTCCTACCCTTCTTCAACCCGTCCATGAAGACTTCTTCTCCTTTCCCCGCTAGCCCAACATCCTTCCCTCTATCCTAGACCTGAGCAACCCACATCGACCCTTTACATGTATACTCCCTCCTCCGGGTCCCACCTACACTGCCTCCTCCGCCTCCTCATCTCCTCCAAAAGCTTCCTCTCCCCACCCTCCACACAAAGCACTTACTCGTTTGTCTACCTATCCGCCCACCAAGCCTTCTCCGTACTCCTCGACACACTCACCTCGCCTAGCCTAGCCTAGCCTAACCATGCCGTCCTTTCTCAGTCCTCCTTTCTGCCCCATTCGACGCTCCACTCCATATACCACACATCCCAATAAACCCAATGGTCTCCGTCATCCGATCCCTTCTATCATAAAACGCTTCCTCCTCCGCGAACGCAATTCTCCCGTCTTTAGTACCCAATGTGCAATTGGTCCAATTGAATGGTTTTCCTGTAGCGTGCAACCCATGTAATTTAAATGCTCCACTTACTCCTGTTCATGCCCTTCTGCTTTTAGGGCCAGTCTCTCTTTCTTTGTCCAAGAGAATCTCATTATTTTTGTTTTAATATGATTAACATTCATTCCTATTTTCTCGCACTGCTTTTCTAACGCATCTATCAAAACTTTTAATCCCTTCGATGATCGAATACCTGATCGCCCATGAATCTCCCGGAAAACAATTTAGTCCGCCCTAAAAACAAACTTCATTTCATTAGACGCCTATACATTTACTCAGTAACTCATAACAAACAAAAATAGCGGAGATTCCAACCGTTCAAAAATCGGCTGTTAATTTTGCTCTCTAACAATATTCTACCTCCGGATCCCTGCTAAAAATTCTGTAGAAGCTGTTCTGTAGAACGTAAGGAAGTCTACAGAATTTGACTATTTTTCTTCAGAACTAGTTCCTTTTCTAAGGACCTGTACAGAACATGAGAGACTGACTCTACAGAAAAAACGTTCAGCAGAGTTATTTTATGCAGAGCAAAATAACTCCTTACAAGCTGTTCTGTAGAACTTCAACAACTCTACGGAAATATGTGAGGTTTCCTTGAGCTTGTAAGGAGTCCTACAGAGCGTCAAAGGGCTTCTGTAGAACGTCCTAAGGAATTCCGCAGAACACCCTAAGGTATTCTGCAGAACATCCTAAGGTATTCTGCAGAACGTCGAAGGGAATTCCGTAAAATGGCGTTTCAATACTTTAAGGAATATCTACAGAACGTTTTGTGAAATTCTGTAGAAGTATTAATAAGGAAACTATACAGAATTTTTAGCAGGGATTTAGATTCCTAATAGACACGCCGAAAAACCCCAGCAAATAAGTAGGGGAGCAGACGTTCAATTTAATTCAAGTAATGAGTAGTTACATAGTCAATATGGTGGTACCGGTTGCTCGGCACTAAACACGCGCATTTTAAAATTGCAATCACACCAACCATGGGATAAAATTTACAAAACTGAATAATGAGAGTAGTTATTCATTTTTCTTTTTCAGTTGTATCATTGAAGTCGGATCACTGGCAATTGGGAAGTAGCTCATCAAAACTTAGGTATCACGATTTTTTGCGTCACCAGTAATTATGCCGTTTACGCACCTGAATAATCTCCTCTTTGAGCGATACTTTTTTTCCAGCCCGAGGATCCGACTGCAGTCGTTACGAAATCAGGCATTTCCCTTCTTCGTCTGTACACGCATAATTTGGTTTACGATTGGAAAAACTAACACCGATTGAAGGCTTCACTTAATTGACATTTCATCGACTGATATAATTCGCTTTTATTTTCAGTCTTAACTCAATTATTCAAGGGTATAAAATTAGTAATTGATAGAAAAAATACTATCTCTTACCACGTATTACTTGTACTCCCCTTTAAGCTCATGTCATTACTCACTATCACCAACCCATATTATTACATGTAAAATAACAGAAAAAAAATGTCTCAGAAAAGTTGAACTTCGTTGACGCTATCACATAAAGTAATCGTTTAGTTTTCATGCGAATGTGAATTAGAGACCGTCCATTTCATTGGACGATATTGACTCCTTCCACAGTGGGTCGGACGACCACCAAGGTCTCCTCCCCTTGAAGTGACAAAAGCAACAAAATAAAGAAAGATGCAACGTCGAACTTGTCGGCACAACATTTCCTCCTTTCCTCAGAGAGAGCATAGATGACTAAAAAAGAAAACAAGTATGAAGCACTAATCCGTTAAAAAAAAGTCCCACTCTCCCTATCACTCTTTTCCCCTTCCAAATTCCTTTTCCTGACTTACTCATGGGGTGATGTATCACACCCCCCGCCACACGTCCTTGCCGCTGAGTTGTGTGGATGTAGAGGGGCAGATTAACGCTCGCAGAGTCAAAGTGTTTTTTTTAATTTCAGTCAATTAAATAAACGTGCACGCACATGTATCGCAAAACACAACTTTTTAGGAATGGCCGAGGAGGAGATAAATACAGACCTGGAGATAAAAAGAGATGCATGATATATTACATAATAGTAAAGCAAAGATTTAGAAACCAGGTTAAATCTAGTCACAGCTACCCTGGAGCTAAGGTGGATAGCGATGACATACTAGTGATAGCAAACTGTGATATTAAATTTAAGATGCATAAAACGGTTAATCATAGTAAATGTCGTTTACATAAACTAAAAGACGTTGACACTCTACTGGAATTTCAAGAAACAGCTGGCAAACTAGTGAATGAAAATGGTGGATGGGACGATATCAAATCTGGCTTAATAACAGCTGCTGACAAGGTTCTAAAGGTAAAGAAAATGAAACTTAAAAAATATTGGATGACCCAAGAGATCTTGGAGCTCATTGAAGAAAGAAATAAGTTAAGGTCCAAAAATTATAATAAATACAAGGCTGTTAAAAACAAGATAATAATAATGTGTAGGTCACAGAAAGAAATATGGATGAACGAAACAAGCAAAGAAATTGAGAAAGATTTAGTTGAGGGGAAACTTGACAAAGCCTACAGCAAAGTAAAAACATTACAATATAGACCGAAAACTAAGAGCAATATGGTGAAAGATAAACATGGGCAACTATTATTTGGGCATGAGGAAGTGTGTGATAGATGGACAGAATATATTGAAGACTTGTATGATGGTAAGGAAATTGAAAAAATATAAGAGTATATTGGGGAGGAAAATTCTATTGACGCTGATAGCAAAGGGCCACCCATAACAAGAGCTGAGTTTAACAGTGTTCTGAATAAATTAAAGCAAAATAAAGCCACCGGTGCGGATAACATTGCAGCAGAACTACTGCAAAATAGTGGTCATACAATAAGGAATAAACTCTTCATGATTGTAACCAATTGCTATGAGGAAGGAAAGGTACCACATGATTTCACACAAATCAGAACCATTACACTTCCCAAGAAAGGCAAAGCAAAGGATTGCACGAATTACCGAACAATAACGCTTCTGTCCCATGCTTCAACAATTTTATTAGTTACAGTAAAAGAGAGAATAAAAAAGAAAATTGATGCAACATTAGATAGTGATCAGTACGGCTTCAAATCAGGAAAAGGCACTCGAGAGGCAATTTTATCATTGAGACAAATCCTAGGGAGGAGGCTAGAAATTAACAGGAAAACTTATATAGCTTTCGTTGATTCGGTAAAGGCTTTTGACCATGTTGACTGGAGACTACTGTTCCAAGCAATGTGCAAAATAGGGTTGGATTGGGGAGACAAAAGATTGATTATAAACCTCTACAAAAACCAAAGTACGGAAATAGAAGTCAGTGGCACCACGAAAGAAGCAAACGTCAGAAGAGGTGTTTGACAAGGTTGCCCAATATCGCCTTACTTGTTTAACTTATACATAGAAGAAGCAATGTCTGAAATGAAGACAAAGACAAGAGGAATTAAAATAAATGGCAAACAAATTCATTGTATTCGATTTGCAGACGACATAGCTCTAGTAGCTGACTCAGAGAAGGAATTAAGTCGAATGCTCAAGATTCTAAATAATATTTTATTAAAACTAAAACTTAAAATAAACACCAATAAAACTAAAATCATGGTGGTCGAAAGACAGAGAAGAGAAAAGATAATGAATATACGTATAGACGGAGTGAGACTGGAGGAAGTGATAGAGTTCTGCTACTTGGGTAGCATATTAGAGAATCATGACAACTGCTCCTCTGAGGTCAAAAGAAGAATAACGTTAGCCAAGAAAGCTTTTCAATTAAAGAAAAGTCTCCTAGTTAATAACAGCATTAGTATTTAGACTAGGAAGAAATTCCTGAAAAGCTTTGTATGGAGTGTGCTAACATATGGATGCGAGACATGGACACTAAGCAAGAGCAAAATGACCAAACTTGAAGCTGCAGAAATGTGGTTTTGGAGGAGGATTACAAAAACTAAGTGGACCGACAGGAAAACTAATGAGCAAGTACTAAATGAAGTACATAAAGAAAGAGAAATATTGGAAAGAATTAAAACAAGAAAAGCAAAGCTCATCAGACACTTACTTAGGCATGACAACTTCATACAAATATTATGGAAGGAAAAATTCTAGGCAAAAGACAGAGAGGACGACCGAGAACTTCGTACCTAAAAGTATTGGCGATGGAAATGGGATGCACCTCGTACAATAAAATGAAGAGGAAGGCTGAAAAGAGAGATTGTTGGAAGTCGTGGCTGAAACAACAAGGACAACCTTTCGAAGAGAAGAAGAAGAAGATGAGGAGGAGGAGGGGAGAGAGAGAGAGGGAGAGAGAGAGAGAAGATTTTGATGGGAATAGCAGAGGAGGCAGTTACACGAGACGACAGACATCGCTTGAACAACACACACACACACGAGAGGAGGTTGGTTGGTTGGCGGGCGTCACAGATATATGCGCCCCCATTCGAATGTCCTGTTTTATGTTCGTCGGCCTTCAATCGTGAATGCTTTTATCTTTATCGGATCGCGAGAAATTCTTTCACGGAAATCGACCACACCACTGGGGAACAAGTTACTAGTTGTCTTCACACAATTCCTTGAGGTAGTGCGAGCGAGATAGTTCCCTAATCATAATAGAGACCATATTCGCATTATAAGTTTTAATTTCACCAGATGTGAGACACACGAATTAAATATTGCATTATTAATGGTGCAATAATATAGTGTTACATGACAGAAATCAAATGAAAATATCTAAATAAGTATTTAACTTGACTCATTTTTTTTCACACGGTACGTTTGAAACTAAGCCAAAACGGAAGGTTTATTGTGATCCCGAAGAATGTACTGCGGTGACAGTATGATTAATTTTCAAAAATAGTTGAGAAAACACAAAAACTACACACTTGATTTTTTGACGAGATCTAAGTGTAGGAAATGCCTCATTTTTACCATGAGGTCTCTCTGGATTGCATACACATACCATTTCCCATGTAAAAGGGCTGTTGTGTTTTGACAAATATCTCGGAAAGTAATGTGGTAAGGGGTTGAATTTTTGGTGTCATTAGAAGAGTGAGATATTTTCTATAAAATGAGACCAAATTTATTGATTTCTAAGAAAAATAATATTTCGCTCGGACTACGTTAAGTCCCGACACAATTCCTACAGTCTCACGACGGTAAATATCGACGATTAATATCACGATATCACGATCAGGCGCGAGGATACTCGCAAGCGCGATAGGCTTTTAGAATCGGAATCTTCCCGGGAGAGATCCCATGAGAGCACTGCAGCTATAGTCAGAGGTATGTACCTCTTGAAGTACATACTAATGATTCGGAAAAAAATGATGGTTCGTCCAATTGTTTGTTTGATAATCGTTACTATAGTCAGGGAAAGGAGAGGGCACAGAAAAATTACATCAAGAAAAAAATGCACACAGAAAGTTTTTTACTCTAAAACTATAATAATGCGAAAAATTAGCGATTTTTGTAAGACTTCAAGGCCTGTGACAAAAATAATCGCACTTTTAACTTAAAGTGACAGAAAATTTGACAAAAAATTATACAGTATGCGTAACCAACGATAGAAGATATAAGCAAAAACATGATTCAAGGAAAGCATTTTTACCAAAAATGTGAACAAATTTTAATACGCATAAATCACGCAAAACTTTTTTTCTCAAAACGGTTTCAGATTACCTGTTTCGAGGTCACATGCAACCCATACACCAAGTTTGAGCAAAATCTGAGACCCTTATGGACAATCGTGTGTTAAATTTAAGTGGAAATATTTGTACGTTGTAAATAGGGTCAGAGGTGGGACCCAGCTATACCGAACACTTGACCCGGTTTTTTATTCCTCTAAATTATTCGGGGTAACTGAACCACCACAGCCCGAAGAACTATATCAGATTTCGGAATTATAACAATCATATTCATCGAGAAAATCAACCCAATCATTTGGTTGCTAAAACTCTAAGCAGGCCATATCACGGGGGCTGTGAGATTGCCGGGCTTCTTCCGTCCTTAGCAACGAGCTTTGACAGCCACGCCAATATAATTCTCGATGTAAAGTCTTAGGTAGTGCGCTAATGGCTCCAAGTATCCTTCGACTAATCACGACAGCTTTCAAAGAACCTGTACGATATTCACTCTCTGAATTCACCACCATCTGTACGTCCTTTTGGCCAACAGTAATTTACAATCTGCAAAATAAAAAACAGATACAAATATATGAACGACCGCGTGTTTTGGCCGCCTGGTGTGACTGACATTTTTTGATTGGTTCATAAAATATTTTCGTTGACATGCGCCGAGATATGAATCAAAACAATACCAATTCGCCGGCAATACAAGTCCAATTGATCGAGTGAAAACCTCAACGGATGAGGACGTCAGTCAGCCGTCGCACGGCCGCATAAGCGCCGTCCTAAACACGACGTAGAGACACGTCGTCGTTGGGGCAGGGTGTTTCACGCGACGTGTTGGGATCACGCGTCGCGCGTTGAAACACCATTTTCATGCGTTGAGGTTAGAGCGGATAATCGGAGGAGCCCCTCCTCAGTCATCGAGCACCACCTACAGGCAGCAAAACACACTGCGAAAAACGTGATGATGTGGTGCGCTGACGAAGTGTTTCCGCAGACTGTGTTCGGATAGGAGGCACAATGTGGGGGAAGGAAACAGCCACCACAAAATATTTTGCGAATAGCAATCGATTTTCTCAAAATGAGTTTTTTTAAATTAATAATTTTGCTATAGGATAATAAGCAATCTTTTCGATATCCACGTTCGACGACTTTACCGACCATTCTGTATTCTTCAAAGCGCACAACGCCGCGGAACTGTTACGTCACGAGCACTTCGGCGCACATCAATGCCTTTTAACATTTACCGCATTCATCTCGCAATTATTCATTTCACACTACATATTACAATTATTGATTTCACACTACATATTTCTTTAGTGTGCTCCACTTAATTACACAATTCAAGGAAGTTACTCCAGAAATAATCACACGGACTTTCCAAAATATATGCTAAAAGCCATGATGAATCAAATTACTGATTGCGAAACTTCGTAGCTGAGGTAATGTCGACCTATTATTTGCCGAGACCTATCTTCACTAGAAGCAAAAAAATTATTCACTGATAAAAAACATGCATTTATATAACATCTGGATATAATTATTTTGCAACGGTGACATTGAAATGGGATTAGGAATTGGCACCGTGAGCCGCAGAGTGTATATTTCAATAGCTCTTCAACTAAATGGTTGAAAAATAAACTTCTCGGACCACTCTTCACTTAGTTACATCTGTTTACAAGGTGGAAATAACCACGCACGTTGTGGGTGGGAATCAATAATGATGAAAAAATTCTCCCGACAGGACTCAGGCTACGAGGCTCGCCCCTCTAAGACAAGCCCACTTACAGGAACATCTAAACCACGTTCACTCATTACCCAGCCTCCCTTTACTCTTTCCAACCTACTTTTCCCGCAAACACCTCTTAGGCGCCCCGCTTCATTCTACCTCACTCTTCCGCTTGCTCTGACATACTTCCCAGAGGTTTCGCTGTCGTAAAAATACTTTGCAAGGAAAACACTTTTGCACACGCAGACTTTCGCTTCCCCACAAAACACCCATTCGTTAATTTTCTCCCCATGTTTACTTTGACACACGTGAATTATTCATCAATCCAACGTTTCATAAAGGGAGTTCCACATAGTTTATAATAGAAGCAAAACATTGGCGGTTTTTCCTGATGAAAATTTAATGGAGTAGCTTCGACGTCGATACATCACTTTCAAAGCAGAATTCATTACTTGACGATGACGTGCCGACGTCGAAACAAGTCAATTAAATTTTCATCATTGGAGAACTTCAAGTGCTTCGCTTCTATCATCATGGAACAGTTCCACGACATCATATACGAGCCTTTATTTTGTATACACAAAGTTACTTCATAAACAATCAGGTTTACACGCTTGATTCAGTCAGTTCCCGCTGGTAATTTGGTTCTGTGTATTCTGAACGAGATGAACAACGGTGAAGGTGAATGAATGGTCGGGATAATAAAACAGTCGACCACATAAGTATTTGACGCCTATTTTTCAGCGATTCTCGACGGGAATTGTTGAGATATACTTTTTAATAATCTATTTAGTATCATTTAGGTGTCTCTTTTCAGATTCGAATGCTGTTGAGGTTCTTTATTTCCTTTTGTTGCCTACTTGGTTACACAAACAAAAGAAAACTTCCCAAATCGGTGTCGCAGCGCCATCTTTGGATCAAACCATCAACCACAAAATTCAACTTGACTTTAACATAACTTCTCCCACTTCAACAGGAATGACGTATGATCGCCTCCCCACCCCCTCTCTCCTTCCCCAACCCTCCCCTCCTTCTCCGACCCCTCCTTTCTCTCTCCCTTCTCCCCTTCCAACCCTTTACCCCCCAACCCTCCCCTCGTCGCAATCTCTGACGAATTTAAATCGACGCGCTGGCGTCCGGCCGTCGTCTCGCCCGACGCCCATTGGCGCCATGGTGGAATATTAAGAGCCACCTTAATCGTGTCGTTCTGATCGGAAGAAGAAGAAGGCACGCGACACACACACTGAGCCACATCCAAACAAACGACCCTTTGCATCCTCCTCCATAAAACACGCGGCCACAAATCTACATCTCCTTAGTGTTTGCACGCCTTGTTCTGCCTGTTGTCCACCTGGGATTCGTCCCCAATGGTGCGTCCGAAATTGACAAAGGGGAGGATTAACCAACCCTCGCGCGCTCACTCACCTCATACCACGTTGTCACGCACTCAGGGTTTAAGGGTTCTTTTCATTCTTTTCTCTTCACGAGTCCTTTTAAGAGGCCCCCGTTATAACATGGTCATTCCGTGCTGTCTCCGTCAAAAGTGTACGTATTCGTCAGTAGGCGATGTCAAGTTGGTAAGAAGAGAAACGCCCACGGTGCACCCGAAGAAAGCAGTCTTTCAGTACCTCCTGGATCTCTACCCCAAGTGATAAAATGCGTGATTTTTCCGCGATTTCTCCAAAATAGGATATTTTCAATGTTTGTATCTCGAAAATCTCCGTAGCGGAGTGGATGCGGTTATACAATCCATCATCCACATACTTGTTGCGCCACCTTGCAGCAGGCGGGTTGGACCAGATTCGACCGCGCGATCGAAAAACCGATGTGAAATTCATTCAGTGAAATTGCAAACGGTCGCAGCATAACGCATCGGATTCGCACTGTGGAAGCTTTGTAGAGTTTCTCCATAGTATAAGTTACTTCGTGATGCTCGGCGATGCAATCAACTCTTCCTCTACATATACTTAAAAAATGACCAAAAATGAGGGTCCGCCATTTTGTTTAATATAATTGGTAAATAATTACAAATATGCAAGTAGACTATACTAAAGCAAAGACAAAAAACTGTTCCATCTAATTACATCACTTTTTATTCCAAATCTATACCCATAAACGTTTTGAAAGGGCTTGATTTTGAAGATTTCGTGAGAAAATTGAGTGTAGACCATTTATGCGAAATTCGTGCAACTTTGACCTCATGCAAATTGTTAATTGTTAAGTACTAAGAAAAATGCCTTGCGTCATTGCATGCACAGGTCTTTTGAGAACATTGATGCCAAGTTTCAGGTCCCTGGCTTGAAAAAATCACTTTTTGAATTTTGGCCGGCTTTTTTCGATTTCAACCCACTGTGCGTCGGTCGGGAGGGAAGCGGGCGTGGTTTTTCACCTGTTAAAAAAAATAATTTTCTGCTGTCGACTGCCATAAATCGCTTTTCAATGACGAAGGCAAACATATACTATTCAGCAATCCGGCGCATGGGGGGGCGCAGGGGGGGGAGCAGGGGGACACCAGCCGTGTAATTAAAGGTGCAAATTAAAACGTCGTAAGCAAGGGAGGTTTAATGGTGAAGTGTATTTCGTTGGGCGTTTAAGTGTTCGGAGAGGAGCTCAAGGTTTCTTCATTGTCTCAATTACTATACGTTGTATGAACGAATTTTTGCACCAATACCAATGCGTACACAGATCCCCCTTAAATTGCATTTGTTGTAATTGGATGTAATAAGATACACTGGGATTTAAAATACACCCAGGTGCTTTGGAAATCGACGGAGGAAAAATGTGTTGTGAACCAGGGATAGGACGAAAGTCCTTCAGCTTCATAAGAAAGAAGATGCGATGAAGCATCAACGCTACTCGAGTGCCCGAGGCGTGCTTACACGACGCAGCCGCAACAGCACGTGGCTGGTTAAATACTAGAACAAATGATCCATAATAGAACAGGGGCTATTGTAATGGCGACGCGTCCACGCATTTGCGCAATGTTACGCGTTAACCCGATGCAACTTTAATGGTGAATTTGTTTATGAATCTACTCGCGGGGTTAGATGCACCGTTTTAGCGCGGCTACACGACACCAATGTTAAAGTTTCCGAAAATATGAGGACAAATCCCATGTTTACGCGTAATTTTACATTTCCTGTAGCGGTATTTTCGGAGGATTTCAGCCTCGCTCGCCACGACTCAACTCCTTGGGCTTCGTCCATGACTTCCTACGACAGTATTGTCCCTTCGGAGCTCCCTGCTCTTCCTCATTCTCTTTTGAGGGCGGTTCGCCCTTTCGTGCGTGTGCTTACTCCTCCCAACTTTGGCGGTCATCTTAATAAATATATACCTTACGGACTCGGCCAAACAACCACTCCTACGCATGTTTCGAATGGGGAATGGCTTCGCGATTGACAGAGGCCAACTCCACGGCAGGCGCTTTGAACGACGTTCATAAGCTGCTATCGAGTGGGCGACCAGCCAACCAAACATCGTCTCTTTCCTCTAACCGCCTGGCGCCATTGCGTCCATCTCTCGACGACTCAAGGCGCTGCCAATCCATTTATTGTGTGTTTGAAACCATTTTAAGGTGATCCCGATCACGTGACTACCAAGTCACGCGGTACAACAACACACGGTTCGAAATTTGACGAGTTTCTTAGCCAATCGGATGGATAACTTCAATTTCTGGTATGTATGTAGTTCATTGCGATCCATCAAGAATATTCCCGCAGAAGACACTTAATCGGGAGGGCCGCGTGAGATTTTGATTAGCGGATAAAACTTACCAAAATCTCAAACCCTTCTCAATTGAATCACTCAACTCCTTAGTTTTTCTCTGGTTAGAATTCTGGGATTGGTCTGCACCAGTCTTCCACTTTATCCGATCTTGAGCCAATCTTTTCACTTCACAATGCCATTTGCAACCTAGTTCCTTCATTAACTGTCTCACATAGTCCAGTCTAAGCTCTGCTCCTCTGGTTTTTTCCCTCTACTGTAACTTCTAGTATGGTCTTAACCAAGCTTTCGTGTCGGAGAATATGGCCAATCCAGGTGTTCCTTGTCTTATTCAGTATTTTGAGTGGACACCGTCTCTCCCCTCTTTCCTCTCAAACACCTTAGTTACGAGGTCGAAATTATCTCGAACGATTAAAAGACGACCCTTCAGGGGTGCAGTATTCGTATCCCTAAAGAAAAAGCTTCCATTCGGTTATTCACAAGTCAGGGTGTGTTTCACCGATCACTGCCGGATGAGAATAGAGGGAAGAGAATAGCGTATGGAGGAACATTAGGGAAAACAGGGCCCACGTGGAGAGGCCACGCTCTTGAGACCCAGCAATTTATTTCGGGAATGTCTCATAAGAGAATGGAAAGGGCTGAAAGGGCCGACATAAAAGGGGCTAGCGCATTGGTCAACCAAGCCAGGATGCGGAGCAGAAGAGCAACAAGGTTGTGCGCACGAAGTAATAGATGGCTAATTTTGGGGAACATTAATTCTCTTTGAACCCATAAGAACCCATTAGGGTATACTCTGTGGTTTCAGGCTTGATGGAGTGGAATCGGAACATAACTAAGTATGAAAAAATAGGCAACTTCCACTGTGATAACATTTATTCCGACCGATTTCGCATTTTACAGCATCTTCAGTTAAAGATGCTGAAGAGGCTTCACCTGAAGATGCTGTAAAAAGCGAAACCGGTCGGAATAAATTTTATCACAGTGAAAGTTGCCTATTTTTTCATACTTAGTTATGTTCCGATTAGGGGAAAACTTTTATTTAGCTCAACAATATAACGAGAACGCATGCAGATCACAATAGCCGAACAGAGTGAGGAATGACTTAAACCAAGAGTTATATCTTAGATTTTTTGTAGAAATTTCAATGCCGACTGAGGGTAAATGTATAGCAGGAGAAAAATTGAAGTTTAGTAGTAATCATTCATCGTATAGGGATGGGAAAATTAAGGTGACTGGAGCGACAATCATGAGCCAGAGAGAGAGAGAGAGAGAGAGAGAGAACCTTGTAATAACTTTCCAAGTAAGTCGACAAGAATTCTTGGACCACGCTTCACTGAATTACATCTGTTTTTACGGTAGAAATAATTTAGGTTAACTCAAACATTGTTATGACTTGGCTTTGCGGCGCGGAGTTACAGATTTTAAGGGAAAATAATTTAGGAGAAAGTATTGTCATAACATTTACAATCAAATTATTTCCAAGTGTACGTCAAGCGGAATGCAAAGAGACGTCCACTGCTTCTTCGGGAAAGATTGTTGCTCTACGCACGGTTGGAGCCTGATTTCGTAAGCGCGTCTCATCCGCCAACCCCTCCTTGACGTGGCGCAACTCTCTTGATTTCGGAAAAGACTGCCGGTACTTTGTCGCGTTCCCGAGGGAACGAGCCTGGAATCGGAGTGCCGCTTTTCCGGTGACTAACCGTCGGGGCTCTGACTTCCGGCTCAAAGGAGCGTAAAGGCTCACCCAATTTGAATGTTTGGCTGATCGCTCCTTGAGTAAGCAAATATCAGGTTTTGCAGGCGTGCCCGGCTGCTGTATTTTGCAGTCGGGTGCCGTCGGTCCTTTAACCCCCTGTTCCCATCTTCCTTTCCTTTACCCTCCTCCTCCACCGGTGGGATAAGCGGGTTGAATTGATTTACTAGGAACCGCCCCACTGGTTATCCCTAGCGTGAGTAGACGCTCTTGATTTGATTTGTACGTCAAGTGACTTATGTGCCGAACGGCCAGAATTCAATTCGGTAACATGAATTTTTTTTTCAATTTCATTTTCACTAATACTATTACAGACTACACACTAGAGCACTATTAAGTATAAGTAGGCAAAGTTTCACGCAAATCTGTGCACAAACGAAAATCGCTCCACGACCACGTTGGACCCCTTGGCTTCAGTTGCCACGAGTCGGTCAATTCGGATTCATAATGCCAGCAATAACAACCGTGATCATCATCTGTTCCTCCGCCTGTTATTCCGCCATATTTCCCTCTCAAAACAGAGAGAAAATCACCTCAGACGCCCACGCCGTGCGCGTATAAGTGAGCCCAAGCGCAGTCCGCTCCGTCCGTCGGATAGGACGTTAATCCGTTAACCCTTTGGCACCCCCTTTCGCAAAGCGAACGAACACCAATACCGACGCCACCCTTCCTCCCAACACCTGAAAATAACCCTTTCCCTATCTCACCTATCACACCAAGACCACATATTACAACAAGAAGTCAGTCGCCTCCCACACTGAATCAACTTTCCAATCCTAAAAGCCATTTCAAAAGATTGTTATTTCAGCACTTTATCTCGACTGAGCTCGGAATGTTTGAAAACGTTACATACCGTGTAAAAGGGTGAGATCACGTGTAATTAAGGAATCGAATTCCATTATGAGTACCGCAAACAGAAACAAGCACGATACTTATATTTTCAATCGATTCTTGGATTCAACGACCAGTCACAGGCGAGTAGGAAAGTCGATTGCTCCGAGAAAACACCAGAGGTGGTGATGGATTACACCAAATAATCTTCAGAAAAATTGTTCGAGCTGTAATCGCAAAAGTTTTCTCTTAAAAATGCTCCTAATATGCTCTGTGTTCTTTTCAAAGGTGAAATCAAACAAAGAATTTATTGATAATGATAGTTTTTACGCCTACACTTGATTCTTCATTCTTGACAATTATATTGTACAATTGGTCAAAAAATATCAAATGATAACTGATGAATTTCATGTGCCAATAGTAACTTATTGTGACTGAATAACCGGTTGACTGTGTTTTGACTTTTACATAAAAATGAAAATGATTATCAGTAATCTAAACTACATGGTGTCATGATTTTAACTTGACTATACATTATCTCCTCAAAAGATCACAACTGATCATAATTTACGAAACAGCGGACAAATGTTTGTTAAAAAATTGATTCCGCACCTATGAAATATATAACCGCATTATTTTGTTTTCATCATGAATGAAGAAGCGGCTGAAAGAATAATGATATATTCCAGGAAAAAAATTAATAATTAAAAAAAAGAATTTTCCAATCAGATGCGGCAATGTATATATTATTCATTCCCATTGAGGCTTCCGCAACGTCGCCAAACGAGGCGTGGCGTTGGCGCGTCGGGCGAGGAAGGGAAGAAGAAGAAGAGGGAACGAACGAGAGGAACACACACCTCAGGGGATGGAATGGTGGAAGAAGACAGAGGACCAAAGGGGGGGGGGGGCGGAAATGAATTTCAGGGCTTTTTTTCAGCCCAACCCCACTTTCCCTAAACGTCTTATACTTTTAAAAGGCCGTTCGAGAAGATAATAAAAGAAGATGGAGAGAGATGAGGAAGGAAGGAAGAGCAAAGGCAAGCGTGTGAGAGAGGGAAGGGGAAATGGACGGGAGTCGTTCGGAACGTCTATTTTGGGACGCCAAAGGTTCCTCTCGACACTCCTCGCTCCTCTCTTGACGTTATACATGGCTCTCCCCTTCCTACCTTCCCTTCCCTCCCTCCTTCCCTCCCACCATCCACGCGTGTTCAGTAAACGTGGAAAAACTGTCTGCCAGGGGTAAAGCGGAGCGGGCGACATCTGAAAGAGGGATGAGCGACGAATTGCGACACTTCGCCCCACGCACTGCCACCGCATTCTCTTCGCCTTCCGTCCCCTCCCCCCCTTTCCTCGTGACAAAAACGTAATTCCATTATTATTCACGAACTCAGGCTAAATTGGGTAAGTTCATGACAGAATTGAAGTACAACTTTCGTGATTTACCACATCGTTAATTGAAAAACAACACGTTTTTATGTCTCATAACATCACCTTCAGGTATTGAGAATTCAATTAGCAAAAGTGGCTTTCAAATTACTACTCCTTATAATGAGTCGTTAAATGTTAATCAGACATATTCCACATTGTTTCTCATCATTGCCAGCTGGTCGACAGTAAAAAATAATTGAAGAACATTGATTGTCTTCAGTCTGAATATATTTTGCCTGCTAAAACGATCACGCTCTCAGATTTGTTTGACCAGAGTAAGCGAAGAAATAATGGTTAAATACAAAAGAATTAATCAGAATAAATACGACAGAGAATGAACAGCATTGGCTTATTTCAGAGTAAAAGATGTTAACTTCCAATCTTAAGAACTGCCAAAAAATGTAATTTTTACACCATTTTTTTCAAATTATTCCAAAATATTGCCTACGACTTTAACTTTCTTTAATCTGATCAACTTATAATGCATATTTTTGCGAAGATCGCAAAATGAGACCAATTATTATCGAAGAAGGAACAGTCCCACCTCCTTGGCCGCACCAGCGCAGCGTGAAAAGAAGTGTCTGGTGCACATGTCGGTTAGTTAAATCGCCCGCGCGCGAGTGACCTGCGCGCAAGCGGTCACTCGCAATTAAGTGTGCGTGTGTCCGTCTCCATCTGATTACACGGCATTAATTTTGCCGCCGGCCCTTCACCAGTGGACACCACTGGGAGCGGCTGATAAGCAGGAAACTCGCATTCTTTGTGTCCGCTGATTCACGCATTTCATACGAAAGCCAACAAAGAGGGGGCTCCCTCTCCGGTGGAGGTCTTTTTTATACAGCATGTTTTTTAAAGATTTTTTTTTGCTCTGAGCCCTCTGCCACCTCAAACAACACCCGGAAATGCATTAAGCGACGGAACAACACGGCCCTGGGTGAGATTTGCTCCCGCAACCCTCGGGGCAGCCATCAAGAGGCTTTCCGAATTGGACTCCAGTCTGCATTCCGAGCTTCTGAAGATTAAAGGAACGATGCTTCCAGTCGAGTCTCGGAAGATTGGGGAGTGTTTGAAGTGATGAGGTGAGCCTGGTAAACAGAGCGGGTGACTATCCTTTAGCTGGTTAAATCTTAAAGGTGGATGGAGAGATAACTTTGAGTCATTGAGTGGGCATCATAACATCTTTTCAAATAAGCCGAAAACTATTTTTGCGACATCTAAATTGGATCGAGTCTGGCGATACTTTGTGAAAAAGTGACATGATAAAATAAAACTTGAACGATGTATTTTTCACACTTCATTTGGAACACCAGACCCTACCGGTTTCGACACTCCCTCGTGTCATTTTCAAGGGTACTCTGAAATTCCCACTGCACCCTCAGAGTAGATAACCTTGAATATGACAAGAGGGAGTGTCGAAACCGGTAGGGTCTGGTGTTCCAAATGAAGTGTGAAAAATACATCGTTCAAGTTTTATTTTGTCTTAAGGACATCTGTTATACGGTGGAAATAACTATACATGAAGTAGGTAGGATGCTTGAAAACATTCGCCTTAATTATAGTATGTGTATGGCTTGGGTATAGTGCGCGGAATTTGCAATGATGGCGGAAATAATAAAAGAAGTGTTTTTTTACTCGGAGTGATGCCTTGACAATAGCTTGGCTTTTTCGCTCCACTTTGGAATACCGGTCTGTTTTTATCCTTATTAATGCTCTCACGAGTCACCACCACCGCCGGGTGTACCGAACTCCTCGCTCTTTGACCCAAATGCGGAAAGGAATCCTTGTTTTGTTGCAGGGAATAAAAAAACTTATCAGTTGTTGTTTTTGCAACCTCACGTTTTGTTCTTTTCCTATCCTTCAGCTCAACAACGTTAACTCCCGGAACATTATAATGGATTTAAGGGCAGTTAAAGAAGCAGGAACCCCTGTTGGTCATGAACCTACGGAGTGACTTCCGGTGTTCTTTGTTACCAAGTTTTTTCTTTAACCGGTAAAAAAGAATATCGCGTTGGTATTTAAATTTGTACTCTTCCAATACCATAACGGATCTCAACGGACATCCACAAAATGCATGAAGCGAATCACCCGACGATGAAAGTTCATTGCCAGTGAGACCACCCTAAATTTTAATTGACTATAAAAATAATTTTTGGTGTTACAATTCAATCACTTTGGAAGATTCATACATCCCGCCCGTTTCATATTTAGAAAATTGAAAAATAAGGAACAACCTAAAGTCCACCTTATCTTTTGAATTATTCGAAAATCACTGCGATAGTTGATTTCTACACGCGTCAATTCCAAAGTGAAGAAGCTATTTATGGTTTTCATGGCTGGGAGAAGTCTTCATTAAAAATATATTCAACGCAGAATCTGTGTATTTAGGTCCTTACTTTCATTTTTTAAGGCAAAAAAGGCATTTCATCAGCGGAGGATGTGTTTTTAAGCATAACAAGCGAGGTGATGATATTACGTTTCAGTTTGAAATTAACACGGTCGCATGGGAATAAAATTCGCTGAAATAGCGCACGTCAAGTCCGTCGTTTGTGAATAGATTAAAGAAAGGAAGGGGGGGGGGAGAAGGATTCCGCCAAGATGGGAGGGAGCCTTTTCGCGAGGAGAGAGGGGAGCGGAGGGAGGAAACGAGGGCAACTCATGATGCGCTCTCCGCCCTTCATCTCATGCATGATCCCCCATCTCGTGCAAACCTATGGAATGAATAACAGTGCGCCGTAAAACACTTGGCGGCGGCGGCGAGACGGTTTCCAAATGCAACGGGGAAAGCGGAGAGCAATGTGACGATAGAGAAGGGAACAGTTGATAGGAAGGCCTTGGATATGGCCCTATTCGGCCCCTTCCTTCCTTTCGCCCCGCCCCCCCAATCCACCTTCACGTCACGACGAGAGAAATTATCCTGCCACTGCACCGCTGATAACGCAAGAGCAAAAGCACAGATGGAGAGAATATGGAGGCCCAAGCAGATAAGTGCACTTGGTTACTTCTCAGTTACCTACCTGGAGCGACGAGCTTATTACAATGATTGATAAGGTTGGTTTAAACTGGTAAGTATACACATTGAACAGGTTATTACTATTATTATTATTACAATTAAACAGTTGCAAGTAGGCCATTGGCCTGATGGTAACATTAAAGAAAGGCCGAGTAAAAGATTAAACCCTCTACTTCTTTAACCTACTTTTCAAAATTATTAATTCATTTAGGAAGGGCTCTAATAATATGATTGTTGTCTTGGTTTCACAAAGCATTGTTGATGTCGACGAGCCAGCGGCGAGACGACGCAAGTTGGTGTAGTAACCAATTCCTGTAGTTGTTGTTTTTCTTGTTGTTTAAAAACATTGCGACATCGCAATATAATTTATGTGTTATTTTAATGTTTATGACCACCAGAAATAAATGCATTTTCTGACACGAATTCTAGTCTGTGTTCATCCTTTCCGCTTAACACTTAAAACAGCGAATCTTTCCTTCTTAGAAAAACACTGGATTGGTCAATCAAATTCCAGGTGTATTCCAGGGGAATTCCAGGCAGCCTGTAATCTGGACACGGTTGAGTGACGACCTGAATGTGCTTAGCTTCATTCGCAAAGCCATCAATCATGAAATCACAGAGTACAGTGAAATCCGGCGATATATTTAGCATGATGAATTAATTTCGAGGAAATTCCCAGTTTTTCTGGATATGTATTTTTCAGTGGGTCAATAGACAAATTAAGACTTCGGTTGCCTTTGTCATTAAATTCCTGACAAAATGATATAAAAATCATCGCTCTAACTGAATTTTTAACTAATTTAGGATTTTTCCAGGAAATCTCCTGGTTCTTCCAGGTTTTCCTGGATAACTTTGGTATCCCAGTCAGGAGCTCTTGGGACTTTTTTGAGAGTCATTCTGGGAAGTTCCCGAAGACACTGGAAAAGGTTTCACTCGGTAATTATTTTTGTCCAGGTTTGCGATCAAATTCAACTATTTTACCGGAATATTTTCGCTGATAGGTCGTTCCAGTCCCATATGGTCCTATTCAAGAAGGAGAACTGTTTCACATTTGTCCTTAGTGATCGGCAGTTTATCTTGAACTGGCGATCGTTTTTTCCCACAAATATTGGCCTTATTATGTCCTTCGCAAATGCTTTTCCATGCTTTTTCCTCACTCACTATTTTGTACTTTCCACACATAGCCTGCTCCTTTTCCTCCTCACTTGTAAACTCTCCCATCCTAGTGCTCTAAGCATTTCTGTTACGCCCTCTGTTTTATTGTGTTTCCCTAGCACATACCCAGCCGCTCTTCTTTGCACCTCCAACAATTTCATCGCCTCTCCTTTCTTGTGTCGGTCCCACACACAAGAGATGCGAACTCCAGCGTCGGTGATCAAACCAGGATTTTATAGGCCTTCTCTTAAGTGGTCGCGCTGCTCCCTTTGAGGCTTCTTATTACCCAATGTAACATTCTGAAAGATTTTCTAAAAATGTGTTCCACGTTTAAACCCCATCCTAAATTCTTAGCTAAATAGACTCCTAAGTATTTACAGATGTCCGACTCCGGAATTAAAATACCAGATAATTCGTAATTTCTATTTCCGGTTATTTTTTATTGCTGAATTTCACATATTTGCATTTCTTTACATTTATATCCATCCCATTTCTGGAGTTGCTCCGAACCCTTCTTCCCTTCCCAATGAAGGAAGAAAGAAGATCAAGAAAAAGTATCAAGAAAATATAAATGGCCTTATGCCATTTTCATTTCATTTCACATCGCATAAGTTCTGGAACAATTTGCAGAAAAAGCCGATCGAAAAGATGGGTTTGGTTATTCATAAAAACAGGACAGAATTTTCGATAAGCAGTTTTCATGAGAAACGAATGACTTTAAGTTATTGCACGGAAGAACCACCTAAGCCAGCTAGTTTAAGACTGACTGAGCTTATTACGTAGATATTCATGTGTGCGTGATACAGTTTAAAAAAGTCTTGGGGAAAATTTCCAGCAAAAGGGCAAAATAAATCATCACAAGGGGCAAAAGTAAGGACGGAAATATTACATCAAGGTAAATGCTAGGATGAACAGTTTCCGTTCGATAAAGACAAGCGGCAGAAGAAGCGGCTCATACTAGACGACAAGGGCAGAGGCAAAATTGCACACCGATTCAATTGACCGTGAGGCGACCGTGGAATAAATAAATAGCTGCGCGGAAAGATTTGAACTCTCGGCCTTCGGGTTAACTGCCAAGAAGCCGTGTCGATCAATCGCAAGGCGACATCTACCAACAAAGGGAAAGTACCGCATTAGAAGAGAATGAAATGCCCCCCCCACACTGAGAAATGCTGCGGGCGACGCGGCTTTCTCCTTCAAAACAATGGAAGTGCTGTAATAAACTGGTGCAACATCGCCTGAGAAAGAGAGGATGGAAAAATTGACGATCACCTCAGTGTCTCAACCAAGAACACTGCATAAGGACGCAACTCTCGATGCGCTTTCGATCGTCCTTTGCTAAAATTTGTCGCAGGTTAATAGCGTTCCAGAACTTGACGATAGGTGGGACTGATGCGATCTTTGAGCCTTGTTTACGACGAGATTTGTATTGTTGTGAAGGCAGTTTGGAGAGTGAATGTGCAGTTAAACGAGACGAATTTGGTTCAAAATGGGTTTGCGAAGTTTTTTTGTGTCAGATGCTTTACTGAGTACTTGAATACCTAAATGAGGAACAAGATTCTCGGCGAAAAGAACAAAAGCTTGTTTAAGGTTAATGTAAGTACACGTGGGTGACGATCGTTGCCCTTACCGCTAGGTAGCCATCACGCGAGAGACGGCGTTCAGTGTGTATATACCCTTGTGCGTGAGTGACAGTGTGATTCCTTTTTTTTTACATTCCCAGCGTATGCTATTCCATCATTTGCTGGCGAGAGAGACTGCGTTCAGTGTACGTATATATTTCCCAGTGCCTCCAACAGTGCGCACATGACAGTGCGATTCCCTTGTTTTGACATTCCCAGCATATGCTATTCCTACATTTTCCGTCATTCCTTCATTTGTTTCCGTGACTTTTCTGAGCTTCAGTTGTTCATTTTCATTTCAGCAGTTGACCTTCATCTGCAACAGGCTATTTTATATTTGACCGTTTGTTTATAACGGGCAACCAATTGTATTAGACATAGACTAATATTCCAAGGATTATAATAAAGCAAGTGAGTTACTGATACTTGTTTCTTTTTTAACACATATTGGAATACTTTGCTCGCTTCCCCGCCCGCCCGCTCGTGTATTCTTGTTCTTTCAATGTCCATTCTACTTTTCTACGCCCTACGAATTATAAAGGGGTAATGCTTTCGAATCATTGTAATTGTAATGGCATCAATAACATCAGCTTATTTTGCTAGCGGCGTATTCAATTTACGTGAATTGCCATCGAATAACCGGAAATGAACTAGCATTCGAATTACTCGCATTAAATATTATTTCAATGCACTCTTTACCCTTTTCTTACATCGTAAATTAGGAATTGTAGGGTGGAATTCGGAATACGAATCCACCGATCACATCACCTAATTCTGTACGCTTTCGGTGTCATTGATTTATTTCGCGACGCGCTGGAGAGTTTTCTCGTCGATGGCTCGGTACCTTAGGTACATAAATCTACTATCCAATGCCTTTAAGTATTACTTGCAGTATAAATCATCGTACTGGCGTAGAAAAAGGAGACGTAAAAACACGTATAGTTAGCCCAGAGACGTCTGCTATAAGGCTTGATAACTTAAACAATGCAGCCCGAGGCCAGAAGTGGAACTTCAATTACTTCGCTTCCATTGGCAACAGAGTCAAGATGGGAGTTTTCCGTCCTTATGCAGTGTTCTTGGTCTTAACATTCCCACATGAAAAGCGATAAGCAACATTTCCGTAAAGTATTACATCGTGTACATTCAAATATTGACACTGTTTATATATAATCACAGACTAATTATTGTATCAACGAGTTATTATACAGATTACAGTGGTCGCATCTAGGGAATGAGACCAAATAAAGTAACATAACATAAAATTTTGATGGTTAATCTAGGAGTCACAACATAAATTATGGAATCATTCTCGTCGCTAATTCGTACGATTTTCGAACCAACGGCAAGCTCGGCCTCGCCGATTCGTCAGCGGCTGGTAGGGTTGGTGGTAGGACGACGCCTGGGAGGGGCAGTCGGAGGCCATGAATCTCTCTTATATGTAGTGCGTGAGCAGGACCAATGTCAAGAGCACATCGGCTCGGTGTGTTTAGTCAAACGCGACGGATGAGCGAGGCTGAGGATTCGATCCCCCCACATCCGCTCACCATATCGATCGGTCCACGCGAATTGCTTCTCCCGTTCCTACACAACGGTTGAACGTGGAAGACGAACCAGAGTGGGCCATCCAGATCCGGCACCAAATTGTACAACTCTCTCAAGCTGTCCAAGCAATTGCACTTTTAAGGTTAAAACCCGGCATCACAGCCAGTAACAGAGCCCATGACGTTTGCGGCCCTGAAACGAGAAACTTCGCGGCAGTACATCACAGTTCCTGAGGTGGAAGAATGCATCCGTCACCGCCGTTCCGACCGAGATAAGACAGACAGCATGAAGCTCACGTGCAGAGACTCACACGAACTGGATAGCAGGCTGTCAATAGCCAATGAACGGCGGTTCCCGCCGGATTCTTTACGCACCATCGTCTACAACCGCATCAGGCAACGTGGAATAGAGCAGGTGCACGAGAGGGATACAGCTATGAGACTAAATGAACCGTCGAGAAACGAACTGCTGAGGCTGCCCGACGGCACCACCGACTGTATTTGTTAGACCGCAAGCCGCGGGCAGACCATGCTCCACAGACACTCACTGTGCGCGTTCTCCGCACCACCATCTCCTCTCGTCGTACCCGTGCTCCACCTTTCGGAAGTCTCGCGGGGACGGAGAGAGAGAGAGAGAGAGAGGGAGGGAAAGGAGCATTCCTGGTAATGCCCTCCTCTCCTCCTCCCTTCGTCCGTCCCCGGAATCGAAGAAACCTGTCTTCCCCTTAAGACTGTGTGCCATGATGAACGCCTCATCGAACAAGATCCGCACCTGAAGAAGGCAACGGGTGCGGAGGAAGCCGCCGACGACGAGACGATCTCCTCTTCCTACAACTCATTCTAGACATCGACGGATCCGTGCCGTCTGAGCAGCCACTGGTGCCACCCAGACCGTGCATCGTGCGTGTAGAAGACTCCCATCACTTCAGACGATGTGTGTGTGTGTGTGTGACTCTCCCACATCAACTATATCGATCTTCGGCCAGCACGATATGATTTCAATCAATGAGGACTCGGGAATTCATTCATTTCTAATTACTTCAACGCGTTTCCATCGCCCAGCAGTGAGCATTGCCGCCTCATGAGCATTGAGATGTTTTGACCACAGGCCGCCAAGGCCAACGGACTCTTTCTTCGGTCCCCATTGAGGTAAGCGAGCTACCCACGGCCCGCACATTTCACTAAAATAATCCTTCAGCCAGAGAAATGTTTTCCACAGGTGCAAATATGTATACCCAAGCCCATAGGGACTCCCATTTTATTTGTTTCTACAAAACCTTGAGCGGATATTACTAGGTGGATGCATGTAGAGGTACAGCGAAGGGTCCTCGTTATGGCGAGACCCGTGAGTGACTATGCCATAGTGACTATGCCATAAGCCTATGGAGGCACACGTTTCATTCATGACTAGTCCAGCTGGACGAAATAGGTACCACAGAAAACCTAAATTTACGATGAGGACGCAGCGACATCACCGTTTTTTAATTCACATTGATCGATACTACGCAAAATTGATCACACAGATACTTTTTGGAAGATCTTCATTAATCCTGTACATAGGAAATTCAACGGTATTTATGTAAACAAAGAGTATCACCGCTGATCCCGTTTGCCGACGGGGCATTGCCCTCGCCCAAACAATTATGCAGCGCTGGGCAAGGGAGGTGGCCAATGAAATCCACCCAAGATATAATGTATTGATGATTGCTCATTTGGACGTTTGTTTTATTTGCTTTCCCAGATCAACAGACTGAATGATTTACTGATATTTAGTTCTCTTTTGAAATTTACATTGCGGATCGCTGTCAATCATTAGAAGAGTCAACTAACTCCCAAAAAGTTCGAGTGTCTAGGAGTGCAAATCGAAACGGAACAAATGCAATCGCAGCTTACAGTGAATACCTTACAGAGGATACATTATATAATCTCAGATCAGATATCGAGAAAATTAGAAAGGTAGACATTCTTAAAGCAAAAGGATTTATATCAGGTTGAGGATACATTCGACGATTTCCGTATTTTATTATAAGTGATTTAACCCGAAAAATACAGAGTGAGCCCAAAGACTGATATCAAAGCATATGGCTCTCCTTCAGAAAACTCGCAGCATATTCATACACCTTAGGAGCGCTTGGTGATGCCACACCACTACATGCTGCATGGATAGACATGGATACAACGGAAATGCGGCCGTTCGGTGAAGTAAAAGCTATCGTTGAGGACGAAGCACTTACGGCCAAAATGGCCGCCAACCATGCTTCGGCCGTGGCAACCAATGATTGACATATTGAGATATAGTGCGACAGCAAGTCTGTCATTCATTCGCTAAATAACGGAAAAAGAATAGCCTTTTCTTCTTCAAAAGAGATACGTCCTCAAACACTAGGCTAGGGAAGGATTACAGACAAGGAGAGGAGATACGTATCACGAATCCAGGCGTCGGCATTAGATTTTGCCGTTGACTAGCCAGAAGCAATGAGTGCCAATAAATGCCACATCAGATGGCTACCGACAATTACCCTTGGGACCGGTTTGATAATATTTGGTTTGATAACATTGACTAAAAGATAATGTATTTAAATGCTTTATATTGATGTTAATTGAGAATAGTGGCCATGTTTATTGTGACATACTGTCGATTAAAGTGGCTGAGCGTTCTCTCTAAGAGTACAAATAAGAATCGTTTTCACATCAATAAAATATATACTCAGAGATTATAAAACTGGGCCTCATTATACTCATTGTGACTTCAACTTCTAACTTTCCTATGACAACATGTGCGCAATGTAGATGGTAACGGAGCTAAGACAACGAAAATAATATTTCAAGACCGGGCCATTTAGTTTCCCCAACATGACACCCATTAAGTGCTGTGGACTCTACTGGTGAATGTTACTGCCCAAGAGAACACATCCAGGGACATACATGATTTATTTATTCCGCACCTATTTTATATTTTGAGGATACCGAGATCAGCTACGGCATGATATTCTCTGAGTCACTCGCAGGTGAGTGCACGTGGAAATTCCACATGGATTCGGGTTCTAATGCCGGTCAAGGCGAATTATTTTGCCTCTGAAAAATTCGAACCTACAGTACGGGGTGATTACGAGATTATCATCGAGGTGCTTTGCTTTTCCTTATGGCTGCAAAAGATATAACCTTCGTAGTTAATGACTCAACTAACGCTTGCACACTCACCTGTCTCGTGATTTCACAATTACACATTCCTTCACCGCGATTGTAACTCACCAGGCATCAGATCGATCGCAAAATGGCGACAATGCCAGAGTACAGTGCGTGACTCCATCCTTTGGTCGAGTATCGCATACACATTTGTTTGCAGGCGCCGCGTTAGATGGCAACACTGTATGAGCTTCGAGACGGCATCAACCGTCGCTCAAATAGTTCAATTTTGCGATAATTTCTTTGACAGCATGCGAAATTATATTACAATAAGCATATATGACAGACTGACTTAAATTCACTCAAGAAAGAAATGGGGTTCCAAGAAAAATATGTTGGTTCCGGAATTCAAACATGAGGCTTCTGACAATGAGTAGGAAGTAAGTTCTCTTTGTATCATATCAAACCTATCCCTGAATGACAACTTAAATTAACTTTAATGAACTTCGACATTCAACGGTAGATCAAATCATAGGGGAAAAAATGGGGAATATATTTTTTCCGCAGAACGGAAGGTTTAACATTAATTTTTCCCGCGAACGACAAGAGATCGTAGCAGTTGCAAAATGAGAAACATATGAGAATTGAACAAAATGAGAATGAAATAAATTTGTCGATAGGCAGTGTAGCGAGCCAATTGATTCACTTTCAAATGCCAGTATCCTTAACTGCTGCTGCTTAGCACCTCATCGTGCATGTTTGTGGTGTACCTCTTGTACCTCAGAGAATAAAAGAAGTTGCAAAAACATCGAAGCAAACTATCTTACATCGGTAGCTTGCCTATAGAGAATACATATGTGAAATTTCGCCTCTTGACAAGTTTCAGCAGAATATTCCAAATGCATCTGAGGTCGTACTTTGATAATTAACTTTCATAGGGTAATACTGTAACGCATGTGGGTGTCAACTCGAACCCTGCATCCCACCCATGTAGTAGGTCGCAGGGCACTGTGCAGATAAATCGCCGACTTGTAATCACTCTCGTACAGTCGCAAAATCTCATGGTAATGATTCCATGTCCTAGAAAGGAATGTTAAGTCTTGGGGGAAGGGCCATCACGTGCAGCCCAAATATCCGTTGGGCGGTTGTCCCTTGCGTAGACAGCAAACTCACCGCGATTCCCTCAGGTGTGATTGTTGCTCTTTTCCGAGTTACTCGCGCGAAATTACCGCTCTTAATAATCGGGGGTCTCATTTGGAGGTCTGTGGATGAGAATTTAAAAAAAAACTGCCCGTAAACCGAAATGAACCGCCGATAGACTGACTGACGGTGGAAATGGTTTTCAATTAATTGGGACGAGGATGATTGGGCACTCTCCGTTCCTTTGGGCGATTCGGTCTACGGTTGTTACCCCTAATCCTCTCCCTCTGCCATCTCCATTCGCATCTTGCGAAGAGACTCCTTCGCAGCGAAACCCCCGGAGGCTAAACGATCCGACTGCTAATCGAGACGATGGGCGTTTCCTATGACCTCCCACCGCTAAATGAATAGACGCCTTTCGTTGCAACAGTACTTGTAGAAAACCCTTTCCGCTACACATCCTGCAATGCCGACAAAATCTAACCTAACTGTTATAGGGTAAAATACCGAGTTAACGTTTCCATATCACCAACGTTTCGATAAGCGTCTAACTCGACATCACAGATGATGATGGTTTAAAACGATAAGCCCATCGAAACGTAAACATGGAAAGGTTAACAGTGTTTAATAAGTTGACAGTTAAATGAAACGGTGTTTTACCCGAAAGGAGTTCTCTCATATCATTCGATGGGAAAGAATTAATTCTCAATTAAAGACATTACCTTCTTTCAACACCATTTTTACCATTTAAGGTAGTCCAAGCGAGATAGTTCCCTAGTCATAATAGAGACCATATTCGAATTACACGTTTTAATTACACCAGCTGTAGGACACATCAATTGAATATTGCATTATTGATGGTGCAATAATATAGTTTTATATGACAGAAATTGTTAGTAATTAAATGAAAATATCTAAATAAGTCTTTAACTTGACTCATTATTTTCGCGCGGTGCGTTTGAAACTCCTTCGAAACGGAAGGTTTTTTTGTGACACTAAAGAACCTACTGCGGTGACAATAATTAATTTTCAAAAATAGTTGAGAAAAAACAAACTACACACTGTTAGTTTTTTTGCGACGTCTAAGGCCGGTATTCATAGTCCTCAATAATCATAGATTCGTTTCAATCTATGATTATATCCCTAATTAATTACTGTTTCTTATTCATAGTCGTCAAAGAATCAGTGATTCGTCAATAGATGATTCTTGAATCAGAGATTCATCAATCTTTGATTATTATGTATTCATAGTCGTCAAAAAATCATTGTTTATAGTTCTAGTATTCATAGTCAAGCAAACTGTAATTATTTGGCCAAATAATCATTGATTCGTGAATTAAGCTCTCGACCGTAATTAATTAGAGTTTCTCTTTGTTGGACGTCGGTAGTTCTGTGATTGTTTACGACATATTCGTGTCTTTACGTTCCAACTGTACAATTTTATACGGAACTTAAGGCATAGAATACTCTATATGAACGTCTTGAATTGAATAGGATTATTGATTACCTTGAATTGATTAGGATTTCCGTGCAATGGAAATTCGTTCGGATATATTGGCGTATGTTATTGCCGATGACGATGTACCAGCGTATCACTAAAGGGTGCGAAAAACTCACATTATGGATCCAACAAATCCAAATTACTCACATGGGGAGACTACGTACCCTGACTCGCCGATTTGAATGCCGTATTTCCTATGACGTGCACGAGGTCAAAGGCTAGTTCGCCTTTGACTTCGTCAAACGTATCCTAGTTGTATCGTAATTAACCAGTTTATAATCAGCAATATCCGCCCTTAGCATAAAAAAGCTGGGAAAATTTACCCACGCTAGGTTGGTCCGGAGCCTCACATCACCCGTCTCAATCACCCTTAAAGCCACTATGCCTACAAGTTTTATTATTGCTCGTGTTAATCACTGGTTTGTTTGGTGTAGTGGTTAGCGCTGTGGATTCATGCGTGAAGGCCAGGCGGTTCGAGACCCCCGGCGAACATTTTTTTTTTCCATCTCTATATTCACAACCAGAGAGAAATTTTTCCTCCGAGTTACATGCCATATCATAGGACTTCACCTCGCCTTTTTTCTCGAGATACTTTCCACAAAATTCGTACTCCAGGGTGAATCTTTAATGTCAATGGCCTCACTGGGGTCTGGTGATGGACCGCTTATGATATACGTCAATCTCTGTTTAAAATCCGTTATCTAACTTGCTGTAACAATAGACATGAGTGTTGACAGACGAAGAGTTTAATAGAGTATACTGATTCTCAAAACCCGTAGTGATCGAGTGTATTCTTCTTAGAACTAATGTTCATATATCGACACTTTCCGCGAGGACTGACAGTTCCTCTTGTGCTACTGTGGCTCACTGCTTTGAGATTTTACGCTTAGGCATCAATATGTAATTGTTGAAATCATATTAAAAATTAAAAAAAATATATCACAGCGGTTTTTAATCACGAAGTATTTTTAAAAATCTCCATGCTGAATTTTACATCGGCCGAAATTGACATGAATGTTTCACTCGTAAGCTATCATCAAAAATATTTAAAATTTTCTTTATCGAAAATGATCAGTTATAAATACTGTTACTGCAATTCTTCGTCTTCTTTGGTGTTTTACGTACATATGTAGGGGTTGCTAGATCTGTTTCACAGTCAACGGTGTCCAGAACTGTGAAACATAACTAATCTTTTAGCCGTCCAAATAGTTGACACCATCAGGCCGCCTGTTTCGTACGATGTTCAGGCGACGAATAGGTATCTCTTTGTGAAAATAGAAAAAAGAGGAGACCACACTTATGGTCGGACAATTCCTGACGTTAAACAGCACACGCTACATCATCAACACTTGACGGAATACGAGATTACTGTTTGTTGATTTTCCCTAGCAATGCCTTCATTAATGTCGAATAATCATAAGAAATAATTCTAATGTAGGCACGGATAATTCATTTTTATCAAAAAAACATTGCCAATCCATTTTTTATTTTCATTTTCAATATGCAGTTAATAAAACTATATACTCAACTTGAATAAAAATTTAACGATACCCACAAAATGTTTTGCCTCTTCAATTTCTCATACCACTCAAAAATAAACAAACATCCAATCTGTAATTCAACAATTACAAATTATCCCAAATAATTAGAGATTCATGAATCAGTGATCTATGAATATGACATTTGAATGATTCATCCCGTCTATGAATACCGGCCTAAGGCCGGTATTCATAGACGGGATGAATAATCAATGATTGCTGAATCAACGATTATTCGTCAATCATCGATTATTTGATTTATGTATTCATAGACAGAAAACAATCTCCAATTCATGAATCACTGATTCATGAATCTCTAATTATTTGGGACAATCTGTAATTGGTGAATTACAGATTGGATGTATGTTTATTTTTGAGTGGTATGAGAAATTGAAGAGGCAAAACATTTTGTGGGTATCGTTAAATTTTTATTCAAGTTGAGTATATAGTTTTATTAATTGCATATTGAAAAAGAAAATAAAAAATGGATTGGCAATGTTTTTTTGATAAAAATGAATTAGCCGTGCCTACATTAGAATTATTTCTTATGATTATTCAACGTTAATGAAGGCGTTGCTAGGGAAAAATCAACAAACAGTAATCTCGTATTCCGGCAAGTGTTGATGATGTAGCGTGTGCTGTTTAACGTCAGGAATTGTCCGACCATAAGTGTGGTCTCCTCTTTTTTCTATTCTCACAAAGAGACAACTGAGGCACCTATTCGTCGCCTGAACATCATAAGAAACAGGCGGCCTGATGGTGTCAGCTATTTGGACGGCCAAAAGATTAGTTATATGTTTCACAGTTTTGGACACCGTTGGCTGCGAAACAGAATTAGAAATCCCTACATATGTACGTAAATCACCTAAGAAGACGAAGAGTAGCAGTAGCTGTATTTATAACTGATCATTACCGATAAAGAAAATTTGTAATAAGTTATCAGTAGCAATTGATGATAGCTTACGAGTAAAACATTCGTGGAAATTTCGGCCGAGGTTAAATTCAGCATGAAGATTTTTTTAAATACTACATGATTAAAAACCGCTGTGATATATTTTTAAAAATTTGTAATATGATTTCAACAATTCAATATTGATGCCTAAGCGTAAAATCTCAAAGCAATGAGCCACAGTAGCACAAGAGGAACTGTCAGTCCTCGCGGAAAGTGTCGATATATGAACATTAGTTCTAAGAAGAATACACTCGATCACTACGGGTTTTGAGAATCGGTATCCTCTATTAAACTCTTCGTCTGTCAACACTCAAGTTTATTGTTACAGCAAGTTAGATTACGGACTTTAAACAGAGATTGACGTACATAATAAGCGGTCCATCACCAGACCCCAGTGAGGCCATTGACATTAAACATTCACCCTGGAGTACGAATTTCGTGGAAAGTATCACGATAAAAAAGGCGAGGTGAAGTCATATGATATGACATGTAACTCGGAGGAAAAAATTCTCTCTAGTCGTGAATATAGAGATGGAAAAAAGAAAGGCCGCCGAGAGTCTCGAACCCTTAGCCGTTACCCACACGTACGAACCCGCGACGCTCACCACTACACCATACACACCTAGGTAACAATGGGCGATAATAAGGCCGGTATTCATAGTCCTCAATAATCACAGATTCGGTTCAATCTATAATTATATCTCTAATAATTACTGTTTCTTATTCATAGTCGTCAAAGAAACAGTGATTCGTCAATCGATGATTCTTGAATCAGAGATTCATCAATCTCTGAATATTATGTATTCATAGTCGTCAAATAATCATTGTTTGTAGTTCTAGTATTCATAGTCTAGCAAACTGTAATTATTTGGCCAAATAATCATTGATTCGTGAATTAAGCTCTCCACCGTAATTAATTAGAGTTTTTCTTTGTTGGACGTCGGTAGTTCTGTGATTGTTTACGACATATTCTCGACATGTCTTTACGTTCCAACTGTACTATTTTATACGGTGCTAAAGGCATAGAATAGTCTATATACTCTAGATGAACGTCTTGAATTGATTAGGATTATTGACTACCTTGAACTGATTAGGGTTTCCGTGCAATGGAAATTCGTTCGGATATATTAGCGTATGTGATTGCCGATGACGATGTACAAGCGTATCACTAAAGGCTGCGAAAAACACACATTAGGGATCCAACAAATCCAAATTACTCACATGGGGAGACTACGTACCCTGACTCGCCGATTTGAATGCCGTATTAACTATGTCGTGCACGAGGTCAAAGGCTAGTTCGCCTTGGACCTCGTCAAACGTATCCTAGTTGTATTGTAATTAATCAGTTTATAATCAGAAATATCCGCCCTTAGTATAAAAATGTTGGGAAAAGTTACTCTCGCTAGGTTGTTCCGGAGCCTCACATCACCCGTCTCAGCCTCAAAGCGACTTTGTCTATTACTATTATTATTGCCTTTCCAGCATAGGCATGTTTGGTGTAGTGGTGAGCGTCGCGGTATAGAACGTAAGGGATGTGCGGTTCGAGACTCTCGGCCGCCGTTTTTTTTTCCATCTCTATATTCAAGACTAGTGAGAATTTTTTCCTCCGAGTTACATGTCATATCATATGACTTCACCTCGCCTTTTTTATCGTGATACTTTCCACGAAATTCGTACTCCAGGGTGAATGTTTAATGTCAATGGCCTCACTGGGGTCTGGTGATGGACCGCTTATTATAAACGTCAATCTCTGTTTAACACCCGTAATCTAACTTGCTGTAACAATAGACTTGAGTGTTGACAGACGAAGAGTTTAATAGAGGATACCGATTCTCAAAACCCGTAGTGATCGAGTGTATTCTTCTTAGAACTAATGTTCATATATCGACACTTTCCGCGAGGACTGACAGTTCCTCTTGTGCTACTGTGGCTCATTGCTTTGAGATTTTACACTTAGGCACCAATGTTGAATTGTTGAAATCATATTACAAATTTTAAAAAATATATCACAGCGGTTTTTAATCACGCAGTATTTAAAAAAATCTTCATGCTGAATTTAACCTCGGCCGAAATTTCCACGAATGTTTTACTCGTAAGCTATCATCAATTGCTACTGATAACTTATTACAAATTTTCTTTATCGGTAATGATCAGTTATAAATACAGCTACTGCTACTCTTCGTCTTCTTAGGTGATTTACGTACATATGTAGGGATTTCTAATTCTGTTTCGCAGCCAACGGTGTCCAAAACTGTGAAACATATAACTAATCTTTTGGCCGTCCAAATAGCTGACACCATCAGGCCGCCTGTTTCTTATGATGTTCAGGCGACGAATTGGTGCCTCAGTTGTCTCTTTGTGAGAATAGAAAAAAGAGGAGACCACACTTGTGGTCGGACAATTCCTGACGTTAAACAGCACCCGCTACTTCATCAACACTTTGCGGAATACGAGATTACTGTTTGTTGATTTTCCCTAGCAACGCCTTCATTAACGTTGAATAATCATAAGAAATAATTCTAATGTAGGCACGGCTAATTCATTTTTATCAAAAAAACATTGCCAATCCATTTTTATTTTCTTTTTCAATATGCAATTAATAAAACTATATACTCAACTTGAATAAAAATTTAACGATACCCACAAAATGTTTTGCCTCTTCAATTTCTCATACCACTCAAAAATAAACATACATCCAATCTGTAATTCACCAATTACAGATTGTCCCAAATAATTAGAGATTCATGAATCAGTGATTCATGAATTGGAGATTGTTTTCTGTCTATGAATACATAAATCAAATAATCGATGATTGACGAATAATCGTTGATTCAGCAATCATTGATTATTCATCCCGTCTATGAATACCGGCCTAATAGTAATACGCAAAGTCGCTGAGGCTGATTGAGACGGGTGATGTGAGGCTCCGGAACAACCTAGCGAGAGTAACTGTTCCCAGCTTTTTTATACTAAGGGCGGATATTTCTGATTATAAACTGATTAATTACAATACAACTAGGATACGTTTGACGAAGTCCAAGGCGAACTAGCCTTTGACCTTGTGCACGACATAGTAAATACGGCATTCAAATCGGCGAGTCAGGGTACGTACTCTCCACATGTGAGTAATTTGGATTTGTTGGATCCCTAATGTGTGTTTTTCGCAGCCTTTAGTGATACGCTGGTACATCGTCATCGGCAATCACATACGCCAATATATCCGAACGAATTTCCATTGCACGGAAATCTTAATCAATTCAAGGTAATCAATAATCCTAATCAATTCAACACGTTCATATAGAGTATTCTATGTCTTTAGCACCGTATAAAATTGTACAGTTGGAACGTAAAGACACGAATATGTCGTAAGCAACCACAGAACTACCGACGTCCAACAAAGAAAAACTAATTAATTACGGTCGAGAGCTTAATTCACGAATCAATGATTATTTGGCCAAATAATTACAGTTTGCTTGACTATGAATACTAGAACTATAAACAATGATTATTTGACGACTATGAATACATAATAATCAGAGATTGATGAATCTCTGATTCAAGAATCATCGATTGACGAATCACTGATTCTTTGACGACTATGAATAAGAAACGGTAATTAATTAGAGATATAATCATAGATTGAAACGAATCTGTAATTATTGAGGACTATGAATACCGGCCTAAGTGTTAGAAATTCCTCATTTCGTAAATAATGCCTCTCTGGAGTGCGTACACGTACCGTTTCTCATGTAAAAGGGCTGGTATTCTTCGTCAAATATCTCCGATAGTAATGTGGTAATGGGTTGTAATTTTGGTGTCATTAGAAGGGCGAGATATTTTTCCTTAAAATGAGACCAAATTCATTGATTTCTAAGAAAAATGACATTTCGCTCGGACTTCCTTAAATGGTTCTTGGCATAGCTTTGGTTCACTTTGGTGAAGAACTAAATGAAAGTGGAGCTGGGAGTATCAGTTTTTCTGAAATCTCATAAATATTCTTTAGTTCTATATAAATGGCACCAAGCTCTTTACAAATATATTGACCGGCTAATAATATTAACACTACTTGCAAGACACTCGGACGTTGTAGAGCATCTCAGTTTCGCTCCTACTAAGGTAAGACATCAGTCAAAGCAGTATTCCACTGCCGCGAACCTACGAAGAACTTTGAATAAAAAATCTGCAAAAGAGGAACGTCTCTCCAAATTTGCGGATGAACATCAGCTCCTCTCTGGGGTACACCAGCACCTGGGGGGGGGGGGGGCACAGGGGTGGAAGGGGTCTCAATCCTACCACCGTCCTCAACTCAACTCTCATATACAGCTCTGTTCTTCCTCCTGCACAAGGACGGGATTTCTTGTTGAATTGAAAAGAAAAGGTATCAGCATTCAACAGTTCCATACGCAGTGACTTTCCTGATAACATTCGACATACCCTCCTCATGCCATTAGACACTCCTTTCAGATGGATGTTAAGATTCAACTACGGCTACTAACGCGATTTATCCCATTAAGCATTTACGGGAAACAATCACACTGTCAACCGAGCCGCATTTGAGATTTGACTGCAGTCTGCAAAGAAAGCTGGATGGCTGCTACAAATGCATTACCGCAGATTGTCTCCTCCTCCCCCTTGACTCTCAACCAGGGAAATCCATAAATAAGCACCTTTTCGACGCTAACATGTAGATATACACATGTACTGCTACCTTATGAGCTTCCTTCGAGAACATTAATAAAAAGAAACTTTTTCAAACGATATCACTCAAACAATTGAAATTGGTCGAAGATGTGTAAGATGGTTCTCAAAATGTTTAGCATACGTTAAATGAGTCAGTCACCAGAATGATTCGGAAGTGTTACAAAGTTATTGAACACGCAGCATGCATTGCGTGTAGCAAGAATCTCACATGATGACATAGATGGAGGAAACGTATGACGTGAAATAAGTCTACATCTGCATCTACAAAATACCCTGCGACCCAATGCATGGGCGATCAGGAGATGCACCAGGGGATGTTATGTCACCAGCCGTGTAAAGGTGTAAGTTTGTGGGAGATGAAATGGTGACGTGTATTATAGATGTATATTTATTGGAGCTCAATTTCTATCGTGGTCGATCGGTTATTGTTCGCGGAAAGAACGAGTTCTTGTACCTTTCTCTTCGGCAGTGTATCTCCCTTATTTTATAGCATCTGTCAGATCAAGAGATGTAGTGAGGCGTCATGATAATATTCTCTGTGCCGCTCTGAAAAATATCAGTTCTGAATTTCTCAAGAAACCTGAGCCTAGCGTGCAGCCTCCGAGTCTCTAGGAGCTACCACCTTAATCCCTCTAACAGTTGTGTAACACTATATGTAGGCTCGTAGCAGTTTTTAACGAAGCGCGCTGCTTTTCTTTGCATTTTTTAATTTTTTTGGTTCATTCTATTTGACCAGGGTCCCAAATGCTCGCGGTGTATTCGAGATGTGGCCTAGCCAGAGCTAAGTAGCATGTCTCTTTTACTTTTTCATCCGAGGACCTTCCTAATTATACGCTTAACAAAACGTAGTTTCTTTAAAATGCTGTGCCGCATATGTTTTGTATGTGTAATCCCCACGATATATCAGAAGTTAAAAGTGATTCCAAGATATGTTACTGTATCTGAAGATCTTATGTTTACTCCACCCTCAGTATTTGTATGGCATTTGTGTAATGACTTTCGCAAGAAGTGAACTGTAGTGAATTTACTGATATTCAGACACACACAAAGACCAAAACAAAGAAGATACTCACATGATTTTATATTTCGGCGGAACACAACCGCATCCTTCATCGGTGATTAACTTCTATTACTCTTAAAATTACAAGTTTATTGAATATAGAGAAAAATAAAATCCTGTGAGTTTCTTCTTTTTCTGTGTGTCAAATGTTTGTGCTGGTGACGCTTGCGGTGTCATCTGAAATATACTTTTGTGTTCACCACGCGCGATATTTTCATCGTAGGAATATTTAAAAAAACACACCCACCTCACTATTCTTAATTTTGTACACGTAGAGTGAATATCTAATATGTCTCATAGAACATGGGTACAACAAAACACTAAATATTATATGAGAAAATTTTGCTTCGAGAAGGGCTCCATGGCTGAAAAAGTATGGGAACCGCTGCCTTAAGAGAAGGAAACGCAGGTCACTGATGGCCACATAACTTTTAGTATCAACTTCCTGGCAGCGTGGTAAGTACCTAATGGTTTTTACCCAACCAATGGACACCACACTCCATGGAATGGTCTGTACCACATAAAGAGTAGATAGCGTGGGCATTGTTAGCTCCGAGCGCGGTGATAGCATTCTTTTTCGAAAAAGAAACCAGAGTAAAGACAAAGAGGAGAGGCCAAACCACACAAGAAGCAAAGATAGCAATCCATTAAAATAAACACGAACACGAGAGTGCAAGAGAGCACTTTCTTCTGATCCCTCCCAACCCATCTCTCCATCCCTTATATATCTCCTCCCTTCCTCCTCCTCTCCCCCCTATAAGGATCACCCATATGGCATGGGCCTCTTAAAAAAAAAAAACATCGGCTGTCTAGCGATATCACTCGAAAGTCTACAGTAAATTTACGTAGCATTCATAGGGCCAATTAATTTTTTTTAAATCGAGGTTTTCCCGATGCGATAACTTGCCAAAATATAGAAGACCACCAAGGCCGGAGGAAAAATCATCGGTAAACCGATTCAAGGAAGGTGTGTACGGAGACATAAGACATCAAAAGTGGATGGAGGATGGATAAATAGGCGAGGGCGTATGTTGAAGGGAACGATCGGAAGGGAGGGAAGGCCACTTAGCAAGCGCGGAAGACAGAGCAAAAGTATCCGGGCGATACGAGAGGCGAGAGTTACGAGGTACTTGAAACATTTTGTGGCGAGGATCTAGGTGATTTTTCGCGGAAAGTTTGAATTTAACTATTAATAGTAGATCCACCGGGAAAAATATGTTTAAATGGAATTAAAAAAGTAAAAATTTCCCAGATTTTTATATTTGCAGCATTCTGTACGCCGATAGCTCTTTTGTCACCTCCGCGTGCGTCCTTCCCTTCTTCATTTGGTCCATAAAAACCTATTCTTCCCCAGCTTCCTCGCTTGCCCAGCATCCTTCACTCCTTCAATCACGGCCTTGAGAAACCAATCGCTCCTCATTACTTTTTACGGACACCTATTCTGTCTCCTTCTAAATTCACCCAGAAGTCTCCTTTCCTCGGCCACTACACTAAGCAATTCCTCGTTTGTCTTCCTTTCCGTCCACCATCCTCCCTCATCCACTCCCTCATCGAAAGCCAATAGCCTATTCAAAACCTCCTTCCTAAGAGTCCAAAGTTTCTGCCCCCTACAACGCAACACTTCATTTCAAGCTCTTCACCAGCTTCTTCTGTATATCCTTAATAACCCAGAAATAGCTAAAATCAAGGTTAAAATTGCCAAAAATCCAACCATAACTTGGTATGATACCAAACGGTGATGAAATGGAGACAATTTTGCCTTCACTAACATTTCTGACACAACTGATGGAAGAACAAAGATGGGAGCCGTTAACAGACAAAGACAAAACAAAGACACTCGCTTTGTTAAATGCTACCAAAGCGCATAGAAAGTGTCGCACTGTTGATGGAAGGATAAGTTTGGGGGAGATGGCCACACGGCACGCTTGGGTAACCAGAAAACTTCGATTAGGCCAGTTTTAGTGCGACACGGAGGATGTTAATTTCACACCGCACTAAATCTCTAGATAACAAAATGAGTGAGACGTAATACCGAACTGACAACTACAAACATTCCTTCTTTCCACGCACCATAGGTGTTCATGATAAAGGCAGCACAGCACTAACAGGGTGGCTACTGATAACCAATTTTCAAATTCCCTGACATTTCCCTAATGGATTTACCAATTTCCCTGACCGATCGCCAAAAGGTCACCTATCAATGGAATATTTTTTTCTGCTGAATTGAATTTTCTACAGCAGCTTTAAATTTTCTAAATGCTCTAATCATCGTCTCGTATGTTTAGAACTGCAAGCATTGTGTTTACTATAACCCCAGTGTGCTCCAGCAGCTAATTCTCGACCTGAGTTTCGGAAGATAAAAAAAACGCGAGGTAAAATTGTCCGAACAACATAGCCTCGGATTCCGTGTGATGAGCGAAATACATTGTGATCATGATTTTTACACACAAACAGGCAAATATCGCAATAAGGATATACAAAAGGGACACATTGCACGTTCACAACTAAATGACTAAGATTCACAACTTTTTTACTCCACGAATAGATTATTCTTATTCAATGCACGTCAGCGACGGACGTTAGTTTCAGTTGGTGAAATAAATGGCGGGAAAGACTGGCCGATAAATCTAATGGTAGAAAAATAACGAGGATTCCAGGTCCAGTTTCTCCCTGACTGTTACGAGAATTCCCTGACTTTTCCAGAAATTCAAAATTCCCTGACAATTCCAGGTTTTCCCTGACGATCGCCGCCCTGACTACACACATAAGATGGACCGCTCACATGCTATTCACATATTCTGTTCTTTCCCAACATCCATCTTCCATATTCCCACCCTTATCACGGCTTCTGTCCAAACACCCGCTGCCAGACGCCTCCGCGGCGGCTAACTGGGCTGCACGTTCACGTACTTCCATCAACAACCCCATTCTGGTCTGGATAGGTCTCTTCATCCGGAAGGAAAGAAGGTCCCTTCACTACGTATACCCTATTCCCTTTCCATCGAAAACATTCAATGAACCTTCCAATGGTGGTAAAATGGAGGCATTTTTTTTTACGAACGAACCCATTTGCGGGAAACTGCATTTTTATGTGCTTATTAATGATTTTCATCGTTAAAAGTGAAAAAAGTGCACGCTACCGATTTGGTTTCTCGGGCGTTGAACACTACTTAAACACGTTGGCCACGTGTCCCCCATAGACATACATTTAGAAATGATTTGATTACGTGGGGAAAGATTTTATCCATTAGTACGAAATAATAAGCTTAACATTAACATAGCGGTGGCTAACAAAATCAAGGTATCACGTCGAGTGAAATCCACATTTTTATACATGATTTCCGCTTGAACTTCGAATTCCGCTTCGTGCCATAAGCCATGCCATAAGGATGATTCCATTGGGGCGCGAATTACATTAATCCACGCATGGCGAAATCTACCAAATATACAGATCCATTTACATGAAATGCAGTTCAAGAATTTTTTTCAGCTTACTTGAGCAGTTATTTAAATGACATTTGAACGACTCTCGTAAATTGGAAAAAAACTAACGGAGATACCAGGGAAAATAGGAATAGATTAGCGAGACAGGAGACTAATTCGAAACTTATATATGACGCAAAGGGCGCAGGTGAGGGTGGCTGATGGTGAATCAGGATGGGCAACTATAGGTCGAGGGGTAAGGCAAGGGTGTCCGTTGTCGCCATTGCTTTTCAAAATTTATGCAGAGGAAATGGTAAGACAGGCATGGGAAGAACTTGAGGTGGGAATCAAAGTAGGAGGGCATCTGATAAAATCGGTTAGATTCGCGGACGATCAGGCGCTGGTGAGCGGGTCTTCGAAGGGACTACAAGCATTGGTAGATGCTTTAGAAATACAGTGCGGGATATTCGGAATGAAGATAAATCATAAGAAAACAAAAGTGATGAGAATCTCTTGAACAAAGAAATCGAGGCTAGTCATAGGACACAAACTCGAGCAGGTAGAGCATTTTAATTACTTAGGTTGCACGTTAAAAGAAACGGGCATAGTAGCAAAGACATACGGAAGGGAATAGCACTAGCTAAGGAGGCGTTTAACAATAGAAGGGAGCTGATGATGGGGACCTTGGGTAAGGATGTGAAGATGAGGCTGGTGGAGAGCTTGATATGGAGCGTTGCGTTGTATGGGGCAGAAACGTGGACCCTGAGAAAGGAGGACGAGAATAGGCTGCAGACATTTGACATGTGAGTGTAGAGATGGATGGAGAAAGTGGACGGAGAGGAAGACTAACGAGTAAGTGCTTGCGATTGTGGGCGAGGAAAGGAAGCATTTGAATGAAATTCGAGATCGGCAGAGTAGGTGACTGGAGGATGTAATAAGGTGCGACGGGTTACTGAAGAGTGTGATAGAGGGAAGTATGTTGGTCAAGCAGCAGGCAACAGGAAGAAAGAGAATAGGTTTCATGGAGAGATTGAAGAAGGGTAGATTGTGTGCTGAGGCGAAAACGGATATACTAGAGGGAGATAGGAGCCTGAAAGGGTAGAAAACCGGTAGGAGATTATCTGACATTAAAAAAAAACCTACCTTAACCGGTAGAACACTTTAAAAAATGACTCTTGATTCCCGTTGCAGCCACCTTAATGAATTTTCCATAAATAAAGTCTCCAGCTCTTCAGCCACTCTTACCTAACCATTTTTTGCTTTCCTTCCAAGGGGGGTGTTTCAGAGTCATCCGTTCCGTTCGGATCGGAGGACTTTGATCGAATTCTACGTCACTTACTATCGAAAAGACTATCCGTGCGTTTCAGACCGCTTCCTATCGGTTCAAAGAAGGCTTTCCGATCGGAATAGAAGTCGATTGGCTAAAGAGGTGTCGGAACGCCATTTCGATTGCATTGTTTGGTCTCAGGTGAATACCCTTATGATGTTGCTGACATTAATTATTTGGCTGTAGTAAGATGATACCACTTTATTTCAGGAATTCACATTTATGTGAATGTTCTGCAAGAATAATTAAGGTGTAAGAGAATGTAATTAGCACGTAAACGGGACAATATATGCGCATGTTGTGTCACTGTTGGCGCAAGTTTGTGTACAAATTACTTGGACTTGTAATCCAGCAAAAGGACGATGACACAAGTTGGAATGCAGAGTAACTGGAATGCATAATAACTTATAAATAACTCAGGTAGGGCCTTTGGTTTGGAAATATATCAATTTTGTTGGTTTTGATACTTTTGTGTACGTGACTTAGAATCGTAATTACATCAGTGGTAATAATAGACGTGGTTATGTACTTCGTTAGATTTAGTCAAAAATAATACCACTTTATTTCATGAATTCACATTTATGTGACTAATCTGCAAGAATAATACAGGTGCGCAACTGCCACTGCGCAAATAAGCGTCTTATTAAAAATAACGACAATTTTGGATTATACAATATAAATCAAAACAGGCACATAGGTTGGAGTTATTCGAAGGAGGTTTGGAAAGCCCAAATATGTTGCCTAAATTCTGTTGATGGAAGTAACTTTGACATGAAAATGGTGCAATATCATTTTCATATCAGCAATAAAATGCTGCTATAAAAATAATAGAGTCGCTGTACAATGGTTAACCAACAAACCCATTTATTTTCTATTATTTTAACCTACATAAGTCAAGCCATTGACAATCATCGAAACCATACACACTTTCAATGTAACCACTGTATTGCCTTCCGATGTACTTCCATTTTTAAGGACGTAATCTGTATAATATAACTGGCATATCATGAAGGCAATTACACTTCACAAACCACAACAGAAGGATAAGCATTCGCTTTAAAATGAGGTAAACAAGGAAAATAAGACATGACGGGTTTTGGATAAATCATTGAGTAAATTATGCCCTGTATCTGTTATTGCAAGAAAGGATGCGTTTCGTGACTGTATCCATTTGAAGTCTTATGCATGTGACCTTAACTATCAACTCTGTGTACTCACGAGAATGAACGAACAAAATCTCGCCCTCATTTCATAACTTGCCAAAAAATTTGCCCTCATTCCCGTCATTTACACATAAAACCGGTAGGGGATTACATTACAAAAATTACAAACGGACAATTATAAAGTAATTTAACCCACAATTACTTCAATTACATTACACTATCAATTAGCACAAATATATGCCCATGCGTACCTTTTCCCGTCATCGTGAAAGTTGTGAAACTGGCGGGAGGTTATTTTTCGCTGCTCACTTGTCTCTTCAAAACTATGACGTTACATCGTAGCTCGACTGGGATGACGAGTGACGTAATACCAAAAGCGGAACGCTTTCCGATCGGAAGTGTGAAGCGCAAGGAAGACGAGCGTAGGATAGGCATCCGATCGACTCGGATTGAATCCGGTTCCGATGCCGCCAATCCGATTACACTCTGAAACACCCCCCAGATCACCCATTTCTCCCTTCATCTTATCCAAATGAGCGAATAAGGAATAACGGAAAAGAAATGAACATGCTCCGCTTCCCAGACGATATCGCAGTCATAGCAAAACATCGCGATGATCTTCAAAGTCGCCAAACGCAATGAGACGAGTTCTCCCAGAATACAACATGGAAACAAATAATACGAAGACTAAAATCCTAGTATGAGGAAGGGAAAAGCTGCATGCACTAGCCACACTGAGTAGAGAGAAATTGGAAAAGCAGACCAGAACAAATTAGAAGCCTTCGAAACCTGGTGCTGTAGGAGGATGCTGAAGATAAAATGGATGGACAAAATGAGAAATGATGATTTTCACAGAAGAAGGCAAGAGAAGTGGACCATATAGAACACGATACTGAAAATAAGAACCAGGTGGATGGGACAAATATACCTTACCCGAGGCACAATGGGTTTGTGACGGAAATAATCGTCGGAAAAAGACAGAGGGAAAAGACCGCAAGGAAACCAAAGGGATGGAACAAATAAAGAAACATGTACACAAGAAGTATTACTAGGGAACTAGCATTAGATAGGGAAGGATGGAGGATTCACAAAAAGTGAATGATGACGAAGTGCACCGGGTAATGAAACGAACTACGTCGCTGTGTTGCAAAGTGATAAGTTCATTAGAAGGAATGGAAGGCACCAGAAACTTTGAAATTACAAGTATTCGCATTCCTCAAAATTTGTTCCTCGATGTAAGCGCCGCCATTCCATTTCCTATTTCCCATATTATGTTTCCTCCACTTGGTCTATCGCACTTTCTCCACTCCATTCCACACCCACGTCACAAACGCCTCCCAATCCTTGATCGTAATATTTCCCCAATGTCAGTTATTCCTTCGTTGAATCTCCACATCAAGACTCTTCACCATCGCTTACTCACCTTCCACCGAGTCCCACCACCGCTCGATCAGTTCTCTCCCTATTCTCGACCGCTAACGCGATTCTGAACGGATAATAGTCCATAAAAATGCGAATGTAAACACAAACGACGCCATTCTTCTCCTGACATGCCGAAAAGTAAAATAAATAAGACTGAGCGGCTCGCGTGACAGAGGAATCGAACAAAAGCCATCGCTCTTCGGCCAGCGCTGAGGCCGGAGGCAGCAGAGATGGCAGAGGACAGTCGACGCGTTTGTGTGTATATATATATATATATATATATATATATATATATATATATATATATATATATATATATATATAAAAGTTTGCCAGAGGAAGGCAGACGACAAACACAGAAAACAAAAAAATGATGAACACACAAAGTTTCTTGATATTTCGGTGCCACTAGCACCTTGGTCGCAAGAGCGAAGACTGAGACATATATATACCGTATATATATATATATATATATATATATATATATATATATATATATATATATATATATATATATATATATATATATACGGTTTGCTGGGAATAGGTGAACGCGAAGAGTCGACGATCGACCCGAACATTTCGCGTAAACCGAAAGTCAAACGAAAAGGATTCCTGGTTAATATATGCCAGTCATGAGTCCATAAAACTGGGTATTGAATCGATAGGCAGTATAGCTAGTAAAACTCGCTTATCTCGCGTACCCTTATCTCCAACCTGGTACTAAAAGCACGCCGGGCATGTTTGCGGAGTAACCCTTGCACCTCATTAGTGCATCTGCCTGTATTTAGTGTAGTTTTGAAAACATTAATGGACGTTGTCTTACATTGGTAGTATACTTCTGGTGCAGCGTACACACGTGACATTCCGCCTCTTGACATGTTTCAGCTGGTTTTTACTAATATATAAGAGGTCCTATTCCCTCAACTTTATAATAGCAGAGCATGTTATGTGTTAACTCACCTCCATTCATGTACCCTCGAGGTGGCTCGTAGGCATGTTGCAGATGTCGATGTATATGCATCAGGCCAGAGTCAAAACATAGTATTTATGACCTCATAAGCAATCCCTACGGCACATTTTACGCTTAATTTTCCCGTTCACCGTCATGGTCACGAAAGTCCTTCACGGGTAGTTCTATGGATCGACCCAAACATCATTTCGCGTAAACCGAAATTCGCACTCAAATAATTCATCGCCATTCTTTCTCCATAGAAGTAGAAGTATAAGCGAGAAGATTCAATATAGATAATATTTATTAAATCTAAAATAATCCTGCCGCATATTTTACGCGTAATATCCCCATTCACTGTCGTGAATATTCCATTTCGTTACTTCCAGAGCTCCCGGAACTTTGTTTAGAATTCAATAAGATTCATAATCGATTAGCGTGCATTGCGATGTCATGTCAGTCGACAGACTGAGTTTAACGAAAATGTTGTTCATACATAGTATTACTACTGTCAGCTAATTTATTATTACTACTATCACCATTAAAATTGAATATGTCTGGCATTTAACACCTTTGAATTTATAACAATGGGCATGATTGATCGGACGTATTACACGTCGCAGGAAAGGCCGTTCATTTGCCTTTAATAATAATAAGGTTTGATAAACACATTGATCGCCTTCGTGCCAGTCGTTTTTCAAATGATTCTAAAACACACTAAAATCAACCAATTTCGCGACTTCATCATGTTTACAACAAAATGGAGCAATGGTTGCAGACCACGGAGAAGCAATACTTTGACCACGATTGACGACGACATTGACAATATTACAGTCCAGAAGCACACCAGCCGTGTTCACGGTCAGCCATTCTTTGATGGATTTGTAGCGGACGTATAAGGAGGCATCGAAAGTAGGTAAGAATAAAAACTGAGGGGTAAGGACACGATAAATAGTGTCAAAGACGGAAGGAATTAGTCCGAACGAGGAAGGAGAAGATGGAGGTAAATAATATGCCAAATGGGGAAAGTTCACCACTCCAATTTTAACGTGAAAATACTCCTTATCCACGATAAAGGATTGCTGTCAGGTGTGTTTGAGCGAAGTGAGAAAAAAAATAGATAAAAGGAAAAGAAAGAAAACAAAATTGTAAAATCGCCATGAGTTTGACTGCCACTTCCCGATTTCGGACATTTGATGCAATTCACCCGGAAGTTGTCAAACCGAAACCCTATCTCCCTTCCCCCCCCCCTCACCTTTCCTTTCCTTCCCCCACCTCTCCACCTTCTTCTTCGTCTTTCCTTTCTGAAGGTAATCACGGACTCCCTTCGGATGGACGAACTAAGGACCTAATTCCATCATCATGATTTCAACCACCCCCTTCCACACCTCGTGTTGACCTTTCCTCCTTCCCTTCCCTCCCCTTGGGACTGGTACACACACACACACATACATACGTGCATGTTACAAAAGTGTCCGGATTCTTGCTATTGGTTTTTCTATCGTATTTCGCTGCCTGATTATGACTGCCTGACAGTTATAACACGTGGTGTGCGAGGTCGTAATAAAGTGGACACTACGAAGTCATGAGAAAAGATTTCAATGAGATAATAATATATTGGTTTATTTATTGGATGAATTTATAGGTAAGACCAGTCACTGGCCCAGAGGTGAAGCGATAATAACAGGAAGACTCTCGGGGGATATGTATGGCTCTTCATAACCTTCGAAAATGTGGTAAGGTTGAGCAAAAATTCGTAGAAATATTAGCTCGCAGATAAGTAAGTCACTCTTGGGTATTATTTATTTGATTAGTCGATCCGAGTCGATTACGCTCATGGTATGCGACACAATAGCTTCACTAATCAGGGAGGATATATGCAATTAGAAAGGACCAAGACATTGGTACAAAATCCGAGGCCATTCAAAAGGGACGAAAAGGACATATCCACTAAAATGTACGAAGCAAACATGAAATCATAAAAAGTAACCGCACGAAACACCGATCAATTAAAAAAAAGGACGATGCACTTGGTGCGATACTAGTGCAATTTTAATTTCGGACCTTGCATGCCGTAAATGTGTGGGAGGGATTTCAGTTTATAATGGAATCCCACCCGGAGATAAGGTTCTGTCTGTGCGCCCTTCCAAGAGCAGGACCGCATTGTTTTGACGTGGAGGCGGCCGACGGAAATTCGTGGTATTTTGACACAGAAACGTGAGCAGTTATTTAGTAAACCTTGCCTCACACAGCTCTGCTCATTACGGAAATACTGTCTGACAGGCACAACAACACTCGGGACTATTAAGAGTGGGGCCACCCGCATCTGAATTCTAACCTATTGCAATGCCGGTTGATCGGGAACCGGAGTTTCTCTCGTAGCCAGCCATTCATCGCCCATTTTGACACGTGTTTTAAGGAAGAGCAATTGCTAATGTTCCACATATTGCGTATTCAGCCACCTAGTCACGATTTACAAAATATGCAGGTAAAACTTGCAACTCTTACGGTAATGCGTTTTCACGAGAACTAACCGCGCACATTATCATATTAAGCGTAACGTAATCAAGTGATTTTCCTTTATTAACAAGGACCGAACTCTAACAAGAATGACATTGGCGATCATGAAAAGTATACATGACACGAGCCAGCTAGTTTCCACGTTTCGCCACGCCATTCCGTTCGCGTGCTGTTAACCTTTTTGCAAACCGTTATTCACCGTATCTCAGGCCCTTCCAGGACTCGTACTCCTTGGTGTACTTGGGCGAGGTGGTCCCCCTGGGTCGAGGCGAAGAGGGACTCGGCTGGCTCGGTGGCCGCCGCCGACGATCATGGGGTCTCCTTGGGCGAGGCGGGCCGGCTGAGGCGCTGCTCCCCCCGCGGGCAGCGTGCACCACAGAGGGATAAGAGGGGTGAGGGATAAACACGGCCGTGGGGGCGCACGGGACGTAGAAGCAGCCCCGAGGGGCCGCCGTGTGCTGCTGCAGCCCCAAGAGACCGCTGCCCGGCAAGTTGGCCACCAACACCAGCAGCACTCTGAAGGCGAGAGCGAGGGCCAAGGAACCAGGTGACCGGAGGAGGCGGCGAGAGGCGGCGATGGACCACTTTGGTGTCGCGGACGACGACAGTGGACTCCTTTGAGGTGTACACGAGGGGAGGAGGCACAGGAAGACGATGAGCACTATTAACGTCACTTTCGAAGCCGACGACGGGGTACGAACTCGGGTGCTACGATTGGAGGCGGAGGAGGGGCGGGTCGGAAGATTAAGAAGTCCCCAGACACTTCCTCCTCCCCTCGAACACATCTCTGGACTGAAAGATCGACCGATGAAGGCAGAGAAGAGGGAGGGACTGTTGGAAGGGGAAGGAGCGGATACGCAGAGGGGGGGGGAGGGGAGAGGCATAAGAGATGCCGGTTCGTCGCTCCCTCAGAGAAGAGTGGAAAGGGGAGGGTGGGGGGAAGGGGGGGGAGAGGGGAAGGTGCGAGTGGGATGAGGAAGGACTGAATGCTGAGCGAAGGAAAAGGCCTACGGGTGAAATAGAAGGGTCTCTATCTCTCCCGAGGAAAAGTAAAAGGCTTTAAAAAAAAAGGAGGGAGAAGGGGAAGGGGAAAGGAAGAGATAAAGTAGGAGAAAGACTTGGAGAGGGAACGGAGTGGGAGGAGATGGGATAAACGGATAGGACGACGTTTTATCACCGTTACCGAAACAAATCTATTGGACACGGTTAAGCTAAAAAGCAGAAAGATCTTCCACACGTGCTACAGGTGTCAGCACCAACTCGCGTGTTAAGTTTCAAAGCGACTTCGCAGTTAAATCAAGTTTTTGGATACTTTTCGACAGTCATTGGTTCGGAAAAGTCGAATCATCCAGAATCATAACTTTTGGCCGAGTTACAGGATGCAAAGTAATCCACCACAGCCCCGCGTTTTGAAGAAAATATAAAAAAATGTATCTCTTTAGTATCACTAGGGAGTATTTGGAGAGGCCTTCTTGAGGCAATCTGAGCGAGAAATCATTTCCCCAAGAGTCCAACGAATTTGGTCTCATATCAAAGAAAAATAATCTCCCCTTTTAAAAGCCACCAAAATACTATCCACATGCCGAAAAACTTTTTGAGATATTTTCCAATGGATAGAAGCCGTTTTAACAAGGGAAATGGTTCGCGAATGTACTCCAGAGAGGCATACATGAGGAATTTCCAAAGTCTAGATCTTACCATAACTTCAACTGAGTGTATGCCGAGAGTATCTATATCATCTGTTCTGACAGAGAACTTATTACTCACTGCAATATTTTACAGAACCGCAGACGCCTGTTTCGAAGGTACTTTTACTGCACAGCGAGAAAGAAAAGGTCAACTTAACGGCTAGCAGAGATGTATTTATTTAATTACTGAGGTTTTCAGTCACTTAAAGCTGCATCATTGCGCCATTGCTATTACAATTTAGGTGCACGCTTCTTGAAGCAGCTAAAATAAATTAATTTGGAATCCAGTCTCCACCACGACTAGGAAAAAAATTTCTCTCCAGCCACCTTAACTGAATACACAGTAATGACAACTTAAACATAATCCAGGTGCTCCAAATCTTACTGATTGGGCAAAGAAATGCACGGAATCGAAAGATCTACCAATTCGTACAGAGATCCTCAGCAAAAACAGCTAAAAAACGTTTATCAACACTTAATAAGATCAATTTTTCACTGTAAGATCAGTTTTTTGCAAAACAGATCGCAGAGCTGAAAAGGGAACTGAAGCGTGGAATAAATGAGACTAAAAAAAGAATAAGAAGGAAGATAGATACTAGTGAAAAGAGGAACAGATGAAGAGGCTCGATAATAATGCTCGAACAAAAAATTTTTAAGCATAGGAAGGTAACTATAGAGATCCTTCTCGCGTGGTGAACGTCCAAAGCAAAAAATCCTAAAGAACATTCTGCGTCCGCTTTTGTCAATTTTTGGACAAAAAAACGAGTATGGCCCCCGGAATTATTAACTTTCGGTTAAAAAAGAGTGTGCATGAGCAAAGCTCAAGGTTCTACGCCGCAGGTCTAAGTTTAAGTACTGAAAACTGGATTGTTCTTCAATATTACTTGAAATTAGAAATAGTTATTAGACACTATTCTGTTGAGAAAGAAACATTGGAATTAGAGAGAATATCATACGTGGAAATAATGCTGTAGCTCTCATCAATGGCATAGTATACCCAATAAGTTCTGGTATCCTGTCACTTCATCGTGAAGAAATGGCGACTTTTTTCATCGAGAATTACGCACAATGTTACATTTTCGGGGTATTTCGGGGGGTTCGGGGTTAAAGACGAGGCTAATTTTTTAAATTTTAAACGATGCAGTATCCTCTAAACTATTCAAGTTAAATCTTCATCAGCGGAAAACTGCAAATGTTTAGCTTTTCTCGTTGTGAATGTACAGCTAAATCTTTGTGAATACCTCCACTTCAAAAAGTGGCTTTAAGTTAATCGCTAGCTACCCGAGGGGTCAGTCAATTCCTTTAACCACTCCGTTTGCGAAGACACTCATAAGATTGAGAATATTTTTCGCAGTTCTAAACACAACGCCTTGAATGCTCCACTTAGGAATTACTCGGTGCAAACTAGATTAATCTATTTTATATCGTCATGAGCTTGTGTGTATGCTCATGACAATATATAACAATGACTAGGATATAAAATAGATATACCGAGTTTGCGCCTCGCGTTTCGTGAGATATTAATGTAGTGAAAAAGAACGCCTAGAATACTCAATTTAGAAATTAATAGAAGACGAAGGTAATGAGATTGTTTTTTTAGGCAGACCTGTACCGAAGGGTGGGTGGCCATAGAATAGAGCGTGTGGGTTGAGCAGCTGTAAAATTCCCGTGGCAAAGACGAGATGATAAGGGATTTGAGGTGGAGGGCTCTGTGGTGAGACATCGAGAAATTATAGCTGAAAACTGCGAAAGGAGAATGGCACTGTATGAGTCGAAAACATGTTCATCACAGAAAATGGGTCGAAGTGTACCCAGGGATTGAAATCGTTCCGAAAAAGTGGAATTTCGGCTTCGGATTTGGACTTTTACAGTCGACTACGCTGAAGTTTCAAATAATAAGTTAACTCGCTAATATATAGCGGATTCGGGTATCTACACCCGCGGGGTAACTACCTCCGGCTCGGCAGGAAGCTTTCGCTTATATCCGAGCGTGGGTGGGAGTGGGAAAAAGGGAAAGGGAAGGGAGGGAAAGTTAGCGAGCCACAACCCCTTCGAGGCCGACACCAATGAGGCGGATTGAGGTCAAAAGGACCTCAATTGGGCCTCCGCATCCCCGAAGTGCTCCTATTAGTTTGGTTACACAAACAACTGAGACGAGTAGCCGTCGATCTCGCTTTCGCGAAAAATCTACCGCACATCGTTGAGAACCGGAAGAGCCCGTTGCCCAAAGATTTGGGATTTTTTTAGGATTTTAGTAGGTGTCTCCCTGGCTCCCTTTCCGGGTTGACGCCGTGCGGTCTGCCGGAGTACGTCCTCGAGTCGGGGACCACCGGACCCATGGAGGGTCAATTCGGACCAATTCTGGTCAAAGCGTGGGTACAGCCCTTCTCTCAGTAGTCCTCGTCAACCCATTTGCTAATATATAGTCAAAGGAAACCTAAACTATGTTATTTTCTGATGTTCAATTAAAGTGATCATTTTGCGATTGTATTGACCACAATAGTAAAGGCCAACGAAAATATCACATAAAAATGAACATGAATCGATTATATTATTCTAAAAAAACAACATATGGATAAGACTCGATACTTTTAGTTCAAACTCAGTCATGCTTAAAAAAAATAAAAGCCACTGCATAAACGAACGAAAATGTTAACAATTCGCGACAAAAGGTGATTGGTGCCATTAAAACCTCTGCTCTTCTGACAACCTAAGGGGACCACACGGCATTTGCATTTGTGCTTCCTTCCCTCTGGCGAACCTCAATATTTCTAAAATATATTCCTCACTTTGAAAAGTGTCTGTCATACGGCACCGATGTAGGCCAAGATTGGATGTGTTACTTCTCACGACCACTTCGATGGGAATTATAGGAAATTCTGAATTTGACTATCCTCTTGGACACGACTGGACGGATTTTGTTTGGCGAGGCCCATTCCCCACGACGCACGTCCGCAATTACAGCACACGAGTGCGTCGTAGAATGGTCTTTACCTTTCAGGTGATGGCAGGAGGATGTGTTGTGTCCCTTAAATGCTGTCCACCGGAAAATAATATTGAGGGATTGGGGCGGAAAATAAAATTGAGGGATCGGGGCAGAATCCGAAGGAAACAGAGAAATATATATTAAGAAGAATAATTGCGGAGGTGAAGGACGTGTTCGATGAGAAAATGATACGAAGCAGAGTATTCTCTACAGAAGAGGAACGAGCAAGGCAAAAGGACTGAAGGACTAGCGAAAGAGACAGAGAGAGGGAGAGGGAACAAGAGAGAGAGAGAGAGAGAGAGAGTGTAATAATGAAAGTCGTGTAATCTCAGCCCATTACGGATGGCTGAAAACGACGTAATCTAAATAATTAATAATGAGACATAATATTAGAGGCGCTCGTGGATCATCCGGATCATTTCCTTTCTATTGGCCCGCTTGAAAGGGACCAGCTCACTGCCCTGACCAGTTCTTTTTTGCCGTTTCCGGTGTTCTAAGTTTAAACTAAAATATGAGCTCGGGTCTTAAGTGAGCCATGTCAGTTGTAGTGCTCCCGTCGTGCTTAAGTTCTCAGCTACAGACCAAGCACTTCACTTTTCCCTCATTCTGGTATCTAAAATATTTCCACATAGTTCTCTGGCGCACCAATGCCGATGCCAGATGCCACATGATGGGACAAAAAAACCACGTACCGACGCCGAAACGCCAAAAACAAGTCTACACATGCCACCGGCATACCTTCTCGCACTGAACATGAAATACAGAAAAGCGACCATACGCCTCACAGCTGGCGATAAGCCTCCGACCAGCCATTCCATTCGCCTTCTCCTCTGAACCCCTGACTCTATGTGCGACGAAAATGAACTCATCCGGACGATTCTTAGGAGCAGCAGATAAGCTTCTTTCATTCGCGATATACACCCGCCCAGCCGTTACACCGAGTTGGCACCTGCATGCATAACGTAGGATCGAAATTGTTGGGAGAAGCCTAGCGAAGCTGTTTTCTTCGTTAAAGGGGAGAGATAAGGGCCTATGGATCTTGAAATTGTATATACCATTGAGACTGGTGAGGAAGGCTGAGATTTTTATGATTCAACTTTTTGCAGCCACGCACTGATGCACGACAAGAAAGTTAAAAAGGAGATAACGCAGTCGTAACTAAGTCGAAAGTCGATGACACAAGTCGAATTTTGGTCGACTTTGAAAAATAAAACTCAACCTCAAAATAGTTCTTACTTTCGGAGTAAAAAGGTGACGATCGACAAGAATCGACTTCGGCTTTTCAATTCCTATAAGTGTACGGGATGCATGTGTTTGAGTTGTGTTTGGAGAAGAGGGGTTAGCTCATGGTCAAGTGGACAGGCGAGAGGAGAGAATAAGGGTTGGATGGGTGTGGAGGACGGGCACGGGAGGGAGGGAGGGAATTGGCGAACGGAGGAGCAGAAAAGTTGGATGTGTGGGGATGTTCTGAGGGACGAGTGCATTCTGAAGTGGGTGGTGGTAATACTGAATGCGACAGAAGGAGAAGCGGATGATAGGAATTTCAGACAATATAGGGTGAGGGTGCAAGGGACACCTAACGAAGTGAAAGTAATACGCAGGAAAGTGATTAAATGTCCCAGAAATGTGTAATTTAGAGACAAAAAAGCCAAAACAAACCTGCTAATATGCAGATTAGCCAATAATAATGAACTCACCAGATATATCTGTTGTAAGAGGAAAAAGCAAGGAAGAAACTTTCATTCATAAGAGTTAGTAAAAAAAGTCATACCGGTCATTTCTCACCCACCTCTCGTGCACTTCATAGATAAGATGAAATTGCTGTTTTACAGCGGTAGATAGTCACTTGGTGATTTGGCAACATGCAATCATTCGTAAAGAACAAAACGAATTCACCCAGCTTCGCTACTTGCAAATCCACATTCAACAGCCAGTGCTTTTTAATAAAACAGCAGAAAAACCATCGCCTTAAAGTCGTTTCCAGCGAACGGCGGGAAACAAACAAGTGAACTTAACGCCTCACATATGTAGAGAGCTTAAAGTCTCACATATTTCTTTGATTACTCTGGAGTACAGTCTCCTTAAAAGTAAAGCTTTGGCGTCATTAGCATCACAGCTTTAAGCTCTTTAGCACGGCTTTACTTGTAACAAAATTCGAGCACGGTATCCATTATGAATAGAGTGAAAATCCCCTTCGAGTGCTCAGATAGAAGGGTATGAATGCAGCCAAAGGCTTGAATGGGACAAAGCGGAGGAGGAAAAGGAGAGAAAAAGGGATTAAGGGGCATATGGGAGATTGGAGCGCGGATAGGGCGAGCGGATAAGGGAAGGGAAAGGTTTAGAAAATGGGCCGAGAGCCCTTACCATATTGGAGAGATAAAAGAGTCCGAGATAACTGGACATCGCATTGGAATAGGAGAGAGAGAGAGCGAGCCGTAGAAACGGACTAATCCCACCCCCTCTTTATATATCTTCTGGGTCGTTTTTGTGTGCGACTGTGAAAAACGGATGTTTGGCCGCGTGTCCTTGTCTTTATTTCAGTAGGTACCCGGAGTACGCACCAAACAAAGCGAACCACCCTCTCCCTCCCTCCCTCCCTCTCCCTCCCATATCCCGTGACCACTCACACCCTTTCTGCGAACGACGGCAGTCCTGAATTAGAAGCAGATTGAAATCACGGATTTAACCACTCAATAAGATTCAACGCATTCCTTACTATTCCCCTAAAACGTTGACGAATGAGCACGGTGATAGTTGGCTATTAAACTTTGGAAAAACCTTCATAGGAATGGAGAGTATCATGTAATAGTGCATTAAAAAAATTAACTGTCACAAAAAATGCCACAGTTTAGGAGATTATAATTAAGAACTGGGTCACAAATTTAACCTCGTCGTTTTCAACACTAAAAAAAGAGAGAATAATTGGTAGTAGTAGTTGACTTCACTTTGTGAACATTGGTTTCGACACGCATTCTCGTCATTTTCAAGAAGGATACAGAAATCAGAAGAGGGTTTGGCCGTGGTTTGAATAGTGTGCGTGAGGAGGAAGCGGAGGGTGTGGTGTTGGTGTGACGAGGGGGTTGAAAGAGGGGGAGGGCAGCGAATGAGATCCCCACCGGAGGAAGTCTCTCTTTAAGGCGCGGAAGGGTGGGGGGGGAGGGGTGGGGTGGGTCGGTCAATATTGAGTCGAGAGGGGTGGTGATAAGAGGGAGGATTCGATCTCATTTAGCAGTTTCTGACTGGATGACTTGGAATGGGATGGAATTTCGAAATTGCCGAGGAAATCTAGTTTTCGGCCCTTGTCACAATTCAATAAAATACTGGGCTCAAAATCGGCCTCTTGGGTCAAATCACATAATGTTTATCAAATATAGATTTATTTTCACATTTTAGAAAAGAATTAAAATTCCTCCCGATGTCCCGATTGGGCAGTAATATGTTTTTCCAAGAAAACATTAATGCATTAATGTGCTCAGATGAAAGCATGGTATGGGCTAATAGGTACAGCACGTGTCGACCGAAACCATCCCTTATTTTGTACCGTAACTTAACAAATTTTGAGGATACGCATTTATTTGCGTTTATTGCGAAATGCATTTATAATGCATTTGTATTTATAGGTTCTGTGGAGAGATTTTTGAAAAATGGTAACTGTAATTTTGGCTCACGGCAAAGAACTTCATACTTCAAAGAGAATTTGCTTGTATGATTCAACTATTACAGTTTAACATCTAAACTTAACGTCTCCAAAATTTTTCCAAAGTGGTGATGAACTCCGTTAATATAAACGATAAAATTCCGTTTAAAATTTTGAACCGAACAGAAGAACAACGAGAATGTAATTCTTAGCATTGATTTCCAATAAATTCAACAAATACGTTTTTAGTTATTCAAACATATAAACAAATAGTTGACCGTGAGGACCTTCCTTGACGGGGACATTTAGTGCGGGAAAGGGCTGAGATAATCCCCACATGGACAATGAGAAAGGGTCGGACCTCTAGCGCGTGGAGTCTCTAATGACGCTTGGGACGCTTTTGGCGTGCTTGACCGCAAAGCCTTGTATACACGGCCTTCGGCCTTTAGAGAAGAAAAATTCACGCCGTGTATACAAGGCCTTCGTAGGGAAAGGGTTCAAGCTGTATCCCAACTCACCATTTAGGCAGCTAAATCGGCAGATTTAGGGAGGACGCCATCTTGAAGTGCGTCCCAACTCGTTAGGCATCAAGAGGGAGCGGAAATAGCTAGCTTTTTCGAGCGTCGGATTTAGGGGAGATGGAGGTTATCCTAAATGTGCCTCCATATTGAATTTCCCAAAATGCAAAGTGCTGCATGCGCCATTGAAAACATTCGTCGTAACCATTTCCTCCCCCACCTACAAAAATAACACATGACTGTTGTGTGATCCGAGAGAAAAAGTTACCTACACTTCAATTTGAAAATGTCGACATATAGCAAAACTCAGGAGAACTATCTGCCACCTTAATTAGAACACAGTTGAGACTTGAAATAGAAGCGGGCTTGTTATAATATGATATTTGATAGAAGATAGATAGATAGAAGATAATATGATATAATATGATATAATATAATATGACATATGCCTCACTCAAAATGTTAATGCGTAAATAAATAATTTATAAAATGTTAACCATAAAAAGAAAATACAAAAAGCTGTCAAACCTTTTACGAATACTTAAACGAATCGCTATCTACCATTAAAAAAATATATTAAAAATAATTAAGTAATTATCATGTATATCTGATGAAAACACATCATATATACGAGTTATATATGATGAGTTTTCAGATCAGCAGCCCCGGCCAATTTACGTTTTTGATAAAGGAAATAATTGATGTAAAAGCACACTTTCCGTAGTCATAATCAGTGTTACCTGTCTTTTTATAAAAAGAACAATCCCTTTGAGGAATGATAAAATTAAGGGCTGAATTATAAATATCAGCAGGTAGAAGTGGATTGACATCAATTCAAGAGGTTACCTCTGTTTTGTCACAGAAAGTCAGGTCCAATCTCATGCATGGAGTTAGAGGATTTGTTAGTTTGAAATAACTCAAGATAATTGACTGTCTCAAGTAATAATTTGCTGTGGGATGATTTTAGCTGACTTATTATAATAAGTAAATATTTATAAATGACTGGGCAATTACAGTTATAATCAGGAATATTATAATCACCAAGTAATAGAACATCTCTGTATAGATATACAGTTTTGATACATTCAATTGTATTGCAATGATTCTCACAAGCAGAAATATTGGAATTTGAAGGGAGATACATGACACCAAGTGGGTAAATAGCATTCATATGTGATAAAAAATGATTAATAAATGAACACTAGACCACTCATACAAACTAAGGAACTCCTACACACTACGACAATCCATTTTTAAGTTCTACCGGTGAACAGAAGGTTTGTTGAAAGTCAGAGAAACTCCTGGATTTCAACACTTACTGTGTCCTATCAGCCTAGTATATAAAAATACTAAATTTAGCTTACCACTGAGAAGTCAGTAGTAAACTATAAAAAACACAATTTAGAATTTAATGGTTAACAACTAAGAATTCCCCAAAACTAATAAACTTGAAGCAGTTACTGCTGAAAATGCTTACTAGTAATGGTGATAGTTAACTTCAAGCATCAATTGATGCTTGAAATGCCTACCAATCTGCCTTGAACAATATCTTCTAGGATTTTTAATAGCAACTATTACACGACCGAAATAACTTCTCGTTTTAACGGTATTTTTCCCCAAGCAAATGACAAAAGCTATACCTTTAGTTTTAAAAAATACGAATTTATCACCCAGCAAACCTACACTGGCAGTATCACTACCAATGACAACTTAAGATTCTCAAAACTAGGAAAATAATTATCAAGATTATTCCCAAATTGTAGCCAAAAATAGCCGAAGGGGCCTATAGTATTATAAATATCATCATAAACACAGACCATCGAGAATACTTCTACTATCCGCGATTATAAGTATCACGGATATCATGTTTATTTACTTCAGATCCTTTTCATAACTCCTTTGTTTTTCATTTCTTCCCAGCTCAGTAGATGGCGTTACTTGCGAAGGTTATCCTAACTCGAGCTCACTTTGCCCAAGGTAGCCAAATATTTGGGCAGCTAATCGCTTCCACCCTAATGCCCAACGAGTTGGCTACAGCAACAGCTTACAGCTACATAAGAATGTTCTCGGACTCCAATCTTCACTTTACTTCCTGTCTGGCCCACATAAAAACAGTTGCAATCCGGCTTGTTACAAAAAAGTACGTAGATACCACCCTTTCAGTATTAAGAAATTATATACGACTCATTCATAAATATCGATAACAGGCAATGGACAACGGCAATTGCAAAAGCCAACAGCGGCCGGCCAGTTGTAAGGGTGGACTGCCTGCAAATTAAGGTTAAAATGTAGACAGGAAGTTTGAAAACCGATATTTAATGAGTTCTTCTTCATAAATTAATAACTTTCACGAATGCCCGCGATACTCGATGGGATGTGCAAATTGCTTCTATTGTGGAAATTGGGTACATAATAGTCATGAGCTGCAATTTTCTTCCATCTGCTCAATGCGATCTCAATGTAGACTTAATAAAACATGATGTAGACACAATAAAACATAATCTTGGCCGGAACTCCCTTACTGTACATCCTCAACAAAACCCAGCACAGGTTAAAGAACCCTCCTCAACCGGGAATTGAATCAGAGTCTTGCCGGACAAATCACTCCACGCAACCCGGACTTCCTAATTCTCGAGGCAATTTTTTAGGTAATCAAAAGAAGTAAATTTTGTGCCCGTGCGGTCCATCAAAGGTGAACATGAAAACCTCCATAATGGAACATAAGAGACACGAATTGCGCTTTTCTTGAGTTTTTCTAAGTCGCCAAGACAACATCCGGGAAGCGTAGAGACGGGTTTTGCGAATTCGCACGGCAATCCAAATGCATGGTGTTCAATTCCCAGCTCTAGTGAATATTTTTTTCTCGCGGAAATTTCCACGAATCTCAACCATTTCAGGATCAAAACTCGCCATCTCCACTGAATGAATACTAGCGCCACGCTTAAACGCTTTAAAAAAAGGAATCAATTTCCATAGTGGTAGTCAATTGCCGTAGTATAAAAAAACAAAGTCGCCGAGTTTCACCGCCTCATCTTAAGCAAGGACGCTGATGTAGTGATAAGAACAGAAAGCTGGTTGTCGAGTGAAATATCGGATAGCGAGATCTTTTCAAAATGATATACAATGTATGGAACAGACGGATTAGCGAGAGCAGGAGGAGGTGTGTTTATAGCTGTAAAAGATGAAACCGTAAGTAGAGCCGAAATATTTCCAGAAAATAATGTACTAGTAGTGTAGATGTCGTAGTAAGTGTTTGGTGTTCCATCAAGTGCTCGTTGAAAAGAATTTTTAAAGGCGCATTTTACAGAACGCCCAATTCAAGGTTAATCATAGTTTTGTAGTTAGAAAGACAGTTGAAGCATTTCATTAATCAAAACAACGAATGTAACATTATTATCGGTGGTGATTTCAACGTTCCCTCGATGGACTGGAAGACGTATAGTTTCAAAAATTGCGGAAAAGATAAGGAGTTGTGCGACACTCTTCTCTATACTCTTACATCAAATTCTTTGCATCAATTACTAAAAACACCCACGAGAGGAGAGAACGATTTAGATCTTTTGGCGACAAATATACCTGAAAGCGTCCTTAATGTTGAAACAGTGAACGGGATTAGTGACCACAAAGCAGTTAGTGCTAAATTTCATAAAAATACTAACAAAAGGGTAGCCAGAAAAAGAAAAGTGTACTTATACCACAAGGCGGATTTCGATTGCTTAAAACAGGAACTGTCGACCTCGAATAATAAACAAGTTTTGTGATCTAAGCAAAAATGACGCATGGAATACTTTTAGTAACATCACGCGATTAGCCATTAATAACGCAATACCAAGTAAACTGAAAAAAGTCAATACGAAACCTAGGTGGTATAATGCAGATGTCTGGAAATCTCTCAAGCGACAACGAAACTTGCACGCGAAAATGAAGAACGCCCATCAGGATATACCCGACGAGGAACTTAAGAAAATTTATGATAAATATAAGAGAGCTAAAATAACAGCAAAAGTGCACTTAAGAAAAGCACTGATGGAATTCAAGAGTAAAACATTAGGTGAAAGTTTGGAAGATAACCCTGAGGCATTTTGGTCTTACGTGAAGGGGAGGTTCAAGGGAATAAATCTGCAGTGACGTCACTGAGAAACGGTCAAGGGGAAAGTGTTAGCCATAGATTAGAAAAAGCAAATATCCTTAACACATTTTTTCAAAGTGTCTACACTTCATGCCCTCAGAATAACGCCGCTACATTGCCTTGCTTATACAAAAATCCAATGCAGTCTATAAATATTTCTTGCCGCGGCATAGAAAGTCACCTAAAATCCAGTAACCCCAAGAAATCATCTGGTCCCGATGAAATTCTCGCCCGAGCTTATAAAGAATTAGCGTCAGAAATAGCACCGTACTTGAAAATAATATATGAAAAATCTCTAGCAGAACATCGTGGCACTTCATCACCATCTGGTGTTCTGTCTGCTGACAGGTCCCGTACACCACTGCTGTCTCCATCCACTTCTGTCCCGAGCTTCCTTCCTTGCTTCATCATAGCTAGTGTTCTTCACCTGATCCACCAATTTAATTCTTACACTTCGTGTAAGAATTCTTTTATTCTTCATCGTGGCACTTACGATTGGAAAATCGCGAACGTTACTCCTGTCTTTAAGAGCGGCGATAAGGGAGACCCCAGTAACTATAGACATTTCTCCCTCGCGTCCATCTCATGCAAAGTATTAGAACATATAATCGTCAGCACAATGATGAGGTATTTAGATCGTCAGAACTTGTAAATTAAAAACCAACATGGATTCCGAAAAGGCAAGTCCTGTGAAACCCAGCTAGCCCTTTTTCTGCACGACGTTCTTTCCTCAGGAGAAAGGCTCACCAAGGTATACGCGATATTTTTAGATTTCAAAAAAGCTTTCGATAAAGTTCCGCAGTCAAAATTAAGTGTAAATCTAAAAGCCTATGGAATACAGCACGATATAATATGCTGGAGTGAAGATTTCTTAAGTAACCGCGAACAGAGGGTAGTTATAGATCGTGTTAGTTCAGATGCAGTTAAAGTGACAACCGGTGTACCCCAGGGAAGTGTCATTGGTCCCTTATTATTCCTTTTGTATATAATTGATATCACTCTCGTCGTTACGAGTAAAATTCGTCTTTTCGCGGACGACGCAGTATTGTACAGGGATATTAACACAGAGTCTGATAGAATTGCGTTAAAGAAAGACCTAGAAGCTATAAGCGGATGTGCGGTGCGACACTTGGCAGTTTGATTTAAATTTTAAAAAGAGCGCTGTTATGAACTTTTGGAGGAAGAGTAGTTTAACCAACGAGGCGTACCAAATTAACCAAGCCGAACTAATGAATGTAGAGTCAGTTAAGTACTTAGGAGTGACCCTTACTCAGGACTTGTCGTGGGGGAAGGATATATAAGAAATTAGTGGACAGGCAAGTCGTAAATTAGGATTTATTAAAAGAATACTAGGAAAGTGTAACGAGAAGGTAGAGGAGCGATGTTATTTTTCTCTCGTGAGACCCCACATGGAGTACGCCGAGAGTATATGTGACCCTTACTATGTAGGACTAGTTTCAGATAAAGATCTAATACAGAGGAGGGCAGCTAGATTTGTTCAAAATTGTTGTGATAAACATAGTAGTGTAACTAAATTGTTGAGAGAATTAGCGAGGGTACTTCTATCCGATTGAAGGGAGAAATATAGGTTAAATCTTTTACGAAAGTTTGATGTAGACAATTTTTAGCCGGACTTTCAACATATTTTGCTAGAGCAAAACTATTATGGTAGGAACGACCACAGGAATTAGATTAAGGAAATAGACTGCAGAACCGATAGATATAAGACGTCATTTTTTCCACGTACAATTAGGGACTATAATAGTTGTGATAGATCAGTTCTAGGATACTGACTAGATTAAAAAGGTTTTTTAAGGAGTGCTAAATATCTTAACATGAATTTGAGATACTAACCTGGCATGTAATCTCTGGCATGATATGCTCTTGCATGTCTTAGTACTTTGCAGTGCTATTTATTTGTCGCATTAATAATACTAACCAGTACTTGTATCTTGAGTAATGTACTGCATGGTAACATGTTCTTCTACGTATAACTCTCCTGGTTTCTGGTCTGACTGCGTACCGTTACCCTGACTGCTTTTGGTCTGTGCCTGGCATTCGGAGGAACGTGCACGGTTATGATTTGAACTGGGATGCCTGTTATGTGTTCATGTGCTGCATGCCTGGTGTGGAATCACCCCGTGCCTTACACCCTAGTGGTGGCTTGCACGGTATTTCGTAGATGTAGATTTAGATGTAAACATTGTAAAATGTTCGTTGTACTTACAGTTAGAATGAGCCTATCTCATTAGGGAAGTCAGTACTCACCTGAAATGAAAAAAATTCAATGAAATCACATTTTATTTAAGAATATTTAGTCAGAATTGTCGTATAATCATAAAATGTTAAAAATTTCCGCTACATAATTGAAAATTCAGAAGAAACGCTATCCGTCATAGTGCATAAAAACAAGTGTCCATATTTTTTAACGTATTTCTGTACATTTGAATCAAACTGCACTAACTAAAATGTAAACTCAATATGGTTAAATTTTTCTGTTAAATGCTAAATTAATGTCTTATGTAGTTTAGAAGAAGCATTAATAAATATGTCAAGTGTTGGCTCATGAAAAGCGAAATAAATGATTGATAGGCCACCTGTTACTCCAGAGAAAAAAATAGTATAATTATAAAGAGAGGAAATCAAGGGTGCAAAATTGTACTTGACAGGGGTTCGAGCCCTTAATTTTCAGAGTGCTTTTGATTACTTCATTAACATATTACTTCATAACATGGGCCAGATTAAAGCGGAAAGGTCTAAGGATCCACTTTCCCCGAGCCTTAGACCAAAAAACCTCAAGTTTAACGCGGTTAACAAATCGGCCAAGGGTGCATTGACGACGCTCCTCCCGTTAACCTCGCTTTGAACTCTCCTCTCCTTAAAAAGGTTCTCTAGCAAAAATACGGCAAATACGCATTTTTTAATATTCCCCGTCTCTATGCCCTTTTTTGAGGGGCGCAATATTTTCGACTGCGCCAGGGGCCTTAAACCAACCTTAATCCGCCTCTGGCCAGAGGGATTCATGACTTAGTGGATGCCTGGAGAGTCTTCTGCTCAAAAGTCTTCGAATTAAAGGTTCCTGGCTGGGTGGGGGGTAAGTGGCGGAGGGGGGGGGGAAAGAGTTCAACCACCCGTTCATTCGTTCTCAACCCACAGAAAGCAAAATACAGAGAGGTTCTCTCTTTCGTCTTTTATAAAATCCATGAAATTGGCGGAAAACTTCACAACCACATCCTAACGTGATACGTGAGATGTCGCGGAGATACTTGAGAGCCGACTTCATTTCAAGAATCGCTTCCTCAGTCATCGAATTGTTTCCATTTTTATTCTTTCCACGAAAGAAGGAAAGTGAGAACATCAATGCTCTTCAGAAGTGGACAGTAAAATCCGTCCTAGGCTCCTTATCGCGCCGATGACCGCTTTCCCATCGAAGGCGATTGTACAGAGCCCTCGGGCGGACAAAATGGACATTACGTGTCCGACTGACTATTATCACACTATTATGCGAAAAAGCGCGAATCTTTTTATGGCCGCCATCTGCATCTAAATAGTGGCGAGCTTCGCATCTTGGGACCATTCGAGACACGAGAGCATTATGGTTTACTGCGTAGGAAAGAAACTAATGAAGCATGAGCCCATGAAAAGATCTGGATGCGTTTCAACGCAGCGAGCCGCATCGTTTTTTGACGCGGATACGTCTTTAAAATCAGTTCCCGAATATTGGAAGGGGGACCCGGCGGACGGAAGAGCGAGTACAGGGAGGGAGGCGAAAATTGACGTCAGTCGCTTGTGGAGATATATACGAGGTCTGCTAAAAAGTTCCCGAACTTTTTGAATAGCGCATCTCCAGTTGATTATTTTTTAATTCGCTTGGATGCGTTGTGTCCGCGAAAACTTTCTGAATTAACGCCTTTAGTCACTTTGTTGATATCTTGTTTTGCTGCTTAGTTACGATCGTTTATGTGAAGGGGTGTTCGTGGAGTGCGGCGAAAAACCGGATCCGCGAGAATTAAACCACGTACGTGGTCAGGAAGGCATCGAAGAGAGGTGAGTTAGAGAGGGTCGAAGGTCACTTCAGGGAACCCTAAGGGAATCCTTCGGTACATTTGCGCGCTCTCCAACGATTTCTGATGAGTTTGCGTCTTCAAATTCGATTGACACAACGGGATAATAACAGGGAACGGAACTACTTAAGTTTGCTCTTGATGCTTTTGATCCACTCACGTGTGTGTGTGTGAGTGTGGATCGATTTTTACTTTATAAAAGGCCACTTAACAGTACTTACGCCAGAGTTAGTGATTGAGATGTGCGCCAATAAATGGCAGGAAAGCATATCCATATTCTGTTCTTCCTTAATTAACATACGTACGGCGCGAGCGTATGCATTCCTCACAATACACATCTCCCAAGGGAAACCTCGCAGCAACAGCTGCGCCTGCTTTGGCGAAAACGTTGTACAGAAAGAAATCTTTGACATTTAGATGTTGTTTACTGTTTCATCACTAGTTATCTGCTTTCGCACGTCCTCGGTGCCTCCATCTCTCCTCTCTGTCCTCTGCTCTCCTCTTCAATTCTCTCACTAACTCCCTCCATCCTTCAGGCCATCAATCATCTTTCTTTTCTTTCTTCCTCTTTTACGGTTTCCATCCACCATTCCTTCCAGTACATCTCGTGACAGACATTTCTTTCTCAGTGCATGTCTCATCCAGCTCTTCTTCCTATCTTCAATGGTCTTTAAGAGCTTTCTTCCTTCTTTTATTCTCTCCAACACTTCTTCATTCCTAACCCAATCAGACCACTTGATGTTAAGCACTTCCCTCCAAATCCACATTTCTAAACTCTCTATCCTCTTCTGTTATCGTCCATGTGTCCCCACCATACTACAACACACTCCAAACAAAACACTTGACGATTCTCTTATTCAGTTCCAGCTCCATTTTACCAGTTGGTGTAGGCTTTTTTATTGTTTACCGGGAGCAAAATACAGCGGGTTACATTTATTGCTTTCTTTAAAAATAAAATGCCACACATTAATTTACATCTTACTATTCACTTTAAATGAATGTTTGGCCATTTGGCCGACACTTTAGTCTACATATGTAGGCTTCTCAACTCGTGGTGGTGTAATTCTTAACTGAGTGAACACAATCATTTGTGAGCCTGATTCATCGCAGAGTATACCCAACGTTCTTCTACACCCGCAAGTTTGATCAAGAAAGAAGGTGCGTAGGATGCAATAGTAATCGATGTATATATGAAAGCAGCATGATTCACTGGTTATTCCCTGTTGAGAAAATGGACGAGGGTCGAATGACGAAGCAGACATTTTAGAGCAAGAATGGTGGAAGTCAAAACAGTAAAAGGAATGAGGCTCAATGTGAAGTGAATAAAAAATTAAACCCTAACTGTTGCTTTATCGTGGAGATAGACAAAAGCTAGGATTACCATCTACGTAATAGATTACATAAACAACTAGGCTATCAACAATTTTCCAGAATTCGTGGAAATAAGCTCATATCCAAGGTAATTTATAATGGAAAAATTCCACACAACACCGCTTGAATGAACGAATTTTTTCAAACGAACTGGAGGTGGAACAATATATAATTGGCGCACCTAACTAAAATATGGCAAGAAACCGAACCACTTTTCCTCTAAATGAATCGTTAGACTGCAGAAGGAATGAATGGTGCAAGAGGAAGAATTATACGGCGTAAGCGAATGCCCGGGAAGAGAGGTGTGACTGAAAAAACAAATGACGGTGGAATGAGCGGGAATGAGGAATGGCAGCAACAAGCGAGCGAGTGACTTGGGCAAGGAAGAAGAGGGATTCGAAAGAGAATGAGAGAGAGAGGAAAGAGATGAGGAGGAGGAGAGCGAGGGTGAAGAAGGGCGGTGCAATGGGAGGAAATTATCAAGAGAGATAGCAGATCGTAGGCTTAAAAGCAAAAACTAAGTTACTTTGATTTGGCCTAACCGGAAAGGGAATGTCGTGGTGAGCACTCACTGACGTCTGCTTGAATGGGGATTAATATTCGGAGAACACATAGCTTTGTGAAGTAAACTTAAGGTAAGCCTCCTGATTCTCGGGGAAACTCTGGACATTACAACGCAAGAACCAGTAAGTCCCTCGACAGAATGCCACCACCGAACGAGAAAGCAGAAATACAATTGCCGAGTGACGAGTCATTGCAATTTGGATTGCTTTCTCCGAATTAACTTCGAATAAGGCGCTCGTCTCGTACGGAGGACTTCTCTTCCTTTCTTTCATTCTCTCTCTCTCAACACACACACACACACACAAGACTCCGTTGCGTTCGGACGTGCTTCGGGTTGCTCCGAGTTTTTGTGAGTTTTCTGTGTTTTGGTGCGCCGTTTCTGGTGGTTCGAGCAGATTCATCTGGACTAATCCTGCATCTCATCGAACTGTTACCGGTGATTAGAGCGCTAATATTTTCTTTATAAACTTTCAGTGGTGATTTATTTATTCTACTTTAGGCTTCGTCGAATAGGCGTTGGACTCACAGGGTGTTGAGTCCGCCGGCCGGGTTTCTACCCGGTCGGATTCGGCGGAAACTTTGAATTACTCGGATCTAGTCAATGCTTCAGGAGATTTTTCTATGCCTCAGTCTTCATTTTCCCAAGATTTGTTTAATAGTAATAGTTCTGCTAGTGATTTGCCGATGGTTTCATCGCAACAAGTTTCAACCAATGTCATATCCCCATCAGACACCACCTCTCCGTACGCCGCATCAAGTAATCTGAATCTAGTTTCATATAGTGAGAATGTCACCCCAACTACGATTCTTAGACGAGAAAATGGAGTTCTACAAGCAACTACAATCTTTAAAGAAACCAGATCTTCTCTACAGGAAAGCGATTTTCCTCCCATCAGTTCCGATTCGCCATTTATTCTTCCTCTCGAGCCTCCCATTACCAGCATAAGTGACGCAAGGAGTTTACTGCCAAATCATTCATTTAGGGATTTTATCTCTACTCCTCGTGAAAAACCTAACCTTGAACAGCCGCTTTCGGAGGTTAACGGGGCGCGCTTTCAGATAAGCTCTCCTCCCTCCAGATCTCAATCAACGGAAACGCATATTTCTCCTTCTACCAACCTTACTGCTGGATTGTCTCAATTGAACTCCGCAGCTTCGTTCCCTCCGCTACAGTCGAGTACATTTGCAGATCCTTGCCCCACTCCTAATTCCCTTGCTCATGCTCATGCTTTTGACCCTCACTTCCCTCCTCCTCCTCCTATACAGCATAACCAGCCTAACATAACACACACTCAACGCCACCCTCCCGCTCCATCCCAACCTTCCTCTACCGGACAACCCATCCTTCAGGCCCCCCCTCCACCAAATTCCTCAGAGAGAAATGATTCAACGTCCGCTTCTCAAATGAACAACCGTTTTCGACCACAAAAACAGCGCACATACGCTCAAAGTCTTCAAAGAAATTCTACGCAAGATTTCGTAGACAATAGGAAAGCTAATGTTTTTAATTTTCCAAGAAGAAGAATCAATGTGCCCTCTAACTGCCCAAGTAAGAAAACGGCAATAATTCTACAATCACTGCCGGACACCTCAATCCATGACTATGTAATTAAAGTAGGCGATAACCTAGGGGGAGGAGATAGCATTACGCACGCTACTAGACTTGCACATCAAAGAGTCTGCATCTATTTGAAAAATGAAGATCTAGTAACTCTTTTCATGGATAAATTCGGTGGAATAAGCATGAGAGGAACGTGGATTCCAGCCAGGCGCATGGTAACGAAAGCAGAGAGATTAATACTCCATAATGTTCCCCCAGAAGTTCCCAAAGACGAACTTGTGGAAATTCTAAGTCAAGCGGGAAGAATAGTATCTCCAATGTATCCAATAACGCTTGGAATTAGAAAAGAAGGTTACACTCACGTAAATTCTTGGCGCCGAGCAGTACATATTGTTCTACGTGAGGGAGTAACACTCCCTGAATCATTTATAATAGACATTGGAGACTCGCCTCATCGTATCTTCTTAGAAGTGGATGAAGGAAAGTGCTACCAGTGTGGAAGAGAAGGACATTCTGCCCGTGATTGTGCACAGTCCGAAGCCGTAGACAGAACAGAGGATCATCAGACCAACCAGCCTGAACGCAACCATCTACAAGGCGCCTGTGCCTTTGCTCAAAGTGCACCATTAACTTCAAAAGATCAACCAACCTCGCAGACACAACAGACCCAGAATCAAACTGCAACCTACGTATCCACCTCTCCAAACCTCCCCATCCCCTCTCAGTCCGTCACCTCTATTCCTTCTTCCACACCTTCCTCGCTCTCGAGTGTTCTTGTCACACCCAATCTTGACCAGCCTGCAAGCACCCCTGGAGGCAATACGACGTCCCCTGTACATAATGACCTTTGCTCCAACAGTCCAAAAGCATCACCTCCAACCCTAGCTTCTTTAGCAGAAAGGGCTGTCAAGATGCTACAACTCTCCTCCGATACTGTCTTGCAAGGCAATCAGCGAGAGAATTCACAGCAATCACAGGCCACCGGAAAAAGGAAGAAAATGGAAAGTGCAACAGAGCGGGATGAAACCCATTGTAATATAACTACATCACCTCAGAGGAAGAAAGGCTCCAAGGAAAAGATTGTCGGAGAGGAAGGATGGCGATCAGTTGCCAATTATTATATCGATAATCCCGCCTTTTCTTCTATCCCTTTCGCTACCTTGAAGAAATTTTTAACTGAAGTAAAGGGGCATAATGACCCAAAAGGAATTGCAGCAACCTTTTTTGAAGGCACTACAGATATAATCTCCACGTTAACAATTTTATTAGAAAGAAGAGTGGTAAGAGAAGCAGCCCTTAAAATGCGCCTTCAGAGGCTTATCAAAAGCCTCTCCACGTGAAGTATTGATACCATAAGAATGGGCAGGCTGAGGCTGATGACTCTAAATGTTAGATCTGTTCGAAGCCCTCACAAATGGGCTAGCCTAACCGCATATGTCAAAAATCATGACCCTGATATCTTTTTCATTCAGGAAGCCAATACAACCGAGGAAGTTCTTCCCACACTTCGGTCATATGACTTCTTTTTCAATGGCCCACAGGACAGATTCAACGGAACAGCAATAGGAATAAGGAAATCTTTAAACGCCACTCTTAGTTCTACCAATGTCATCTATCCCGGTTTCATTCAATGCCTTACCATTCAACTTTCCTCTTCCTCCTCTCATCAAGATGACCTTCATTACCTGGCTCTCATCGCTTTCTATGGGCCCTTAGACCAAGCAACAGCCGTAACAGCCACCAAATCTTTGGAAGATTACCTTGAGCTGATCATGGACTCCTCAAAAGGGGCGCAAACTTGTGTCGTCGTTGGTGGTGATTTTAATGTTACCTTAAATCCATCGAAAGATAGATGGAATCAGATAGAAAGGTTCCCCCGCTTTGCAAATGCACTTCGAAATATCAGTGAGGGTTTTGATCTAGTAGACACATGGGAATTCCAAAATCCGTCAGGTTTAGGTTATACGTTCATCACGAATGAAGCTCATCAAACAGGTTCCCGTCTAGATAGATTTTATATCTCTGGTAAATTTACAACGAAAGTACGCAGCGTCAGCATCCACCCCAGTTTTTCTGACCATAAAGCCGTTTTCCTTGACCTGAATATTACTGATCAGTTGACCAGACAACCGTACTGGAGATTTGACAACTCTTTACTCCACGATAGAGATTTCATCTTGTACACCAGAGAACTGCTCACAGCCTTCGAATGTACCGAGAGCTCTGTGCAACAGGACCCAATCACTACATGGGAAATGATGAAAGATGAGCTTCAACGTCATTGCGCTCGTTATAAAAAGATTAAAAACTTTGCGAATAGACAACAGTCTTCATTGGATATTTGCGCCAAAGAGGCCGAAGCGATCGTAACGAGGATGGGATGGGAAAAGCTTTTAGTTGATGACGCCCAAGCAACACAGCAACTTGCACAATGGGCTCGCAGGTGCACGCCGAAGCCTCTTACCCAGCTTAAAGTTGGAGGAAAGACAGTACAAGACATTTCAGAATTATCTGATATTATCTTCCGGCATTTCAGGAGCATTTATGAGGAAACCATCGACCATCCCCCAATCGACCGTGATCTATTGCCCCAGCTAAGGAAACTGGACGAGAATGAAGCTCTCAATCTTGACTCTCCGCTCAGTGAAAAAGAGTTCACTGAAGCTCTCAAGAACCAAAATCGTGGCAAGGCTCCTGGAATTGACGGCCTCACTGCTGAATTCTATCTAGAATTCTGGAACGAGCTTAAGAGACCCTTCACAAAAATGGCTCAGGAGAGTTTCAGCAGAGGACGTCTACCACGTACGACGTCAACATCTGTTATTGCCCTTCTACCTAAAACCCAGAACCCTGACACAATCGAAAACTGGAGACCCATATCTCTCTCCAACGTAGACTACAAGATTATCGCAAAATCGCTTTCTAGTAGATTATCTACGGTTATTTCGACACTGGTTTCGCAAGAGCAGAGCTACTGCATTCCCGGCCGCACGATTTTTGATAATATTATGCTCATTCGGGACCTCATCAAGGAGAAGAATTTACATAGTGCATCAATGGCTATTATGTCCCTAGATCAATCGAAAGCCTTTGATTTCATACATAGAGAGTACCTTCTTATCGTTCTTAAAGAAATGGGTATCAGCGATACATTTATCAACTACTTAATTACCTTATATAACGGCGCTAGGGGCCTAATAAGGGTATGTAATATGCTCACCACGCCAATCTTCTTCAAGCGAGGAATCAGACAAGGATGTCCTCTCTCAGGGCAATTGTTTGCTTTAGCATCGGAACCCTTACTTGCCCTCGTAAGGAATAAAATTTCAGGGGTCCTAGTGTCTGATATGCCCGCGATGCCGCTCACAGCGTCCGCTTATGCAGACGACATAAATATTTTCATTGATAGAGAGGAAGATTTCCCTAGAATACTAGCTGCCTTCAACACCTACGCCGAACTCTCTGGAGCGAAATTAAATCCACAGAAAAGTGTTGGTCTCTGGGTGGGCCAGTGGCGAGGGAGAAAAGATAAGCCCTTGGGCTTTAGTTGGACCGATAAAAGTTTGAAAGTGCTTGGCGTATTGCTTCATAATAGGGATGACGAAGAAAATACGTTGAACAACGAAGAACTTGTAAAGAAGCTAGACGACACCATTGTGAAATGGAAACCGAGGATAGGAAGAATGTCATACCGAGGGCGAGTGCTAACTATCAATCAATTTATTGCGCCTAAGATGTGGCACATTTTACAGGTTTACACTCCACCCAGACATATCTTGAGGAGGATGCAAGCGCAGCTTGTGAATCTCGTGTGGAATGGAGGAAAACACTGGGTGAGCTCTAAGGTTTTGTCCGCGCCAATTGAATCAGGAGGGTTGGGTTTAGTTGACCTAGAGAGTAAAATTCTCTCCTTTAGATTCCGCGTAGCTCAAAGGTTTATGAGCTCTGATAGCCATCCGTGGAAAGACTTAGCCAAAGCACGCCTCGGTGAAAGCATAAGCCGACAAACACATCAAGTTTTATTCACGCGAAGGGGAGGTAACACTATGGGCTTAGACGCATTCTACACTTCGGTGATTCAGGCATGGCATCTGTTTGACCCTCGGCCACTTCCAAATTATGACGTAGGAGATGGATCGCAAACGACAAACGTAGGTTTCCACGCAGACTTAAAATCAATCAGGAGGTCGATTGTACTACCGATCAGTAAACGTTTAATCTACCCCGAATGTCTTTTAAGGCGTAAGGGAACCAGCTGGCCTCTAGCTGGAAAGTACAGCGAGGAAAAAATTCAGTGGCCTTCCTTCAGAGAGAAGATGACTTTTGGTAAGGATGCAGATGTCGCCTGGCGTCTAGCCCACGGAGCCTTAGCAGATGCTGTCTTCCTTGAGAAAACAAAAGTAAGGGACAATGCCCATTGTCCATGGTGCCCCGGAGTGATAGGGGACATGTGGCATCTTATTTTTGACTGCCCCCAAACAGTACCGACATGGAAACTGGTAGTGAATGCAGTGAAAAAGATTACTGGTAGAAACTCAATTCTAAGATTTGAACTCTACACCGGATTGACCCCAGTAACCCCAACTCCTTTCAGCTGCTTGCCAGCTCGAATAGCCAAGACTGCTACTTCGCTGTCGAATCACATAATTTCATGTGCGAAAAGTGCCATTTACTCCGAGTTCACTCTGTATTTTAAAGGAGCCAGAAGGACTGTCAACTACGCCGACGCATTCCAAGAGAAGATGACAAGAAGGTTAGAGAGGGAGAGAATGTACCATGCCACAAATAACTCCATGGAGGACTTCGCTAGGAAGTGGGGATATAAGAACTTCTTTTTGAAAAATGAAAAAGGAGAATTTAACTTCCAATGTGGAATTTTGAAACAAAAAGATGAAAAAATTTGAAAGCTTTGGAAATGCAGCAGCGGTTGAGTGGCGATACGCGGAGGGAAGGGCCCCAAGGTTGCGGTAACCAGCCCCTTCGGCGGGGTTCCCCTGTGCGTGCCGCTCAAAATGCTGCTGCACCACTGCTTGAAAATTAGAGAAAACTATGAACCATGAATAAATGAGGTGAAGCCGAGAGAATTACCAAATCCTAGCCTCAAATAATAATAACAATAATAATAATAATAATAATAATAATAATAATAATAACAATAACACACACACACACACACAGAGGGGGTGGAAGAGGGTCGGGCGAGAGAGGGTACGGGACGGAAGGGGGAAGTAGTAGAAACGAATCTTCCCTTTGCTAACAGGCGATGCACATATGACGATGATGGCAATTGATTGGTTGAGTCACGACGGGAAGGAAACGATCGTGAAATTAAGGTTCCCTCTTGAGGCAGAAGTGAGCGAGTGACGGATCGGCCATTACTCAGAATTGAAGACGACCTCTCCCCCAGCCATCATAAAAACTCCCTTCAGCTTCACGCGAACGTGGCCAGAGACGTAATGTAACTGCATCGCATTATAAAAATTAACTCCTCGTGGTTTAAGGTGGTCGGGGTGATTTTTCCACATCATGTACTTTTTAGCGTGAACATTTGCACACGTTCATTCATTAGTGATATGAATAAAGGAGAGCGATAAATACTGGATGTTACTGATTTGGTTTTTTGGTGATTTGATTCCATTTTTACTCGTAACCTTACGGCAGTTTTTTTTGCATTCCGGAGGATTCTGTTGGCCCGTACGTCCCTGGAATCCCAATAGGCTGAGCCTATCGGGTTTTCCAGGGACCGGACGAACAGAACTTGACATACTTACCTCCATGCCCTGGGTGGTGAAAAACCCACCCATGTGGGACTCGAACCCGCGACCCTCAGTTTAGCTGGCGAGGACTTTACCCCACCGCCACCGGGGACGGGGTTGACATGCATTTAGAAATTATTCGATTCAACATATAAAAGTTTTCCCATAAACGCAAAATTATACGTTTCATATAATTATATTTGTGGCTAGTAATTATAAAGTTATCATTATGGATTAAAAAATACGTGTTAACATATGATTTTAGCTTACATTTCGAGTTCTGCGCCGTGAAGCCAATTCATAACAATGCTTTGATAAAGGCACACATTTTAATATGTATAAAATTCTAGCATAATTTACATTACTAAATAAATGGCGATTTCCACCGAATAAACAGAAGTCTGATTTTGAGTCAGTAGCCACGGAGTTCCACTTTTACGGAGTCACCCGCAATGCACAATTGTGCGAAATTCCACATGGGAAAAATCATCCGCCTTGACCCTGAGAACACCTGGTCCCGTAAAGGTCAGAAAAATCCACAGAAGGGGGAAGAGGACGCCTCGGTAGCTTAACTGGCTAAAGCACTCGGCCGGAAATCGAAGGATTCGGGTTCGAATCCCAGTCAATGCGGCATTTTTTCCTCTGTGGAATCACGCACAAATAAACATATATCGTTAAATATGGCGTTAAATATGTTAAAGATGACCAGGTGTCAACTAAAATGTCGTCCAAGGAATTTTTTTTCGACTAAAGACTGAATCCGACCTTGGAACCCGGAGAGAGATTTTCAAATGGGTAACATGCGTTTTCAAGTTTTCATCTGAATAAAAATATCACGGATTTCGAGAGACAGGCTCAGATGAGGAAAAAAAAGTTTTTTGTGACCGACTGATTGGACCATTATCCTGCTAAATCCACCCTGAGTCACTTTTGGGGAATGAGTATACTTCTGTGACACATGTAGGCAACGGGAATCAAATTTATTCCATAACATGCTTGCCAGAAAATATTTGCAAACGAATGTTTCGCTGTGGACAATGGGAAAAATACCGATTAAACAATTAGAGGGGAGCTGTAGAATATAGCGGCGACTACTACCAGACAAAAGTCACGACAACCATCATCCAGCATCGTCCAACTGGAACTTGGAAACTAACGGCTCTCTCAATCCATTCCGAACTTAACACGCGAGGGCTGAAAAACTTTAAAGCGTCCTTGGACGCGGGGCAGCAGCTCCTATATTTCTCATGGATCTTAATATAAATGAATTCGATCTGTTTGCTATCATAAACTTTCTTGACATACGAGAAAGCCATTAATGGAAGCGATACCCAATTAAAACGGAGACCATAAAGCGAATTTCGTCTTTTAGTAAATGTCATTTACATAGAAAATGTAACATTTCTCGCATTCCCACACTTATCATCATTTTGCAAACGATAAATGAACATAAGCCACATGACAGAGTAGACAACATCACGATTTGATGCGAGTACCTTAAGTGTTCCATCACGAATCCTTTTTGAGAATTAGAGAAAACAACACTAATCACATATCTATTAGAGAGAATAACACCCAAAATAAGATGCTGTGAACAACTGAAGCGCTGAAAGAACACCTTTCTCAATCCATGAACCATAGGAGCGCTCTGTAACCAAAACAACTCTAAAGCGAAACGAAATATGAATTTACGACAGAATGTTAACAGACCATCGCTCTGGTAAAACAGACTTGCAATTATAAATATTACATATGTGAAATGCTTACAACTTAATATGAAAGAAATTGTACGCCTTTACATCAATAAAAGAAACTTTTTTCCATAACAACACAAGTGTAATATGCTCGGGTTAATTACTCTGAAGCACCTCACTTGAAGCAATAGTCACGACAACTAATGTGTACAGGAAAATTATTTACGAGGCTGCCTCCTCGACACATTCTTAAAAAAGGTCAATATCCTCGCGCAGTGGACATACTATTTCACAAATGAACAGCACTATGTCCCAAAGGATTTAAAAATGAAATTGTATTTCTGAAAAACAGTCATCACACACACATGTGAAGTTACGCACTTTATTATGCTTTGCGGCGTAGTACTGATTAAACGAGATGAAAAAGAGGTGATAATCACCTTCCGACACTCGAAACCGCAGAAATCACCTCACAACCTACTTCTCTTTCGTTGAACACAACACTCGCGAAGCGCAACTGTGTACCACAACACGTGCGCGTCACAGACTAAGGACAAATGATAATTAAAGTGCTGAGTTTGATCCATATCAGCTATACACCTCGCCGCAACTGCCAGACATGAGAAAAGCAATTCCACCCGTTTTTGGTATTTTCGCCTAAAATCCTCGTTGTGGCTTCAATTTTCACCCGAGGTGGATCGCTTGTGACAGACCATCATATTTAGTAACGCATCTAAACCACGCGTGAGAGTGTTTGAGAATCGGGTACTAAAATACTATCACACTTGGCACTCCTAAGGTTAGTAATGGTAAATGAATAACACTTGTTAGTTGGCGACTAGCTAGACAGTAGCTTATTAAGGAATCAATAGATAAGGACGATAGACTTTTGGATTAAATGTCAAGTTGCTCAAGCTCACTTAAATAGCCAAACGTCAAATCATCCGGGTGAGAGCAATGGTCCATTATGGAATGATGCTCGGAGTTGTTGGGTATTGGTTTCGTACACAAATAAATATATTATCGTGCATGCATTTCCAAACGTATATTTCCCATATATCTCGGCATATATTTGCCATATATAACTGGATATAGTTCCAATACATGGCCACACACGTTTCCCAATTGTAGCCAAATATATTATCTATATATGCCCCCGTATATTACCCATATTCGGCCACATATATATTCTATATTTTGCTCCATATATTTCCCATATATGGAACCCTATACGGATCTTTGTTATATTGGGATAACTTGCAATAGATTACATTTATTCCAATTTATTACACCTATATGTGAAAGATACGTGTATGCCTCATACATGGGGCTTCAGTGTGGGAAAATAAAGACCCATGCCGAATCAAGTGAGGGATGTTAAGTAGCTTTTATCATTTAAAGGAAGTATTTTTGTGAATAGCACGCTTCATAGGTACAGACGTGGAACTTAGTAGGGTGAAAGATTGTCAAACAATCAGACAGTGGTATTTTGTTGGTTCCCAGGACCCTATATGGGATCACAGATGACTAGGGATTGTGCGTAGTAGACTTTAAATCAACAGTGAGTCCACTCAACTGAATCATAAAAAAAAAAATTTGTGACATCAGGCGTTCGACATAAACATTTACGAGTCGTAGAATATTCTTTTCATAGGAATAGATCGGAACCGGAAAAGCGAATATTATTAAAACGGTTTCCACTCGAGGAAATTTCATAGAAAAAAGGACTATTTTTTGAGTGGATAACACATACACACTGAATAAGTACCTGTTAAAACATGAAAAAAGCCGTACACAAGTCTCTCGCCATGTAAGGGGCGCAGAAATCGCCTTTTTGATGTCTTGGAAAGAGGATTTTTGCGGAAAGAGGAAATAATCATGAAATCCGGATCATTTTTTCATCCCGTAGGGCGAAAAAGCGGGAGGTTTTTCCTTACGATTCTGTAAATATTTGCGAGGCGAATAATGGACTTATTTTTAAAAATAGTTGAGAAAACATTCAAAGTATCCATCGCTAAATTTCTGATTAACTACGGTTGACGGATAAGACTGTATTGTGACCGTCCCTCCCTGGCTCACGCGGTCCACTATTCCCGGGTCGCAGTCGCGGTCGAGCGTGGTAGAAGTCTCGGGTACGGGTGTTGGGGCCCGTCCTTCGAGAGGATAGGCGCGAAGACTGATAATTAGAAAGCCACCTAACAAAATCACAAATTTATTGACAGAGAAAAAAAACAAAAAACAACCGCTCTAGGCCAATCGGGCCGGCCCCGGGACAACATCCTCCCAAATGACACCAGAATGAAAATGAAAAAAAAAAACCGTCACACCTTGGAGCGGTACTGATACATACGGCGCTAGGCGTCAGCAAAAAAATGTTCGAGATTTAGCCGATGATTGTCCCAAAACTAAAGAAAAGAACTTCGAAATGCTTGTGCCCCTCTCCGGCCTGGCGACACCAGGCGGTGATTTACGGAAGGGAGTTCTTCTTTGGGATTCACTAGGACAACCATTCATACAGGGGAAATAAGAGCACAATGTACTTATTGGCCGCTTAACTGCCGAATGTCTTCTCCTCGTGCTCTCGACAAGGTAAAAAAAACCGCTCGTTTAAATGTTCAAAACATGACACCTTACTTGGGGCCCTAGCTGGTGGCTTTCCGCTACAGTATATACTAGGTGAGAATCTGCTCAGGCATAATCCCTGAGGGTGGCTTGTACGTACGGTATGCACTTCCCTCATGCAAGAGAAGATTTCGCGTCGGCGGTGAACGCGACCAAATATCTCGAGCACTGGAATTCCAACGAGAGTCTCGATTAGGAATCGTCAGAGAAACAACTGCTGCTGCACCGCACACTTTGCGTGTCTTCTCTTTCTTCCTCGCGGCAAAGGACTTGACAAGTTAGTTTTTTTTACCTATATTCTACTTCGTCGCGAAGACCTTGAGAGCATCCATTATTACGGGACAAGTTAGGGCACATGCCGAGGATGTTTCCTGGTTTTCCTGGGGTTCCCTCAACATGGGGTCAGTTAAAGCCATTCCAGCGAAAGTAATGAACTTAGATCGAGATTTTGAGATAAAAACAACGCGTTGAAATGATAAAAAGAAGCAGCTAATAGCTGAATCGTAGCAGCGGCATTTTAATTTAGAGTTAAGGCAACATACAATATTTCCCACCTAGAATTGTTTATTATAACCATCAACATTACGGCGAGATTGACTGCTGACTGCAATGCCTTAAAATATAGCTAAATAGTTACAACAGACGCATTACACATTAAAAAGAGCGATGACCAACACATAAACATAGCAAATCCTTAGAATTATGCACTGGGACATTAAAATATAAAATTTGCAAATAATTGATAAAGACACCATTAAAATTATTCCACTCTCTTTTTGAACTTTACAGTAAATATGATTTGGAACATCCATCTGAATTTGCTCGTTAAAGCTTGCGTACTTTAACAGCAGTTACACACATCATCCAGTAGGTAAATAATTAATATCGCCGTTGAAGATTGAATGTAGGCCGCCCAGAAAAACAGAGATCCTTCTGAGAGATTCTATCCCTCAGTTGATTATAATTTATCATCATTGAACACAGGCACTTTGGATGAAGTATAGAGTGTAATATATATTTCAGGCATTTAAGAGAGGATGTTCACCGGGCTGATTGTCATTCAGTTCTCCCGTTCAGAAAACATTAGACGCACATAACGGAGCGAAATGGCGACAAATAATCTTTATGATTTACATTGGCGTTAATTATGAACCTCGTACCACTTGTTAAGGCACAGTAAAAAATCACAGTTACTATTATCTACACGGGAGAGATCTTCGGCGCAACAATCCACATGTGAAAGCCGCACTTTGTTGGGTAACAAGACTGAACATCCATTTGCTGCGCGGCTGTTTGGCAAGCGTATAAGGAGCTGTTCCCGAGGGAGAAAGAAACAACTCATTACGGAGGGATACGATAGTAAACTAAAGAAGAGGACATCGCGCCAATGAACGAAAGAATGTTCGGGTGAACAATTCAACACAGCGAACGAAGTACTCCACCTCCTGTATACGATTACATCCGAAATGAACGTCAACTTGGGCACAACCTATTTTAGGGTAGAGGGATAATTTGCACTGTATCATCCCCATGTACTTGACAGCCCCCGTTGAGTAGCACGGCACAAGGAAAGCATTCGGAAATCGTAGCATTTTAGTGAACAGGGACTATCAAAAGTGCTCATTAAAAGTGGTCGAAGCGATTTGCGTTTACGAACTTTCGATTTCGAAATAATTCATTTACATACAAGAAGATTTTCCCACAAACGCGAGATTACACTTTATACATTATTATAATGGTGGCTGAGAAATACCAAGGAATCATGGAGATAATATAACATGCGTTCGTATAAGATGTTCACTTGGATTTCGAATTACGCGCTGCAAACCCGAATAAAATAAAGCTTAATTAAGGCGAAATTTTTATATTTAAGGTCCTGCATCACTCTCGGAGGGGTCTGAAATCCCTAGAGAGCGCGTCCCCTGCTAGGCAAGGGAAAGGCGCCCTCGACGGAGGTCTACATCCTGCTAGACCCTGCGGGTAGGTAGGTGGGAAATAAAAACACCACCCGTGGACCAAACAGGCGGGAGGGGGAGGGGGGGGAAGGGGTGGAAAAAATCCTTTTCTGGAGAAGAAAGTAATCCGCCAATAAGGAGCATATGCCTAGAAATCTAATAGGAATCCCAGGTCCTCCTGGAAGGGGGTTGAGGCGATGGGCACGCGACTCCTCAATCGAAAAACTAAAAAAAGCAAAAAATCCTCAATCAAAGCCTCGGAACACGGACAATGCAAATAGAAGATGGAAAAACGCACGGAAAAGGACCTCAAATATTGGAACGTGGAATTTACAAAGTCTAAACCGGTAAAACGAGAACTTAGAAAATTATGGAATAGATATAGCAGCCCAGAAAGAAACAAAAAAGAAAGGAAGAGGAAATATCTGCCTTTTTTAAAAGCGGAGTAGATGAGGGAAAAAGAGCGAAATCCGGAGTAGGGGAGACCGGGGCACGTTTACGCGGATTTTTTTATATTATTTTTCACATTTTTTTTGTCTGCTCTTTTAAAGTATACATTTTTTAACGTTAAAGACTAGTTATCAGGCTATAATGTTTCAAAAATATTTTTTACAATATCTCATATATAACTGTGAAAATTAAACTAATTCACTCTCATGTCGGGTGCGTAAACGTACCCCGGGTACGGGGCACATTTACGCATCCACTGGGGCACGTTTACGCACTAGTTAACAGCTGGGATTAAACTACATTACTAATAAATAACGCTTGAAAGTAGATAAATTTGACAAAAACTTTATTAGTGGTACATAAAACTATTTTTAGAAGAACAACATATTAAAGCATTACGCAACTTATTCGTCATCTTCATCATCACTGTTGCAGTTTATGCACACAAAAAACAAACTGTTCCCTGAGGCGCAATCCTCGTGGGCCCATCATTTGCATCGCGTGCACTGCACCCATTCTTGCCTACTTTTGCTACATTTGTATCATTGCACGCAATAAATACAGACACAATCCTAATCCTCATGTTCTCAGTCATCATTGATTGGTTGTTTTATTTGTATTGGTAGGTTCTTCCCTTTTGTGTTACTTTATTTTTGGTTTTGTTGCCTTCTGTTTTAAAAGCATTAGACACACAAAGCAATTTTTTTCCTTCTTAGTTTTTTTTAGCTTTTGTTTCTTCCTGCTCTTTTCTGAGGGATTCATTGATTGGTGCATCAGTAAGGATGGCAGACTTCCTTTTTCTTTTTCCTTTTTTTGGTGTCAAGCCTTGGTCTTTTTTTCAAAAGGCCTTATTTGTTCAGGGGTCGGAAAGTACCCTGTACACTCCTTTAAGGACCTATCTCGATAATCAATTGACACGAAATGAATATATACAGCTGGGGCACATTTACGCACTACGTAAATGTGCCCCAGCGTACGTAGTACGTAAATGTTACGTAGTGCGTAAATGTGCCCCGAAGAGAATGCGTAAACGTGCCCCACCACCACATTTGAAATTATTTTTACACTAGCATTTATAACCTTATAGCTTTCAGTTCAATTAAACACAGGCTTAAATAAAGATAAAATACTGTTTATAAAAATTTATATATCTGCCTTTAAATATAAAAGGTTAACTCACTACATGCTTCGAAAGTCATATATCAAAATTTACTTACCTTGAGAAAAAACAGAAGAATCTTCTTTGCGCAAAAACGAAAGTTGGTATGGCGCCCAAAGTTGTGTGAAAGCGAGGGGTAGGTAGCAGCACAATACTGTCATGACTGGTGGCCCTCTAACTGTTACAGATTTTGTGAAAAGTACCTTGCGTAAATATGCCCCGTGCGTAAACGTGCCCCGGTCTCCCCTACCTATTGCAGTACAGTAGACCCCCGCTTTGCGATATTAATCCGTTGTTCCTTGGGCACGTTCGTATACTGAATTCCGTCGTAAAGTGAATCATAATATTACCGGCCTCGGGATAGGTTTTCAAATAACAATAAATGTTAATAAGTTGCCACCATTAAAAAAATGCAGTCCATTTACAATCACAGGTTAACATGTTTAAGACACATCTGGAATAAATTATGGGTGTAAAATATTGTCGTAAGTATTGTTAGGTTGGCGCGCGCGCGCAATAGCAAATGAGGATCGCAAAGTGAATCCATCATAAAGCAAAGAAACCCCTTTTCGTGAAGGGGGAGGGGGGGTCTACTGTGTGCATACACATCAAAGATGGAAGAACAAAAGGAAAAGTGGGATGAAATAAGCGAAAGAATAGTGAAAATAGAAATCCGATCCGTTTGTAGTAGTTGTGTGTAGTGTGAGCTCCAAATGTGCATGGTTCAAATGCCGCTGTGAAAGATGAGTTCATGGAAGAGTTGGCGGGAGTAGTTTATGGGGATTCCTAAAAGAAAAGGACTAGTTATCCTAGGAGATATAAATGCTGGAGTAGGATAAAAACAAAGACATCAGACAATAGGAAGATACGGAGAGGAGAAAGTGAATAATAACAGAGAACGTCTGATCGAGTTATGTGAGGCAAACTCTCTCGGTATAAGGAACGGATTCTTCCAACAAAGAGAAAGCACAAATACACCCGCGACCAACCAACAAAAATTCTAAAATCTATTATTTATAATGTGATACTTAAACTAACTTGACAGGATACCTACTTAAAAACAGAAGATAATGGAGACCACAGAGGTGCCGAAATAAAAAGTGACAATTTATTACTTAGAGCTAACATATACGTTAGTGACAGAAATACTGAACAATCAGTACTAAGGATGAAAAACAGAAGAACATAGAAATATGGATTGGAATACAATATTGAATTGCACATGGAAGAATCGATAAAAAATCATTGCAAGCAAAGACTAGTAGGCAAAATCGGTCAAACGTAGAAGGAGATGTCAAGGACCTCCAAACTGCACTGACCAAAGCTATTCATGAAGCAGCCTTGTCAGCTCTAGGCAAGAAAGCCCTAAATCTAATGTGCCCCCGCAATATTGCATTATTGGCGGAGAGAAGATCTGAAAAAAAACTTGATTGAGATGGAAAGGAATCAATACAAGAAATGGTTATGCACTTATGATCCAGACGAGCGTAAGTAATAAGCAGGAATTAGGTATGAGGTAAAAAAAGGAAATAACTAAAACAAAAAAATGAAGCATGGGAAAATAAATGCCAAGAAATTGAACGGTTTATAAGCGGGACGAATACGAAGATGGCGTGGAAAATAAGAAATGAAAACAGAAGAAAAGTTAACAAACTAATAATAAAAATGGATGAATGGTTTAAATATTAAAAGGAAATGTTTCAAGAAGACGAAGAACAATTTTTAATTATACAAAATGAAAGAAAAAGGGAGAAGGAAATACCAGAAGTTAGCACGGCAGAAGTAAAAAAGCGCTGAGAAATATGAAAAATGGTACAAAAAAATCCCTAGGTAGCAGTTGAGCTCCTGAAAAATGCCCCTCAAACAGTACTAGAAATACTAGTTAAAATATTTTGCAGATGTCTCATTAAGTGAGAGGACCCGCCAGTTGAATGGAAGCTAGGTAACCTGATATTATTACACAAATAAGGTTCAAAAAAGATTGTAAAAGTTATAGGGGCATCAGTGTAACTGCTTCTTGTGGGAGACTGTATAGGCGTCTAATAGAGGAGAAATTGGAGAAAGAAGTTGGCATCAGGGAAGAGCAAAGTGGATTCACAGCAGAAAGATCCTAAGATAGAAAGAACGAAGTACAGATAATTTTTTCGTAGAAACAACAGAAAAAATTATAACAAGAAAGGGAGAGACACATCTGGTGTTCATAGACCTTGGACAAGTCTATGATAAACAAGACCCATTAATAATCTCCACCGCATTCCAGAGGAAAGCAGCGTAAGCGGGAATCATAGCAGACATTAAAAAATCAGATGTGAAAATTCGGACACCAAATTAAAAGTGGGAAGGAAGTAATCACCATCAATAAAACCGAATAACGGATTAATGCAAGGATGTTGCCTATCACCTGCTCTATTTGAAATTTACTTGAACGAAATTCTGAAAGAAAGTCAGAATAAATGCGCTAGAATAGGCATGGATGTATACGGTGAGTCCCTTCACACATTACTTTTAGCCGATGATCAGTATATAATAGCTGGGGATAAGCATGATGCGGAGCATAAGATGAGGAAACAGGTTGAAGAATACAACAAGGCTGGTTTGAGCGTTAATTTTGCCAAAACTAAGTATGTTGTAATCAGTGCGGATGCCACCAGCTTGGATATGGAAGGGAAGGCCATTGAAGTCTGCAGTGAGCATAAATACTCATGAGTAATAATTGGAAACGAGGGTCAAGGTATGAAAGAAATAACGAAGAGGATAAATCAAACTAATGGCGATAATAATTAGCGATAGACAAACTGATCAGTACTCTACACAATTGGTCGTTCAGTCCTGAGATTGGTTGACTGCAGTCCTCCACCCTTCCCGATCTAATGCCGCTATTCCTCCCGTCCATAGCTCTTCTTACGTACCTACCTCCTCCTACTTCTATTTATATTTGGTGTATGCATTTACTCCTTAGCCTTCCTTTGGGGAATTTTCCCTCTATTTTGTTAGACCCCACTTACAAATACGCTGCCAGTGTTTGGGATCCTCATGGGATAGGCTTCAAAAACAGAGAATGCGTGCAGAGAAGATCAGCAAGATAAGTGAAAGTCTCGTTAGTGTGAGTGACCTGTTGCTAAAACTAAGATGGGAGTCGCTTTCAGAATGTCGATTGAAAAGTAGACTCAATCTTGTACGTAAATTTAAAACCGACTTATTTTAAGACGAAATTTTCAATATCCTACAGACTCTCCAACATACTACAGTATGTATGTATGCTTCGGACGAAGTTTTCAATATCCTACTCCAACATACTACGGTAGATCATAGCATGATAATAAAAAAGGCAAGTAGATTGTAGAACAGAAAGGTTTAGAATGTCGTTTTTCCATCGATCGATCATAGACAATAATGGCTACGTTAAGACATTGAAGCAGGTTAGCTGACAGGCAGTGTAGCTGATTAATTCATATGCCCCCTAATGCATGTTTCTAAATCTGCCGAGGAGTGCTAGAAACCATGTTTTGCATGTTCCCTGCAAGACCCTTGTATCACGTTTTCATAGTTACATTATGGATAATTTTAGTAATTTCTCTAGCATTTGTAGCATACCGAGTGTGACGTTTGTTGGTGAAAGGAAATTTCTTCACTGTAGTTCATGTTGGTGATAAGTCACTCCTTGCCCAATATCCTTGTGGTTGCTTGCAGGATATTAAGTAGATGTAGATTCCATATTTATTCCCTCCTACATTAGCCGCAAACATATTTCAAGCACCTTATCATACTTATACTGGCGTACCTAGGTCTCGGTTACCGTCGAATTACGTTGGAAAGAGACATTTTTGTCTCGATTTTTACCTCTCGAGAATAAAATACGAGATTACCACCGCAATGAACGGGGTATCAGAGTTCATCATTGTTGCTAGTCATCGGAAGATAACTGCCAATCGCCGGCAATATATGAAATTTTACTGATGATTCGGGAGTAAATATAGATGTATGAAAGTGATAACACGGCCGATGACACATTCTTGCGAGACTTCAAGTATTGAATGTAGTATTTCTGCAGAGCCCCAGACGCTAGCGACACACTCTCGACGGTGCCTGAAGTGAAGTGCCTGAAGCGACACACACTCGACGGTGCCAAAGAAGTCGAGAGACAGGGTGGAGCTTTTTCGGATTCAAAGGAAGAGAGGTCATAGAAACGGAGGAGTTGAAACTTGAGTAAATCTTGTTAATACACATGTTGATACACAGTAAAAAGTAAATCTGGTTTTCAATGCGATCTGAATTTCAACGCAGTGTGTTATTACGCTGGTGGTCTCCATTTACGGCGCAGCTCGCGTGAGAATCACACACCTACGTTGATTTTCAAGGACTTTACGTTGAAAATCAGCGCGCTTGGTTTGGATATCAGGCAGCGCTGGTGGCATCTAGCGCTAAGGATGGCAGCAAGCTGTGTTCACAAAGACGTTTATTGAACGACCCCTCCCAACGCACATACATAGATACACAGATACATAGCAACGCACTTCAATAGTATATAAACTGTGATAAACTAAATTATATTCAAAATACAACTGAGTCTGCGGTCCGAATTGAGCTTTTGGTGCTGACAGCAAGCTGACAGTCGTTCCGAATCGCGCTCAAAGCGCGCATGGGGGCGGAGACTCGTTATCATACGACGTCATGAACTCCTCGCTCAGAACCACGGAGTAGGATATAGGAGGGCGATCGCCATAGTGAAATTTTGGGACGGGGGATCAGCAAGGAACAGATGCCAAAAAAATCCGCAACGCGACGCCACTGTGCGAAGGGCGGTCTCAGCAAGGCATTGGGCCGTGCTGTTCCTATAGTAATTATATCACCGATTTCTATGCACCAGAGCAGCGGAAACGAAATTTTCGCTCGGTAGAACCACCATAGACCCTTGAAAAACAAACTCCGAAGATGTCTACGAATGTAAATGCAGGAAAAGGCAGCTATCGCAGGAATACATTCCCATAACAAATGTGCCACGCCCACCCGGACGACACTGGCTCTAAAGGAACATAATGGACACCAAAGAAGCTGAAATAACTGGGCAGATAAATGCGAATACAATGTAAAACTGTGGGATTAAGCAGTAACAGATACAAATATACAAACACTGCCGCCTATTAATCCGCTCGGAAAGAAGAGCTAACGTTAATATCCGAATTGAAATGGATTTACCCTTATGTAGGTCGGTAATTGGTTATGCGTTAGAGCAATCCCGATGAATATGCAATATCTCACGTAGAACTCCAAAGAACAACGCAAAGCTACCGACAACCACTAATATCCATCGGGATCTGAAAAAGTATCGCATCGCCGATCATAATTTAATTCAGAGCAAGAAGTCAGGTGTACTTGGATTAGATCATTACGCGGTAGAAAAGACGACCCAAACAAAGGGTTAGTGAAAAAAATCTTAACAAGATTAAAAAAACTATCTCATACTTATTAACAGCAATTCAACAGATGGAAATACGTATGATAACTGGGGTTAGACAGAATAACCTCGTACAAAAAATGCATATGCAAGCGAAAACATTTATTTAATAATTCACATTTCCATAATAATCAATCAAAGTCATTTCAAATATATCAGTCAAAGTGCACTGGATTTCAAATACAGAGTCCTCTTGAGCTGCCAATGACTAGATCCATGAATAAACATGTCTGATATATTTGACCATCCAATATCTGAAAAAAAGAAAAAGAAGTAGTTATCACACATAGGAGATGCAAAATGAAAGCAAAGATTCACTCTTCCACTTGGGTATGTTGAGAAACAGTGACCCTCACGAAACTCAATCACACGCACACTCAGGGCTTTATTAAGGGTAATTATTACATGCTACAACAAATCACAACGACAATGAAATGCATGGCAATTTTACATAAGTTCTCACAAATCAGGTCCTTTCCAGGGTGACAATCACCGAATGGAACACACGCACATTATGGCATACTACTACTGGATTGCCTGAGAAAAAAATTGTCACCAAGCACTACAGCATCCCAACACAAGGCAAGCAATATTAGTTCATCTCACTAATCACTAAGTTCACTAGCATGATACTGATAGCACTGATAATCCGACACCTCATTCACAATTTACTCTTGACATCACACGAATCATTCACACGAATAAAACACAGGTAAGAGAAAATTTCGTTTCAAATGTAATCAGTTCTGGCGAACAGAAATCGAGGGAAGAACTACAATGCACTCATTCAATCGCGAACTCACCACGTGTTGTCCAAGGATGAGCACAAGGACACATTAATAATCAATTAAACTATTGCGACATTAGTAACGAGTGGTGTATCCCTCTTAGGAGAGATTGGCGTGAAAAAAGAAAGCGGTGGCCCTTTCCTGATGTGATTACATTTAAGTACTTCCGCGAAAAATACTAAAAAGATGAATAAAACGAGAGGACTATCAACATTTTCATAAATTAGAAAACTTAGAAAATAAAACTACTATATAAGATGGATAACTTCATAGAAATGAAGAGAAATGCCGGAATGTTTCCTGTAGTCAATTGTACACCACGTGTTACATTCATCGCACTTCTATTCGTTTCCTACACCTGGGAAACAATTCTTCGCGTTTACTCATAAAGCGAATATATTAGCAAGTTAATATAGTTAACTTGTTTTGGAAAAGAAGAAAATGATTACCTCATGTAAGAGGAAGTAAGCTTACCTTGGGTGCCTGGAAAAGGCTTACATTCTTCAATCCATGTTCCCGGTTGTATTTTAATGTGGTCCGGTATCCACTGGTACATCCCGGCACAAAACACGTACTGGTCATTTCAATGTTTAAATCTTCAATGTTTAAATCAAAGAAATAAACTCTTGGCAGTCAAAATCGACACAGTTCCGAATTCACCTCCTTTCTCCACCACGCTAACTTCAGGAAAGAGAGACTTCCATGCACTTACAGCGCCTCTATCGGAAAGTTGAAAACCTCTTCCCTTGCTTACCATCCGGGCTCTTTTCCTCCCCTTTTCCCCTATCCCGATCGTACTCCTTATCCTACTCCGTGCTCAGAACGCTCACAGGTTCATGGTACGGATCCGAGAGCACTTTTGTCGAATCCATTGCAACGCGCGGGAAAATTGCTTATATTTTTGAACGCACAGCACATGCGCGCGTGCGAATAACAACAAACATCCGAAGTACGCTCAAGAGTGCTCAAGAGCGTTCCGAAAAGAAAGCGGTAAAGGCGCTCATTCTATTTCGAAACGCTGATAAGCGCTTCCAGTAGTTTAAGCGTCTTAAGTGTGATTCGGACCGCACCCTGTGTCTTACACATCGGAGTTTGTGTGACCGTACCATCATTCGCCATCGTGGCAATACGAAAAAGTTTGTGTGGTAGATACTCAAGTTTTTTTTTACAAGTGAGAACCAGGTGTACCTGAGTGGAGGCGGTGAAGGTATTCTCGTGCTGGACGCCGAGACATTCTTGGTATGGTTAGCTAGATGGAGAGGTGTCAGTTTTGTCCAAACGTTATTGTGAATAACTACGAGCAGCTAATTAAGCATCTCCAGCAGTTTCACGCCAATACTCCCAACCTCGTTTTAAAGTTCAACGTGCCAGGCTGTCCCAAAACATTTACTAAGATTACCAGCAGAAGAGAACATATTAGTAAAAATCATCGTGTGCGAGAGCGAGAACAGGATGGCGGTGAACATGTTGACAATGCTGTGGAGGGAATTGTGCATAATGAAGGACCTGTTGATGTACGTGAGGGTTTAGTGGAGCAGGATGTACAAGACGATTTGCAGAAACAAGCTGAAGCGCAATTTTGGCCAGCACTCCGTGCGCAAAATGTTTCTGCTCCAATTGTAAAATGTGTCATTGACAATTGTAAACATTTTGTGAGAGCTAATTTGATAAAAAATATGTATATCTCTTGTATCTATCTCAATTTTTTAGTTTTCAAATATTCTAACGCGTGTAGTTTCTAAAACTTTGGTATAGCATAACCATAGGTAGTGAATGTTGATGGAAAATGATAACTGTCAGACCAGGGCTGTCTTAAATGGAACATGGGTCTACCTTACAATCAGTACCACTTGGTTTGACATTCAGCTCTGCATCTACCTTATTCTTAGACTAGGAAATGGCTGTGAAATTCAACTGACACTGCCTTAAAAATGTTGCCCCGGAAAATGAGTTCTCTCTTCTGTCTTAAAATCAGTACGCCTTTTTAGACATGTGTACATAAAGACTCCTATAACAAAACATGAAAACTTGCTCGACGTGCTTTTTCCACGCGTTTGTATTAGTTGTCATGATTACTTTAAAAGTCACCCATGCGTGTACAAAGGGCGCGCTTCCAACGCTGCCACGTCGACACGCCGGCGCAGCGTGTCCATACCCACCTCACAATGCCCTAATAAAAAAGAATAACAGGAGGCCGATCACGCTTCCTTGCGACACTCGTGTTTGGTACGAATGAATTCATAAGCTGCCGAGTTCTTTTTGCCTAAAAGACGCCCTCGGGATGAGACCTGGCAGGAAAGATGGGATGAGGACAGCGCAGGTCCAGTCACAGCGTGGGAGAAAGAGGGATTTAAAAAAACAAAAAGGGGTGCTTTGACTGTTGGCGGCAGTGGACAGGACGCGTTTGCAAATGGCGTGGAGTGGGCGTTGGAGAATGGAGTGGTGGAAGAATGGATGGAGTGGTTGGGGAATGAGAGTGGTTGTCTGCAGGCAGGGAGAGGTGGTGGCATCGGACATCAGAGGACACACATGCGGCGACGGCAGAGGAAATTTCAAGTGAGCGTGTAAGACGAGAATTTGATGGAGACCGATAGGAGACCGCTTGTAAAGAAAGAGGAACGGTCGCGGTTGATGAGCCGGGAAAGGAGTCACTCGGTGTTCTAACACCCAAGACGAATTCCGCAATCCCATTTCAAAATAAGGTAGTCCGAGCGAGATAGTTCCCTAGTCATAATAGAGACCATATTCGAATTATACGTTTAAATTACACCAGCTGTAGGACACATGAATTAAATATTGCATTACTAATAGTGCGATAATATATTTTTGTACGACAGAAATAAGAAAGCCTATAACTTGACTCATTTTTTTCGCGCGGTGCGTTTGAAACTCATTCAAAACGGAAGGTTTTTTTGTGATACCCAAGAACCTACTGCGGTGGCAATATGATTAATTTTAAAAAATAGTTGGGAAAACATACAAACTACACGCTGTTAGTTTTTTTACGATATCTAATGGTTAGAAGTACCTCATTTTGTAAATAATGTCTCTATGGAGTGGATAAACGTACCGTTTCCCATGTAAAAGGACTGGTATTTTCTGGCAAATATCTCCGAAAGTAATGTGGTACGGGGTAGAATTATTGGTGTCATTGCATAGGTGAGGTATTTCTCTTTAAAATGAGACCAAATTCATTGGTTTCTTAGTCAAATGATTTTTCACTGAAACTACGTTAACGAAATCATTGCAAGAGATAAATGCCAAAGCAATGATATCATTACGGGAGAATGGAAAGCAAGAGGATACAGCATTATTCTGTGGATCAAAAACTTCTCAAAATTCAAAACCACGAAATTATTGCACGCTTCGCAAAAAGAAGTGTAAAATCCTCGCGCACGGACTACCCTTCTTCATCCCGTCCATGAAACCTATTATCCTCTTTCTTCCCCTTCCCCGTCTGCCCAACACCCTTCCCTCTATCACACTCTTCAGCAACCCATCGCCCCTTCTTACATCATCCACCCACCTATTCTGCCGATCACGAATTTCGTTCTGAATTTTCCTTTCCTCACCATTCACACTAACATACGCACTTACTCGTTCGTGTTCCTTTTCCGTCCACCTTCCGTCCTCCATCCTCCACGACACCCACATCAAACGCTGCAGCCTCTTCTCCTCCTCTCGACGAGTTCACGTTTCTGTGCCATTTAATGCTCCACATCAAGCTCTTCACCAGCCTCTTCTTGTACCCTTACCCAAGGTCTCCGCTTCACCTCCCTCCTATCACTAAAAATATCCTCACCTGACCTCACCTACTCTCTCTCTCATGTGGTTTTGCTGCTATAGGAAGAAGTAATATAGAGCATGGAGTGAGGCGACGAAGCTGAAGCGGTGCGAAGAGAAATGTATGGAAGGGGAAGTATATCTCAAAGTCGATGGCGCGAAGGAGACTAAAAGACGGCGGAAAGCAGACGGCGAGTATGGAATTACATTATGGATTTTCGCCAGCAATGGACGTAATACAAAACCAAATACCAGGCGGGAATTTCAGCAAGGACACTGAAGTTTACTAACGGTGATTATTCCATCACAAGCTCCCCACCAATGCCACATAGCGTGATCCCATTACAAAGCCACATGCAAAATGCGATGCCTTACGCAAGTCGTGTGCCGGCCTAAGGAGACGTGGTCGTCATCGGCATACAAGCGATCGAGAGCACATCTAAAAAAGAGATTGAAAAAAGCTTGATCCAGATCCGCTAATCCACATTTCACTCGTGTATGTAGACCGTTCCTAAGACGAATAGGAATACCTTATAAAATTGATTCTCTGGAGCATGTTCAAGAGAACTAACACTGGACAGAAAACGCAAGTTTAGGGATTTCAACGACAACGTAGGACCTAGTCATTCCGATGATTTGACCGACTCCTATTCCGATTCTCAAGTTTGAACAGGGGAGAGAATCTCCTAAGTTTCTTCAAAAACAGCAAGGAGCCAACTATTCTTCTCAAAGAAGTCGGGTTTCAGTTGATAGATAATGTAATTCTATGATCGCGCGCTGAAACCAGTTCACTTCCTTGTTAATACGTATTCGGGAGTAAGTAACGGATGACAGATGTATAAGTATTAGAGCCAATTTATGATTCAGAGTCCAGCTGCGGTAGCGCTCAGAAAGAACCGGATCCACAAGCCTAAAATAGTTCAGCCGTAGAAATTCGCGAAAAGATTCGTTGAACAGCAGGGCGTTCCGCTATGGTAGCGTTCGGAAAAACTTGAATAGTTACGTCAGCCCGAAGATATTTCGATCGGAAATTCTCCATGCATTTTTCGCCAATATGTGGGGTCACTATTCTAATCAAATGCATTCCTGTAGACACTTAACGTTCAATTGGGTGCAAATTCCGTACTCCCGTGCTATGCTTGACATAGCAAATGCATTCTTGAGTTACTTGGAGAGTGAGAGACATGGAGAGATTACTTCCAATTACTTTCTATTTTAAAGTTCAATCGTCTAATAAAAATATTAGGATATTGAAGCTCACATGGACAATAAAAGAAAATGGAGATCCTGACCATACAATACTTACATCTGCTATACATTGATGTCATATAAATGTCGATTCAATGGTATTTACTTTGCATTGCATATTGTGGTTGATCTCATCGAAAAAAAAGAGTCAATGAATTGAATGGATAAAAGTCTCCAGTCATCTTCACTTTAATACTGCATTTAGGATTCCTTACATTACGTGCCATCCTGATAACTGAAACATCATAAAGTTCCCTCATCCGAAATTGCAATGCTATGACTTTTTAAATATGTTCTTTAGAACATCTCCGATTCCTGAACTGGGTCAAAATGAACTGTTAGACAAAAAGAACACTATGGTACACCTCTACTCCATATTTATTTGTGGCGTAAGTGTTAATCAGCTAAGCATCAAGCCTACCGTAAGTTTTGCATACTTTTTACCATTCCTAATCTCCCCCGTGATACTTAGACGTACTCAGGAGACAAATTTTTTTATGTTTACCTGTTCCCTAATCTCGCCTCGTCTCCGGCATGCACTACTCCTCCACTTACATCTTTTTAAATCCTCAGGGAAACTTCACTTTCCCACACAATTTACGATTGATGTCTCTACAATCAAAGACCGCAAATAAAGACATCAACTGTCTACAGAAGTGCAAACTGCTTTTGTTATCTTGACATGGCTGCGAAGGTCGATAATGCAATCCAGTTGCCGTCACGCAGCCTCCAATCCGCGGAATGGCATTACCTTATTTAGCTGCACCACGCCCGGCCAGAATTGTGCACTTTAACATTTCGAAGAGCCCACTAATTTTTTTCCCGACCCAGGTTCTCATATTTCTGGTTGGCTCTCTTCTCAACATGATATCCTGCCTATGAAGCTGTGCCATGGACCGGCAGGGTTGACCTGTACCACTCGTTTTGATTATAGCAAACAGTTAACTGGGAGAAAATACATGGCATCGATCCATGTAACGTTCGTGAGAAGTGAGACACTAATAAACTAAGAGTTATCAAATCTCAGACATAACTAAATCTAAGAGACAAAAACATTTTATGGTTTATTTGTGTCCAATGCCAATATCACCCCGATTTCTGAGACAATCCCATTTTTCCTTCCTATAGGTGGCTCGCATCAGGTCCCTGTCAAATTCCTGGTATCCTCTCCCTCTCCTTATTTCAACCAGAAACCCTATCCTTTTCCTTCCTTTCTTATCCACAATACTTCCCCTAAGCTTACGCAGATAACTTAATAAGAGGCGAGTACACTTGCCCCCTTCTTGAGTCATAACATGATGGACCACCTAAGGGCATCGAAGGCATATCGTACGATTGACGGGATATTCTGGAAGGGAATTGAGCAAGGGAAGGTATAAAATTACCCTTTGGGTATGACGAACCCGGGTAGTCTTCCCGATATCCATGGAACTGAACCCAGGGAAATAGATTGCCGAACGGACAGCTAAAGAATCCCATTTTTCCCGCGAGCGATAAGAGACCGTAACGGCTGCCAATGAAACTTTTAATTAGGTTTCTTTTCTCGATAAATAGTAGTGTAACACAGGGTAGTTGATTTACTCCGTACCTCCTGTTCCCTCATCTTACTCCATGTCTCCATGTACTCCATGTCTCGGTGCATTTGCGTCGCTTTGAAAACATTAATACAAAGTAGCATTCTTTTCGTGCAGAGCACATATGAGCAGTTTCGCCTCTTCACGAATTTTAGCAGGTTTTTTTTGCCAACGCATCAGACGTCCTAGTTACATTAACTCAAGAGGTGGTATTTACGCATGTTGGTGATAAACTGACTCCCGGCATCTCCGATCCCATTTGCAAACAAAAACTAACAATCATATTCAAGGACTTCGAAGATTTCAGAAAGAAGAGATCAAAAACACTTCGAGGTACACTTATCCATAATCCCGAGAAATGGAAGAATCCTCGCAACGATACTTTTTTTTGTTAATACTTAATAATCAAACGCCATTGAAAAAATGGAATGACTACGTTGTTCTCGACAAAACTGAATAAAGAACTGAGATATGCATTTGTACTAAAATATGAATGTGTCATTATTACTGATATTAAGGTCAATTTGCACGATTCGATCGTTTCACTGCATACATTTCCTTTACGATCTTATTAAACCAGTTCATTGAGCGGTATGAATATTTACATACTAGATTAAATATTCTTTCGACTGCTAGAGTAAAAATTTATTTTTAGATAGCAAACAGCATATGGAATACTGCCAACGTGACTGTTTGCCACGTAAAAGTCCAGATTAATTTAAGCATCGACAATAATATAATAATGTACGCGATCAAACACAGAATCAACGAACACAAAGCAATACGGTCATAAAATGACGATACTTTTAACTTGCATCAAAGACACCAAATTGGAATATAAACCACAACGGGCAGGGCCAGATATTTCACTTGAATCGCTAATAAATACCGAGCATTTTGAGGCTGGCAACGAATATTAGAATATTATATTGGTAGTGTACCGTCTTTCCGCAGCAAGGACCGACTCATCGGACCCAAAGTTTGGAGACTTAAGATGGAACGTCTTCATTAAACGAAATCACTCAAACAATGTTCATGTAACTGGTTCATTATTTATTCCGTTATATTATGCCTTGATTGTCACAGCGGAATATTTAACTGCGTTTTCTTTATACTTTCATATTCATATTGGAGCATGAACGAAAAAAGTTCAGGTTTTTAGCCTTAATAAACTTTCGTTTCGGTTTTCTAACCCTCTATAGACAAACTTCAAAGTTAAACATTCGCAAGTTAAAAACACGGTAAATGATCTTCGCAAAATATAAATATGTGCTTGCTAAATATTATGAGAGCATTCATAATTAGCTTCTTCTGTTCCTGTAGTTAGGAAAAATGTTCTTGCACTGTTTATAAAACAACCCAACCTAAGCAACGGTAGCTAGGAGACAATGGGCTCACCCTTCCATAGAAAAGTGTCTCCTGTGCAACTGCAACACTGTTTCGTTCGTATTTTAACAACACAAGTGATTTCATTTCATGTTGTTGTTCTTGAAAATGGGACGACGTCCGAAAGCAGGCGTGCCTGTTGAAAAATGAATCGACATCCTGCGACTATAAGCATGAAACCAAGAGAGGTATTAAACGAACCAGGGAAATATTTCAAAATGGTAGATTCTATTCGAATGTCTTTCCTACCCTCTTGAGTGTCTTGATACGAAGTTTCCTAGAGGAGGGGGGGGGACGATAGACATTTTTAATATGTTAAATTGCCCATTCCACAGGTTTTAAAAGATTATTTTTTTTCAAATTAAATATATGTAATTTCAGCGCATGAAAAACCGTGGAAATGGGAACCAATTATAAATTTTCACTGCAAAAATCTTGGGAAGAAACGGTGGTTACCGTGAAGTGGCAGTTAAAACCTTAAAACTGTAATTTGCTCCTGATATTATAAAATATGACCACATCCTCAATATGCTTATGTGACTGGACAAAGACTCTCATGAAACGAAGTCCTGGCTACGTCACTCGTCATACACGTCCTATCAAATGAACACGTCGTTCTGCACTCTGCGACTATAAGCAAATATGATTAACATTCAAGGGGGAAAACACATTCATCCAAACAATACGACGAATGAATTTAATGCTATTAGGATTCAAAGACTACAATTACTAATGATTGTAGGACCAATAAATTGTATTCCTTTAAAAAAATAGCTGGGGAACAATTATTTTCAGTTACCCATCGTATGGAGGCAAAACAAATGCTCAGGCCAATTAGACTTGGGATAAGGGGATGGACGAGATCCCATTATCCCTGAGACCCCCATCCCTTCCATCGAAAGTACCAAAATCCCTTCCCGCATGACACCTCGAGGATTGATGATAAAAATAATAACAAAACAAGAATGATACCCTCCCGACATGACAGTTGATACGAGAATTCTCTCCTCACAAGCATTCAATGATCCGTCAAGGCACATCTTACTATCCTCATCCTTACCCCCTTCCCCTCTTTTCAGTTCCATTTCCGTCCTTATTGACCGTTGTCCTAGAACGACGGAGAGCGCGGGAAATAGGTCTGCAACAATAACCTAATTGGCTGCCGTGCCATTGTTCCGTTGTTTTCTCCTTCCGGGTTGTCCGTCAAATCCTTCGGCTCGTGTGACAAATGAACAACCAGGAAATTTGAGGGAAAAATGTTTTTTCTTCGCTTTTATTTTCGAGGAAAACATAATTGTGCACGTGCAATTGTGTAAAACATTCTCCCGGTGAACAAGCGTTACTCGTTTGTTTATTCTTTTAACTCAACCATAAATAATCCCAAATGCCAGTCTCGTTAAAGTCTCAACAGTTAAGCGTGATTAAGGGGGTTCGAGAGAAGCGACGAGAAATCACTCATCGCCCACTCATTCCCTCCCGTTGCACCCCTCTGCAATAACAGCGCTCTCCTAATTGGTTCTCCACGGCTGGAGTAACGTGGGCAAGAAACTATGCTCCATATTTCTTTCGACTACGGACAGTCGAAAGAAATATGGAGCGAGCTTTTCCCATCCTCGTCATTACACAGCTCTTTTTCGCAATACAACAGCGCATGTTATTCAAAATTCCTTTCGGGCCAGAGATTAAGAGAAGAGGATTAGCTGCTCTCGCTAAATGAAGGTGGAGGCCAGGTCTTCGCGAAAAACGATCCACTATAGCATGACTATAGCGTGCCATTAGTGCGTGCAAGTGATGGATAATGCAACGCAATTGCATTTCTCTAAATATACGACTAATTAACCGACCCAGCTCTGATCCTAATATGAACCAATGTTTCGACGAATTTACCGCACATCTATTCCATTCATTATGCCCGATTGCGAATTTTAATGCCATTAATATTCCCACGGAGTATTACATTGAATTATCCTATCTTTTTTTCTTATAATTATATTTCAGACCCAGCGCACCAGGCATCGAAGTAATAACAAAATATCGTTAGGAGAACTGATGAGCTATGGAAAAGAAAAGAACAACGATAGTAGTCTCCCATATTGCTATTTTTGGGAACATTTCCGATATAGGCGTCAAACAAGGACAATGTCAACTTTTTTCCTTCATCAAGAAGACAACATTTTCTACGAATAAACACGTAGTATGAAAAATTTCGCACCCTACTCACAAATAAGGAGACCGCTGAACGGCGGTATATTTGAGGTTCAACTAGATTCATCGTCTTTCAAGTGCGCCGATGTTCTCCTATCTACTCCAAATTCAAAATTTCAAATGCAAAGCTCTCTAGGCGCCATTTAACACTCGGAAGTTACTCCTAATACCCCAGATCCGCAACTTACTGGCAATGCATACACTTCGATGCGTACACAAAGACTACTTAGGCATGATGGGTCGTTTCCGGGAGAGATCTTCCGGAGTTTGCACTTGCAAGGGAAATAAGACCGGCTCCTATTTTGCCTGCAATTCGAATTTCTATACCGCGATAAAATCGCATCGCATCGATGACATCACTTGGTCACATATGAATGTAAGCGGGGATTAAAAAATGTGAACATCGCATAGATGAAACGAGGGAGAGAGAGAGAACTCATTCGAAGAGTCCGTCGAAGATAAAATCAACACGCACTTATAACACTTATCTTTAAATGAACGGAATAGAGACGTTCCGGCTCAAGACATTCCACTCACGAGCTTTACTGAGTACTTCCCACTTAACGTTGGCCTCAAAAACCGTCAAACGGTGAATTATACTTACAAAGTCAGATTCAATCAATACCAATGGCTAAGAAAACAATTGACATGCGCGGACGATGACGCACATCCGAATTGAAGTATTTTATTCATAGCATTGTTTTAACCCAAAAATAACATACAGTTACGATACTTACAATTCTAATGCACGATTCTCATTAGAGTGGTCAGTACTCACCTGAAATGAAAGAGGAACACGATCAATTAACATCTTTACTCATCACGACTCTTCATTAAATTAAAACTTTACACACATTTCCCATACTTCAAGTCGCATCTAATTCATAAGCAGCAAATAGGAGGAATGTAATAATACAAACAGATAATGCATTAATGATAACAATACATGAATACGGAATATACAACTGTGGACAACAAAAATCGAAGGGAAAAACATGGGTTAAATATTTTGCGCAAGTTTAAAGTAAAACTTTCGGCCGGACGTTCGACATACACATCGCTGGGGAGACGACCCACTACGGAGGAAACGATCACAGGTCATTCCAGGAAATGGGTCATTCCACGTCAGATCAGCAGTGAGTTGACCCTTGGCGTCTCAGATTCGAACCAAAATTTTGGTGTGGGTTCTATCTGGCGTTAAATGAAAAAGTGTAGAAGCGTTTTTGGAAAAAAGTTTGCGGCAGATCTAGAGACGATCAAAGTTTCGACCATTTTGCGCTTAGACGTTTTTTTCATTTTGCTATATCTCCTAAACAAAAATAGCAAGAGAAACGGTTGACGTCTTATTTTGTTTGCGAAAGAATATACAGCAGCATTGTGTTATCATTTTTGTAAATAAATTAAATTTTATTGAAATTGTTTAAATTTAAAATGTATAAACTTTAACAACAAAAATACAGCCATATTTAAATTTGAATTTTTTTCCTAATTTGACACGTTAGTCTTCTATCTTACCTCAGAAACAAGTTTGGTAGTGGGCAGTGCGTAAACAACGGAGAGATTTAACTTCAAAGATTGGACTACGCCCTCGTTCGTCACGAGGGTCGGCGTTAAAATGATTTGCCGCTGTATTTTGAGAATTTATATCTCGGTCCGTGTGAATGCTAGTGTTATACTTTATACACCAATTTTAAGATAATTTATTTTAATTTCATTAATATTTTTAATTATATAATATAACCAAAAATGGAGACACGTCACTGCAATAATCGACACCGCACTACCTAAACTTAGCAGTTTGGTCAACTTCATGAACTTTGTAACTCAGCCTAGGAAAAACTGCGAAATCTACAGCATTGACTTCTCACCAAAGGTTGCGAGGGTTGATAAAGATACAAAATGGCAAGCAACATTTTTAAAAACGCATATTTTGTTGTTGATGAATGAACATGTTTAAACATTATCCAGTCCTACAATTTGCACGGAATGAAAAAAATAAAACCAAGGAAATACTTTAATTAAAACTTAATTTATTTGTAATTTGTATATGATCCGAAAATACATGATTTATGCGTAGTATAAATCGGACTAGATAATTCTGAAAATATGTGGGAGTGAACGATTGCTGCGCGTTGTCACTTCTTGGGCGCGCAACTTAAAACGGATATTTGGACGAGCGGGGTGCGGCTGAATCATTTTCCAGCGAGCTTTAGAAACTGATGGTATGTTCAACAAATCCCTTTTTCTAGTCAATCAATCACAAATACTTGCGCATCATGTTAATTCATTTACTATTCTTGGAAAAAGGCCCCCTATTTATCAGTTTAAGAATTTCACTCGCCAATTTTGCTGGACCCGGGAAAGAGAATGAATGTAAACGACGACTGAAAATCACTGTTTAAAAGTATATGGGCAGCCTAGAAATGCTATCTCTCAGGAAATATTTTTCAGGAAATTGTAAGGTAAAAGGATTAGGCGCCTGTAGAATACAAGAAATCTGGGAGTGGCGTGAGAAGATTTTGAAGGGCGCGAGAAGATTGATAACAGACGGCAGACAATTGATGGCAGACAAAGGCTCGATCTGGCCCAAGGATGAAGAAAACGATTTTTAGATAGAAATTGGTGCAGCTGCAAGAGTATAAATTATTGGAAATCTCAGGAAGAGACGAAAGACGATGTAAGAAGTCCTTTGTTTGGAACAGACGAAACTAAGCAAACGGAAAATGCTCGCGATTTTAGTGAACAAGACATCATTTCACTCTTAATACTTGATGACAGGAATTCATCAAAGAGGTCCTCTATATTTGCAAAGGTCGAGAGGACACAGGGTCCCTTATATGGACATTCAAGTGCGTCAAAAAGAGGTCAAGATGTGTTTCAAAATGTCCAAACGGCTCCAAATATCATTAATGTATAGTGCACGCCAACTGCTTGAATCCCTCGAAGTCCTCTGTGGAATGTGGCGGAATGGCTCGTCGGAAAGCCGAGAAAAACCTTGTCTTCCTCTTCACTCGAGCCACGTCAGGAGTTAATGCTGTGTGTAGAGTCATTTTGCGTGGGATGGTGAAGTCTGTGGCGTGGGGTGGTGTTTGGGTCTCACTGCCTTAGAGACCCTCAAAGGGAGGGTCAGAGAGCTTTCGTTATATTTTTAGCTCGCATAATGGAGGAATTATGCGGGAGGTCTGGAAGAAATTTGCGTGTCAACAAACGGAGCTGGTTAAAAGCAGTCTGGGGCCGTCACGTTGTCTGGCGGTAAGTGGACCATGAGCACAGATTCCTGTGGAATGGCACGCGACTCCCCAGGACTGCCGACCGCCGCGAAAAGGCCTCCTAGTATACGCCTCCCGCACGGTGGCTGGAGCGGTAATCGCCAGTCATTAGAGCTCATTTCTACAACTATTCAAGTTTTTTACTGTAAAAAAATATGTATGTGTTTATTTTATGGAAATCGCAATGTATGCAATTATGTGAAAGGTATATCATAGTTTTAAAATTTTGCCACAAGCGTTGCTGTGACTTGAGTTTACGGAATTCTAAATGTTAGCGAAAATCGTATGTGAATTGTAAATATGTGTCTTTTACCCGACAGAGGATACCTTTGGTAAATGTCAGCAACCTTTACAGTAACATAAAACGCGTTAATTCGTTCATGGGAAAGTCTGTTCACGAAGAATAGAATTGTTTGGAAGTATGTATATATGACGAGTGCCATGAGACTGAGTGTTAAAATGACATTAAATTGCAAGGAAACTGAATCGGTAGCATGCAATTTGTGTCGCTTTAATGTCTGCAAGTTACTCATAAATACATAGGTATATTAGAAGATTGATAATTCGGAATAATCAGGACCCGGATGCGTTCTGGAAATGCGATATATTCTGGGTTCAAATCTTTTTCCTTTTCATTGGAAGTATTTGAAAAGGTACCATTGTCATTTTTAGGTGTTAAGTTATGTGAAGAGCAGACATTAATTTTACTATAAAATATTTTAGCATAAACACATTTAAACCATCACTATGAAAGTCATCACCAGCGAATGTATTCACAGGAAAAAATGTATATACCCTTCTTGGGAAGGAAAGCGCAACTTCCTTTGCTGATATCCGTGGGTTTGGCATAAAAAAGTGAGTACGGTGTTAAGATGACTTTTTGAACGGCTAAATTGCCGTCGTTGCCATAGCATAAAAAAGGGGGTCCGCTAAATTCTTGGAAACCTTCCGTTGTTAAGAATTCCAGATTGCCGCTCGTTAGCTGTTTTTACAAAGCTAAACGCAAATCCGTCCGTGCGTAAAAATCGCTCGATTATACCACCACAATCAACCAGCCAACCAACCAATCATCCCCCGTTACCACTTTTCATTTCTCGCCGTCCGCTGCATTCGGGTGCCTTTTTAAGTTTAATTTTGATCATTGCTGTAGAGCCCGGTTTATTCCGGATTATAGAAAAGAATGTCTTAAGTACATGCGCAAATCAGCGGGTTAAGGTGTTGGGTGCGGCCGCTCGTGGTGTAAGAGATGGATATGCGTGTGTGTGTGTGCGGTTTTCGCTGCGAGCTCAGGGGGGGGGGGGTGGCCGCTTCGGCGCCCCCCCTGTGCGTCCCCCTCACCCCCCCCCTATCTTCCTTCCTTCTCCTCCAATCCAACCCGGAGTCGAATGTCTGGAATTACTGGATTAAGCAATTTTGGAACCAAAGACTCAATAGGAAAGACGCGCAAGGGCTGAATGTTGGATATGTAAACAAGACGGATTGATAAATGAAAATGAATATCCAGTCATATTAGAAGTAGAACGAAATAAAAAAAATCCTTGATGCAAAACGTAATTTAAAAAAATATAGTTCCAGCTCACCACGTGGTAATTTTAAGAAATTGGAGGTCGTACGTGTGGCATTGGTTTCATCGCCACGACGATGCGTTGACTCTCCCATTTCGCTCTTCTTCCCATCGTGGAACTCAAGTAACGATATTGCAGCTGTGCTGTTTCGTATCCCAATTCATCTAAATCTACGAAGTACCGCGTAAGCCACCACTAGGACGTGTGGCATGGGGTGATTCCTCGCCAGGCATGCGACACTCTTACCAGTCCAAATCTGAACCTCGTACGTTCCCACGGCTATGTGCAGACAAAAAAATTACTGAAGAGAACAATGTATATATAAGGCCAAAACAAAAATTAAGGGCTAACACACGCTACTTCCGTTGGTAATACGAAGACTGGTCCGTAATATTAGTGATATTGTTCTTTGAACATTGTAATTTGAGCAATGAGGAATTTATAGCGCATTTACCTCGTTAGAAACTTATCCGAGTGTGGTCTGCATGCTTTATCAACTGTTTAAACAAATAAATGAACTAATCACCGCAGAGAAATTACAGAATCGCAAAAATCTTCCGACGTGAAGTCGTTTTCAACGCAGAGCACGAAAAAATGAGTTAACATCTTAGACATTCATAAACTCCACTTTCTCAGGCGAGATATTGTAGAACAGCTTATTGAATAAAAGCTCAAACGATTTCGTACTGTCTACTAGTTTTTCATTTCACCTCTTGCTACACGTATTTCAACTGAACAACAGTCATCCTCAGGCAAGACGCTGGGATCTTGCCTGAGGATGACTGTTGTTCAGTTGAAATACGTGTAGCAAGAGGTGAAATGAAAAACTAGTAGACAGTACGAAATCGTTTGAGCTTTTATTAGACATTCATATTTAGTTGATTACTGAGAACTTCATTCACACAAGACTATTTTCTGCAGAAATGATATCACAATAATTAAAGCAAGTATCGTACACCTGTTGAAATCAAATAATTCAAATCGGATATGGCCTCTTTTGGGAACCGGGAAGAATTTTGCTCTAATTCCCTTAACACACGGTTTTATTCGGTAGCTCACACAGTCCGCGTGTTAAACATATCTCCAATACGCACGAGATTCTCATGGTGTTCACGAAATGTGGCGCTCTTAGAGCGTGAAGGGGAGATGGATGGATGTGGATATTTGGGACTTTGGGAGCGATTAATAACATGCGCGGAGGAGACGAAAGGTCGAGAGAGACTGTCGAAAGTTTTAATTGCCATCGGAGCGAAATCTCCACAGCTGGATGTAATTCCCTCACTCGCTCGGAGAATAAACGTGACGTCACCCTTTCTAGCTTCCAGACGGCTTGGGTTTCGAGCGATCATTTGGGCGGCAGCCTCAGATGCGGCGGGGGCTCAGATGGCATGGCGATGATCTCCTCGGGGTTTCACCACTCGATGGTTGGCTTCATTGTGAGGAGAGGAGAAGACGGGATCCGTGGCGAGAATATTCATTGCGCAGATGGCGATATCTGATACATAAATTAAGAGCGGGTGGTCCCTCACATAGTGGTGTTCGAGATGGAAAGGCGGTTTAACGCTGCCCAAAGCGAGTGCTTAGTTTTAAACTACCACCCAGATGTTTCGCTTCAACTGCGAGAGTTAATTAATAAAATAAATGGGAGGCTTAAAGGAATCGCTTCCCTCTGCTCATTACGACCACTTGGGAGTTGTATATATGAGTCTTTAGTTTACGAAGTCGGTCACCATTGTCTTCGAGAAAGAAAAAGGCACCTTTCGAAAGAAAATGCGCATTCCAAATTTCTTTCTGGTTTGTGAATATCAATAATTAACATTTTATAAAACCAGAAAATGGGCCATGATCCATTTGACGAACATCGTTTCGTTTGATATTTAAACAAACCAATACATTTTGTGAACCAGAGATTCGTGTTTAACTTGAGAGATATTGACTCAGCATTATTAAATTTGCCTCTTAGCAAGTGCCTCTAACATGTTTCACAATAGCATTCTGGTTAATTTTTACTCCAAATCCTTTTCAAAGAATTGAAGACTCACATATTTCATATGAGAAGCGGTTTTCGGTTTTAGAGGGCATTAGTTCGATATAAACTTATGTAATTATATCATACCTGTATGCAATATAAAGCAGTAAATGTTAACAAAACCTTAACCTTTTGCCTTATTCCAAGGACCAATTGATTCACAGAGAACAGTAATAAGAGTTTAGTGAGATTCAGCGGAATTCCATGATAGGACGGTAAATTTCCGTTATCCGTAGGGAAATAACCTGAGAAAAATCTAGTTCTATTGTAAAGAGAACATATACCAACCTCTTATGTGTGAAACATTACAATTTTTTCGATCAAAAAAATGATTACATGATAGCAACTAAAAATGGATTTTCAAAGTTTGACCGAAGCGTACCTACACTGGAAATACAATAGTTTGCCCCGATTGAAAGTGCTTTGAGAAGAGAACCGCCAAGTGATGTTATATGCGTTCCATTTATGACAACCAGGATGACACGCACGGGAAGGATTAATATTTGAGGAATGAAGGAAGGGTGATGGAAAAAAACAATCGGCATTAGTCTCCTTCTGACGAGACACACTATGGTGGTCAACAATGTAGCTTCCCATCTACCGAACAGTCACGATATACTAGAAGCTCCCATTTGGGGAACGGTACTCCAATGAACAGTCTCCGCTACCGTAGGGATTAGATCTAAACAATATTAGGCTGCCCATACTCAAGACCCCACAGTGACGCGATTCCCCGCATTGCGATAAGGCATTATTCAAGACCTACTTTGCGATAAGGAAATTTAAAAAAATATACTTATTCAGGCGGAGAGGAGTTTCTCGATGAAGTGGGAAAAATTTGGTCTTCTGACGAAAGCTAACACAGAAAAAAACCTGGTAGTCTAAAAAACTCAAATAAAGGATCCCAAACAACAAATCATTCTGAAAGAAAAAGTTGCCGAAGCGTTGGGTGAAGAAATATCACAGAGAACTTTTACTACGGATACATAGTTCTGGAATCGATCACTCAAGTGTTCAGCAGCTCCCTAGATGGCTCAGAATCGTTCATCAGTTTATTTTCACATTGAAAATTTGCCCGTAACCTTGAGCAAATCCAGAAAAGAGCAGTTACTTTCGATTAAATTTACTGAGCCCTCTCTTTGCCGCACGTTGTTTCGAATCGCGCACACCACTGCATCCGAACCGCTCCTCTCCATTCATTCAGATTCTCCGATACATTTGCTCCTCCCAAGCGATTAGACGCTTGGCCGATCATCGGCAATGGCCGATCCTCGGTCAAAGGCCGCTGTCCCATCGCAACTAGTCAATCCGTTCCATTCAGAGCGTTTGCGCCGGCTATCACTTTATATACATATATGTCCGCAATTGAACCGAGAGCTGCCGATCGAAGAGGCGGAAGATGGTGGGAGAGAAAGGATAAGGAAAAGGAAGTGAAAAAAACGCACCTCAAGAGAGCGACAAACGAACGACAAGCGAGGACACTGCTGATCCCGTATCTTTCATTCCTCACGGACCAAGTACAGAAAGATTTTCGCTACATCAACAAAATACTACGCGTGGCAAAACAACCGCAGCTACTTCGATGGAGGCCGAAGGAGACTTAGGAATGAAAGGGAAGGCGCGGAGGAAAAGGAAAAAAGAAAGAAACTTAAGGGGAAGGTAGAAAGCAAGGAGTATAGAGTAGAGTAGAGCTAACGGAATATGGGGAAGTGAGGGAGGTGGTGTTGAGGAGGGGAAGGGGGTGGGGGAAGTGAGGCGGAATCGGGAGCAAGGAATCCTGGCGGGAAGAGGCTTTACGCTTCTACCAAGTGCGTCACTGTGAGACCCGCGTGAGTAATCGCTATGGCTAGTTCGTTCTCGTGTTTGCGTCTCACGAGTGACGGTGAGGGAGAACTTCGCTCCGTGATTTGGCGAAAGTAGAAGACTTTTTGGTTAAAACATGGCTTGTAATTGCTTTGTTCCTGAGTGCGCCAGTCGCTACATGTCAACATATCGACGTAATAAAAAAAAAAGGCTTGAAAAATCCGAGCCTATTCAAGATACCTAAGGTAAGTTCAAATTTCAATGCGTGGAGTATCTTTTCTTTGGTTGGTGCTGACTCTTTGTTGTGTACTTTAATGTAAGGGTAATCGAAATTCGTGGAAATATTTCAGTATGATTGTATTCAATGTTAGTAGCATTTCCTGTCGAGGGTTGTTTCCCGCCCGTAAAACATAATGGATGTGACACCACGTTTTATCAGTGCAATCCTGCTCTTCAGTTAGTAATGGGACCAGGGCGATCTTCATTTGTAGAGTACACAATGGAACAGCCTTTATCACCTAAAATAATTGTGTTTTAGAGTTATCTTTGTAATTATTTTAACTTTTAGCCTTGTATTCATTTGTACGTCAGTGTGTCAACAGTGCTGATTTTGATTGTGAAATATATTTGACATGTCTTTATAAAAGAACTGACTCCTTTTATTTCATATCGTTCTTATAGCTCTTGGGATACCTTTTTCCTGTTATCCGTTGACTTCCAAGGGGTAGTGGACCTGTGTTTAGCATTTTGGCTCTAAACTAGTAATCCTTGGGTGACTGCCACTGCTTTTCATTAAAATTTTTGTCAGTATAGTGATGGTGCCACCTTCGCTTTCATGCTCAAAAACCATTGCCCTTGGGGTTCTCATAGTCTGCTATGTATGCCGGTTTCGCATTCCGTAATGCTAGTGGGTGGCTGTTTTTTGCTTGGTAATTGATTAGCATTTTCCATAATTTTGGTTTAGCGCAGGAAAACTGCTTTACCAACTAGCTACTTCTTAAGTGATATCCCCTACGTTGCGTTTCTCGAAGGGGGCGTGGCACTCTGTCACGCAAGGGAGTTTAAATGGGTCTCTCTGGTAGCCTAGCTCAATAATCTGAAAGGTATAAATACTTAGTGAGGTCATGTATAACTTTTATAATTTTGAAGAGATTATTCTCGAGACTGGTGCGATGATTTCATCGGGAATTTACCATTGCGGCTGTGGGATTACGCCGTCCATAGAGGAGGGGTCTACGGTGGCGCCGCGTAGGGGATTCTTTTGTAACTGATTCCTTGCTCCGGATTCCGCCTCAAATCTTTAACATGGCTCTGTCTCTTCTGTACTCTATACTCCTTGGTAGAAAGTATGAGAGAGAGGGAGAGAGAGGGAGAGAGGAGGAGAGAGGGAGAGAGAGAGGGAGAGAGAGAGAGAGGGAGAGAGGAGGAGAGAGAGTGGGAGAGGAAGAGAGAGAGAGGGAAAGATAGAGAGAGAGGGAGAGAGAGAGAGAGAGAGAGAGAGAGAGAGAGAGAGAGAGGGCTAATGGCGGTCAAACGGGTGTGGGGAAGCTGCGCGAGGACATGGAGATTAAATGAAGAATTCAAAAATCGACAAATCAACCGTTGCCAAGCCAAAAGGCAATGAATTCACAAACCGATATGCTGGTGCATTAATTAAGTCCGATATTTCAAGATTTAATCTCAAACTTTAGTAAAAAATTCTAGAAATTGTTGACTAACGGTGGTGATGTCAGTTTGGAGATGAATACATCTACATAATACCCCGCGAGCCGCGGCAAGGGCGTGTGGCAGGGGGTGTTAGGCCACCAGCCGTGTAAAGATGTAAGTTTTTGGGAGATGAAATCGAGACATGGATTACAGGAGTGTATTTAGTGGAGGTCAATTTTTATTGTGGTCGTTTATTGTGCGCGGAAAGAAAAAGTGTTTGCACCTATCTGTTCGGCAGTGTATCTCTCTTATTTTATCGCATCTGTCAGGCCTAGAGATGTAGTGAGGAGTCATGATAATATACTCTTTGTCGCTGTGAAAACTGTTGAATTGTTGGAAAAGAACAGTTCAATTACGTTTTAAAGCATATGGCAGCCAACTTTACATATCAAAGACGTACATGTAGAATAGTAAAACAACAATTGTTCCTCGTCTGGGATTGCTATAAAGGATTATAGAATAATATATAATAACGGTTGGTCCGTAATTTTCATACGATATTCACCTTTAAAGAGTACATGCACGTGTGTATGAAATATTGAACGTATTTATGTCGACATTTTATCGGCTCGCAATCCGCATCCATGAGTTGATTGAAGGTCCAGTCATCACCCCTTTGTCTTTTTTTTTATTTTTCAGTTTAACTTGTTTGTAACTCAATTATGTCCCCGAATAGCTAAAGAGATAACCACGGAGGAAGTCGAGTCGAGATAAGGCGAGTGTGGGAGTCGCTTCGAAATCCAATGGTTGCCGCAATAAGAGGCGAGAGGCGATTAAGACAACCAGTACCTCTCCGGATGAAGAGCTGGTTAATTAGATTATCGGTTTTAAAACAAACCGTGACGTCACGGGAAACTCATTCAACGAAAGACACTCATTGAGGAGGAAGCGGAACCATTATGCGTATAGATACACAAATTTCGCCATTTAGTCGAATGAGAGATGCACTAATCAGAGATTACTATATCACAGTACGAAATTATTGAAAATCGCACTTGTTTACTTCACATGATGGAGATGGTTGAAAAATGCATGTAATATTTGGCTGATACATAATTATTGCTCACTCTGTCGAGATGGAGCATTTAAACATCCAAAGAATAAGAAGACACCCACTTTAGATACGATATCTGTTTAACGTTCCATTCAATATGTTATTAGAATCACGATTTGCAATGTGATGTAGTACTCGTGAGTCATTTATTTGCTGCAAAAGGTCCTACGAGAGAGAAAAAGGTGGTCCGCAATGACTTTTGATTCCCGACGATTTCCCAAACTTCGAATATACCTATATGTATTTGGAAGGTATGCAATGGTTAAGATGTCAAAAGAAGTGATCGTCACGCAATGGTTACTGGAAAACGCCACTGTTAAAGGATTATGCCCATTTTTTGGGTAATGGATAAACCATAATACGTTCCAGTTCCACACAGTCCTACATTCTCATGCAATCCCTGTATAGAAGCGGACGTTAGATATTTACTAATTAGACACAGGAAGAGAAGTAAACACCGTTCTCATGTAGTCTGAATAGATTAGATAGGATATTGTTTAATTTTAAATTAAAAAATTCATTTTATTGAATTATTTACTAAATTCAATAATCACTACACGTTATGACTATTTTTATCCAAATTTTAGGCCGCTTCTGCAGACTATTCAGCCAGTAATTATAAAATAGAAAAGATGCCAACGCTTTTTATTATTTATATTGGAGCACATAACACAGCGTTAACTTAAGCTAACGCGAAAAGGCATTTTAAGCATTTTCCATTCCACATGAAAGAACCATACAGAGAAATCTACACATTACTTTAAACTTGAGCGTCCCAGGAATATCTTACAAGAAATTTGAAGACAAAACTGAAGTAGTAGGCTCTATCATGCACGCATCCAAGATTCTTTGAACACCATTCCCGTTCAAATAATAATTGATTACTCACGCAGTATCAAGCAATTTTGCGTAATTAACTCCATCAGAAGTAGAGAACGACAAAAACATCAAAGGCCATGAACAAATTAACGGTGGATGAATAGGTTATTTACGAATGGATCGCGCGGATGGAAAGATAAAAGAACTCTCTTCAGTAAAGATAGGCACCCATGCTTAAATGATCAAGTATGGACACTAAAAACGTCCACGAAGTGAAGCCTGAATCTTGTTGTGTAGAAATAGGCATACGCATATGCGTATCTTTCCCACTTCCCATACGTATCAGGACTAGAGATGGGCGCCGCGACGGCTACGTCGCGCCGCCGGCCATGCAAGGCACGCCGCCGCCGCCGAGGTAAAAACTACGGCGCGCCGGCGTTAAAATGACCGGCGGCACGACGCGACTTGGATTTTAATACCAAGACCCACATTATAAAAAATACTGACCAATTGTTCGAGCAGATGCGATTTGGCTTGATTTCCACTGCCACGCTAGTTCTTGTCAATCTTTCCTCTCCCTTCCCACTGCCAGCCTCGTATACTCTACTGCCTGACTGAGCGTGGTATCCTTAGGTTTCATTTTGCACCAGAGTTTGGCGCAACAAAAAAAGAACGCAGGTGAGGCATAGTCACAGAGTACGCAGGAAGAAAATAGGCGCGAACTGAAAAAGAACTTAGCTGAGTGGATTCCCACGTAAATTGAAATTTGCTCGATTTCTTAGGACTAGAGAGGCTTTATGTCTACTGACGTGCGTTCGATCCTCAGGTCGTTTAAACATGTTTCGGTCAGGATGTTTAAAAATGAGGGAAAATTAGAAAATATATACATACAAAATTAGTGCTCAAGATAAAAATGTAAAATTAGGACGATAGCATTCGTTAATTTTTCGCCCAAATGAAGTATAATCCTTCATAAGTCTTTAAATATTAATAATTCGAGAGGGCTACTGGCATGTCAATGGTTGCGCACGGTCTAAATAACTATATTGACGAAAATTTGGAAAATAATTATTAAAAAAAACATTTTATGAGAAATTTAACAATACATCAACATAAATTATCATTAATAATACATTGTTACTTAACATGAAGGTTTCCGCGGCGTTTCAGCATTTGGAGATCAGTTCTCAGGTTTCCTTCCGCGTGTTGTCTTTTGGTGACGACAGTTTCTCCAGCCATCCTGCTGGCGTCTTCACTTCGACCTGAAGATTCCAGCAGGATGACAGGAGGAATGGTCGTCACAAAAAGAACACGCGGAAGGAAACCCGAGAACTGATCTCCAAATACATTATTACTTTTTTGTAACAGTTTTTATACATATAACTGGAATGTATATATTTGCTTGACGGTAAAGTTGAGGTAAAAGTATATTGTAATGTAAATAGTTGAACATTAAAAGTAGAAAGCTCAAGTTTTTCATAATGTGAAACGCATAAGGCCGGTGTCCCACAGTAATTTTTTTCGTGAATTTATTGATGAATTCCATATTCATGAATAGAGTTTCGTGAGCTGTTGGGCCCCATGTCACACGAGCAGGAAAAAATTATGAATTGGGAGCTGATCGCGGACGGCACAGAGAGAGCTTTTTGTGCTGCCATCAATAGTGTAATCTCTGCACGAAAAGAACTAGCAGAGAAGATATTTTTGAAGGACCTACGAGTCATGATATGGAATAGCTCACACCTATTGCTGTAATTACCCGGGAATTACTTTAGCCATACGTATAAACTGAAGGTATTGCACGAAAAAGCATGCTAACCCACGATGGAACACGTCAGAATCGTGTATGTGTATCCTGAATCATGTAGTAATTCTCCACTGCAGTCGCCGAAACTATCTTTACCGCAGAAGAAGTCCGAAACTAGAAGTAGAAATAACGATCTGATAAGACTATCAATCACTGTGTAAGAAAATATTACAATCACTGAGTTTTAAAAAAATTGTTGTGACTAGTAAATTCGTTCACCAAAAATTCCTCCCGTGTTGAATCGAAACCACGATCCTTCACACGTAAGGCGAGCGCGCTCCTCACCATACTACCGCTCATTAAGAGAGATTTGGCGAAATATGGCGTAATGTTCCCAACTCATAGTATGGCCTACTGTCCTCATGGTACTTTCCTCAGATTCGAGTTATTTTTACGCGTATTATTCTTTACATTACTCCTAATGGTCTTATTTATACGCGAAAACTATTATAAGTTACTTCTATCCGGTCGAGCTTCATATTTTTTTAGATAGTTCGTACAAATATCGTAAATTATAAAGAAATAATGTGTAAATATCTCGCTCGGAAAGTCTCTGAGTGAAGCAACGAATGTACTGAGCGAACAACTGACGCATGCCAAATATCAAGGACGGAACCAATTAAATATATTAAGGTATAAATCATCAATCTATCCCAAAATAACCTCAAATTAAGTTTTTTATAAAATACGAAGTGACGGATTTCCCTCTCGTCGATAAAAAAATTTTATCCATAAATTTGGCCATAATATATCTCGCATAGTTTACAAATCCCTTTCTTAATTTAAAGCAAAACGGCGAGAGTATGTCGAGAAGCGCAGTTCCAACTCCAAAAAATCACCCAAATTACAAAAATTTATTAAATAATAGTATAATATTCGAGGTACGAGGTACTGCGAGAACGTGATCGTGATGGTCGAAGCGCATGCGCGCAGAAAAGCCAATCAGTGACCGAGTTTCATGAGGAATTTACAGATTTTTCGTAATTATAGAAATTACCGATTATTGGCGTGGGCATGCGCAGTGTAACTTTGAGAGTATGCATGAATAAATTAACGAAGGAATTTATCGTCGGACACCGGCTTCAGAAATAATTTTTCATCCTCCCAACCGTGTTGTTCATCCTCATCGTCCTTTTCACTTTCTCAAGATTCAGCGAAACCAAGAAATATTGCGACGGTGTGCTCTCTGCAAATACATTTTGAAAATATTTCACAGTGTTCTGCTTTTCCCATTCTTTCTCATAAGCAAAACTCACTTTTTCCTGGGCCCATTTTTCTCTGTGCCTTCCCGGTGTAATACACTGAGTCATGCTGTTCCTCATTGTCAATGTCACTCCCTTCGACACATTCTTCGCGTATCATATTCGAAGTCAAAAAAACACGAATAGATTCAATGTACCGTTAATTTATAGGAAAATTGGCGATGTACAAAAACAATTCGAGCACCTTCATTTTTGGCGGGCAAGATGAATGCATTTTTACGGGTTGGTTTCATAAATTACGAGAGAAATTAACATTTTGCATTTCATACATTGAGTAACCACGTAGAACATACATATAATCCTTCAAAGTAGTTATGGTTGTAAATTAAAAGGATAATGTATACAATAAGTAGCATAGCTGAAAACTTACTGGCTTCCACCACCAGTTTATTCCTCCGGAGATTGAACAAATTAGCTAATCGATTAATCCAATTAATTAAGCAAATTAATCACTTAATGTTATCTCATTATTAGTGAGAGGTAAAAATAAAAATAATACGAATATTTATGGTCTCAAACACACACTTCAAAAGACAGCAAAATTAGTTCCAGAATTGAGATTTTCCAGTTATTCACTTCTTTCCTCTCGTATACGAACAGACATGAACACTTTATTTCCCTCCCACGCAGCCGCCGACCAAAATAAAGACTAGAGCGCCCATCTCTAATCAGGACACATTCTCACAGAGCTCACTGGAGACGAACCCACGGCGAAGACAGGCTCACGACACTTACCAACGAAAATAACAAAATTTTATCAAGAAAATATGGTCTGATCAATTGCCTCGACGCAACATTACCTTAGCAACACAAAACTAATAGTAAATATCAAAATACGACGAGACCCATGGCTAATAATTTTCAGATGCATTTAGTATTAAATTTAACGTATTTTAATGCACGTTTGACGGACCTAATGGCTATACAATTATTCTCATGGTTTTCGCCGTTAACGCCGACGATGGACACACTTCAACTCAATATGTGGACCCCAGAAGTCAATAAGTGACATTTTTGAAAAAAATAAGTTAGGTACAGGAATGGGATGTGAAAATATTAATCTTTTAGGTGGTAAAGGGATCCAAGTGATTTTCTTGACAGGTGCTGCTATCTAGGGTAATGCCTCTTAACTACTTAGTGGGTTGTACCAAACATTTTCAACTTTGACTGAAGTTTTCTCTAAACAATGGTTTGGTTCCATAGACCCCATTGACTTCTGGGGCCCTCATATATCCTCAACTCACTTTCATGCATGGTTACTTGCACGAATTGACTTGTTATTTTTTGAGCGAATAAAAGGACCTGAACTCTTTATCAACTGAATAAACACGAGTAAGATTTCGCCGGTTAAAAAAATTCTAACCCTCTCTGGTTTTGAACGAGATGTGAAGGGATTTTGGCGGGTTTATTGACTAAAAAAATACTTTGAGTGACAAAAAAAGAGATGAGTGGTTGCGAGCAAGGAGCAGAGGGGGTTGTGTGTGTGCACGAGGGGAGTGGAGACGACGGCCACGTCGGCAAGGCGCGGCGAGTTTCGGAGAGTGTGTTGATGTAAAAGGGGAGAGGAAAGATTAATGACGAGAGGCCCATCAGACCACATCATACACAAAACAACGGAATCGCAGTCGCAGAAAAAATGACAGAAGAACAGCACTGCATTCGAGCTCCAAAGAGAGCTACTTAATAACGCAGACTAATAGAGCCCTAGGATATGTTACGGTTTGCGGGCGGAGTATTTGATTTCCATCCCGAGGGACTCCGTTCAACTTCCGGATCTGGATGAGAGATTTCAGGAGAAACCCACTTCCACATTTACTAACTGCCCCACGAAACCTTTAAATGTATAACAAAGCCATTTACCACGTTTAAGATTTTAAACCAATTATTACTCATACAACGGCCGCAAGCCTCAGCGTTTTAGCATCCTTTCAACCATTTAAAAAATATTTTGAATAATCGCTGTGTTTACAATAGTCTACAAACATTTTTATGATATTTTATCGTGGTTTTTCTCATTTTTCAGTGTGGCTAAGCTGCTTTAACTCAGCTTTAAATGCCTCTACTTTTTTCTTTGATATTATTTTGATTATGAAGTTATTTTAAGGGTGCTGTACATGTTTCATCCACAAAGCTTCGTATAAGAGTTTTTGATGGTTTATTTCCTTTCAATCGATTTACCTGTTTTATAACTGTGCAATAACTAAGAGGACTTATTCCTTTATTTTCTACCTCCCAAATGTTTGTTTGGCTGAATACTTCACCGCACTCGCTGGAGATGCACAGACGGAGAAGCCGGCCCAAACATAACATACTTATTCGGACAACACTGTCAGCGTTTTTCTAAAAAAAAAGGATGCGATCCTCAGAAAAATGTGTTAAAAAATAACAAGTTTGTGCAGAGTAATCGAAGGGCAAATCCAATATACGAAGCAACACAGTACTGAGAGCCTCCCAAAAATCACAATAATGCAGACCAGCTTTTTTTTTGCTTCATTACTAACATTGTGTCAATGATACATTAAAATAAAGAGCCACGAGTACCTCTGATAACAGATTTCTCTCTTTTTTGCCTTATCAGTGATGTTTCGGTTCAACAAAGTATCACCTGAGTCTTCAGAAATGGAAAATTATGTTTAATGGTGTGTCAGAACACCGCATATACCTCCTAGTGGTGGGTCGCATCGGGCAACAGTATGCTGGCTCTCAAGGTAGTCCTTGCAGAAGGGATCCTAGCTTGAGCAGAATAGGGAAAGCGGGCCTAGGGTATTACTATGCTTTGGTTTCTCTTGTGGCATACTGGCGAAAATGTTCCAAAACTGACCGGTAGAGCGCCGTAACCGTTAGCAGGGAAAGCTGCACGTGGTGCGGGTACTGCGAAGGCTGGTAACCTTGCATACTCTATTACAACTTACTGCTAAACGTCAAAATGTTGCCTCGGACAGCCGAAGCCAAGATGGGAGGCGGAAGCTGAATTAGGTTGGCCCATCAAGATATGGACTGGAAACGAACTGGACTCTCGGTACTTGGAATGTGAGAGGAGTGTATGGAAATGGGCATGAGTTGTTGAATGAAATGAAAGTGAGACGAATGGATGTTTTGTGTGTATCTGAAACTAAGCGTAAGGGGCGGGATGCTGCTATATTAGATGGCGGTAGTCTGGCATTGTGGTCTGGAGTTGACGATAATGTACACGGCAGTCAAGGTGCAGGACTCATTCTTAATGAGAGAGATAAGCTGCTAGTAAGGAAGTACGACTTAGTATCCTCTAGATTGCTCTGGCTTCGCATGAAAGTAGGTATTAGGAGAGTTGTGATTGTGGCATGCTATGCACCAGTGGATGGAGAGAGTGACTGCGTGAAAGATGAGTTTCTCTGAGAGAGAGTGGCTGGGCCATTTGGTGACCCCCGAGTGAATGATAATGGTGAAAACTTGGCGAGTGTGTCCTTGGAAAAAGGATTTTTTGTGTCGAATGCATGGTTTAAACATGACAGAATTCACATGTATACTTGGCAAAGGGGCTATTGTAAAAGCATGATGAGAGATTGAGGGAGTTAGTGTGGCACACGAGAGTGATGAGGGGTGCTGAATGTGGAACAGACCACTATTTGGTACTCTCCAAAGTGAATCTGGGCAGAAAGTGGGTGCCAAGAAAGAATGTTACGCGTAAGCAGTTGAGAGTAGAAGTGGATAGGTTGCTAGACAACAGGGTAAGAATGCAGTACGCTTGCATGCTTGGGGATGCTCTATCCTTGAAGCAGAGAGAATGGAACGAGTATATCAGAAAAGAGAATATGAATGATGCGTGGGAGTGTTTCAAAGGAGTGATTGTAGAATGTGCTGAAAGTGTACGTGAAAAAGGAGTGGTAGGAAGAATGAAAGGTGATTCTTGGTGGAATGAAGAAGTGAAAATTGCAGTCAGGTAAAAGAAAGAGGCGTGCAAGAATATGATTGCTGCCAAATCTGAGGAAGAGCGTACTAAGGAATGTAAGTATGAAAAAATACGCAACTTCCTCTGTGATAAAATTTATTCCGACCGGTTTCGCTTTTTACAGGATCTTCAGGTTTCGCTTTTTACAGTATCTTCACCTGAAGATACTGTAAAAAGCGAAACCGGTCGGAATAAATTTTATCTCAGAGTAAGTAGCTTATTTTTTCATACTTAGTTATGTTTCGATTCTACTCCATCAAGCCTTAAACCACATAGTATAAGGCACGTAAGATTTACAGAAAGAAAAAGAATGAATGCAAAATCGTTGTGAAAGAGAGCAAAGAAAGAATGCGTGCGGATGAAGCTAGCAAGATGCAGAGCGATTTTGAAGGCAATAAAAAGCTGTTTTGGAAGTAGGTAAAAAGGGCTAAGATTGGTGAAGGCAGGGGAATGAATGCGGTAAAGAACAAAAAAAACGAAGAACGATCGTTTAGGATGAGAGCAATCAATATCAGGGACTGCTGGAGGGAGTATTTTGAAGAATTGTACAGTGGCGGAAAAAATTAACGCAAAACTCATTGGCGTCTGAATGCGGCGTACACGGGAACTAATTGAAATCGCTTTTCCTTCGACAACTTGACAACATTGAGACAGCATATGGAAACCGGGAATATTCAAACTCTCTATGAATTGATATCGATTTTACCCGTCATGTAAATAGTCATACTAATAAGATTTACCTTCGCGAGATCGTCTGGGAGTTATAAACGTGATGAGCTTGCTTCGACCCGCACCCAGTCGAGGTTCCGAATTCGTAGTTGATTATATAGAGATACTTACCATATTTTTACCGTTTAAACAAATTTCTTGGTTGAAACTTAAGACACAATACGATGAAAGCATAATTTGTTAGGACAAAATTTTTTTTTCCTCGAGATCAAATTCTCTAACAATAAAATGTATTTCCGCGTGCAGGGAATAGCTGTGGATGAACACCGTTTTAATAGGCCTCAAACTACTTCCGAGAAATATGATGCATTACAATTAACATTTTGGCGTAATATCCTGTGAATTTCAAGTTAAAGTATGGGAAATCTGGTAGAATAGAATGGTTTCCATGAGGAGAAAATTTTTCTTTACAAGCATTTCCAATACCTTAAAACCCTACGTAAGTTTCCGCCCTTGTGCATTCAGGTCATCCCAAACACCTAAATTTCTTAATTCCTCCAAACGTAATAGTATTTAATTTCTGAAAACTACTTTGAAAACTCCAGAGCATTTTATTTGGCCCAGTTTTTAAGGAAACATTAGAGTTCCCATTTTACGTTGTATAGTAAGAACCACTGGCCGCTGTTTTCTCTTGATCGATGAAGTAGCCTAGAGGGAGAGCGTTCGTCTGCGGTTAAGAATGCCTGGGGTTCAAATCCTGGCGTGGCCTCTTTTAGTGCCTTTATAATTAATCTACGTGATGTGACTTTATTGCAGCCGAAACTTCGCAGGAATCCGCGGAAGGCCCAGGGAATGGACATTGACCTCAACCATGAGTGTGTGAGTTTTACGCATATTCGGGCTTTGTAAAAGAATCAGAGCGGTCTCCTTGGGCGTCGAATGAGATGTTTACTTCCCATTCTCGGGTACTCGACCCCACTTGATCTCTACCTCCTGTCTGTCGTATGGTGCTCATATCCACTCATTTCCCAATTTACCACTCAATGAAAAGCTATTCATGAAGGAGGGAACAGACCGGATCTCTGATTGTGTCAGTTACTCGATTTAGTGATCTTACCTGATGCTACATTCATCTTTAAATTAATTTGAAATGAATGAGTAAAGAGGGCAATTATTTTTATTAGGAATTAGAGTTTGTTTCTAACTGCCGAACTTGTAAATACCGATTACTTATTTGAGTGAGAGACCAAACAAGTGTGGAATTCTCTTCAAAATATCTTTAAAACGGTTTTTGAAGCTTTCCCAGCATTGTTTTCTAGGTTTGCTATGAACAATATATTAGCCGTGTAGTTCAACAGTTCAACTTATAGGATGGAGGATAATACTTAGAGGATAAGTTAAATTAATGAATCACTTATATACCTTTTGACATATTCGCAGTGAAAAATGTTTGGCTAAAATTACGCAGTTAAATTTTATGAGGAGCATTTTTATACCCACGCGTAAGTAATACTCTGACAAAAATGCATCGCGTATGAAAGTGATAAAATACTAAAAATAATCTTTTTCCATGTAGCGACTAAGCAGTAATTACATATTTTCCCTATGGTAATTTGTATACTCCTCATAAATCCGCAGAGTAGTCAATGGAGTACAAATTAGGAATGTGCACCATCAAAGATTATACGATTGCTACGTCCCTAAAGAATCTATTTCTCTTCAAATGTGTCGTAATATTACTGCTTCAATGGAAGTTAAAGTTGTGAGTACCGCCACATGAAGATATTAAAAGACTTTTTACAGGGTCATAAATTTCATCTCTGTAGTAATGTATTTTAACGGATGTTGAAAAGGGACACTATAATGCAACGAGTGGAAAAGGGTAAAATGTATGTGTAATTCTCTAAATTTGAGTTATGTGTGCACATGATCACAGCAATTGATCATCAAGAAATATGCTGGTATTTACATAAAGAATGTGGATGTTTATTAGCCTTATAATCAATCCATCCCCCTCCATTCTCGATTTCCTGACCAAGTCTTTGTGACATGGAGTTGTCCACATTTTGGTATCCTCTTACTGGCTTCATTTCCCATTCTTCCTCCACGATTTTCCTCATTGCATCTTAATTGTGGGTTGTTTCGTTTGAGGGGGTCGAAAAACGTTTGTTTCTCGCGTTATCCTCATAATAAACGCTGCGCTCCATCTATGTTACATGATTTGTTTTGAACCATCTCCTAAAATTTTGACATTTGTTAACTCGCAAGTATTCCTAGTTGCGGACGAAAAATGAATATTGATAAACATTTGAATAAACATAGTTATTATTATAGCGGACATAAATTTAATGATTTTCGTTTGATAGTAGTGAGAAATAGGTTTTTTTTACTTTTAAACACCAAATAAAAGTAGGTGAAAGTCGAAGGCGCAACACCTCTTCGGGTAATTTTTCGACGGATGTTTTTGCCTTTTACAAACCTACTATCCGATTCCTCCACCTGGGAGAAAAATGAGGCATACTTAAAGGCTAATAAGATCTTTTTTTCCTCCAAGAATTTTGGGAGAAGCCGCTAAAACTTTGAACAATATCTCTGCTTGCGCTGTCCGCTCTGCTTGTTCGTCTATCGACGCTTGTCTCCGTGAAGCAGTCATCAGTAAACCTTAGCCAAGTTCCGGGTGGTGATGGTCGGGGTGGTTTGTTGTTGTGAATAAAGCACAGGTTTCAACTTCTCGCTGCACCTGAAAGAAAAGGCTCGTCGCGCTTCGAAAACATCGGAAGCACCCGTCAAATATTGTAAAGGGCGTAAGAGAAGTCAAATACCACTTCTTTCCTGTGAGTTAAACGACTGGCGTCCGAAACATTATCTATGGCAGAAAAGGTATCGCCCGCAACACAAGGGGAAAGTAAACTCTTATTAAAGGCATACTATTTCCCAAATCAATATAATACGGCCTTCATACATTCCAATTTTGAATGCATTAGTATTGGTGGCGCTTTGTATCGACGCAGGGGAACCTCTAGGGATCCTCAAAAGTCCTCCAAGATTGCTCTTTGCTTTAACTCAGACTTATGGTAGTTGGCCTCCAAACCAATGCACGAGGGGAACTTATGGCGTTTGATTGGAATGGTCTGGGCTGATGAGGTGTAATCCGAGAACTGCTTCTTTCTGTTTGTATTCCCGGGAGATTAGTATGCTTTTTCCTATCCTTATAGTTATTTTAAACGTTCGTATACAATACCACCACTCATTTCAAAAGTAACTTAGTTCACAGTATACGCATACGGACGCAAATAAATTCATCGCAAGGATACGGAATAACATCTTAAATTCACCTTGGCATAAGAAAGTTCAGTAGTTGTTACTGGTTTGCAAACCTGAATCACTATCATGGTTCTTCATGATAATATTGTTCGAGTACGCTCATGATTTCGAAAACGTGATCGTCATCAAGAAAGATCGGGTGCTACATAGCAGTGGAGTGCGCTCCAAGGACGTTGAGCATTGCCCTACCAATGCGGCTTGCCTTTTGGATGACGATAACGACCATAAAAAGAAAAGAACCGTGACCCCACCCCTGGTCGAGACATTGTTGAGTTTTTCATTCAATTTCTGGTCAAGTAAATTGATTTTTATTAGGCAAATTTTATCTCTTTTGTATTTAAAAAAAATCATATTATCTGCCAGTCATTGCAGCTACACATTACATTCAGTCATATCGCCAATATGAGAAAATGTATATAAAAACTCATTTGTGTTCATTAAAAATCGAACACGGACCACTCTTTAGCTAGCCAAATACATCTTACAGCTACAACATTAACCGTTACCTATTAATTTATTTCATTAATGACATTTTACTTCAAACTGAAGTCTTTTAAAAGGCTTTTCTGTTAATTTTAAATGTGCGGCGAATTTATAGCTAAGCGTGTAAGATATTATGCAGTCAGACGTAATAGAGTTGTTTATCCATAACTGCACCTAACTTCGGTAAACTTTTCGGAATGTTTATTCGTATATCCTGCAGTTACTAGATAAAGCTTAACAGAGGACAGCTCGTCCTGTGATAAAATGAAAGAAATATCGGGAAAATATGCCTAGATTATTCGGTATCGATGCGAGCACATTTATTTTTATTTTTTGGGTTATATATATTTACGTGTGTTTTCATAGTTTAATCCCATTCTGACGAACTAAAAACGGATTTATATTGGGTCAAGAACGATTCATTATTAATATCCGTTTTGAATTTAATAAATATCCGTCTAAGGAACTTCGTCAATCTACAAATGGAAAATCGTGAAAAATTTCATCTCGTAGACTATACTTATTTTAATTAAATCTTTTTTGTATCGACATTTGGTGCGGATAAATCTCGATTTATATCATTTCGGTGAAAAAGACACAGTACACGTCATTCAAAAAGATCCTCGGAAAGTCGACCACAATAAATATCCCTTGGAGGTAGAAGATGAAGATTTCAGCATATATACCGAATTGGGTGGGATAGTGAATATTTTTTATGATCAGTCTTTCTCTATAAATGATATCATTCGACGTAAGAACTATGCTGAAATAAACACAGCGATACACCGCGACTGAATGTGCGAATAAAATGAGAAGAAAGTTCGAAAATGAGGCGATTGATGACTAAGTTTCACGCTCCAGCAAATGTGAGTTCCATTGCGGATTTCAAATATTTGCGGTAGGCGATGTTTTCCTCAGTGTTGCCAGTCTTTCGAGTGTGTACTGCTCCTAGAAGTTCCCAAAAATGCCGCATTCTGGCGCGCGAAAAATTTTGCGTTAATTTCTTCCGCCACTGTACAATAATATTGCAGGCGTTGAGGATGAGCCTTGTGAATTGGTATTTGAGAATGTGATGATGGAAAAGGATATCAGTCAGAAGGAGGTCACAACGGCTGTGAGAATATTGAAAAATGGGAAGGCTGCAGGTATAGATGGGATATCCAGTGAAATGTTGAAGTGTGGGTGTAAATTACTAATTTGAAGGCTGCGTGAACTATGCAATTTATGCTTACAGGTTTCTGTTGTTCCAGCGGATTGGAAGAATGCTATCATCGCTCCGTTGTACAAAGGGAAGGGAGGATAGACCGAATGTAATAATTATCGGGCCATTAGTTAATTGAGTATCCCGGGAAAAGTGTTCAGTAAAATATTAATCGAAAGACTGAGGAATATTACTTCCGACAGAATATGGGGTGTGCAGTGTGGGTTTATGCCTGGGAGAGTATACAGTAGTGACCAGCTTTTTGCACTTCAGCAAGTGACAGGAAAATGTATGAGTGTCCGAAAGAAAGTGTACTATGCTTTTGTCGATTTAGAGAAGGAATATGACAGAGTAAATAGAAAGAAGTTGTGGAAGGTTTTGAGAGACTATGGAGTGAATGGGCAGTTATTGAATGTTATGATGGCGATGTATGACAATAGTAAAGCAAGTGTAAGAGTTGACGGGGCTCTGAGCGATTGGTTTGTAATCGGAGTGTAAAGCAAGGATGCGTAATATCTCCATGGCTGTTTAATGTATTTATGGATAAATGTGTTAGAGGCGTATGTAGTGAAAACGACGGTGTTTTGATTGGAAATGTAAACGTGCGAGTTCTTCTATATGCGGATAGGGCTGTTTTGATCTGAGACAGTCAACAGGATTACAGAAGCTCCTAGATAAGCTTTGTGAATTAACAGAGAGAATGGAATTGAGGGTAAATCCGTGCAAGACTAAAGTAGTAGTTTATGATAAGGAGAATGGGGAGAATAACTGTATGATGAGGGCGAATGGTGAAGTAAATTGAACAGGTGAATGATTTTGCGTATTTAGGTAAGATGTATGCGAAAGATGGACGGATAGATGAGGAGATAAAGAGACGTGCGAATGCCGGAAGGAGAGAAGGAGGTGGCAGGTGGCATGTGGAGCATAACAAGGCATGTGTGCCTGTCTAAGGAAGCGAAAATCGCCGTGTACAAAAGTGTACTTTTCCCCTCTTTGTTGTATGGTAGTGAAACATGGGTATGTCAGGATAGACATAAGAGTAGACTAAACGCCATGGGTATGAGTTACCTGAGGAGGGTTTGCGGCAAAAGTAGGATGGATAGGGTCAGAAATGAGTGGGTCATGAATGAATGTGGGTTAAATGCTCCAGCAATGGACGTGTATGAAAGGAGTGTGCTTCGTTGGTTTGGCCATGTTGAGAGAATGGATGAGAGTCGAATAACGAAACAGATATACGAGAGTAGAATGAATGGTGCGAGAGGTAGAGGTAGGCCGAGAAAGTTGTGGTTGAATGTGGTTGAGGAAATTCTTAGGAGGAGGAATATTAGGAGTCTTAAAAACAGGAGGGCGTGTATGAATCAGTGTATGGGGGTAAATGAGGCAAAAGAGGTTTGCAAGGATAGGTCAGCATGGAGGAAATAATTGAAGCAGAGTTACGTGTACAAATATGTATTCATGAGTGAAACTTTGTGACTGTGCCTACCCCGGAAGGGAACAATGTGATTGGTATGTATGTATGAAACTATTGTGGGAAAAAGCAAAGTTTCTCCATCTGTCTGTCCGTCGGTCTGTGTCTGTCCGCTAATTCTCCCCCTAAACGAAATACTCGGATTGAGTTCCTTTAATTCGCATCGGCAGATATTTTCTTTTGCACATTTAAATTAGAAATATAGCTCCGCGAGACGTCCAAAAGAGAGCCAAACGAAAGGCTATAATAAAATACACTACATATTATACAATGCTTTCAATCAAATTCCGTTCACTCTTCGATTTCGGAAAATTCTTGACAAACAAATTCATAAGATTTCTCAAAATTACATGAACACATATGTTACGGAGAAACATTAATAGGCACCTGTGCAAGAAGTGAATTACGCATAAGTAACACATTTAAGTCACAAAGAACAGCACAAACACACAAGCATTAACACATGAGGAAAAAAGTCAATGAGCGACTTCTTTTTGACAAAGAGTGAAATCCTCCATACAACACACTTACTGGACGTGTGGGCATTGACGTCTGCAAATATTAGAAGTGACCATCCACTGATACTGGCTAAGATATTGCTCCGAAAACCGCAACTACTTCGAAATCCACAAAAATTAGTGGAAAATTATAATCGAAAATTCTTCGCGAATGAAAGGGCAAAATATGTGTAAGAAAATAGAATCAACGAAAACATTACAGCCAACCAAATGAATGACTAAGACACTGCGCAAACTGCATGGAACAGATTAACAACTAAAATAAGCAGAGCAGCTTCTGAAGCGCCAGGCAAATAAGAGAGAGGAGGAGTCAACATAAGGTAGAGCGTCGATAATCCGGATCCAATTGTTACCGGACCCAGTCCCGGTAATCAAAAAGTCCGAATTTTCGGACAGATCCAAGAAAAAGGTTTTAAAAAATAAATTTTGGATCAAATATAGAGAGGAAATGGAGCACGACCTTTATGGAGTCCACAGAAAGATTTGAAAAATGTTCAGATAGCAAAATTTACCAGTTAATAATTACAAACTACTTAAGTTAAATTAGAATGCTTGGGAAAATACTCAGAAGATCGATACAGTCACATCATGAATACCAATCTATAAAAAACAACATAAGTGTAAATTTTACAATGCAAGAAATCATAACAGCAGTCAAGTTTCTGAAATATCGCAAAACACCTGGTTTAGACGAAATTTCAAATGGAAAGATGAAGTATGCAGGAGACAATTAAGCTGCTACGGATTTCTGACCCTCTTCACCAAAATCCTCGAAACAATCTAAGAAGACTGGCACACAAGCATAACCATACCGATATTTAAGAAAGGGCCTAAAAACTAATCCCGAAGATTATCGAGTTTTTTCCTCACTCAGCACTGTGCTTAAACTATTAACTGGAATAAAAAAGAGAAAATTCGAACAGAAAATTACAAACAGGAAAGAAAAACTGGGATTTAGGAGAAATAGATCTACAACTGATGCAATATTCATGGTGAGACAGATGAAAGAAAAAGCATTAGAATTTGATAGACCAGTATATGTATGTTTGATCGATCTGAAGATAGCGTTTGATAGGGTATTGCTGAGAGATGCCATTTGGCGTACTGATTGGGAGAAGGACATACTATTGCCCATGATAAAGATGATACAGGACTTGAGAGCACAGATATAAGGGATATAAGGGATATGAGTGATATGAGGGCTATGACGGTTAAAGTAGACGGAGAGCTCTCCCAACAGATATCAACCACAAAAGAAATCAGACAAGGTCATAGTCTTAGTCCCTTCCTGTTGAATTTAATTATGGACAAGTTCATTAAGGGAGTAACATCTCTTGGTCTAGGATACAGGATGGGTGAAAAACTGGCAGGGGATAAAAGGGGGCGTATCTAATCTCACTCTAATCAGTCTAAATATAACTTGTCACTAAAGAGTACCTTTTCTCATTACATCGTCTCCCATCGCGGTCCCAGGACGATTCGTTCTTAGCGACGCGTCCGTAAATGCGATCGATAAATCTAAGAGAGCACCGCCCGTCGACCCCAGCGATCAATCAACGCCAGCGATCATTCCTTCGCGTTCAATCGATTATTCCGTGCACCATCGCTATTAAGAACGAAACCGCCGTGATTCATTCTCCGCAGTTGGAATTAGAAGGTGAGTTTAATGCTTCATCTGGGTGACTCGCCAGATTCAAAGAGAGGGATGACATCCGTGAACTTAGTAGGAGAACGACTTCGTTCCAACACTGCCGCTGCTAATTCATTTCGGAAGGAATCTCAAAAAGTTGTGATCGAAGAACATTATGAATCTCACCAGACTTAAGAAACCGGGGAACATAAAATGAAACTAGTGTATCCAAAAGGCCTGGATCACTTAAGGGCACAGAAGCAAGTACTCTTTAATTAAAATTACAGCGCAGATCATTCATTCATTTAAAAAGGAACTAATTAAGTTAGGAGTATTATTCTCTCACCAAAAAGAGGCAAAAGCTTTGAAAAGTTTAATTTTTGCAGTTGCTTTCCCGCAGTAGAATGAAAAACTGAATATTTCGATTTTAACGTGGAAAATTCAGAGCATTTTTCACTTTCGTTGCTGGGGAATTTTCGCCCTGTCACCAAGTCTTGGAATATGCTACGTTGGCTATTAAGTCAGTAGTGAACGCAATTTAACTTTCTCGACGTATACATTAACAACTTTTAAGAAAATAATAACTTCGCCATTTATTATAAGAATGAATTAGGAAACTATTCTGTAGTTTTGTACATCTTTGTAGACCTTTTGCAGGCAATAAAACGTATAAAATGAGAAAACAGGAGACGTATGAGAATACTGTGTTGTATTTGATATTATGTGCCTAGGTTTCATGAGGCATTTACATCCATAATGGTATTTCACTAATGAAAACAGATTTATAGCAACATATTTGGATCTATAGCAACATATTTGCTATGCATCACTGCGTGATATTCCAAATCTTTCATTTTACAATTTTTCGAACGAAGGGAAAAGGTAGATAAAGATTGCAGAGACAAAATATGGTATAATCGCGACTATTCGACGGGACAAAGTATGATGATACGTATTCATAACTGATCTCAGTAACGTTCAATAAATAATTTAATTAAAATTTTAATGTCTTTTTTACCATTTTATAGTAATGAACACGAATAGAACACGCTAATCATTCACGTGTCGTTCAACGCTGTCATTTGATATCATCAACAACTGAAAGAAATGTAGAAAAATTTATGAGGCGAAAGGAGTCCATCATAGTAAATTACGAGTTTAGCCATTTCGTTGTGATTATAAAAGTATTGTATTCGACATTAAATTTATTGATTTTATTTTTTCGGTTACGTTCTCCACAGAATATTCGCAGCAGGACAAGATAAGACGCTTTTGATGTTTTAGCAAAGTCTACCCTCAAACTGAGTACTTCAGGTAACAAGTATATCTCTGACCATCCCACCTTACATCACATTCTCATTTTTATTCGAGCTATAAAATGTAAATATGATGTTTGGCGCGTTTACAAGTAAATGAAAACAAAAGATAAAAAGGTTGTAAGTTTATTGATATTACGCGCGGTTATTTTGTATTTATTTATTTTGTTAAACCACCCAAACGTGATTATATTTTACAATCACAAGCATATCGTATTTGCGTGAACACTGTATACTTACTTCTTAAGTATATATACTTACGCTATGCGAGCACGCACTTACTACTAAAAAAGAATTATGTATCATTCATGGACCCATTAATTCAGGTTAGGATAACTTTATAATTTTTTTCCTAGCCCTCAGCGCACGAATTCAAGAATTTTCATGGACTCTTATGCCATTTCTTTTAATGATTTTCATTCATTTTAATTTAAATATTTAACCCCCTGCTTGCAAACTGCAAGCGCCCATTTACTATTTAATTATATAAAATCCAAAGTTTCTCTGTCAGCGTGTCTGTCCGTCAAATGTATTCAAATAAGGAAATAGACGGATTGAGGTCTTTACATTCGCTTGCAGTCTTTCTTTTCTTTCGCTCCATTAAATTGAAAACAATGACAGTATTGTTGAAGCAGAGTCTCACATGACTGGATATTGGAATGAATTAAAAAGGCCCATTTGACAGGAGGTAGAGAGAGAGAGAGAGAGAGAGCGGTCGCTTTGCCTTTGAGTGGGGTCGATGCTTGAGGCCATAACTCGGTCCGCCATCTTCGTTTCCCCGGATTTGCATCTGCGATTAAGCGCTAACGCATTAAGCACTCTGCAGTATCACGGTATTTTCTGCCGATAATGCACTTCAAATCAGCTTTTATTTCCTTCTTCAGAATTCAGCCTTCATGCTTATTATATTACTCATTAAAAATTAAGAATTATCCGAATTCCCAGCATAAAAAACTTCATAAAATCCGGGAGAATCAATAACTGCATGTACCTAAGGATGTGTTAAGACTTACTTACCTTACATTTTAAACATAAGGTGAGTATTCATGCTTTAAATCCACCAATAAGGCCAATTAGCCTAGCAATGAAATAACAGGTGCTCGTTACTCAGGTCAACAATTTGATTTCGTCAAGCCCTGTAAAAATCAGTGCTCAGGTCTTTCTTTTTGCTTTTTTTAAATATAGCTTTAACTCAAGATATCGATATGAAATTTCCACCATCGGATAGATGAAATAATGTTAAATACAATCGATTTTTTGAGCGCTACGTATATGTTTAAAAACAGCTTTTTTGACAAAGTCTTCAAATGCTGTTTTAACCTACTTGCAGTGAAAAAAGTATGAAATTTTCACCACCGGATGAGTAAAAGAATGTAAAATTAATTTTTGCGATCAATTTTCTTGGAAGTTTCATATTTGCTTACGTTTTTTATAGCAATATATCTCAAATTTTCGGAATATTTCGCCCGGGTCTTTTATGGCTTCCCTACACTGTGTATTAATATGGAGGGGTTTGCTATTTATTCATTACTCTTCTCCTAAAAATCTACCGAACCGATTGATCTTACACTTTGCAAGAGTGTAATATATATTCTACCTTGGGCAATAGTCAATAATAAATGTATCACGGCCTCAAGGGGTCATTGGACGGTCCTTAGCGTTAACTCCCATAAGAAAAGCATTGGATTTATGCTTAGATCTCGTTTTTTGCTCATTTAAACTATTTATACTAACGATAAAAGGATGACACTTTCATTATTTGATGGCCGAAAATAAGTAAAATTAATCCTACTACCAATCAATTTTATTTTATGTTTCGTATTTTCCTCAAAATAACATTTTTATGCAGAAATTCTCAATTTATCTCCGATTTCAACAATTCCATCTTTCCTTGGCAATCTGAGGAATACCTTTGGAAAGGATATTTCGCCCGAGGCTATTTTTGCTTATACACACTATGTATAAAAATTGAGTGTAGTCTGAATTTTGCCACTCTACTCCTCGAAACCTACTGAAAAGATTGTCCTGAAATTTTGCATGATGCTAGAGTACCTATATGGCTACTTAACACAGTCCGAGCGAGATAATTCCCGAGTCATAATAGAGACCATATTCGAATTATACATTTTAATTCAACCAGCTGTAGGACACATCCATTAAATATTGCATTAATAATTTTTTTTTGCATTCCAGACGATCCTGTTGGCCCGTATGTCCCTGGAATCCCTAATAGGCTGCTAAGCCCGTCATCAGGTTTTCCAGAGACCGGACCAACAGAACTTGACATACATCTACGCCCTGGGTGGTGAAAAACCCAACCAGGCGGGACTCGAACCCGCGACCCTCAGTTTAGCTGGCGAGGGCCACCGCCCCCCATCCCACCGCCACCGAGGCCGGCAATAAAGGTGCAATAATATAGTTTTATATTATAGCAATGGTTAGTAATTAAATGAAAATATCTAAGTAAGCCTTTAACTTGACTCATTTTTTCCGCGCGGTGAGTTTGAAACTCCTTCGAAACGAAAGGTTTTTTGTGATACCCAAGAACCCACTGCGGTGGCAACGTGATTAATTTTCTAAGATAGTTGAGCAAACATACAAACTACACGCAGTTAGTTTTTATACGACATCCAAGTGTTAGAAACACCTCATTTCGTAAATAATATCTCCCTGGAGTGCATAAACGTACCATTTCCCAAGTAAAAGGGCTGGTATTTGTTGGCAAATATCTCCGAAAGTAATGTGGTAAGGAGTAGAATTTTTGGTGACATTGGATAAGTGAGATGTTTTTCTTTAAAGCAACATCAAATTCATTGATTTCTAAGTAAAATGATTTTTCGCTCGGACTACCTTAAGCTATAGGCTTTTTGAATAATGCATCAGGGCCTTATTAGTTGAGGAACCAAAAAAAAAGATGGACTCTTTTAGATCATTGGAATGAGTACGGAGGTTTCCTAATTTTCTTTTTAAATGTACAGCAATCAATATAAAGGGCAGAAATTTTCAGAATCGAATCGCTAAAAGAATTTGAAATCAATGATTAGAATAGAATTTGTTTTACGTTTCGTATTTGCTTCAAAGTTAGGTTTTCAATTCCAAATACATAAATTTTTATATAAAAATGTCCACAGGGTCATAAGAACCAAAGAGACTCAAAAAACGAGTCCCTATGAAGCATTGAAATCAATGCTAAGGTTTCTTTTTTCTTTTACAAATTATTTGCAATTAAGGTAGTTTGAGCGAACAATCATTTTACTTTACTTAGAAATCACTGAATTTAGTCCCATTTAATAAAAAATATCTCGCCCTTCCAATGACACTAACAATTCAACCCTTTAACGCATTACTTTCGGAGATATTTGCCAAAAAATACCAGCCCTTTAACATGGGAAATGGTACGTGTATGCACTCCAGAGAGACATTATTTACGAAATGAGGTATTTCTAACACTTCATGTCGTAAAAAAACTGACAGCGTGTAGTTTGTGTGTTTTCTCAACTATTTTTGAAAATTAATCATATTGTCATCGCAGTTGGTTCTTCAGTATCACAAAAAACCTTCCGTTTTGAAGGAGTTTCAAACGCACCGCGCGAAAAAAATGAGTCAAGTTAAAGACTTATTTAGATATTTTCATTCAATCAATTACAATTTCTGTCATATAAACCTATATTATTGCACCATTAATAACGCAATATTTAATTGATGTGTCCTACAGCTGTTGAAATTAAAACGTATAATTCTAATATGGTCTCTATTATGACTAGGGAACTATGTCGCTCGGACTACCTTAAAATATGGGGCTGAAATTCCCTTATCGGATTGTAAAAAGAAAGAAATATTTAATTCTTGCTTTGGATTTCTTTGTGCGCTATGTTTTCCCTTAAAATGCGTTTTCAGTTCTAAATTATCAAATTTTCTCCGTTTTAAACAGTAGCACTTGCCTAGCAGTAGCCTTGACATCCTGAGCAATGGCTATGAACAGGAAATTTAGCCTTGGCCTTTTACGCATTAAATTGAAAGGAATTGTCAATATCAGCAAATTTAAGAGATATTAAGCCCGGGTTAAGGGGGTGGCGAGGTGGGGGTTAGGACTCTATGGTCTAATATGAAGCAGAAATTTAAGCCACTCATTATTTCACTTATCACTGATTTTGTTTGCGTCGTAGTGATATCATAATTGACCTCACGCATCTGCTCTGCATTGAAACCACGTTTGCCATCATTAAAAATATTAATGGAAATGGTAATTTTTCACTTTGGTTCCAAGAACGACATATTTCCACAGTAATTTCTGACAATTAGATTTGAAATGAAGGAGCAAATTGGAAAATGGAGGAGAGATGTTGAAAATCCCGACGTCAGAATATACCTAATATGCAAGAATGCGTACGCAATGCTTTCCAAATTGCACCCAATAATAGTTATAATTATTATGTGTATATTATACATAATTATTGTGTGTGTGTATATATATACATATATACACACACACAATCTATGCCAATGTCTGGATTCGACAAAGAGAAAACAATCCCACAGCTTCCCTATCGGCCACTTTGATATACATATGATCTTGTCGGATAGGAAGCAGTGAGGGCCGAAGGGGATGGGCTGAAGACAGGAAAGGATGCTGGGCAAGCGGAGAAAAGGAGAAGAAATTAATATCAGTAGACTGGGGACGGCAAGTGTAAAATTCAAGGGGGTTTTTACCCGTTTCCTTCCAATCTAACCTACCTTAACTGTTTGATCACATAATAATTATAACAATTATCGGTAAGAGTGATGAGTGATGTGAGAGGGAAGTGTAGACCAAAACATTCATGGACAGATAGGTTGTAGAAAAAAGTGGAGAAATAAAAGTAAGTCACAAGAGCGGCAGATTGCTTGTAAAGCAATGGAAGGTTAAAACATATGGAGTAAATATGTGCAAGCATACTGGAATCGTGGATTAGATTATTAAAAGAAGCCGGGTCTAAGGTCTAGCAATAAAGATTCAGCACCTTTTGCAAGAGATAACTCCGAAAGGGAACTGCAGTAGGGTAGGAATTATCTTTTATTAAATTAGAACTTAATGAGGGCATCTTTGAATGCTTATTACTTAATAATTCCTTTTTTATACTTAATAACAGTCATTATGCTATTGCACGACCTGATTATCTTTTATTTACTAGTTCAATTTCATTTCTTTAACGAATTATGTCAAGGTGACGGCTGCTGTCATTCATTTGTTTGGCGTCCTGTACGACCACATGAAAGGGGTGTCGCAAGTTGTCCATATTCCTTGGTCCATTTGATCCTTTCCATGCTTCCCCTTCGCAAGTATGGCTCCGGCTCGTAATGAAATCAGTACTCGGTGTACACGAAGGAGAGGAATGCCTGGATAGAGGAGGCATACGAATACGGCCCGATCACTTTCTCGCCATAATTGATCGCCGCTCGGTTGGAGTGAAAGCAAAAGTGGCAAAGGGCATTCATTCACCAGCCTAACGACGAGGACGGAAGGGGTAATGTCGACCGAACGACAATTCAACGGCACCGAGAGAAAGAGAACAATGGCGGGAAGGTGCTGGAGAGAGAGAGAGAGAGAGAACGACCGAGAGGGGGTGGGTGGAGGAGGAGTGGCCACCGGTGGAGGGGGAATGGGGTGGGTGGAGAAAGAAGGGAGGCGCACCCCTTTCCTCAGCCAGGCATCATCGCCTTATAAGGCTGTTGTAGGCCGAGGGTTCACAATCCCATTCCACGAAGGGGTCGCCGCAAGGAGAGGGAGTAAGAGGTGTGAGCGCGCGCCATTGGGGGGACATGGGGCAGGGGGAGTGGCCCCAGGCGGGGTCTCGGTGTTTGTCAGATTCGTCTTCGGAACGCCCTGTCGGTGTGTGGGCCCTGCGGCGGCAGCTGGTCCCCATCAAAGCTGCAACATTCGAAGCGAGCGAAGTATTCACTCGTGTAAACTGATGTAAAGGGCAATTCGAAAGGAAGCAGGGTGGCCACCAAAGAAAAAGCTCACGAAGAAATAGCTCGCACAGCATCAGAGTACGCAGGAAATGCATGGATCTCGCACGAAGAGGAGGAGCACCACGCTAGAACCCTTAAAGTGAAGTAGAAAGAAAGGCGGCAAAGACATGAAAATGGACGTGGATGAAGAGGGAAGGAATGGAGTGTGACGAAGATGCAACGGTATTCTGGGCTGAAAGGAGAGCGCTGAAGAAAGGAGGAAAAAAAGAAGAACGGGCGGCGTGAGGAGTGTACATACGAAAGGGTAAAGAAAGATGAAGAAGGTTGGGAGGGACTACACGATTAAACATAGGAACCGACGTACAGTGGGCTGAAATAAAAAAAAGCTGGCCAAAAATCATATCTTCCATAGTTTTAAATTTAATACGACGAAATATTCTCAGTTAATTATTTGTAGGACCTCAAGCATAAATTTAGTGTTATTTTGACAAAATTTTGATTCTAGGCCTATTATTAAACAAAATGGCAGAAATGGTAAAAATCCAAAAATCCATTCCGTGGACCCTATCGGTATCAAAAACAAGTATTTCTTTCAGAGTAGGAGTTTAATTGCAAGTTGTTTCCAATAACTTTAAAATGATAAATAGATTGTAAATAAAATAAAATACATAAAATCATAATTAATACGAATGTACTGTAAAATTGACAGTATTCATCAAAATCGCTTCTATCACTATCATCGTCTGAAATGGTTTATATCTCCATCAAGAGGCGAACTCGAGCTTTTTATGACACGTTCATAACAATAATATTTGGTATGTCATTTGCTGTTGTGATCAGCAAATCAGCAAATGATTGTAATGTGAACAGCGGGATGAAATTGAAAAAGCGGGCCAAAAATCATATCTCCCATATTTTTTATTTTAGGACGATGATTTCATCGTAGTTAAATATTTTAGGTCTCCCAAATATATTATCCAAAATCTGAGTCTGCATATGGATATGGGACAATTTTTGAAACAAATTATAAAAGATTTTATCGAGTTTACGCTGGCTACAGTAAAATCTGAAACTTCCGCACTTCAACTCCGCATAGGATGGCGGCTGTTCCTCATCGCACATAAATAGCCAGTAATGAAGAGGGGGGCAAGCTGGATAGAAACCTTTGGCAATCAGAGACTACAGGTATGGCTCGAAAACAGCGAGTACGAGTGGCTCAGTTCCACGAAACTTCAACAATCCATCGGAGTCGGTGGTATTCCTAGACCACGGTGCGCGGAGCCAGGCCGCGACGAATGCTTTAAAAATCGCCGTAACGTATACGCGGCGTCGCAAACATTTTCCCAATCATTTTGCAGGATAACGATAAAATACGTTCACTCATTACTCGGAAGACATATCCCGACTTAAAAATGTTTTAACCATATATGATGACAACTTCACGCAAAATGTATGATTAAGCGGGCGCGTTTAATTGTACCCGTCACTTGACGGTGAGCCCTCAGCCCTAGCCATCAGTGAGTAAGCAATTTCCCCGATCGCAAAGAACGGCGATTTCTGAAGTTGATCTAACAGCATGTGCCTTGGCGGAGAACAGAGATGCAATGCTAGCAACGAGGAAAGGAAATGTATTTGTGAACGCGGTATATTTGTGGTTCATTGAAATGAGAATAAAATGAAATGCTCTTCCCCAAAAATCAGGGTTATATCGATCTGCTTAATTGACGATTATTGTAAAATGAGAAGAGAACATCGAAATCGGAATGTTGCAAATAACCATCAATCGTTACCCTGTGCAATCCCATTGGTGCGCGAGAAGTATTCGAGTACACGGCCAATCACGGACAGAGCTCAAGGTACGCTCAAGTAACGTTCTCATACTACGCGAATTAGTTATGTCCTCGCGTTCCATTTGTGAACCGACCTCCTCTCAAGATATTTGGGGTGTGGCCCATTCAGGCCCACGGCGACTATCGCAGGAGGCCGGATGCCCTTCCAGCCGACGACGCCGCTTTGGGGCCTCCATTCACACCTCGGGACACGCCACGCCCCTCTCTTCGACCACTCCCTCCTAACGGCCACCGACACCTCTACACGTCATACACAGTTTGTCATTTGCCGCGTTCCGCTCGACCGATCCCAGCCGATGAATGAAAGAGGCACAGAGAGGCGGCAATTCACGCAACTACCATGTCCACGTATTAAGTGCGTAGTCCGAGCGAGATAGTTCCCTAGTCACAATATAGACCATATTCGAATTATACGTTTAAATTTCACCAGCTGTAGGACACATCAATTAAATATTGCATTATTAATGGTGCAATAATATAGTTTTACATGACAGAAATCGTTAGTAATCAAATGAAAATATCTAAATAAATCTGTTACTTGACTCATTTTTTTCACGCGGTTCGTTTGAAACTCTATCAAAACGGAAGGTTTACTGTGATCGCGAAGAATTTCCTGCGGTGACAATATGCTTAATTTCCAAAATAGTTGATAAAACACAGAAACTACACATTATTGATTTTTTGACGAGATCTAAGTGTAGGAAATGCCTCATTTTTAATGTAAGGTCTCTCTGGAGTGCATGCACGTACCATTTCCCATATAAAAGGGCTGGTATTTTTGGCAAATATCTCGGAAAGTAATGAGGTAAGGGGTTGAATTTTTTATGTCAGTGGAAGGGTGATATATTTTTCTTTAACATGAGACCAAATCCATTGATTTCTAGGTAAAATGATATTTCGCTGCAACTACCTTAAAGAAGACTACCCCTCAACCGAATTATCCACAAAAAATACAAGGAGGTGGTGTTTAAGCCGCACGAATATCGAATGGGCAATGTCTGAAAATTTTCGGCTAACGGCTCACAGGTATTGTGATTAGTGAATGATGTTTTGGTACAGTCAGTAATACGAGATCTTTTTACTTTTCCAAAAAGAGGTTTTTTTAAACAATTAAAGGATATTTTTGGGTTTAGCAGGACGACCTTTGATTGACTCTCATAATGTGAAGGAAGAGCGGACATGAACAAAGTGATGAATACACACAGACCTCACTGTACAATTTATTAAACAAACACTCACTGTACGAGAGGATAGAAGAAAGTGACACGACCAGGATTACGACGGCGAATGATCGCCATCATAGAGTGAACATTTTGGTTGAAGATGTCTCTGTATATAGTTCTTCTGAGGAAATAGGGTGGGGGTGGGGAGGTTGATCAACATGGTGATTGGCGGAGGGAAGGGGGTTGTTCGAGGATCCATGGGTTGGGCAATTAAGCGGGGGGAGTGGGTGATGGGGGGGGGGGTAGATTGGGGAATTGGGGATGGAAAAGGGAAAAGAGACAGCGTTTAAAATAGGGGAGGGGGATGTAGATTACAAACATCCATTGATAACAGAGTGGTCTCAGGACCAATCCTTCTTTTTTTTAAATCTCTTAACTTCTCGCGAGAGTAAAGCTCTCGCCCATAGTCACACACAAAATATTAACATTGAAGTCACTTATATGGTCAAAACCTATATAAATGCTGAGCCAAATTACTCTGCTGACGTATTAGTTTAAAAAGACTTCAAAATGTTTATTGGTCCTGGTCGGAAAGTTTCTAGCCGTCTGTCCCACGTAGACTTCTTGGCAGTCCGCGAACTTGCTGCTATATATACAGTGGCGGAAGAAATTAACGCAAAAGTTTTCGCGCGCCAGAATGCGGCATTTTTGGGAACTTCTAGGAGCAGTAAACACTCGAAAGACTGGCAACACTGAGGAAAACATCGTCTACCGCAAATACTTGCAATCCGCAATGGAACTCACATTTGCCGGAGCGTAAAACTTAGTCATCAATCGCCTCATTTTCGAGCTTTCTTCTCATATTATTCGCACATTCAGTCGTGGTGTATCGCTGTGTTTATTTCAGCATAGTTCTTACGTCAGAAAGACAGATCATAAAAAATATTTACTATCCCACCCAATACGGTATATAATCGTGTATGCTGAAATCTTCATCTTCTACCACCAAGGAATATTTATTGTGGTCGACTTTCCGAGGATCTTTTTGAATGACGCGTGCTGTCTTTTTCACCGAAATGATATAAATCGAGATTTATCAGCGCCAAATGTCGATACAAAAAAGATTAGATTGAAATAAGTATAGTCTACGTGATGTAATTTTTCACGATTTTCCATTTGTAGATTGACGAAGTTCCTTAAACGGATATTTATTAATGAATCTTTCTTGACCCAATATAAATCCGTTTTTAGTTCGTCAGAATGGGATTCAACTATGAAAACATACGTAAATATATATAATTTCAAGAAATAAAAATAAATGTGCTCGCATCGATACCGAATAATCTAGGCATATTTTCCCGATATTTCTTTCATCTTATCACAGGAAGATTGGTGACAAGCCTTCCACTGTTAAGCTTTATCTAGTAAATGTAGGATATACGAATAAACATTCAGAAAATTTTACCCAAATTAGGTGCAGTTATGGATAAACAACTCTGTTACGTCTGACTGCATAATATCTTATATGCTTAGCAATAAATTCGCCGCACATTTAAAATTAACAAAAAAGCCTTTTAAAATACTTCAGTTTGGAGAAAAATGTCATTAATGAAATAAATTAATGGGTAACGGTTAATGTTGTAGCTGTCAGATGTATTTGGCTAGTTAAAGAGTGGTCCTTGTTCGATTTTTAATGAACACAAATGAGTTTTTATATAAATTTTCTCATATTGGCGATATGAATGAATGTAATGTGTAGCTGCAATGACTGGCTGATAATATGAATTTTTTTTTATACAAAAGAGATAAAATTTGCCGAATAAAAATCATTTTACTTGACCAGAAATTGAATGAAAAACTCAAAAATGTCTCGACCAGGGGTGGGATCACGGTTCTTTTCTTCATATGGTCGTTATCGTCATCCAAAAGGCAAGCCGCATTGGTAGGGCAATGCTCAAGGTCCTTGGAGCGCACTCCACTGCTATGAAGCACCTGATCTTTCTTGATGGCGATCACGTTTTCGAAATCATGAGCGTACTCGAACAATGTTATCATGAAGAACCATGATTGCGATTCAGGTTTGCAACCCAGTAACAACTACTGAACTTTCTTATGTCAAGGTGAGTTTAAGGTGATGTTTCGTATCCTTGCGGTGAATTTATTTGCGTCCGTATGCGTTACTGTGAAATAAGTTGCTTTTGAAATGAGTGATGGTAGGTATTGTCTACGAACGTTTAAAATAACTATAAGGATAGGAAAAAGCATACTACTCTCCCGGGAATACAAACAGAAAGAAGTAGTTCTCGGATTACACCTCATCAGCCCAGACCAATCCAATCAAACGCCATTAGTTCCCCTCATGCATGGGTTTGGAGGCCAGCTACCATAAGCCTGAGTTAAAGCAACGAGCAATCTTGGAGGACTTTTGAGGATCCCTAGAGGTTCCCCTGCGTCGATACAAAGCTCCACCAATACTAATCCAGTCAAAATTGGAATGTATGAAGGCCCCATTATATTGATTTGGGATATAGTATGCCTTTAATTAGAGCTTACTTTCCCCTTGTGTTGCGGGCGATACCTTTTCTACCAGAGATACTGTTTCGGACGCCAGTCGTTTAACTCACGTGAAAGAAGTGGTATTTGACTTCTCTTACGCCCTTTAAACTATTCGACGGGGGCTTCCGATTTTTTCGAAGCGCGACGAGCATTTTTTTTCTGGTGCAGCGAGTATTTGAAACCTGAACGTTATTCACAACAACAAACCACCCCAACCATCACCACCAGGAACTTGGCCAAGGTTTACTGATGACTACTTCATTGAGACGAGCGTCGATAGACGAACAAGCAGTGCGGAAAGCGCCAGCCGAGATACTGTTCAAAGTTTTAGCGGCCTCTCCCTAAATTCTTGGAGGAAAAAAAATCTTATTAGCCTTTAAGTATGCCTCATTTTTCTTCCAGGCGGAAGAATCGGATAGTAGGTTTGTAAAAGGCAAAAACATCTCTCGAAAAATTACCCGAAGAGGGGTTGCGCCTTCGACTTTCACCCACTGAAGTTTTATTTGGTGCTTAAAAGTTAAAAAAAAAAACCTATTTCTTACTACTATCAAACGAAATTCATTAAATTCATGTCCGCTATAATAAGAACTATGTTTAATCAAATGTTTATCAATATTCATTTTTCGCCCGCAACTAGGAATACTTACGAGTTGACAAATGTCTAAATTCTAGGAGATGGTTCAAAACAAATCATGTAACATAGATGGAGCGGGCTGCACGGAGTGCAGCGTTCATTATGAGAAAAATGTGAGAAACAAACGTTTTTCGATCCCCTCAAACGAAACAACCTTAAATTAAGATGCAATGAGGAAAATCGTGGAGGAAGAATGGGAAATGATCCCAGTAAGGGGATACCAAAATGTGGACAACTCCATGTCACAAAGACTTGGTCAGGAAATCGCGAATGGAGGGGGATGGATTGATTAAAAGGCTAATAAAAATCCACATTCTTTATGTAAATACCAGCATATTTCTCGATGATCAATTACTGTGATCATGTGCACACATAACTCAAATTGAGAAAATTACGCATACATTTTACCCTTTTCCACTCGTTCTAAATAAAGCATTATAGTGTCCCTTTTCAACATCCGTTAAAATACATTACCACTAAGAGATGAAATTTATGACCCTGTAAAAAGTCTTTTAATATCTTCATGTGGGGCCACTCACAACTTTAACTTCCATTGAAGCAATAATATTACGACACATTTGAAGAGGAATAGATTCTTTAAGAACGTAGCAATCTTTGATGGTGCTCATTCCTAATTTGTACTCCATTGACTACTCTGCGGATTTATGAGGAGTATACAAATGACCATAGGGAAAATATCTAATTACTGCTTATTGTTAGTCGCTACATGGAAAAGATGATTTTTAGTATTTTATCACTTTCACAGGGGAATATACGCGATGCATTTTTGTCGGAGTATTACTTACGCGTGGGTATAAAAATGCTCCTCATAAAATTTAACTGCGTAATTTTAGCCAAACATTTTTCACTGCGAATATGTCGTAAGGTATTTAAGTGATTCATTAATTTACCGTATCCTCTAAGTATTGTCCTCCATCCTATAAGTTGAACTGTTGAACTACACGGCTAATATATTGTTCATAGCAAACCAAGAGAACAATGCTGGGAAAGCTTCAAAAACCGTTTTAAAGATATTTTGAAGAAAATTCCAAACTTGTTTGGTCTCTCACTCAGATAAGTAATAGTACTTACAAGTTCGGCAGATAGAATCAAACTCTAAAAAAATAATATATAATAAATTAAATGCCTAGTAAAAATAATTGCCCTCTTTACAAAATCATTTCAAAGTAATTTAAAGGTGAATGTAGCATCAGATAAGTTCTCTAAATTGAGTAACTGACACAATCAGGGATCCGGTCTATTCCCTCCTTCATGAATAGCTTTTCATTGAGTGGTAAGTTGGCAAATGAGTGGATATGAGCATCATACGACAGGCAGGACGTAGAAATCAAGTGGGGCCGAGTACCCGAGAATGGGAAGTAAACATCTCATTCGACGACCAAGGAGACCGCTCTGATTCTTTTACAAAGCCCGAATATGCGTAAAACTCACACACTCATGGTTGAGGTCAATATCCATTCCCTGGGCCTTCCGCGGATTCCTGCGAATTTTTGGCTGCAATAAAGTCACATCGCGTAGATTAATTATAAAGGCACTAAAAGAGGCCACGCTAGGATTTGAACCCCAGGCATTCTTGGCCGCAGACGAACGCTCTCCCTCTAGGCTACCGAATCAATCAAGATAAGTCCGCGTCCAGTGGTTCTTCCTATACAACGAAAAATGGGAATTCTAATTTTTCCTTTAAAAACTGGACCAAATAAAATGCTCTGGATTTTTGAAAGTAGTTTTCAGAAAGTAAATAATATTACGTTAGGAGGAATTAAGAAATTGAAGTGTTTGGGACGGCCTGAATGCACAAGGGCGGAAACTTACGTAGGGTTTTAAAGTATTGGAAATACTTGTAAAGAAAAATTTTCTCCTCATGGAAAGCATTCTATTCTAACAGATTTCCCATACTTTAACTTTAAATTCCCAGGATATTACGCCAAAATGTTAATTGTAATGCATCATATTTCTCAGAAGTAGTTTGAGGCCTATTAAAAGGATGTTCATCCACAGCTATTCCCTGCACGCGGAAATACGTTTCATTGTAATTGCATTTGATCTGGAGAATAAAAAATGTTTATGTCCCAACAAATAATGCTTTCATCGTATTGTTTCTTAAGTTTCCACCAAGAAATTTGTTTAAACGGTCCAAAGCTCAACAAAAAAATATGGTAAGCATCTCTACATAATGAACTACGACTTCGGAACCTCGACTGGGTGCGGGTCGAAGCAAGCTCACCACGTTTATAACTAATTCTAATTAACCAGACGATCTCGCGAACGTAAACCTTATTAGTATGACTATATACCTACACGACGCGTAAAATCCTAGATTCAATCATAGAGAGAAAATCAATTCATAGAGAGCTTGAATATTCCCGGTTTCCGTATGCTGTCTCAATGTTGTCAAGTTGTCGAAGGAAAAGCGATTTCAATTAGTTCCCGTGTACGCCGCATTCAGACGCCAATGAGTTTTGCGTAAATTTTTTCCGCCACTGTACATATCTCACTTTTAGACAACGGGTTTATGTTTCTCTAATAGGTTTCTGAGGGTCACTTGTAGCTTGACCGACACACGGAATTGATCTCTTGGTAGTTTCTTAGAAAGTTTTTGCGAACACTGTCCTAGATACGTGATACATGCCCACTGTTTTTTTTTAATATTGGAAACACGTTCTAGTGGGTTGATTGAAGTGATGGACAACCTTCTCTGTTTTTAGCGATGAATTTGTTGATTAAATTGTTAGCAATAGTGTCCTACAAGAGCAGCGCAGAAAAATACGTCATGACATTATTTTTAAATTGGGACTTTGGTGGTTGTAACGACATATCTCTTTGAATTCCATTAAATATAGCATTTTTATAGCCTTTTATTGAGTCTTTTTCGGTCTTTTTTAACACTCCCACACTTATTTCCAAAATTATAGACTATTCATGAGTTTTTACTACGTTCTTTGTCTATAAATTTACCAGTAGATCTGATTGTGAATGCATATATGCGGCAATGATAAAACGACCGTCATGAACACTTTGGCTTTCTACTACGCATTGTCTACTTCATGCATATCTCAACCGGAAAAAAAACACAAAGTTTTAGTCATCAGCAAATAAGAGTTTTATGCTCCCCAAAAATGTATGCAAGCATATATGAAAAAGTATAATGGAAAATCAATGACAGCACTGTAGTAACCTTGAAACCACCTGATGTTCAATTTACGACACGAGGTTCACGCGAACTACGCAGGCGTCTCAGGGCTGATATTGTCCACGGCAAGGACAATGTCGCTGGGACTTGACATTTAAGAGGACAAATCAAGGCTCAAGAATGACCTGTAGCACATGCAGGTTGATAGACGCTATTTTCTTTTTTTTACGCAAGCCAGCCACGTGATGTCAGGATCATCAACTGATATGCCAATGTGTCAATGGAATTGTTCAAGAGATACGGACGATCGAATGCATAAGATGAAAGAGGAGGTGTCGTCAGGAGTCAAACTGACAGCGTATGCTTTGTCATGGAAGCACCCGCAAGAGTTAACTACCGAAATACACTGCATTACTTGAGAAAAACCGTATCAATGGAAATATAGTGGTACCTCCCTATATTCTAACTGACGGCTAACAATTTCATATTTAAGTCTTAAGGCTTACAATCATTAAGCGTGAACTAATAATTCAATTATAATAGTTGAAACTATTGAAAATTTCAAATTCCATGTTTAAAATGATGTTATTTTGAAATACGCAGGCCTATGAAGTTGCCGGAGAGCAGTGCAGTGATACCTCATTGAATCACTAGGGTTTAAAGACGCGATGAATTCGCAGTACTACAGAGGTAGCCATTGCCTGTATCCAAATGCCATGTGTTTGCACTCGTGCGAAGTATTTGATGCACAGAAAATTCGCACGTAAAAATCAAACATCTCTTTTTAACATAATTGTCGGGTTGAGATAGCATCAGTGAGATGGACAGTGGAAATATCTTAAAGTTTTCTTCGTAAAATCTAACAAAACTTATCGAAAAGGTATGATTATTTTTTATTTCGATATATTTCTTACTTTAAAAATTTTTCTCATACCTGCATTGAGGCATGAATCATTAAAATTTAGGCATTATGTGTTTTCTGAGGACATTGGAGCTGCAGTTATATTAATTGTAATTGGAACCTAAAATAGTTATCAAAAAGCTATTGACATGTAAATTGGCTTGAATATAAAAACAGTTCTTTAACATTCGGTATATGTGCTGCTTGAATTATCATAAGTTGAAGTCACAAAAATAGCTTTCCATCATCCATCAATTTCATTCCCTCTAGTTCAGATCGTTATCAGATGGATGAATGAGGGCTTTGATTTGAAACACCACATGTTTCCACAGTAACACACACATACGTTTCAACGTGATTCGGACTGTCGGTCGATAAAATTGAACATCTTGAATCTTCACACTGTGGCCCAAGTGATTCAGCAGGGTGGCTACTGATAACCAATTTTCAAATTCCCTGACATTTCCCTAATGGATTTACCAATTTCCCTGACCGATCGCCAAAATGTCACCTATCATTGGAATATTTTTTTCTGCTGAATTGAATTTTCTACAGCAGCTTTAAATTTTCTAAATGCTCTAATCATCGTCTCGTATGTTTAGAACTGCAAGCATTGTGTTTACTATAACCCCAGTGTGCTCCAGCAGCTAATTCTCGACCTGAGTTTCGGAAGATAAAAAAAACGCGAGGTAAAATTGTCCGAACAACATAGCCTCGGATTCCGTGTGATGAGCGAAATACATTGTGATCATGATTTTTACACACAAACAGGCAAATATCGCAATAAGGATATACAAAAGGGACACATTGCACGTTCACAACTAAATGACTAAGATTCACAACTTTTTTACTCCACGAATAGATTATTCTTATTCAATGCACGTCAGCGACGGACGTTAGTTTCAGTTGGTGAAATAAATGGCGGGAAAGACTGGCCGATAAATCTAATGGTAGAAAAATAACGAGGATTCCAGGTCCAGTTTCTCCCTGACTGTTACGAGAATTCCCTGACTTTTCCAGAAATTCAAAATTCCCTGACAATTCCAGGTTTTCCCTGACGATCGCCACCCTGTTCAGAGGCTACAGGGCCTGAAGTAGAAACCCACAGATACACCAAGGGTGGACGCGCAGCACGAGTTCGTAAGAAATTACTTGAAGCACTGAGTAAATAGGAAGGTCGCGAGATAATAAATAAACCTCCTCAAATTCTCTGTGTAAACTGAGGGTATTAGTAATATTGCTTAAACTTTCCGTTTGTCAACAGTGTACGACGGTGAGCGTTATATATTCAGAGCGACCGAGGCCAGTCCATCAACACGGATGAAAATATAAACATATAATTGGTCCATCTCCACTTAAACACGTTCCCATCGAGGAAATTCACCTGAAAATTTATCTGAGAATTTATGAAAAGTTCCATTATCTTGAGTAGTGACTTAGAAGAATAAAAGGTTTATAAACAATGTTTTTACTTTTCCTTAACACTAACAATTTTAGATATTTACCTGTAACAACGAAAAAATGATTGGGTTTGATTTTACTTTCACATTACTCATCTAGAGAGATAGTCATGCATCGGAGAGTTATTTAAAATGGTCAAGGAACATACTGAACATAGTACAGGTACTTTCTTAACCTTTCGTTTTTTCGACGCCGGTGGCGGCGTGGTAAAGTCCTCGCCTACTAACCCAAGGGTCGCGGGTTCGGACCCCGCCTGGGTAGATTATCCACTGCCCAGGACATAGGTGTTTCTGTTCGTCATATGAGTTAATTGTAAGAGAGCACTGTGCAGTCCTAAATTCACCCACAATAAAGATAAGTAAGTTATTATTTTCCTAAGTAGGTCCATACCCAAATATTTTCTAAAGATCCTCATTTTTATACAAAGTATCCCAAAAATATTTACTTACAATCGATAAACATTTTTCTGTACTCTTATTTATGTTTCATTTTTACTTTAATTTATACTTCAAGTTTGGAACATACACACGAAAATATTTGGGACTTTTACAGGAGTTTTTCAAAAAACATTAGTCTTTTCGACTTTATGTTGTAAAATGCAGCACCGCGATCTCCTTACAAGGCGTTGATCAAGGACGAAGGGTGCCAGAATATGAGTACTTAAGGCTTTAGAAACCAAACTGAATTGGGAAAAATGATCACACTGTTAAAAATAGACCTTTTAAGCAAAAAGCAGCAAGCAGAAAAGTACTCCGTTTTAAACAGGGCTGCAGAGGAGTGGAATTCACTTCCTGTAGAACTCTAAAATCGTTTTTGCAAAACTTACAAAGAACATTAAAGAAAATTACGTCCATTTTCGAAAACAGATAGAATAATAGAGAGCGGTATACTCGCATCCGATCACTGTATTTCCTTTACGGGTATAAATGAATTTCAAATGTACTCGTAGAGTTTGTTTGATTAGATTTCTTACTCTCTCTCTCGTTTTAAAAATCGTATTTTTCATTTGATTTGATTGAATTATGAAGTGAGCACGCGTTACCAACAGGCAAATACCGAATTGATTATCCGTCGAAATAAATGCGAGCATTGCGAGGCACACGAAAGCGTCGGCGACAACAGCGCTGCGGAGGGAGAGGCGGAGGGAGAGGCGGAGGGTGGTTGGGGATGAAGACGAGTCGAGAGAGTGGGTGGTCCGTATTTAAATCATTTCACCCCGCTGGGCGTCGTTAGAAAGGGGGAGGGGGAGAGATTAACCGCCGCAGCAGCAGCCGCCGGGTCAGGGAGCGAAGTCAACGAGGATGCGTGTGGAAGCAGCCAATCGGCGAGACGGTCGGAGGGTCCATGTGGCCGGAAACATAATGAGTGGTATTGGGAGGAAGGGACGATTGCAGAGAGGAAGACGACTACTAGATAAACAAGAATGAGAGGAAGAGAAGGAGAAAAAAACAACCATCTTAACGATAAGAAATGGCGGCTGGATTTTCATTCTTTCGCAAAGACTCTTTTCTCCGCATTGATGTAATTTATCGATAGCTCTGAGTGAAGCACATCAACGAGGCCTTTACAACGAACAGACGTTGGCTCCAACTCGTACGTACAGTGGAATGAGTTGACAAAGACGCATCGCAGAGCTCGCTCCTTCTCGGCTGGCAAACGATTCGTTCCACAGGATTACGAGAACTCTGGCACCGATGCCGACACCAGAAAAACAATGAGGTACAGATCAATCTACGGGTCATTAGTTCATCTTTTAAGAGAGAATTGAACATAATTAAGGCGCTACTTGCGTTCCTCGATGGCACAGGCAGTGGTGATTTCTGGCACTTTCACCGGAAGGCAAGAATTCTCACCGTACACCTTATTTTCTGGTCAGTAACGTCAGGGTCTTTTATCCAAGCAGTTATCCCTAAAATAGTAATGGGTTTACTATGCAACCCTGTCTTTCTTCTTGTTTTCTTATCTCGGAATCAGTTATGATAGCGCAAGTACTATGGGACGCAAGGAAAAGATCAGCTTTTTTATTAACTCAGCCGCAGAATACCTTTCAGTCGCGAGAATTGATGAAGGTATGGGAGGAATGAAGCCATAGAGGAGAAGAAATGAAAGAAAAAACCCAAAATGAGGCGGTGTGAGTCAGCGAAGAAAAGTCACTCTCCTCATTTTTGACGCTCACAAAACCCTCGAGTTGGTATTTCTGATCGCCTTTTACCAAAGTGGTTTAAAGTCTTTTTTGCCTAAAATCATTTTATAATATAGTATTATTAAATTGTATCTATACATCAATACATTGTATCTATTTACAGGTTATCCTCCAAAATAGAAGAGGATAGCCTTGTAATGTAGACAAAAATTGCAAATATTCACGAAAAGAGGAGAAACGAAGGCAGTGTGAAATAAATTAGAAGACGAAGCAGAAACTTGGTAGCCTGGGGCATTGATAAATAGATACAATGTAATAATACTATATAATAAAATGATTTTAGGCAAAAAAGACTTTAAACCACTTAGGTAAAAGGCGATCAGAAATAACAACTCAAAGGGTTTTGTGAGCGTCAAAAATGAGGAGAGTGACTTTTCAACGGGAATAAAACGAAAGTGAACGCAAAATATGTAGGTCAAGCAACCATAAATATTAGATGATAAGAGGGAATAAAAGATCAAATTTGGCGCCCACGATGCGCGGGAATGAAAGCAAACGGTGAAAATGAGGAAATGAGCAGAGCATCAAGAGCAGTAAATGATCACACGATAAAAATGGCTGAGGCCGCGAAGAACATAACACATTATCTCAGACCAAAATAGACTCAATACGAGTGCTCCGAATTCATCGCAAGATACAATCGATCTCTCGAACTTAAGAGTCGAACCAGATCCTCAAAAAGCACACCGAATAGTGGAAAATAGTGGCTCAGCATTCTCAAATCGTTACGAAAATTAAGAAACACAGGCGGTTCAGGAATTCGTGGCATCCCAAGGAGACGCAATTTAAACAAATGTTATAGGATTTTAATGACGAAACGAATTCTCAATACTACTTAATACATGAGGAACACAACAAGAGTTTCCATGCACGAGCACTATCCTCAGGTGATTTCGGCAGATTGAAAATCCCATATCATTAACTCTCCAGAGAGGGAAGGGGGTAAAATGTTCATCGTCATATCTCGAGGTCGTTTCTGGGTAAACCATTCGCAGTGGACCAAATGTTAGCATCTGGATCCCAAACTTAAATAAAAATTTAGAAAAATACACATATCGAACGTTGATCATATTCTATTCATCTGCATGAAGACAGGATGGATATCTCAACACCCCATCCATTAAGCAAATGTTTATTTTTAGTGAATTATTAAACCTAATTTCCAAAACTCAAACAGAAGACAACTTTTGTAAATGAAAAGAAATTGGCTTCATTTTTTGTCGAGTGATGCAGTTTTTTTCACGATATCTAGCTCACTTACATAAGTAGAGACGCATTGGATTAACGATGGGACTCAATGGCCACAATGAATATGGATGTTTCAACTTTCGATGGCCGGTTACAACATGACGTTAATTTACCTATAAAATATGCTGAAGACCAGCAGTCAAAGAGTGGGTCGCCCTATTATGAAAATTCGTATGAAAGATCTCCAATTAGGCGCACCCACCATTATATCTCTGAAGGTAATATGTAAAATCAGCTTCAAGATGATTTTTAAAAATCCATCATGCTCACATATTAAATGTGAATCTGCCTCAAAGGAGTCATGTTTATCTGGCATTGCCTGCCTCAAATCTCGCAATCCATTCCTCCGTGCACGTCACACATGGAGAATAATTTTCCAACCAGATTACTGTCGCAGCAATTCAAATGTTGATCATTTGCTTGGCCTCCTATGATTTAAGGCTTATGATGGGGCGGTTATCGCGATCCATCGGATGTACACATTTAAACACTTTGCAATTAAGTCGAAAAACAACTCTTTGAACCACATTTCACTTGAGGACCTCCGATTATTCAGTGAAAATCGCCACGTGTGTAGGGATATAAATGACGCTAGAGTTCCTTTTTTTATTTTCCCTTAACTAAAGCATAGTTATGACTTGAATTTACGGTGCGAATCCCCAATACAAGCAAAAATCATATGTGGATACGATTTTTTTACACGGGATGATACCTTTATATTTTTCAGCCACCATTATCATAATATAATACTGATTACTTAACGTTTAGGAAATATCTGTAGGTATAAAATCGAATTATTTCGAAACCCATGTCAAGTGCTATAAGGCCGCGAGTGAAAATAAAGACTTCCAAGAAACCAAATCAAGAACATGCATTTTCTTCACTTTTATCCGTTCATAGTATATCAATAGATGTACTATTACTTTCAAAAATATCGTTACGGACACCAGCCCTTGATTGAATCGGGCCGGGTTGGAAAAATCTTGTATTTGGCACACAGGGTTGGCTGCGACCTCTGCTGGGAAAGCTTTACGTCGCCGAGAGACGACGATGAAGGGCGAGGAACAACAGGTCAGGCGAAACTGCAGTGAAATACACTCCAGACTAAACGCCCCAGCGGAAGGAATGTCTTTAAGAAACTCACGTCCACGCATCGGAGCCGATCGCTGGGTTTTCTATCGGGCTTCGCCTTGACTTTTCAGTTCGTCGTATTTTCATTTTGGAAACTACCGTTTTTGATTTTTAAGGGACCGGCGGTGGTCAAGTCCATGGTCGCTGTGATAGCGGAGAATGAGGTGGAGTTCAAATCACGGAGTAGGAAAATCCTCCTCCGTGGTTCAAGTCTTCGTTGGCTAGTTTTTTCCAATGAGCAATTCCATGTGGAACGCGTGTGTGAGAACTCCAAAGATGCAGTCTTTACATCGACACGACGCATAAGATTGACATGAGAAAAAACGAATTTTGAAGTCAGTTATTAACATTTGATTCTACATAAATGATGCATATCAAGCTACTCAGCCACTTTTTTCTCATCTGATTTCAATCACTGGAAGAAATTAAGCATCCAAATTAACAGTTGGATTGTTTTGAATTTATAATGAATTACTGGAATGTCTGCTTCGAATGAAATAATCACCCATTGAATTATACTCTCTTGATAGCCGAATGGCCGCCATAGCCTTTCATAGTTGCCATCTTCTCTTAAACAAATAGGACATTAATAGTAAATCAATTGATTTCATTGATATTAATTAATCTCCCCTCGTCATCTAACGATTGTTAATAATGATATACACCAGAAGGAAAGTCACATAAGCATAGCCTTGTTGTTCCTCGCCCTTCCTCGTCGTCTCTCGGCGACGTAAAACTTTCAAAGCAGAGGTAGCAGCCTGCCCTGTTGTTCCAACTACAAGATTTTTTCAACCCGGCCCCATTCAATCAAGCTCGTAAAATGGGACTTGTGGGTGTAACGATATTTTTGAAAGTAATAGTACATGATGCAAAGTTTCAGGGAAGTGTTTACACAAACAAAACTTGCTCCAATCCAAGGTTATTAGAGACAGAGATAAGAGACCTTGGCTCCCACCAATCTAATTCGTAGAGCCGAAGGAAGTCATAAGGAATATGGCGGGCGAGCGCAACAGTCATCAAGAAAAAACAATGCGGCCAGGTCAGATTGGTGCGGATGATGATACTTAATCACCCACAGACCCGCCTACTGCCCGACTACTAAGGCAACAACTATTGTCACTCGTCAAAAAGAGTCCAAACACTTGGCAAACATAGCGACCAACGGTGTACGAAATGCAAGCTATCGATTTTCTTGACGATTACCGACTCTAGGATTCACCACGGCAGCCGCTATGGGGTTCGTGTTGCAGCTTTTGTTTCACCGACTGATACAAATTTACAGCTGTCCAGCGAAACTCCAATTGAAGGTTTTAAATGCTACTAATATGACGTTTTCAAAACTAAAGCTAAAAGCAATCTTAACTTATCCATCAACCATTTTCGGGCTTTTCTGCCGCGGAGAGTTATTTTTTATTTACACCTCAACGTTTCGGTCTTCTGTTCAAGAATGTTGCCTGGAGGCAAAAGAATTCAGTCAAATTTGTCCACGGTTTACTCTAGCCACTAACTCTAAGGACCTAGCCAACAAAATTGTAGATGTCAAACCCCCCACAAACGCGAAACTGGTATCTTTTGACGTGTGTAATTTGTTTACGTCCGTCCCGGCCAAGGAATCCATCGGTGTAGCCACCTCCTGGTTAAGAAGAGCCAAGTGTGGAGAAGATCTCATCAACGACTTCTACCAACTTCTCACCCTGTGCATCGAACAGAATTATTTCCTGTTTGACGGGAAATATTACAAACAAGATCACGGCCTCAGCATGGGCTCCCCGCTCTCCCCTATACTTGCAGACATGTTCATGGATTCTTTAGAAAATAACCTTTTCAATTCAAACCATCCACTGTTAAAGAATGTTATATATTATTATAGATATGTAGATGATGGTATTTGTTTATGGACGGGAAGCCGCAGACAATTAGAACAGTTTTTAGCCTTTTTAAACTCCCGACACGAAGCCATCAAATTCACGATGGAATTGGGTAATAGAAAAATTAATTATTTAGACCTCACAATTTCTATTGATACAAATCGACATTCCTTTGCAATATTTCGAAAGGACACATACTCGGACGTAATCATCCCGAGTAATTCTTTTCACCACCACAGCCACAAATTTGCAGGCATATATTCAATGATAAACCGGCTAATATCCATCCCCCTATCAGACTCCTCCTATGAAGAGGAACTAAAAACAATAAAAACGATCACCGAAAGTAATGGCTATAACTGTTCTCTTGTTCAAAGACTACTAGCCAAGCAAATAAAACGAAAAACAATTTCTCTTTTGTCAACCCTCGACAGAATAAGCCTAGACAAACCCAATAAATGGTGCAAACTCCCATTTTTAGGGGCATTAACCCACAAAATAACGAGACACATCCAGGACGACCGGCTAAGAATAGGATACTATAACCCAGTGACGTTAGGAAAACTCCTTTTCAACTCCAAGGACAAGGTGGACATTCTGGAAAAGTGTGGTGTGTACTTATTAGAGTGTGAAGGATGCAATGGTGTTTATGTGGGTCAAACTGGTCGCAAATTTGCTACCAGAGCGAAAGAACATATGAAATATATATTTAATAATGACCCAAAATCAGGTTTTGCTAATCATATAATTGAATCTGGTCACCAATGTAATTTTAAACCTAAGGTTTTACATGTGAATGACAAAGGTTTTAAACTGGACTTTTTAGAGAATTTTGAAATTAGTATGAGACAAGGTGTCCCTGATGTTGTGCTTTTAAATGACTGTTCTGTTTTTAAATACTCTCCATTCTCCTCTGTGCTACACCCACAGCCCCTTCCCTCACCTTGACGATTGCTTCCTCGCAATACCCTCACCCTCCCTCCCCCTATCCATCCCCCCCTTTTTTACTTAACCTCCCCTCCCCCTTTTGTGAATTGGATATATATTTGGCGCACCTCCTAAGAACTTTGAGAATTGTCCCTTGAAAATGACGCGTTAGCGTTGAAACCGGTTGGGAAAATAAATGTTTGTGGAATATTACTAAGTGTTTTAAATTCTCCCACGATATGTTATTCCACCAAGTAGAGCCGTCAACAGTAGAAATGTTACTTCACTTATAATCCCCGGTTAATTCGAGAAGCAATCGAAACAGACAAGCGTCAATTTCATTTTAATAGAAGGGAAGACGGTTGCCGCCAAGGTGGTTTCATTTTCAGAATTGCTTTCATAACAGCCCGTGGTCGTAATATTCTCGCTGTAATTAAAGTTTCGTTTTCATAATAATACCGCAAATGTTCGTCGCCATTGAATCTCTACGTGATCTCTTAGCCAACAGAGCGATTTTACGAGAATGAAACTTGGTCCAATGGATTCCTCAAACCACAAAGATATCCACTCTCAGGAGAATTGGTGCGGTATTTATCGAGGAAATGTTTGCATAGTCATACGCCCAATTCAAGATATCATATCAAAAGATGTGATCCTATTCATCGATATTTCATTTCTTCGTAACTATTGCTGGCAAGACAATTAACAAAAACTTCTTCAATTTAATTTCCGTTGGAGATAATATCTTATGGAAATTCTATCTCTTCTAACGCATTAACCGACAAATCTTCATTCCAAAGTCTTATCAAACAATCTGCAAAATCTCCTTCTTCCTCTTCTTGACCAACTCGCTTATTTTCCGACAGTGAAAGGAACTTAATGTTGTTCCACTGTGCACTTTTTCAATTGATAGGCCTAAAAGTTCACTTCCGTTGGCTATCGAAAAGAAAGTCCCACGACCGATCGGAGATATGCCTTCCCCAAAAGGTATCCTCGGATTTCAAAATCAGAAAATACCCGGCCAATGACAATCCTTCCGCCTGTGAGTCTTTCCGGGCAAGGCATAGAATTCCAAGATTGTATACAAACAAAGGTTCAGTTGAAAATCCTGGAAATAAGTTAAAAAGCAATAAAAGCTATAGCTATAATTTTACACGTGCGGGGTAAGGCATCTTTCGCCGTTTATTAATCATGTTCGACGGAAAAAAAATAATCAGTGTAGTGTCTCGAACACACGTCATTGGGTCCACATTTGATAACCGCGAGCGCCTTCAAGACCACGACGCTCTTAAAAAAAGTTATAAGGTTGCAACGTTAAGTATTAGATCGGGACGAAATAATGTAATGAAAATTTTCTCACGAACCCGGGACTACGGGGCAGAATTTTAGGGGACAGTGAAGAATAAAGAAAAATTGATTGCAAGAATTAAATACTTCATTCTCTCTGCCATCCGAGAGTGAAAATTTAAACCCTTCATCTTGATTGCAAATTATTTTAAATAACAAAAGAAAACCTCTGCATTCATTCCGAGTAAATTAGGGGCCCATTTTTAGGGCCTATATGCTCGTTTAATATTATGATATACTACATGGTTTGCGCGAAACCATACCAGACCGATTTCAACAACCAATGCCCCCGATCGATATATCTTGTAGCGGAATCGTATCCTTACTAAGCAACATTAGCCCAAACAAGTCCTCAGGTCCTGATGAAATTCCAGCTCGTGTGTAGAAAGAATAAAGCTCTCGAAATGGCTCCGTATCTTAAAGTAGTATTTAACAAATCCCTCGAAGAACACGCGGTTACCAAGGACTGGAAGATAGCAAACGTGACCCCAATTTTTAAAAGCGGCGATAGGGAACAGCCATGTAATTATAGACCAATATCATTGACGTCACTATCATGAAAAATTATAGAGCATATAATAGTTTCATCAATAATGGGACACCTCGACAGCCAGGATTTATTGATAACAAACCAGCATGGGTTCAGAAAGGGACGGTCTTGCGAAACTCAATTATTGTTCATGATATTTTAGTTTCCGGAGATGGTAACGTACAGGTAGACGCAGCGTTTCTTGACTTAAGAAAAGCTTTTGACAAGGTCCCCCACTGTATGTTACTCGCGAAGTTAGCATCATACGGGATAGACAGTAATATAGTAGGCTGGATAGGAGATTTCTTACATGGACGCGTTCAAAGGGTGGTATTAGATGGTGTCAGCTCAGGCGAAGTAAAAGTTTCATCGGGTGTTCCCCACGGAAGCGTGATAGGCCCAATTTTATTTCTTCTCTACGTAAATGACTTGAATGCAGTAGTAAAAAATAGCAAGCTCCGTCTTCTTGCCGATGATGCAGTGGTGTATAAGGAAATTAGAAATGAAGAGGACAGACAGTTTTTAGCTAAGGATTTAGATGCGATTGATGATTGGTGTGATAGTTGGCAGCTAGAATTAAATTTGAAGAAATGGGCGATAATGAACTTTTGGAAAAAGAATGGCTTTCCCCGGAATAGTTATTGCATCAAAGAAAAGGAATAATCTAACGTAGAATCAATTAAATACTTAGGCGTCACCATCACTGAAGACATGTAATGGGGGAAACACATCAGGGAAATAACTAGTGTGGCAAACCTTAGATTAGGATTCGTAAAAAGGGTTCTAGGCAAATGCGATGAGAGAGTACGAGAGAGAAGCTATTTTACACTTGTCAGGCCTCAATTAGAATATGCCGCTAGTATATGGGATCCGTACGAGGAAGGTATGATAAAAGATTTAGAGCGCATGCAAAGGAGCTCCGCTAGGTTTGTTAAAGGCCGTTATGATAACTGTATAAGTGTTACGAGTTTAATAGAAGAACTAGGATGGGAATTACTATCAGAACGCACGTTAAAATTAAGGTTAAACCTTTTAGGTAAATTCGAAGCCGATTTGTTCACAGATGACGTTAGATATATATTGAGATCCCCTGCGTATTATGCTAGGTTTGATCATATTAACAAGATTAGAGAGATATGCTGTCGTACCGATAGATTTAAAATGTCATTTTTCCCGCGTAGGTACTATAAGAGAGAACAATAGGCAGCGTAGCAAAGGGATAGGTAGGTGAAATATAGTTAGTCTGTAGTGCATGATGCATGTAATAACAACAATAAACCTTCCTTATTATGTAGATACTAACCATCTAACTGCATGCGACCCTGTTCTCTAGCATGCCTCCCTTAAATATCCTACTTGCATGTCAATAGTGCATGTTTGGTGATCTTCACCCCCTGCCACACACCCTCGTGGTGGCTCGCAGGGTATTACGTAGATGTAGATGGTTATATGCGTAATAGTTAGATTTCGGCGATTCAATGGAAATAAAAAAACAGTTATTATTTACAGGTAAGAATGAGGTAATACCTTCTAAAAGTGTTATTATCATGTCAATACATTTCTTACTTCATAAAGACCTGAGGAGAAAAACCTCCACGTAAGTAAGATTCTTTCGTGCAAAGCGCTGGTATCATTATTAGAGTTGTTTACATAACAGTCCGTTGCCATAATTGTCTCGTTGTGATAATGTTTCAGAGTTAATGGCTTATGTTTTCTTTGCTAATGAATCCCTACGTAGTAGGAAATTTCTAAGCTAACTTTTATGGCAGTAAAACTTGGCCCAATAGATTTCTCGTACCCTTATACCCCGGGGGAAACCACTCTTAGATTCCGTGCTTTTCGCTCGTGTATCAGATAAGGCGTAAAACGACCGGGACGAATTTCCCGTTTAAAGCCATAGCTCAGTTTGCCAAGGAAATATGAAACTGTTGAAATCGGAGAAAAATGTGCAATATTTTCATTGAAAACGTAATTTTTAAACAAAAACGAGGTGTATAGGAAAATCGATTGAAAAAATTAAATACCTTATTCTTTTTACCATCCGATAGTGAAAAATTAAACAATCCATATAAATTGCAAGTAATTTAAAAAAGCAAAAAAGAAACCTCTACATAGATTCCGAGGAAAATTGGGGCCCATTTTGGGGGTCTCGGAGCCTTTACAGCCTTATGGTCTTTAGTCCAATGGATTCCTCGTACCCGAAAACCCTTGTACACCGACTTTTAGGAGAATCGGTTCGAACATGATTTACACTTTCGTCCGACAGCTTTTGAAAAGAAAAAGACTCATAGTACGGCCTTTTCGGTGTATCTATATAATTTGGAATTTGAAGTTTTCTGACGAGGATGAGACCTAGCGCATTGGATTCCTCTTATCAAAAAACCTTTGTCTGCAAATTTTAACAAAAATCGTTAGAGCCGTTTCGGAGGGGGGAAAAGGAAACATGTAAACATACGGACAAAGATTGGTCGTTTAATATTATCGGATTACTACAAGTAGCAGAAGAGCCCGAAATTGACGGTAGCAATACCTATCGCTGAAAAAATGCGAAAACTTAAAACGCTGATTCGTATTCAAGGGTTAGAAGTACACTCGATCGCATACATGTGAATGGCTACAAAAAATATCTTTCAAAAAAAATTATTGCCTGAATAAAAGTGCATATTAACTCACAACTATTCAAAAAAATTTTCAAACAACTTTTGGCTTCACGTAAATATCTCTCGAACGATCAATGCCAACTGAGAACAACTCTACTTGTGGAGTCAAATCAGACATTTGAACCGGTGACCGACAGGTATTGTCCGTATTTGACGACGCAATGCCGTGCTCCGTGTCATCCACAATTCGAAACTCACGACTACCACGCCACCCGCGGGCTCCGAGTGAACAAATCGTGGCGGAAAGGCGAGAGAAGTCAAAGCGAAGACGCCCTGAACGGACAGCCATGAATGCATGCGTTTATGGGTGTGTCCAATATTTCACTCGGGAAGCGAAGAGGAAGGGTAAGACGAAGCTACGATAAAGGACCTTTAGGGACCATTAATGAGGGACGGGGGGTGAGGGGTGACGGGAGGGAACGGGCTCTCTTTTTTTACGATTTGATAAGGGTGGCGGAGGGACATAACTCACGGAGCGAGATCCGATCTTCGTTTTTTTTTCTTAAAAAAAATACCCCATTTTATACTGGTCTCGTGCGCACAGCGGGTTAGCCGAATCTTTTCGCCTTAAATTTTCTCTTCCTTTCCTCCTTGGAGACTGTTGAGGGCACCAATAAAAAGAAAAGAGACCCGTAAACGCGCTAGCGATACCTGGAAGAAAGTAGACTTTGCCTCAATAAAATAAGCTCCAGTTTTAATTTACGGTCCTCCAAATAAGCTCCAGTTTTAATTCGATTGCCTGAAATTTCCCGCGCATTTTCGCCAAGTAGAGCTTTCCGAATGACTACCACCATATTACATGTGGTGACGTTTTTTATCGATAAATACCGCCGTAGCACATGATATCAAAGCTTCTGTGAAATTGAATGAGAGCATAAAAATGAGAGTGTTATGACAATGACTTTGTCAATCGAGTAGACAGATACTCATCTGAAAATACTGCTGAACATAATTAATGGTCGGTAAGATATTCAGTAAGATGCGGAATCAACATACCGTGTTGCCTCACATCTGCATATCTGCCACAGGGCTGGGCTTCGTGTGGCTGGAGCGGTGTTAGTGAGCCGATAAGCGCACATTTTCGTAAATTTTAAAGCAAGTGGAAAAAATTGTTGAGCCCAATTTCACATTAGCATTTACATCAGTTTATTCTGTGGATATTATCCTGCATGTGGTAATTAAAATTATGGAAGAGCCATATTTTGAAAATTCTGACTCAATTAAAGCAATACACTAGATATAAGACGAAGAAGTGTAAGTCGAATTTCATTCGGTTCAAACTAGTTGAAACAGCCAACAAACAAAAGCAGTGGCGCGCAAATTATTTCGCTTTTATTCACAAATATTATTACTAAGCAAACGTACGCAAAGTTTCACGCAAATCTGTTCACAATCGAAACTCGCTCCGAGCACGTTTAATTAAGCCACAGAAGGGGCACAATCCATCAAGCAATTAACCAGTGCAAACTATAGATATCCCTTTTAAAAAGTTAAGTGACGATGCCGCGGCTGCATTTACTATGGGCGGAGAAGTAACAAAATAGTCAATGCTAAAAGGAACTGAAATATTTGTGCTGATTCCGATACCTTAAGGCAGTTTGACCGAAATATCATTTTACTTAGAAATCAATGAATTCGGTCTCATTTTAAAGAAAAATATCTCACCTATCCAATGACACCAAAAGTTCTACCCCTTACCACATTACTTTCGGAGATATTTGCCAAAAAATACCAGCCCTTTTACATGGGAAACGGTAAGTGCATGCACTCCAGAGAGACATTATTCACAGAATGAGGTATTTCTAACACTTAGATGTCGTAAAAAAAACTAACGGTGTGTATTTTGTATGTTTTCTCAATTACATTTGAAAATTAATCGTATTGTCACCGCAGTAAATTCTTCGGGATCACAAAAAACCTTCCGTTTTGAAGATGTTTCAAACGCACCGGGCGAAAAAAATGAGTCGAGTAAAAGACTCATTTAGATATTTTCATATAATTACTTACAAATTCTGTCATATAAAACTATATAATTGCACCATTAATAATGCAATTTTTAATTGATGTGTCCTACAGCTGGTGTAATTAAAACGTAGAATTTGAATATGGTCTCTATTATGACTAGGGAACTATCTCACTCGGACTACCTTACAGACAGGGATATTATTTTCTGTTCTGCGACTTATGTAGGTACGCAGAAGTGAAAGCCACACCAACATTTACAAGAGTAATTTCAAAAAAGAAATTTTACGGCAAATTCTACGGAGCTACTAGTCATGCCTGTGAGATTCACTGTATACTAAATACTATAAAAGCGGTAGAGAATTAAATTTTAAAGTGAATCTCATGCATTATTTATTCCAAATACGAATGAGAAGAACAAACTAAACCGATGATAAAGAAGATCACAAAGTTTCATTAAGTAATAACTGATTACATTTCCAATGAAGGAACAAGATGGTAAATACGAAAGCACCGCACGCTGTCTTCAAGACAAGTAAGTCGACAAGATTTTCCTGATCAAAAACGGTTCCAACCCATACTATGGACGTAATTAATGCAATAAAAATAGTAAAACTCCGCGAAGCTCTATCAAAAGAACGAGAGACATTTGGGATTTTATTGCCATTTTCATCGCCCCGTCAGTGAATTCCGAATCGTACGGGACCTGAACACCAGAACCACTTCGATCTTTTATGTTTACCGACTAATGGACTTGTGCGGAGATGGGAGAATCGATTGGATTCTTCCATCCACTCCCACAGAGAATATAAACAGCCGAGTCTATTTTTGGGAACCGTAGACGGTTAGAACTGCTCGAAATGTATGACGACGGTGCGAAATGGAAATCAAGTATCGGGGAGGGTTTTTTAATGCCAATCCTTTTCTTATTGGGCATCCTGGCATCGCGATGATTCAGCACACTACAAGTGAATCAAACAAACTGTTAACCCCATTAGTTAGTGTGAAAAATACACCACTTTGTACCAGTGTCGGAACCAGGGAGCATGCTCGGGAGGAGAGTGCTGTATGAGGGTTGCCTAAGTGTACCAAATGCCATATATTTACTCATAATTACGCCTGCACATTATTATCATACAATGGAGAACTTGCCGATTTTTGGAAAAAAAAATAGAGGTAAAAGAGGACGATGAATCTTGCCCAACTAAAAAAACCCACGGCCTAAGTAATGCTTAGTTCCCGAGATATAAATTCTTAAAGTTGTCGGAATTCCAACGGTCGAAAAGGGGGGCGTGGTCAGATCGGGCAGGTCTGACGTCACTCCTGTCGTTCGGAGGCCGCAGCGGTGGCAGGCCCGGCGTCTGTCTCGAGGACTCCGAGCGGCATCACCGGGGAACTTAGGGGAAGCAGCACTACGCCCAGAACGGTGGAGTATTCAATGGATGCAAGTATGCAAACACCTACGCTGCTATCAACGATGGAAATTCCGCTTACAAAGTAACGGAACCGAAGCGAAATTTAAGCATATACATTCACTTAAAGTCACATGTCATCGGCATTGTCAGAACCTCTTACTCTGTAGAGACTGGCTTTGTGAATGAATTGTGCGTATAATTTATCGAGAGCTCATCCATAAGTCCCCACTTACAAGGTAACATCACGAAACCTGTATTGAGACTGCTAACGACACGATTTTTTTCTGTAACAGGAGAGAAACGTGGGAAAAGAGTAACGACTTTCTCTCCCATACCCCTGGGTTCGCGATGAAATCGCAACTATAGGATTTCTTTCCACAATTTTACCTTGAATTGCATTCATTTTTGTAACAATTTGATGAATCGAAACGGAGATCTCGGGGGAGAGAAAGTTAATCCATTCCAGTTCATTACAAATGCAGGGCAAGATATCACAGTATTTTCTTTCCCTTATCATGCGTACTGTAACTCTAGGAATTTCATCCTTCGTTCACGGCGTTATGCGGCGTGATTTTAAAAGATATCACAAAGACAAGTAAAGCAAAAAATGGCTCCACAATAAGCGCATTTAATATAGATGATTTGCATCTGCACGAACGCATTTCGTATGGGTAACATAACTTATGACCATTTTTGTACGTTACCGAACATTAAGGTTTCCGGGTTTTCCACCTAGTTAGTTGATTGTGCAAGGAAAACACTCCACGATCCAACGATCCATATTTCGCTTACATAAAATACGCCGTTTTAAACGAATCTCTTCACAAACCTCTGCTTTTACATACCCTGGGCGTCTGTTATCAACTCTCTCACGTCAGAAAATTCTTCACGGTGAGCTAACAGTTGATTAACAAATATCAGCAGCATTCCAGTATAATTACTATGAAATTCAAAATGAATATGTTGCTTTACAATAAAAATTGAGACACACCTTCCAACTATTACGTGCAAATCCAGGCGAAGTATATAATCCCAAATTTTGCTACTAGGTATGCTCTCTTTGAAGGAGTAGTTGAAGATCCAAGTAATAGTTATAAATTCATAAATGATACAGTTACGGTTGTATATCTTAGGGAATTTCACTTTGTTTCTGAAACATATTAAACCAAAAAATAAATTACGCAATAGGGTCTCAATCCTATAATATACTGGAGTGCTGTGCACCCAATGCCTTAACCCGCACCACCACGGCAAATCATTATAATACGAGCGTAAAGACGTTGTTACTTATGCTTGAGCAGATGCGTAAACAGTCACCATTGAAATTACATCGTATTTACACCCAAAATTGCGCAAATGCATGAACTCATGGACATAAAATAACTCCTGTTATAATACGGATAAATTATCCACGCATCTATCTATCAACGTATATACTTGCAAGGACATGCATCATGTGAACATGTCTTAATGCGACGAATTGAAGAGGATCGAAATTCTAAAGTTACAATTTTCTCACGAACCGGGGCCTATGGGAGAGACAACAGAATGTGACGCTTTTTCTACTTCTCTCTCTACTTAAAAAAAATAAAATTATGGCGTCCTCAAAGTAGGTCTCGCGATGTCTCCTTGTTAGAATCTTTGTTGATCACAAGGCTAGGCTCACAAGTTTTGGACGTTACCTGTTCCCTTACATGTGCCGGGAATATTTCGCAAATCACTGCGCATATATTTTTCAATATTTGCTATCACACGCGTCCTATTGCACTATCGATGTAATCTTTCCTCAGGAACTGCAATAAAGTTTTAGAACTTTTCGAAAAGATCACATTTCTAAGAATGTCGAAATACTGCATAGAAATTGCAAGCAATTAATTTATTAATTTATCGGGAAATTATCACAGTAAATAATTAACGCAGTGATTTGACAGTTTGTATTTCGGACTATGCCTACATGCCGCATCTCATAATAAGTACTCCTTCATCACTAGAGCGTCGACTTCAGGCAGATTATCTGACTCGGCAAGCGGCACGAACTTCCATGCAGATGAAAAACTTAGAAATCATTAAACTATTTCACACCAAAATACATACATACTTTCTGAAACTCAGACGCAATATTTCAACGAAATAACACGAGGCTAAAGATAAATGAACGGTAAGTGAACGGTGATACTCGCCGATCAATTCGCCGGTATCTCGTATGTCTCGCACGGTAGATGGCAGGTGCCGATGGATGCAATTCCAGAGAAGCTTCACAGGAGTATCGTATACCCGTGCTGGAGCGAACTTTCCAAACGATACCATGGAGAGCTAATGCATTTCAAGGAAATATATAATTAATGCGGTTTGTCGAGGGCATACTTAGAATAAAAAAAAGAGCATAAATGTTTGCATTGGAATGGGTTTAGGCATTAAATCCGTTCATTTTGATGGTAGAGTTTCGTTTAAAATTTGTAAATGCACTGTAAAAAACGAGGAATTCATTTCAAAGTCAACAGTTTTAGAGCAAGCAACAAATATGAATGTAGTAAAACCAATGAATAAACAATTGGTTGACCGCGAACCCAAGCCGCTGGAAAGGTCGTAAACCAGCGAAAGGGTTGAGCTTAACTGTCCCCGAAGTCCGAGATAGTGGCAAGGTGGTCCCCGCTGGGGTGGGGGGTCGAAAAAGGTTGGAGCTGAGTGTGTGGGTGTATACCTGCGACAACTCTCTCCACGGATGGTGCAAAAAAATGGTCCGTACAGAGAGGAAGAGTCTCTCTTGGTACTCAGTTCAGCAGACATGCATAGGAGAGAATTCCGCCGTCTCGAAAGGGTTAGACTGTAATACAGCTCGTACAGCTAACGTATATCTTAGATAGTCTAGAGCACGATGGTACTTCAATTTTTCAAAGTGTATATGTTACATTAAACTGATATTAAATAATTAAAGTACGGTATAAAACACAAGGTGCATCCGTATATGATATGACGAAACAATTCACGAGCCGTTCATTCAACCATTCAGGGAGTGTAACGGATCTCCTGCCATTCCGCAAAGAGTCACTAAGCAGGTGGAAATACAAAAAATACCCACCTGGTTTCTGACGGCGGTCCATCAATGTGATTCTTCATTGTAGTTTACGATAATGACAAAGGTTTTTACTTCGATGATGAGAATGATTTGTCGATACCATGGTCTGTTTTAATTACAATTGAGTGGAAATAACCTTCAGTTTTCCCCTTCGATTATGGAGATAAAATATTTTTATTATTGATTGTTAGAATTTAATAAGGACGTGATTTCAATTAGGGAGCATTAAAATAATCCCACCCAACCGCACTATTCCTCAAATATTACGCAGGAGGTGTCGTGAACAAAATCGAGGAATGCTTTAGCGCTTAATCTGCCGCGTCGAGTCATAAAACCCAACTAGTGAAAACGTTATCGTACTGCTTTGTTTACCGTCGAGTCTCCTGTTTTGCGTCACTTTATCAATCCGGAAAGATTTACTTCACAAGCTTTTAGCAGTTTCCTCAGAAGGGTGATTTTTGACCCGACGTGACCAATAGTGTTACAAATAATTCTCGCTTTTTGACCTGACGCGACAGCGTTACAAACCTTTCGCGATTTCGACGAGACACGAACACCAACACGTATTACACCTTAGTAGACCAAGTCTTTTGCTCAGCGTAGCCTCAAAACATGTTGCCTCAAGGTGGGGTATAACATTTTTGTCATTTTGGGATGCGTAAATATTAATCTAATTAATTTTCACAGTTCTTTGGTCCATAAAGTCCAATAGTGACACCTTATCGAAAGTATCAGGGCATAAATGCGAGGCACTCGTCGGTTCCATGAGCACTGACAAGTTAGATACTGCAGCAGGACGTCATAAAAGTTCAGAATTTTACATTCCTTCACTTCACTTCCCGTAACATTTATTTCGACTTATCGACATAGCATTGATTGATGCACAGACCGTAGAAAAAACATACTGCGATAGTTACATTTGATTCCTCGACCATAGTAAAGGAATCCTCTTAAAATTATCAGCTCTATTGAAATTAAAATATGTGACGTGGACCTTGGAGAAGGAAAATTGCAATTTTCAACCACTTCCACGGGAGAAACTATTCCCACCAACCAACTAACTAACTTATAACCTATATCCGGAATGACAGCAACCGTGAGAAGGGAACGAACCAAAAATATAGTGCGGCGGGAGGAAAGACGAAGTTCGCCTTTCCACAAACCAGTTAAAACTTGTTTCCCAGCCGTTGAGAAAAAATAAAAATAACTATTTTTTGGAGTAATTGAAATAATTTCGGAATAAGTTGTGATTCTGTCAAGCTTGGCTGATGAAATGAGGGGCATCATCCCCATAAGGCGAGACGCCGAAGGGATAGGCAAGATTTAGGTACCCAAGATAAAGAGATGAGAACCCAAGGGTAAATATATTGTAAATGGTGGAATGGAAGATGAACCTCGCGTTATTTCCCAACGTTTCGTCTTTAAAAATTTAAGCATTACGACTTAACCTGAAGACAATTTTTAAGGAGTTCCAGCTGAGCCAATTACAAAGGACGTTGATAAAGGTATTTTTTTTTAAAGATTAAGAAGGAGAAAATAAGATTTAGTCCTATGTTAATGTTTACTTATTAAATATGGCTATCGACATCAATTTTTATAGTAATTGTATATTATAATTCTTTTGGATATTTAGAGTCAAGATCGTTTAGAACGTTTGTGTACGCATTTATGCGCAAAATCCATTAAGAGTTAAACATGGGGGATGGTGTTATTACTTAGTCATGTTCAAATACAGTTTTTGAGAAAAGTAATATCAGTGACTCTCGAGCTTCATTTTTGCAGGAGGTCACGAATTGCGGGCGGAACATTTATCTCCGTAAATAAGGCGAACATAAGTCTCTGGAACATGAAGAGTATGTTTCAAGCGATCATCGTTTATGTACAGATTTGCGCGAAACTTTGCATTCGATTACTCATTAGTAATGTGCATGGAGAGGGAAATGAAAAGAGTTGCACGCTCTCTATCGATTTGGTTTCTCTTTGGCCAAATAGACAATCCCAATCCCCCATTTTAAGACCCCGCAGGGCGGCCTAATTGGCACAAAATATGACATTCATTTCGTTGAAACTCGATCATATTCTCCAAAACGCAAAATAATATGTTTCATGCTATAGCAATGGTCGATGACAGAAAAACAAGGAATCATGCGGAGTTAAAGACGCATTTGCGGACGATTTTCGTTTAAATTTCGAAATCCGTGCCATAAAACCAAGTCATAACGACGCTTACAAATGACATGAACTTAAAAATATAATAATTCTGGGATCATAAGTAATTCTACACGCTCGGTAGGTGCAGCCGTCTTAACAGATGAACTCACATGAAATGCGACCCAAGATTTATTTTTCGGCTCCCTAGAAAAAATAGAAAGTGAAAATGTGGGCTCAATGAGCCACAACCGTCATCATCATCATCAACTCCCATCCCCCCCCACCTCTACTCAACCCCTTCCCACCCTTCATTCCCGCTTCACCACGGCTTCATTCCCGTCTCACGCACAGAGGGGAGACCAACCGTCGGTGCAAAGGAACAAATATTTGATGTGGAAGTTTTAAAAATTTAGAGGGAAATATCTAACGCCCAGACGGCATCCGTCCGTTTACTGACTTCCGCACTTTTCGACCAAAAACACCATAAAAACTCACGATAACTTTGAAAAGAGGAGGGTTTTCTCCATGGATTTTGTGACTGATTGCCGGAAGTTAGTGTTTCGCCTCTCGTCTGCCGCGTGGCGACCGAAAGGAAAGGAAAAATGATGACTACGTCACTTAGACTCCATAACTCCAGCGTCTGGAGAGAGAAATTTTCCCATTATATCTATATATTATATTATAAATAAATATCTATATATTATAGATAAAAAAATCCCAGCCCTCTATCTTGAGTAGAAGTATGTACTTTTCAAAATAAAAAATGAAACCACTGCACCGAACCCAATGCTTATCATGGACCACCAGGGGAGCCTCTGGGGGGCCTTTGGGGGCCCTGAGGGCTTTTTAAAATAGCCTATTTTACGACCAGATATATTTTCTATCTACATGCCAAATTTCACCTCAATCGGTTCAGTAGTTTTTGCGTGATGGAGCAACATACAGACAGACAGACACCAACACATTTTTATATATTAGTAAGGATGATTGCGTGAAGGTATCTTAGGTTCCATCTCACGTAAGAAATATCTTTCTTCGACGAATGTTGTGTTTGCATGGGACAATTATCGCCGGATGTTAGCGGTCCCCCCGTAAATAAAGTGACCGCCACTAATGAGTATACAAATGGTAAATTCGCAATTGACTTGTGGTAAATTTTTCAATGCGGAATGCACGAACTCCAGTTCCGCCGGAACATTCTCGGCGACGCGGGAGATACAAAACAAGAAATTTGACAGGTTGAATAAAAATCAGCATCCTTCACGTGAATCCGCAAGGCCCGGAAAAGAACGCTTGATTGTGAATCTGACACAAGTGAATTTTAGTGAAGCTGCCAACTCAGTCCCGTAAAGGCATGAACTTTATCGTAGCTCCAAGCATAATACCCAAAGAAGAAAAAATTATCACCGAGGTGGCACATGCTATCCGGAAGTTCCAGAAACCACTGGCCGACGAAATCAGAGCGGAAGTTAATCAAATAGTACGATATGCAAGACCACCATGTCTCCATTCAAGAAGCGAGCTATTCTTATAAATCCTTCCTTTATGATAAAAGCCACTTAACATTCGTAGTAGGCCTTTATTTTCACTTTACATTCACACGAGACTCATAGTGCTTCAGAGAGAAAGACACACAGCGAGGAGCTTTGCTTTTTACGTTAATAACATTGTCTCTATTGTTGCATGTGAGGGTAACATAGCGAACAGAACAGGGCCTAACCTGACGTTAAAAAATACATTCGTAGGGGAGGGATCGCACCGAATCCCCCTCCGATTTAACCGAAACGTTCACGCACGGACGAGGGAATCTTTCGCAACAGTACTTGGAAGTGGCGTTGTGGATCTCGAAATGTAGAAGACGAAAAATATCCCTCGCCACTCTCTCTCTCACGGTAGTATATCTCGAGATCGGGGGAGCAACGCCGGCTCTCGGGTGGAACGGATATTTCCACTCATCCCGGCTCCTCCCAAATCCTTGTGCGCTGCGCCGTCATCCTCATCTGCTCCATCTTGAGTTTAAAGAGGCGTTCTCTCGTCGCTCAAAGACATTTATCCATCTGTATTGCGATTCTCGACGGCCCATAGTTGTGGCCCATTGCGGTCCATACGCCGGGGGAATGGCGCGTGTTATATTTCCGAAGGTGCCACACTCGAGAATACGAACGGATGGCGAGGAGTGTCTATTCTAGGGTTCAGAGGTCCCGGCCCCTCACGTGGCCCTTTTCAGCGTCGATGTTTCTCGGCCCCGATACACCCCAGAGCTCCGGGTTGTAACTCAGACCACGGGGTTTGATTCAGTGATAATATATTCATCATTTGGACCCACGGCAAGGAGTCCCTGACGCATTTCCTCAATTACAGAACCAATTCTCTTCCATCCACCTCACCTCGGCCACTTCTCCTTCTCATTTCACCTTTCTAGTCATTTACATTTCTAACAAGAATAACAATACCTTCGAGACTTCAGTCCACATTAAGCCCTATAACATAACAACTGCCTTTGCATTGTATCAGTTGCCATCCCGAACACAAAGAACTCGATTCTTTATTCGCTGTAGATCAGCGGTCACCGCATTTATAATTCTAAAGAAAAACCTCAAGAATAACTTATTAAACTTGATGATTCACTAACCAACAGAAATTATCCCGAGCCACTTAAAAAACTTATTCTTCCCTCCTCTGCTAAATTCACTCCACACACTAAAGACACCCCCACGAACGCCCTAACTCTTCGCATAACATATTTTCCTGGCGTCCAAAAACTCAAAACCATTCTCAAAGATTTATTCCCTATTTTAGAAATATATTATTTATATGTGAGTTTTTTGAGGCCGTAAAGTTTCATCTGGGTTCCCACTGAAGTTCTTTCAATGCCAATACTTTCCACAATCTTGAAATCTTACTTTAACAATATTTTGGTGTACTATTAAACAACAAAATAAAATAAATATACACATTTGCTCATTTTATAAACGACTGGATTCCAAAATAGATATTTTGTACCAATAAGAAACTCCATTATCATCATTTATCTCAAGAGATAACTACAGCATAAAAATGATTGGTGGAGATTTCAATCTTCTGGCTCTATTTTGGAAAACCAATAGTAATGAAACAAGTTCATGGATACGTGATACATGCGAAGACTAACTCTATACACCCCCACACCACTCTAACTCAAGTACTTAATGAACCTATGATAGGTAATAAAACATTAGATCTTTCAGCTGTCAGTCACCTAGCCATAATTAAACAAGTTGATATCCTCGAAGGCATTAGTGATCATAAAGTAATTTTTATGACCTTTAATTTCTATTTCCGGAATTTTTTATTGCTGACATTCACATAATTTCTTTACATTTATATCCATCCCATTTCTGAATACCCAAATCTTTAATTTGTTCCAGTCGTCCAGAAGGGCTTCATGATCAATCTGATTTTCAATCTTCCGATAAATAATGCAGTCATCCGCGAAAAACTAAGGATGGAATTTATTTATTCCGGGAGATCATTTAGGTAAACTAAAAACAACAATGGTCTATGGACGCTTCTTGAGGAACACCCGACATTACCCTCGTTGTCTCTGAGCATTCATCTCCTACTTAGAGTTAAAGTCACACCTGGTGTACCCCAGGGAAGTGTCATTGGTCCCTTACCATTCCTTTTGTATATTAATGATATCACCCCAGTCATTATGAGCAAAATTCACCTTTTTGTGGACGATGCAGTATTGTACAAGGATATAACTCCAAGTCCGACAGAATTGTGTAGAAGAAAGACCTAGATGCTACAAACGAATGGTGCAACACTTGGCAGTTAAAAATTTAAAAAGTGTTATAAATTTTTGGAGAAAGAGTAGCTTAACGAACGAGACATACATAATTAATCAAGCCAACTACTAAATGTAGAGTCAGTTAAGTACCTAGGTGTGACCCTAAACCAGGACTTGTTCTGGGGGAAGCATATACGAGAAATATGTGGACAGGCAAGTCGTAAATTAGGATTCATTACAAGAATACTAGGAAAATGTGATGAGAAAGTAAAGGGGCGATGTTATTTTTCTCTAGTGAGACCTCACTTGGAGTACGTCGCTAGAATATGGGACCATTACGAAGTAGGACTAGTTTCAGATATAGATCGAATACAGCAGGGGGCAGCTAGATTTGTTCAAAATTGTTATGATAAATGTAGTACTGTTACTAAATTGTTGAGGGAATTAGGGTAGGGAACCTCTATCCAATCGAAGGGAAAAATATGGGTTATATCATTTACGAAAGTTTGATGTAGACTTTTTTTTTCCGGACATTCAAAATATTTTGCTAGAGCCAAACTATTATGGTAGGAACAATCACAAGAATTAGATTAAAGAAATAGACTGCAGAACCAATAGATTTAAGACGTCATTTTTCCCACGTACAATAAGGGACCATAATAATTGTGATAGATCAGTTCTAGGATACTGACAAGGTTAAATAGGTTTTTTCAGTAGAGCTAAATATCTTAACATGAATTTTAGATACTAACCTCGCATGCAATATCTTGCATGTTTTAGTAACTTATAATGCAATTTATTTGTCGCATTAATAATACTAACCAGTACTTGTATCTTGAGTAGTGTATTGCATGGCAGCATGTTCTTCTACCTATCACTCTCCTGGTTTCTGGTCTGACTGCATACCATTGTCCTGACTGTTTTTGGCCTGCGCTTGGTTTTCGGGGGAACGTGAACGTTTCTGATTTGAACTGGGATGAGTGCTGCATGCCTGGTGTGGAATCACCCCATGCCAAACACCCTATTATGTTGATGATGATGACACACCCATTCTAACTGCATGATGTCGAGGGTGTTCTCTCCACGAGTGGGTTTTCCTACTATCTGTACAAAGCCCTCCTCGTTCGTGAGACAGTTGACTACTTCTTGCGCCCTAACATGACCGCGTCGCCAGACCACCAAATACCAGAAAGGTTTAAATCTCCTGCAATGAGAATATGCCCTCGGGATTTTCTGAAAACACATCTGCTAAAATTTTGACGGTTCCCATTCCTTCGGCGTTTTGTACACCAATATTAATTTAAAAATTTTCCTCTCTTTCCTACTTTTTAGCCGAACACACATCATCTCGCAATTGTTTCTTACCCACTCCAGAGAACTCATTACTGTGTTAATGACACAGATAAATATACCTGCGCCTCGTCCATCCCTACCCTTTCTATAAACATTAAAACTTTGTGGAAAAATCTGGTTTGTCATAATATGGTCACCTAGACAAGACTCTGAGCCAATCAAATGTCGGCATTACATGCGTCAATCAAGGTCTCATATTCCCTAACTTTATTTTTAATACTACAACTTAACCACCAAAACTCTGAAACCCTTCCCTTTATTTTCACCAAGATTGACCACTTTCTGCGATCCACTTCCTTCATATCTGCCAAGCTTGTGAGTTCCACCTCTCGTATCCATTGCAAGTTTCCCTGATCACAGAGCTTTTGTGCAACGTTTTTAAACAAATTTGACAATCTGGGATCCTTTCCTGTTCAAATATACTCCATCACGAGCCAAATGCCAGTCACCTATCCAATATTTAGGATCAACAAAGGTCATTGCTTGTTGCGAGCAAACCCACTCAATTCCCTTGTTTATACGGTTAATTCTCTTGTAGTACACATCCCTTCTGCGAAGAATACCACTAATGACAATTTTGGCACTTTTACACTTATTCTTTGCTAATGTGGCTGAATCCCAAAGAAAACCAATTAAATGATCATCAGAATTAGCACTTCTTGAATCATTTGTCCCTACGTGGATTACCACTACACTTTCATCACCTTAACTAGAAATATCACTTATTTTTCTATCGGACTGTTCGGTTCTTATTCCTGGGAAGCACTGCACACCCACACCACCCCTTACACCTAAATGCCTCCCCAAACCACATACCATATAGTGGAGTCTCCGACAATTTTTACATGGGGCGGCACTGTTTTCACCAAAGTCACTCCCTCCCCATCATCTTCTGCTTGCACACGCTCTTCACTCTCCTGTTGCCTATTCCATCCTTCCCCTCCCTCGATTCTCCATCACCTATCTCCAAAGGGTGTTCCTCCGTGTCTCCCCTCTCAGCACATCATTGTCTGCATCCTCACTGCCAATTTCCTCCCTAGTAATCCCGGGTTCTTCGGATTTCCTCCCTCCACACTCCCAGTCAGTGTGGATATCAGCTTCGAAGCATGGATAGAGCCGTAGCTTCATTTCTGTAATTTCTGCTTTCAGTCCAACGTTTTCAGCAGAAAGATCAAATGTTTTACTTTGGGCTTTCTCTAACTCAGCCCACAACTTATCAATATCTTCCTCCTTTTCCTCCACACTTCGCCGACTTGTCTGAATATCGCATCTCTTGCACCTCCAATCATCCTTCACGCAATCCTCCAGCTTACATTCAGTACTGTTGGTAAAATGGTACCAAGTGCAACATCCACTATACTGGACCCCATTTCTCAGAGTCCTATGGCAAAATGTGCACTTGACTTCCACCGATTTTGCCGCCTTGCCCCTCTCATTTCCTCCACGGAAACGAGCTCCCTTGTGGTCACTAATATTTCCTCTTCTGCGGTCACATTCCCTTCCCCACTGCTCACAAAAACGTCTGCTACCCTCGAGGCAACGCAGAAAACTGACATAACCACGAAGTAAGGTGGGAGCTCACGAGACAGTGGCAATTACAAAAATTACATAAAAGTTCTATTAAGTCAGGTAGCACAGCAACAGAACTTGCGACGAAAGAAATTTATGCTGGTCAATGGTCAAAAAAGTAGAAAGTAATGTGTTCTACTCAATGAAATTTCTAGAAAAAATCATAGGTGAATTACTTGATGAAAACCTAAAGTCATTCTGATCTTAAGTGAGAGATATCCTGGGCGAATATTGGACAGTGGAGTCTTTATTTGATAAAAGCAATTTTTCGATGGCAAAGCAGTCACCAACAATACTGACAAAGCCAACATAATAAATCACAACTTTGAAAGTGTATACACTAAAGATGACACAGAACATAATTCAGATATTCCTGACTTCAATGAGCTGATGGCTGAAATAAATATTCAACGTGATGGAAAAACTAAACAACAGCATTCAATTAAAAGTAATAAGTTCCCAGGTCCAGAAGGAATACCTACACTTATTCTCAGGAGTAAGTACTGCATATTGTACCATTCCTAGGAATCATATTTAGCAAATCATTATCCGAAGGCAAGGTGCCCCAAGACAGGAAAATAGTCAATGTCACTCAAATATTTAAAAAAGGAAACACACATGACCCAGGAAATTAACCAGCCTATACAGTTAAAATCACTTTCATGCAAGATCCTCGAACACATTGTTGCCAGTAGTATTATGACATTTCTGAATAATTGTAACTTTTACAAGGCAGGCTTGTGGAAGGGTAGATGCTGCAAAACACAGATTGCACTTTTCCTTCATGACATCCAAAAATCAGGTGAATCCAAAAAGCAAGTATATTCCTTGATTTCAAGCAATATTCCTTAATTTCAAGAAAGCTTTTGACAAGGTTCCTCAAAAAAAAACTCATATACACACTGCAATCATGCGGAGTAACTGAAAAAGTAGTGAATTGAATACGGTACTTTCTCAGCGATCACAAACAGAACGCAGTTATTGATGGTATTAGCTCTGATGTGATGTGGTGTCACATTTGGTGTTCCACAAGGAAGCGTGATCATAACTTACATAAATGGCCTAATTTCTCCGGTTAGCAGTAAATTAAGATTATTTGCAGATGATACAGTCATCTACAAAGAAATTAGCAAAGACCCGGACTCAGAAAGTCTATCATCAGACAATATTCAATGTACCATAAGTGGGGGCTTGAACTAAATCTTAGTAAATGCACAACAGTACACTTTTTGTGGAAGTCCTCACACCAACATCATGTCTATACTGTGGGTGGAGTAAACACAAAGTCCTCAGAATAAGTCAAATACCTTGGAATTACCTTAACTTCAAATATATCGTGGAGCACACATACAAAATATATGGGGAAACGCATCTAAGAATCAAACTACGATTTACGAAGCGTATAATAGGAAGGTCCTTGGATGAAAAGTCAAAGAGAGATTCTACTTCACTCTGGTAAGGCCACACCTCGAATACGCCATGATCATTTGGGACCCTGGTCATAATGATTTAACCAATAACATGAAATACAAAGGAAAGCTGCGTGCTTCATTAAAAATGGCTACGAGCGAACTTATATTGTTTCCAGCTTTCAGAGGGATTAAGTTGGGAGCCATTAGAGACTAGGAAAGCGTGCGCTAGACTCAGTTGACTTGAGAATTTCAGAACAGATGTGTTTCAGGGTGAAACAGAATATCATGTAATGCCACACCACATCTCTTGGTCCAACAGATGTGATAAAATAAGAGAGATACATTGCCAAAACAGGTTAAAAATTGGTTCTTTTCACACACAATAAGTGACTATAAAAAACAGCAGCTCCACTTAAAACACTCCCATAATATACTTCACCGTTTCACCTCAGATAACACCTGGCAAGACTGCTTTCTTCATCCATGCACAGATGCCTCTTTCAGTGCTTTTATGACAATGCTTATTGACTGTTTTAACCATTTTTTTCCTGTTGCTTTCAAAAAGAACACCATGGTCAAGGGAAATCAGAAAAAAAACATGGTTCACCACTGACCTTGCAAGATTTAAATTGGAAGTATCGGAATTACTCCAGTCATACATGCTGAATACATCTGAACAATCCAAACAGGCTTATTTTTTGACTAGGAGAAACTATAGGAAGGCAATCAGAGACGCGAAGTTGACTGCAAATGCAGAGTTTATAAGAAATGCTGATAATCAATGTGAGGCAGCATGGCAAGTAATAAAAAGAGAGGGAGAGGGAGGGAGAACCATAAGTAATTATGCTTTCTCTGCAGAAGATTTTAAGGTACATTGTATAAATTCTGTGTGTAATAGTGTAGCCAACAGGGGGATCACAAATGTAACTGTGGAAGCCCTGATAAGGAAAAGTATTAGCAACAAGAACGTTTTTGCCTGGGAGTTTGTCACTAGTCTTGATGTTATAAAAATTGTGAAAAACATGAAAAACTCAGGGAGCAAAGACATTTTTACCTCTCCAATAATCTGATCAAAGTCATAATAATTTATATTGCAGAACCTTTAGCTAATTGCATTAACTCATGCCTATCTCAAGGTAAATTTCCAAAGTATTTGAAGACCTCTAAAGTTATCCCAGTCTTTAAAAATGGTGATAGGAGCTGTATGAAGAACTACAGGCCTATATCAGTAGTCCCCATCTTTTCAAAAATAGTAGAAACTATAATGAAGAAACAGCTCTATAAATTCCTGGAAAGCAATAAAATTATCTCATCTTCACAATTTGGTTTTCGAGATGACAGGTCCACTGTTGATTCAGTTGATGAACTGGTAACCCATATCACTGATGCATTAGAAAAGGTTTTACAATAAATTGTCACTTGTGCTTCAAAATGAACCTATGGTGAGATGTAAGAGAAGGGTGAATGATTGGCTGGTATGTAATCCATTTTATAATCTGAAAGAGGCCCTGGAACTGAAGCTGTGGGTTTAGAAATCTGTGCACATAAAAAAAAATATATGTAGTGTGCTACAAATTCTATGTATCTCCTTGACAAGGTCTATAGCAGTTGTAATGCTCTGAGTGTGACCAATAAAGTATTATTATTTTTTCTTGTTACTTCTGTAACTTTCCCCTCCGAGTCCCCAGCTAACATCGGGTTTCGTTGCCGTCATAATGGCCGAGAACTCGAGAGGGGCGGTGCAGAGTTCGTAGCCACTTCCGAAACCCATCGGATCAGTGGCTACGCTGCGTTCGGGTCGTGCGCACGAAGCAGACGGAGCGACCCCAAGAGGACGGCCTTCTGCATGCAGGCTGCAAGTGATTCCGCCCGTGCCATGCAAGCAGGAATACAATTGATGCTCTGTATCAGCGAGCCCTTATTATTATTATTATACTGTGAGCAACTAGGATGCATCACAGAAAGATTTAATCAGGAAAATGAATAATATACAAAGAAAAGCTGCATGCTACATGCACATATAGTGTTTTACCGATTTTAGAGGGATTATGTTGGGGATGATGACTGCTAGTCAGTTGAAACACGTGTAGCAAGAGGTGGAAATAAAATTTTGTAGACAGTACGAAATCATTTGAGCTTCATTACTCATTATGTTGGGAGCCGATAGAGACTTGAAGACTGCACGCTATGCCTAGGTTGTTTGAGAAATTCAGAGCAGGCATGTTCCAGTGTAACACAGAGAACATAATTCAATGCTTCATCCCTATGTCTGATAGAATCGATAAACTAAGAGAGAAACATTGGCAAACAAATAGGTACATATATTTATTTTACCCATGAACAATACGTGAGCAGAATAAAAACTGATCTCCAATCCATACACTCCAAGAAAACACCTCACCATTTCATCTCCCTATCACCTTTCCCTTCTCACAGTTTGTGTCCTAATGCACCCTGACACATGCCAATGAGGTGACTCACAGGGCAGCACACAGATGTAGAAGTAGAACCCCCAACAAGTTTGCTCACACAATGCTCCTGAAAAAATGATGACCAGAGCCAATAACACAGAGAATGGGACTCACCAGTGCAGCCTCCACTTGGCGATTGGTAGTAGTTGGTGAGACATGATTCACAGCGCCTCCCAGTCGCTCCAGCTTTGCATGGACACTGCCCTGTTCGAGCATCACATTGGGTGCCTCCATCAAAGGTTCGCATTGTTCCCTGAAGGTCACAGTCGCACGGAGGGCAGCCTAAATTCACTCCACCTCTTCCTTCCTGTAGGGAATGAACAACCAGCAATACACTTACCGATTTGACCATTTTAGAAAAAATTAAATAAAATCCATCTCTGAAAGCTACCTTAAGGGCTTGTGGTAGGATACCCAGCCACGAAGAACAGACCAATTCTGGATTCTACCAATTATGAACATAAATATGCATTGTGCTCTCTACACAGAACACATGTATTTTGTAGCTGGTTGAAATATAGTGTTATTGACTTGGGACCAGGAGCGATCCCAGGGGATACATCCTCCACCCCGAAAATTAAGGGTTTTACAAAACAATTTTAAAAACTAGATGTAGTTATCAAATACAACATTGAACACTCCGATCACTGAGGTAGTCTCCCCCCCTGGTAATATATTCCTGGGTACACCCCTGCTTGGGACAATCAAAATTTTTCAAACACCTAAAGCAGTTAAATCTAAGTCATTGTAAATAAATGTAGGCAGACTGAGGGTAGGTTTTATAGGATCATCGTATTTTTCCTCACAACTATTCTTTTTTTGAAATTTTATTCTTTTTGGGGCTGCTTAATTTTAAGGTGTTTTTACAAGCATCCACAATGTCTCTGTGGAACCCTTGTGTTCAGTGGAACACAACTGTAGATTCATACATTACACCCAGTGCTAAAAATAATTCAGAGAGAGTTAGTTGAACCAAAGCCCCAGAGGGGCCCCCAAAAACGAAAACAAAACCTCACCATTTATAGCAGAAACTATATTAGAGCAGGGACTAAGCAACACCAAGATGTATTTTTTCTCATTATATGGGATGGCTGACGACATGATTTTTTGATGAATGCTGACATACATTAAAACATGATTTTTCTGAAATTTTTCCTGTAAAAGTAACTGTTGATTGACACGAACTTTCAAAATCAGGTTAACTTTTATAACTGATGGTATCTTAACCTTCATTCAAAACATTGATTGTTTGCACACTAATGCATCATCAATCATTATGAGATATTATGCATCTACTTGAAGGATTTATTTGCTCCTCAATACCATGAGCTGAGCTGAGCAAATACAGGTCGATTTTTGAAACTGCAGAGTAGACCTTCAATTATGCAGAGGCTAAGGGTCCAACAGTGCTTCAAACTATCAGGGAATTTCAATGGAGAAAAGACTAAAATTCTAGAGGAAAACCCACAAACATTATTTTCTTCGGTGATGCACACTTTCAATTTGTTTAAGACTCATTCTATAGAGGCTAACACAGAAGTAAAATCAACTTTTAGAAACATTACGAAGCGTTACAAACTGTTTGCATAAGGTTTAAGTAGGTGGATAATATTAGAATCAAAAGCACATATTTCTCTTCACCCTATATTGAGCACAAGATGGGGTGCAAGAATTGATGCAGTCCAACCCCTTGTCAGAAGATACTCCAACGTTTTGGATATCATGCTTAGCATTGATGACAAAATTACTCTTCCTTCCCAGTGTCAGGCTGATGCTGATGCACTCATACACTCATTGGAGTCTTCATTATTATTTTATTGACGACAATTTGGTTAAAGGTGCTGCAGAAAATCAAAGAAAGAAATAAAATTTCAATAAGTCCCAAACTTTTTCTAGAGACATTTTAACTATAATGAAAAGAATACTGACAGATATTGAAAACATATGACATAGCTGGGATGCTCTAGCGGAAGAAGCTAAACTAGAAGTTGTTGCAACAAACTTTGGCGTAACTATACAATTGACAAATTTTTAGAAAAATGTATTCTACTGGTAGGTATTTTCTCAGCATAAATGTTGAAAAGCAATGGCGACAACAGACACCCTTGCCTTACACCGCGACCTATAGTTGCCCACCCTGATTCACCATCAGCCACCCTCAGCTGCGCCCTCTGCGTCATATACAGGTTTCCAATTATTCTTCTGTCTCGCCAATCTATTCCCATTTTCCCTAGTATCTCTGTTAGTTTATTCCATTTTACTCTGTCGAAAGCCTTTTCAAAATCAATAAAGCATGCGAAAATGTCCTGATTATACTCTATGTTTCTTCCTATAAGTGTTCTCATCACCGCTATCGCAAATACAAGAGCAAAAAAAATATAAATCATTCTTTGATAAATTGGGCGAGTCAGATTATAATCATCAATCTAAATAAATATGCTTTACAGTAAAGGTATTCATACCCTTCTTCAACTTGCTGTACTTGGAAATAAAATCATTGGCAGAGAGGCTGCTCGAAGTATCTAAAGTACTCTTCCCTATCATTTTTACAACAGAAAAATATTTGGAATCAGTTGAAGCTGTCATTGATGCCATAACAGAAGATCTCGTCAGTGTATACCCAATGTTTTAATGAAAATTGATCTGGCTGGTGAGTTAAGAATACACTATGAACTTATCAAAACACAACAATATGTGTTGAAGAGTACAGGAACCTACACTGAATCACCTCATAATTCCTAGTATTGACAACAAATAAGTTATAGGCATAAATGTCAGTGAAATAATAGAAAATTTTGCAATAGTGAAGACGAGAATTAAAGCTATGTAGGCCTCAGTTGATTCTTTTATTTTTTTAAATCATCCCTTTTTTCCTTTAGTGACTTATAAGTTCAGGTAATAAACTCTTGAGTGGGTCCATATTTTTTTAAAACCTTCCTTTTTCTGTAAAGGGAAGGGGGAGGATTTCAAAGAGTCTAAATGCTGGATTAATACTATCAGCTCAGTGAGAAATTACATTACCATGCTTTACTTCTTACAGAACACAGAAGTCTGTCTATGCAATACTAACATAGACTTGATTAAAACAAGTCAACAAAATAAATTCAGAGCACTCTTTCAGCAAAGATAGCATAAATAACTAACAGATAAAAACTAAGTATTCTCCTTACCTTACACCTGTCACAAGATCTTCCAGTAAATCCCTCAAGGCAACGACATTGGCCATCAGTAGCATCACAAGTTAAAACACCTCCAGTTCCTGCACTGTCACAGGAACAGGCTGCAAATATAAAAAAATGAATCACTTGTTCACAGTATTTTGAATATTTAGAGCAAAATATGCCAAAATATTCACCATCATTCTACATATCTCATTACAAATCAAACAACTATTTTTTCAAGACACCATTATGCTCCACTAATCATGAATTATAAAAATTACACCAACGTAAGAATTCAAGAGAATTTGGAGTCCCTACGTGAACAGCCCTCAAATTATAGCTACATAGAGCAAATTAATAAATGTTCACATTTTCTTAGTGCTGTCCTCGGTTTTGACCTTGATGATGACACAGTAAGCTGTATCTACAATCAGAGCCAAAAAAAACAGCATACTGATTAACAATACTCATCAATTCACCTGATACACCAAAATGCCACAATATTTTGCAGAATGATAAATGACAGACATCAGTTATCATAAACCTCCCTGGTCTCCAGGAGTGCAACAACCCCCCGAATCTTGGGAGGGGGGGGGGAAACTCCTTGAAAATTCTGTATAATGCCCCCCTGCCCCTCCCCATTGTTGCGCCCCTGCTGGTCTCGCCATGGTATAACCTAATTGTGTGGAATTCACAGTGGAAATATCATTCGCCTGGACTGGGAATCGAACCCAGGTCCCTTGAATTCATGCTGAGTACTCTAACCAATTAAGCTATCCAGGTGTCCTCTTCCACAGTGAATCTCACGGAGGGGGTTATAAGGAGCAAGCAATGGTAAAACCTTACCAAAAACTTTGATTTTCTAAGAGTGCCAGGGAATGCAATCATGCTTGCTCTCATCTCTTCCATAAAGGAAGGTAGGAATGCAACTGTTCTCCTTCAGCAGCCTCTTCATCAGGTTCTTCAAGGTCACTGATTGTTGTTAGATTGCACTTGAGTACAGATTCCTCATAATCCAGAAAGAGTGTTATTAAAAAAAAAACTGACCTTCGACGTAACATTAACAAAGAATCAATCTAACAAAGAGACCAGAGGAGTAATATTCTGCTCCCGGCACTTATCACAGAAGATATGACCAGTATAATCGTGCCCCCTGACACTCGATGAGTCTAACAAAGGAAGGGCATAAACTTCAGAAAACTCACATTCAAGCCAAATTAACAGATTCATTTCTTTTTCCCACTCATATAATGTAATAGATTTAAGAAAATAAGGAATGAGATTCTCAAGTACAAGTACAAAGAAAGCAATACTCATCATAAAAGCAGGAGGACGCAAACTAGATCAAGTAGAGCATTTTAATTAATAGGATAGCCTAAGCTATTAAAAAATGGGCATAGTAGTAAAGACATAGGAGTAGAGAATAACATTCGCTAACGAAATATTTTGGAATAGAAGGGAGGTGGAGATGGGGACTTTGGGTATAGATATGAAGAAGAAGCTGTTGAAGAGCTTCACATAGAGTGTAGCATTCCCTGAGGCAGGAAAGGTGGACTCTGAGAAAGGATGACAAGAATAGACTGCAGGCAACTGAGATGCAGGTGTGGAGAAGGATGGAGAAGGGTTTTGGTGGGCAGAGAGGGGAGACAGTTGTGGAAGTGGTAGGCATGGTGGTTGAGGAGAGGAAGCTCAGGAGATGAGGAGGAGGCAGGGTAGGTGGCAAGAGGAAGCAGTAGGAAGGGACGATGGGTTGCTCAATACTATGTAAGTATTATGGAGGGCAGAATGTTGGGCAAGTGGAGACGTGGAAAAAAGAGAATAGGTTTTAAGGATGAAGAAAGGTAGTCATTATACAGAGTAAAAGAAAGAATTCATGGTCAAAGATATGGCCCTTCATGAGGAGACACATGAAGAAATTTTATCTATTTACTTTTTTTAAAAGCTACCTTAACACACAGATCACCAAATATTAATAATAAAAAGGGTATGAAAGCTGGACCACCATCCTCCCCACCGTGTACCTGGTAACGGCTCTTGCTGACTAATTGGTGGATGTCTGCAAGTGGGGCAAAACACTCCACATGCAGTGAAACTGGTTCCACAAAATACCAGAAATGCCACCTACAACCGGCTCTCAGATGGGAGCCCTAGTAGAGTTGGGTAACTATGGTAAAGGCATGAGAACATCTAAGAAGGGAGCTCGTATCGAGTGTCGATGGAAGCCCTAAGAGGGACCTCCTCGCATGCTACGATGCTAGTGAGCCCAGTCGCAGGGGGTATACGGCAAGAATGCACTCTTTTTGGTGTGAGACAACTCAACCACCAGTAACATCAGAATCAGGCCACCCTCCCCAACACAGGCAGCCTCTTCACCAGCTGACTTGACTGCCTCTACCATGTTGGCACCTATGACCAGCAGGGAGGAGGTTTATCAGGCCGACTTTGAACTCTGAGTGCAGTTGATGGATGAAATCACCTATGACAGGGGTGGCAAACCTTTTGGCGGTTGAGTGCCAAAGTTTATGAAATAAGAGTATACTCGCTTGACTCGTGTGCCAACCCATCGAGTGAGATAGAGGTATCCCTTAGTGCCTTCCCAGCTCTGCATGCTGAAATAATTCCTCCACGTGCCACTTTGGGCACGCGAGCGATATGTTCGCCACCCCCGACCTAGGATAAAGACAGACTAGGAAGAGAGAGATCCATCGTAAGATCTCTCTGCTGGGTTACCACCTGACCCAGTAGAATGGTCTTATTGACGAAATCCTTATGGAGACGTCGGACCTCTGGACAGTCAATTGCACGGTCTATGCCTCTGCCAAAATAATGGTATCACATCTGGATGGACTTTTACACCTAAAGTTTGGCACATAGCGGGCAGCCTTAGATGCCACCATATTACACACATACACCATCCCAGCTGTTCAACCATTCTGGAAGGAGATCTACAAAACCTTGAAGCCATTCAATAGAGACACTCTGGCCATCGGCCTCTTTTAAGAGTTATGCAATTTCCACCCATGTAATGTGGATAGCCCTCTATCAGTCAAAGAGAGCGATGTGAACAAGGTCGTCTCAGGCAAAAAGAACGTCTTAGCTCTAGGAATGGATGCCGTGAATAACTTCTGGTAGAAGCTCACTTACACCCACCAACACCTTGCTAGAATCATCAAATCCTTTCTCTCAGGTAGAGAATGATTTCCAACTTGGTTGACCATTGAATATCTAAGAAGGGAGACTTGTTGGATCGCAACAACTACTGCCCTATAACCTACCTCTACAATGAATGTAAGGCGTTCAACTTCATCTTGAGCAACCTTATTCTCCATCACGTCCAGCTGGTGTGGGAAGAGGTGTACAGGCTTAGGAGCTCAAATGAGTGGAATCGAGGGGTGCAAAGACAACCTGTTCATTAACAGGTGCATATGCCAGGATGCCATCCAGCATAAGTGAAACTACAAGAAGGCTTTTGACACTGCTTTACATGAGCTCATAATAGTCATGCTGAAGTTGATGAGAATTCACCCATAGGTTTTGTCCCACATCCAACACCTGTTACCACTCTGGAAAATAGACTTTGTCCTCACCTCAGGGCAGAGGTCAGTTTTGACAGAGTTAGTAACATACCAACGAGGTATTTTTCAAGGTGACAGCTTGAGCCCCTCACTGCTCTGCATTTCCTTCCTACCACTCCCTTCAAGGCCAAAACCAGGCAGGGGATACAAGTGTAAGGAGCCAAGTGATAGGAAGCGTAAGGTCACTCATTTATTTTACATGGATGTCAGGCATTCATCCTCTTCATGCATAATCTTCCTCATTCCTCAACAAAGGAACGAGGAAGATGATGACCATCTATAGAAGTCTTCATTGGAAATCTTCCATCACCAGATTGTATCTCCCTCACAGAGTACATGGTATAGGTCTATTGAACCTGGAGTGCCTCCATAACAGAGCTGTCCTGAGAGCTCAAAAGCAGAGTCTCCCGGCTCAGTCTAGTAAGAGAGCATGAGAGTGAAGGAGTGGGGACGTTTCTCTTCCAGGTGGCAAGGAGGGTAGCGGACAAAACCAGTATGGACTTAGACCTGCCACCTGACAGTAGTGACGACATAACCTTGATTATGCAATGGAAGATGGATGTCCCCAAGCTCAAAATAAAGAAAGCCAAGCAGAGAGCCTTACTCAAGGCGCATACCGAAAAGGCCAGGCATGGATGTTTCTCTCGAAACATAGAAAAGCATGGGCTAACAAAGGTTCTGATGTTTTCCTTCCTCTGCAATGCTGGTCTTAAGTCCAAGACTGAGGGTTTCATCCTTGTGTGTAAGGATGGTGTCATAAGCACACTCGTGTGCCACCACATTATATTCAAGATGGAGGGATAATGATAAATGCACCATCTGGTGGAATTACTCCTTTCCCACCACCAAGCAGCTGTAGGCAACCAAGCCTGATATTGTCTTCCTCAAGCATCTTTTGTGCTCCATGTTCATGGTGGAGTTTTCAGCCCAGGCTGAAGCAAATGAGGATGATAAGGAGGTGAAGAAACAGATGAAGCATCGAGACTTACTATTTGAGCTTTGGCAGATGTACCCCGGACACACTCTTAAAACTAGTAGTCTTCATCGTAGGTGTACTTAGTGGAGTTAAGAGCCTGCTAGTTGAGAGCATCACACGTATTCGGATCTGTGTGCTATAGGTGGAATAATTCGCTGCTTGTATGCAGAGGGCCATCATTCTGGGGTCAGTACATCCACATGTCAGTCAGGACATCCACTCCAAATGCATGAACTAACTGCAATGTAGCCACTCCTCCAATGGACAACAGATGTGGCCGCGAAATCTGCCCAACCCCTCGAGTCCTCAGCCATTGTGATGGCAATGAAACCCAATGATTCTTGGGGACTTGGAGAGGAATGTTACTAAAGCAACGGATAATCATAATATGATTGATTCATTTTGGATAGATTAACGTCAGATCATAGGGCCTTGATCCATAAAGTGATCCACTTACGTCTACAGTCAGCATGTGCTGGATCTCCATAGTGATTCTGCTTGCACCTCTCACAGTTCCACCCCTCAGTATTGCCTCTGCATTCCAAACACCGTCCTGTCCTGGGGTCACAACGAATGGGCATCTGCCGACCTCCAAAGCTCATGATTCCACCAGGAATAGTTCCATGACCACAGCTGCATGGACGACACACTGACCCTATTTCCATTGGGTTCCCATAATGACCGGGGGCACACCTGAAAAACAATTGACAGAGACTCAATGGTGAATGTCAGAACCACTACAAAGAGTTATACAATTGATCAACTAAGTACATATTGGTACTTTATCATAAAAAGCGGGAGATGATAAGAGGAATCCAAGAGGGATTTAACGGCATACCATCCATAGCACTGAAAACAGATTAGGATAAGTACTGTCCAAAAAACTACCAATCAGCTGGTAGAATACTGTTTGGGTTTTTGTACCTCCAACCTGTTTTGGGTTTGGACTTGTGCAGTGGGAGGAGATAGCTCAGGCACATGCACGTGCTGAGCCTCCTACCTGCCGCCATCTCCACTTCTTAATAAACTGAAGGAACTTTGTAAATCAGCGTATTGTCTTTAACTTTATTCCGCACAAATTTATGGTCCTTCGGGCCGGATCACGGTTTCTCGTACTTATATCGTGTCCCTACGAACCATCGCTTGTGCTACGATGAACTAATTGAACTTTATTTCAGTTGTTGGAACTTTCTAGAAGCCACGTGGTCGGACATGAGGACATGTTTCTTCGGTAGTGATGGTTTTTTTTTCGACTCCATCTGCCAGGGTGTGTGCTTTCCCTAGGACTCTGAAGAAGATTCTGCAATCCATCGAGCGATTGCGTCCTTCTTGGCCTGCTAGATCTTCATCTGGGTGTGGACTTGGTTGTCTGGTGAGATAAAATTGTCTCGTGTAAACTAGTAGACACTATATATTCCATCGATCAAATAATCTTGTGTAAGCTTACCTTCAGTATGGCATCAGAGCTAGAAACTCTCATTCAAACTCAGATCAGTAAGGGTGTACTTCTTTCTCGGTTTTGGTCAAATACAGTTAAAGTGGGTAAGGAAAAGTTAACCACTAACTTGCTTGAAAAATGTAAGGGCTTGCTGGATTCTTCTTGGAATGCCTTCCTCTCTGGCCACTACATAATCTTAGAGCAAGCTGAAGCCGCTAATTCGGAGTACATAAGAACTGATTTCTTCTCGAGTGTCGAGGAACATTATATCGACGCTTTGTCAAACATTTCAGAGTGCATTTCTAATTTGCAACGGTCAAGCACCTGTGAAAGTGAAATATCACGTGGTACTTCAGTGAATTCTAATCTTCCAAAATTAGAATTACCGATATTTTCTGGCGATCTGTTGGAATGGGAAAGTTTCTGAGAGCAATTTCAAAAGCTAGTGCATGATGTACCTGAGCTTTCCAACGTTCACAAACTATTATATTTGAAAACTCACTTACGTGGCTCTGCCTTGGATGTAATTCAGAATTTGCCCATCACTGGGGCAAATTATCAAGGGGCATGGGATGACCTCGAAAGGCAGTATGGCAGCAATAGGGTACTGTCAAATTTTCATATGAAAAGCTTATTTTAACTCCCAACCATGCAAAGGGCGACTTCTTCGGAATTAAAGCGTGTGCTAGATCAATTCCGCCAAGCTGTTAGGGTGTTTGAGAGCCTCGAAAAGCCCGTTCAGGCATGGCATGAGTGGTTCGTGTTTCTTTTAGTCAATAAACTTGATTCTTCCACGCGTTTCCAGTGGGAGTTATCTAACTCAGATATGTGTGCCATCCCATCCTTTGCCATCTTGTCTGAATTTCTTGAAACCAGAATTCGTGCCTTGGACGCGGCAAGGGAAGTGGGTTCTTCCAATTCGGCCTCAATTCCCAAGTCAAAAAGGGGTCGAATAAGTTCAACGAAACCGCCAAATCAGTCGACTAGAATCTTAAATGCAGTCTCATCTAAACCTTCGAAAAGAAATAATGCTGCATACCCGCTCTGTTCGAAGGGTCATTTTTTGAGTTATTGCTTGGGATTTAAGGGCCTCAAGCCGGAGGAGCGTAGAGAAGAGGCCAATAAACTTTCTCTTTGTTTCAATTGTCTGTCTCGTAATCACGAGACGAGTAAGTGTCGTTCATCAGGTCGGTGTTTGGCTTGCGGCCGCAAGCATCACACGCTGCTGCACGAGTCATTCACGAGGCCGTTTGACGAAACTCAATTGATATCAGAGCCGACACAATCACCTTCCGTCTCACCCTTAACCGCGAGTTCGCCGGGCGCAGCCTCGTACCGTGCGAATTCCAACCGAGTTATTCTGCTAGCAACTTTTAAAGCGGAAATCGAGTCTCCTTTGGGAGAAAATATTCCAGTCAGAGGACTCACTGACACCGGGTCTGATACGTCCTTTGTGACGGAATGGTTAGCGCAATCCTTGCGATTAAAGAAATGTAAGGGAAATGTCCCTATTACTGGTATACAGGGTCGAGGTGTTGCTACTGCCTTGAGTCTAGTGAACTTGACAATTAAATCTCTTCATGACAGAGATTTCAAATTAACTTTTGATGCTTTGGTGCTTAGGACATTAACGACGCTGACCCCATCGCACTATGCGGAGATCCGGCATTGGCCCAACCTTCAAGGTCTGAACCTTGCGGACCCGAGTTATGCAATCCCTTCCTAAATTGATCTCATACTCGGTGCTGATGTCTGCGGAAGAATACTCTTAAATGAAATGCGCCTAGGGCCAGTCGAATCTCCCACTGCTAGGTTAACGCATTTTGGATGGGTACTGATGGGACCCATGTCGCGTGCTCCCGAAACAAGTGTTCACGCAACCTCTGCATCTGTTATGCATGCGCAGGCACATGATATAGTCATGGATGAGATTCAAAAGTTTTGGTCCCTCGAAGAGGTCTCGAAGAGGTCTCGAAGAGGCGGAAAGCCCTCCCTCTGAAGATGATATCTATTGTGAGAATCATTTCAAAATGAATTATGGTAGACATTCGGAGGGGAGGTATGTAGTACGCCTACCTTTCAAACTCAATTCTGTACGGCAATTGTCTCCCTCTCGCCACTCGGTAATGAAACTTTTTCTTAAAAATGAAAATCGAATGAGGAATCAGCCTGACTTAAACAAAAAGTACAATGAGTTTATGTCAGAATACCTATCTTTAGGCCAGATGATACCTACAAGGGCCTGTAGCGAATCCTATTATCTTCCTCATCACGCTGTGATGAGAAAGATGGAACCGAAAGGAAAAATTCGTGTGGTCTCCAATGCATCTTTTAAGACTGAATCTGGTTACTCTTTAAATGATTTGTTGTAGAGTGGACCTCATCTACAGCCTGATCTTTGGGTTATTCTCACTCGCTGGTGATTTCTTCGAATAGCATGTAGTAAAAATGTTTCGTCAAATCCGTGTGCACCATGATGATGCAGAGTTTCAGCGGATACTGTGGCGAACTAATCCTTCGGAACCTCCCGGTGACTTTAAGCTAATCACAGTTACTTATGGAACTACCTCAGCCCCCTTTTCGGCTATTCGTACTCTTCGTCAGTTGGCCATTGATGAGGGCTCTTCATTCCCTCTGGGGTCGAGAGCCATCAAAGAATACCCTTATGTGGACGATATTTTATGTGGCGCAGATACTGTAACCGAAGCTCTAGATGTTAAGAAACAACTAACAGAGTTGTTGGCCAGAGGAGGATTTCCTTTGAGTAAGTGGGCATCAAACGAAGCCAACCTCTGTGCGAACAACGGAAATACCTTGAAAACTTTCTCAGACTCTGATATTGTAGGCACTCTTGGAGTGCAATGATCTCCCGTAAAGGATGTCTTTACTGTGAGGGTATCTAATCTCAACGGGCAGGAGGCATTGATCACCAAAAGAATAGTCCTTTCTGAAATAGCTCGACTGTTTGACCCATTGGGGTGGATGGTGCCGGTATTACTCTTAGCTAAGGTAAATCATGCACGATTGGTGGCTGTCAAAGATCGAGTGGGACCAAGCTCAACCTCCTGATTTAGCTAGACGATGGCAAAGTTTTCGCTCTTCCCTTTTTAAGTTAGAGGAAGTGAGGTTAAATAGATGGATGGGTACCTTGAATTCCAATAGCTCTGACGCTTCCCTCCATGGATTTTGTGACGCTTCCGAGCGTGCATACGTGTACTTACGCGTCTCAAGAGACACTGGAGATTCTGTAATTAATCTCATAGTCGCGAAAACTAAAATAGCTCCCCTTAAACTTATTTCCGTACCAAAACTCGAGTTGTGTGCTGCGGTGCTGTTGGTTCGTCTGATTCTGAAGATCCGGAATGGGCTACTCATTAAGTCTGTCCCAGTGTTCGCTTGGACAGACTCTGCGGTTTCTCTGACATGGATAAGGGGCCATCCTTCGAGATGGAAACCTTTCGTGGCTCATCGTGTCGCCGAAATTCAGACGTCGCTCCCGTCGGCACAGTGGAACTACATCAGCTCCAAGGTCAACCCTGCAGACGCCGCCACGCGAGGGATTACTCCGGAGGAACTCATCCGCTCTCCGCTCTGGTGGTGTGGACCACCTTGGCTCTCCCGCCGAGAGGATGAATGGAGTCAGCAAGGACCTGCCTCACATGGTACCGAGGAGGAGATAAGCAGTGCTGTAAGAGGAATCTGCTGCTCGGCCTTGCGAACAGACCTGGGTGACGTAATCGAAAGATTTTCCTCTTTGCAGCGATTGTTTTTTCATTATGTCTAAGATGGCTGCACAATTACAGATACAAGCATAACAAACGTTCGGGCTTCATCTCGGCTGAGGAGCGAGCTGGCGCACTGACTGCCGTAATAAAGCACAGGCAGTTGGAAGCCTTCCGAGAGGAAACACCCTGTCAAGAGGTGCTCGCCCCTGCAACCCTTTAGGCCCATCCCCGACCCGGAAGGAGTTATTCGGGTTGGTGGCCATCTCACCAATGCAGTCCTGACCTACGATGAGAAACACCCATCATCCTCCCTAAGGACCACCACTTCACCGTGCTGTTGGTGCGCCACGCTCACATAGCTACCCTGCATGGCGGACTGCAGGCTGTGAGAGCGTACCTGGCCCAAAGATTCTGGGTCATCCGCAGCCGGGTGGTAGTGAAACGTGAGCTGAGAAACTGTGCCGTCTGCATCCGTTTTCACGGGACGACAGTGGCTCAGCAAATGGGCGATTTGCTGGAGGAAAGAGTTAAGCCTCAAATACCATATTCTTCTGTGGGACTGGACTACGCTGGGCCCTTTGCCTTGAAGGCAACTAAAGGGCGTGGGCATAAGACTACCAAAGGATATATATGCCTCTTTATTTGTATGACCACTAAGGCCGTTCACTTAGAATGTGTATCTGATCTTTCCACTAATGCCTTTATCCTTGCCTTCCACAGATTTGTATCACGAAGGGGTGTTTGCTCTAAAATCTATAGCGACAACGCGGCAACCTTCAGAGGAGCAGCCAGGGAGTTGAGAGATATGTTCCAACAGTCCTCACCCTTCTACAAGGAGATCGGCCCTCAGCTGACGAACGCTGGGACTCAATGGCACTTTATCCCTCCATATGCTCCACACTTTGGAGGACTGTGGGAGGCTGCCATCAAGTCCACCAAATTCCATATGCGTCGTGTCCTTGGCGACCAAATCCTATCCTTGGAGGAAATGTCCACTCTGCTCTGTCAAATTGAAGCTTGTTAAAATTCGCGACCCATTTCGCCATTGAGTAATGACGCGAACGACCTTTCCCCCTTAACTCCGGGACATATTTTAATTGGCGAGCCTTTGCTTGCATTAGCAGAACCATTTCTAACGCCAGCGACAAGGCTGCACCAAACCGACTTAAGCTCCTTGGCCAAATGAGAGATAGTTTCAGGTCGAGATGGTCGAAGGAGTATCTCCTCCAATTACAGCATCTCCCGAAGTGGTGGAAGAAATCACAGAGTTTAACTGTTGGTGCTCTTGTGATCGTTAAAGATCTCTCGCTTTCCCCAACTAAATGGCAGATGGGTCGAGTAGTGGAGACATTTCCGGGAAGGGATGGCTTAATTAGAGTGGTGAAACTTTCAAGGGTTTAATGTTAAGACTTATTAATAAGTTGTGTGTGTTACCCAACTGAGGGTATTTGTTGGTTTCTGTAATTGAAGAGCAATTCTTGTTTACCCTTTTCTTACGGTGGGCGGCTGACATATTTGTGAACTTACCATATGTTGTTTCGTCATGGACAAGACGGGCGGCATGTTTGGGTTTTTGTACCTCTCACCTGTTTTGGGTTTGGACTTGCTCAGTGGGAGGAGGTAGCTCGGGCGCATGCGCGTGCTGCGCTTCCTACCTGCCACCGTCAGGCCTGTTCGCCCCGCTCTCGCTCCATCTCAATCGCTCATCTCTCTCTCGCCTTCACGTCAGCCAGCAGCAGCTGCCCGACCGAACAGTGTAACTTACAGTCCACTTCTTAATAAACTGAAGGAACTTTGTAAATCGGCGTATTGTCTTTAAATTTATTCCGCACAAATACTTAATGATGATGATCATGGAAATAAATTGTGAATTCAACATATCACTGGTAGCACAGATACTGAAGATGTAACTGCACCAGTAAAGTACGTAAAATATTGCAATTAGGGTAGTGGTGGCTAGAAGCTGACTTTAAGTTCTGAGGACATTTGAATCTCGAATCTTGACAGTGGATGAGATTTTTCAAGGGAGGCCTGACAACTACTCCTCCCCAGGGGGCACAGCCTTTTCGAAGGCACCTTCAGTGCCGGGCGGGGAGGATTGCATGTGGTAATGATGTCAAGGGCTATGCTGGCAGTAGCATAGCTACTGGTAGGACCTCCCTCGCCGGACAGGCCTTGACTGAACGGCCAGACTAAGTGTGCCCCAACACACAGGGCAGAGGGGGCTCTTATGTGAAGGGAAGCAAACCTCTCTGGGGGAGTAAACCTCGAGTACAAATCCTGGTCCTCCAGGTTGGGGGTTAGGTGTGGGACTAGCAATCCTACACTGTAAAAATAATCTCGCTAAGGAACCTTCAAATGTGCCTCGGATGGATAAGGATGGATCTAAAAGATATTGACCTGGCTAACAGACAAGGACTACGAATATATGGAAATTAGCTACATGGAATATCGGAACAATGTTGAAACCTGGGAAAATTATGGAAATAGCAGATGAAATGTCTAAATATAAATTGGATGTTATAGCCCTTCATGAAGTGAGATGGGAAGGAAATGGGAGAATTGATAAAAAGGATTTTACCGTGTTATACAGTGGTCCCAGTCATAGAATCAGATTGTATGGAACTGGCTTCATGATAAATGCAACGGTGAGGAAGAGTCTGATTAATTTTGAGTCATTAGGAGACAGACTGAGTAAAATGACGATAAAAGGAAAATTCTGTAATGTTGACATTATATCAGCCATTGCGGACTGGATTGAGGACAGTCCAGAAGATGAAAAGTAAATATTTTATGATAAATTGGAAAGAGAATACCAAAAAACAGCAAAATATCATACTCTTGTGGTTCTTGGAGACTTCAATTCAAAAATTGGTAAGGAAGACTTCCTGCATTCTGCGGCTGGAAGATACTCCTTAAATGATGTGACGAGTGAAAATGGAAAGCTACTCTGCCATTTTGCCCTGTCATTCAACATGATGATTAAAAGCACTTGTTTTGAACACAAAAACATACATAAAGGTACAATGGAAAACAGGAAAACACAAACAGGAATGGTGAATCAAATAGATCATGTGGTGGTATCTAGGGGACACTCGTCTTCTGCATTAGATGTAAGAGCTGCACGAGGGCCAAATTGCGATTCAGATCACTACTTAGTGAAAGTAAATTTTAGAGAACGACTAGCCCTCTTGGAGAAAACCAATAAGCCAAGAAGGTGTGAATGGAATAGTGAAATTTTAAGAAACCCTGTGCAAGCTACTAGGTACAAAGATAAAATAATTAGGAAGTTGAGAGAGTGTGCTGAAGAACAGACAGAGGACAATTCTGTGGAAAAGCAATGGATAAGAATTAAACAATCCATTTTATCGACTGCTAAGGACATTATGCTTAAAACTAAAGTAAAAAGAAATGCAGAGTGGTTTGATGACAATTGCAAACATGCAATAGAGGAAAAGAATAGGAATAGATGTAATATGTTGCAAAGGGATACCAGATTAAATAGAGAGAGGTACAGACAGAGTAGGAAAGAAGCAGATAAAATACTAAGGAAAAAGAAAAAGGATTATTTAAAAACACAGATTAAACATATGGAGGAACTCAATGATGCAAGTGAAAGCGAAAAGTTCTACCAAGCAGTAAAATGTATGAATCAAGGGTATAAACCTAAATTGCACTCCTGTAGAAATAAAAATGGCCAAGTCATCGGAGAGGAGATTGAGATATTGGAAAGATGGGCTGAATATTTTGATGAATTGTATTACAAGGAAGCAACGCCAGGAATAGAAGAGCAAATACAAACTCGCAGAATAGATGAGGAAGTGCCCGTTGAAACTGAAGAAGAGGTATATGAATGTGTTGGAAAACAATGGAATGGCAGAGCACCAGGGGAAGATGGAGTGACAACAGAGTTGATGAAATATGGAGGTCGGAATTTAATTGGAGCTAGTTTGTACTACATGGAAATTGGAAGAATTGCCAGAAGATTGGAAGACAGGTTTGATTTGCCCAATATTTATAAAAGGGGAGAAATATGATTGTAAAAACTACAGAGGCATCACGTTGTTGAATGTAGCATATAGGTTAAATTTTCACTAGTATTCTCCTCAAACGAATGAGAACCTATGCCAAAAATATTCTGGAAGAATATCAGTGTGGTTTTAGGTTGGGGAGAAGTACCATTCACAGTAAGGCAAACAATGGAGAAGTGCTACGAATACAATGTCGATATACATATCCTATTCATTGACTTTCGACAAGCCTTTGACAGTGTGAATAGGATAGAAATGCTAAATGCTATGAGAGGTTATGGTATCCCAGAGAAATTGATCAGATTGGTTTCATTGACATTCAAAGAATCACAATGTAAAGCTTATATTGGGGGTAGAGTAAGTAGAGCATTCAAGATGACCTCAGGTGTGAGACAAGGGGATGCACTCTCAGCTGTCTTATTCAACTTAGCTTTACATAAAGCTACGAAAGAATTGAAATTAAGAGGAACTATTGTGCATAAATCCAAACAAGGATTTGCATATGCAGACGATATAGCACTGATAACACGTAATCTGACTGATCTTGAGGAAATGTTTAGTACTTTAGAAGACACTGGTAAAAGAATGGGACTCAGAATCAATGAAGAGAAGACCAAATATATGAAAATGTCATCTTCACAGGCCACCCGAGACCTGCAAAACATAAGAATTGGAAGTTATGAGTTTAAGGGGGTCAAGGAATTTACTTACCTGGGATTCATATTGAATAATGAAGATAAAGCGTCTGATGAAATCAACCACAGAGTGATGGAAGGCAACAAAGCCTATTTTGCAAATGTACCTCTCCCCAAATCAACTTTGCTGTCTAGGAACACAAAACTTAAGATTTATAAAACCCTGATAAGACCAGTAGTAACTTATGGGCCTGAGACATGGACTCTATCAAAACACTATGAAGAAATCCTTAGGAAATTTGAAAGCAAGATAATAAGGAGGATTTATGGCCCAATTAAAGAAGGAGAGAGATGGAGGATTAGAATGAATATGGAGATAAATGATATTCTAGAAGAAAAAGACATAGTTAGATTCTCCAAAGCACTACGGCTGGCATGGTTGGGTCATGTAGAAAGAATGGGAATCGAAAGAATACCAAAATTAATTCTAAATAGTAAGATGGAAGGGGTCAGGAAGAGAGGTAGACCATGGATGAGATGGCTACAGGATGCTGAAGAAGACTTGAAGGCATTGGGAGTCACGAGATGGAGGGAGAAAGCAAAAAGAAGAAATGAATGGAGGCACATTGTAGAGGAAGCCAAGGCCCACACCCAAGGGCTGTAGAGCTGTGGATGATGATGCCTGACAACTACTCGAGTGCTTTTTTGGTTGACTGGTTAATTCGGGTGGTGAACAACAACTGTCAGTTGAGCCATTTGAATAGGTGTGTGGAGATGTAAGGGAAGGATTATTCAGAGACCAAAGGAAGATTACAGTGAAACCTGGCATCGGTATATGCTTGCTCTTAACGAAAGGCACCAAGGATACCACAACTTAGCATCTCATCAGACAGATGTGGCACAGTACTTGAAGGCACCTCAACAAGGAATTCAAGCATAGGACAGGATTTTAATACAAGATCTCCCCCATAGATGTGATATAAATCTGAGCCCTAAAGATGAAAGACAGAATACAAACCATCACACCAAACCAATCCCCTAGAGTGCTATGTGTGTAGCAATTTAAGTGTAGTACATACTCCATCCTTCACATTGGAATCGAATCCCATTGAGCCTACTATTACTAGTGTGCTAATGCCATATTCTGGTTCTTCTGCATCCATCTTTCAAACCCAAGTCATCTTTTCCTTACCAACCAATCCACCTAACCTAAAGAGTGGAAATTATTACAGTATTTGGTCACCTCTCTAAATAACCAACCCACCAACGGCAACCATATTTTTTATTACTTACTACATACAACTAAAACACAAAACAATGCAGTTACATTAAAGATGATGAGTGTCACCGACCAAAATTACTTTAGGTGGTTCCCATATCTCACTAATCAAATGAATAAGTTACTGAGAAAAATAAGATGTATTCCTATTATCCAAAATAAATTCTCTAAGACCAGGTTTTCACCTTGCTAACTGATACATGAAGCAGGCAGAATAAGACTTTTCAAGAAGTGCTGGTCAGACTAAGAGCCTATGATAAAAATTACAGAATTTTCTGGCCCATAAGATGAGACTTTGTTGACTAAAAATTGTGATCTCAAATTAACTGGAACCTTATGGGCAGAGGGCATATTTATAATTTTTTTCACAATTTTAACAATAATTGCAGTGTGTTTTATAGGCTGGGAAATACGATATACAAAAAGATTGGCCTGGTAGAGAATGGCTGTTTCTGAGAAGTAAAACCAACTATTACAGATGACAACACAAGCATTTAACATTGATTTCCACTGACATCATTAAATGATTCATTTACTCATCTAATATGGGTGACCATCTGAACAGACATAATACATAGTTTCAAGACTAAATAAATACCCTAGGGTCTTGAAGGTGCCTAAAGAGTTTACAGTAAAAGAAGATATGTATCTTGGTGGGCCAACCACTTAAAGCACATGGCTTGCATTCAAGGGATGTGAGGTCACATCTCAGTCTGATTTTTATAGTGTGAATTTTGCAGATTCACATATATTCTCATCCGTAGTGCCATAGTCTAACATACATTGGTCACTTTGCACTAAATGTGTACTACTCCCAGACAGGAGCAACGATGCTCAGACAAAATGGGAAGATCATTTCCCAAAGAATACGAGATGAACACAAAAATATTAAACTTCAGTAGCTGAGTGTGAACCAGTGTTTCCATTGTGACAGGCCTGTGCCCGTGCGCCCTTTATGATTGGGCAACTCCCTCCCTCCATATCACCATGTTTACAATTCATCTTCAGTTAATAACAATTTGTTTAAAAGTACCTCTGACCTAGAGTGGTCAGTAATTCAGATATAACAATTTCGCTTATTTAAAGCTGGTGTGAAAGTCATAGTGGAAGACAACACCAGGTTCATTTCTGTCATGAAAGTCACCAAGTTAACCCTTTGAGTGCAGAACGTAATCGCAAAAAATTGTCACTTAAGTGCCAAGCATAATTTGCTGAAAAATGCAGAGTTCATGAAAAAAATATATAAAACCATTTATGTACACTATATATCAATGGAAATTGTATGACCAATACAACATAGATACCGTATTTCCCGGCCCATTAGGCGCACTTTTTTTTACTCCAAAATGCGCTCTAAAATCAGCCTGCGTCTTATGCGCCGAGGGTATAGCTTCATCCTCTAAGACGCGAGCTAATTCGCCAGGAAAGGTACTTTGAAATATTTTCTCCCGCATATGGCATATAAAATGATTGCCTTTATTACAAATTTTGATAGTAACACCACGTTTTGAGCGAGTACAAATCATTAGAGAGTAGTTCCGGTAGTTCCTAAAAGAATTCCCCCGTAAATCGTGTATGCATACAATGTAGCGTATGTGCATGTATACTATGTAACGTAATGTAGTTTAGTTTCATCTCACTCGTGGTTCCACTGGAAAAGCATTGGGCAAATGGGGAAGTCTCTTTCAATACATTGTATCCCTTCCGATGTACTCGGAGTCTAGAGGCACCAAACATTAGTGTGAGTGACGTTCAATGCGTACTACGTTCCTTCCTGTTTTGTGCGCATATCTGCTTTGACACAGATAAACAAAGTATTGAATAGAAAATTAAAACACCATCATGGCATCTGAAAAGAGAATAATCGTCGTACAGTATTGCTTTTAAACTTGAAGTCGTGAATTACGCTTCAAAACACAGAAACAGAGCAGTTGAAAGGCGTTTTAGCCCACCTCTGACTGAGAAGATGATACGAGAATGGAGGAAGCAGAAGATGGATTTAGAGAGTGCAGAGAGAAATAAAAAAAACTTTACGTAAATGTGCTCCTAAATGGCCAAAGCTTGAGGAACATGTTAAGAACTGGGTAATAAACCACAGGAAGAACAGGATTTCTGTTTCAACAAAAATGATTTTAATTGAAGCGAGAAAATTAGCAATAGATATGTCTATTGCCCGATTTTTCTGGGACAACATCATGGTGCAAGAGATTCATGAAGAGGAACAGTCTGTGCATGCGTACCACAACCACAATAGCCCAAAAAATGCCACTTGAATACGAAACAAAGATTATAGAATTCCACAAAAGAAAATACAAATTGCTAAATTACAACTGCCATTTCAAGCCAATGGAAAAAGAGTCGCTGTAAGCGATGCTTGCACTTTTGTGAAGATTTTTCAGCATCGCTTACAGAGACGTTGGCACTCTAAGGGTTAAATTTCGAGTATTGACCTTTTAATAACAGTCCAGTCGACTGATTTTTTTTCATTTTGAATTCCACACAATCACACATAATATGACTATCATTTGCTTACTGTTCACAGTGAGGTCCAGCATGAGTTGGGGGGCATCGATTACAGACATATCCTCCAGGGACACCCTCTCTTCTTTCACAAGTTGGGCTGAAATTATTCGATGGGACATCAAGAGGACATCGGCAGGGCATGCAGTCATTTGGTGTTCCCACGCGAGCATCACCAAAGAATCCCTGAGCACAATTTTCACAGCGCTCCCCATATGTATTGTGGTCACAGCGCTGAATAATAGAGACAAGAATGAAAAGAATGAAAAAAAAAGATTATATTGGATATTAGATAAACTGCATATTCATATGGGGAATCTAGAAATTTAAAAAAGAGCATGCAAAATCCACTTTAGCATTTCTATTACAATGATATGAATAGGACCAGTTTTTGACAGAAATTCATCAGTCAAGACTTCATCAATATCACCCAAAGAACATTTAAATATCCAAAAAGTAGCCCTTTTACAGATACAATTTCTCAATATCACTCACTGTAGTCAGTCTCACTTGGTGGTATTCCATCATTAAAAATTATAGAGGACAACTTCTTCTTCAGGCCTGATGATGATGTGAATACACATCGAAACCTGGGTCGTTTTTTAATAAATCTAGTGGTTTTAGTAAAAGTTGTCCTCTATAATTTTTAACAATTTCTCAAGTCCAATAATAATAATCTCCACTCCATAAAAATTTTCTTTTTCTATCCCTTTAGGTAATGACAAATTAAGCTAATTGCTGATCCTGCCTATCAATGGCATTCATTTGCTCGTCATAGTCCAGGAAGAATTTAGGTTTGAGCAAGGGGTGATGTGAACACAACAGAGAGCAAACACACTACATACATTCTTTCTAAAAAGCAAAGAAAAAAATGAACTTTCCAACCTGAAGTGGCAAAAAATTATTACTTTCACCAAACAAAGGCAAACCAACACATTTAGACGCAGAGAGACCTCATATTACAGCCAGACACATGGTTCCATTTCATCATCCACCAGATTTTAGTGTTGTATGGCATTGATTTTTTTAATTACTACTTGACTAGTGTCATTCTTTAAATTCTTGCTCTGTAACTCTGTCGTACGATATGATTAGTACAATTTGACGTGCCTTATATCATGCAATTTTATTGTAAAGGATCCTAGAGGCAAATAAATATTACATATTATGTATTATTATTGATACTAATAAGTGCACTTAATTTTTGATAAATAAGGTTTTCATTCATAAAATAATACTTCTACTAAATTTTTGTCAACTCTACCTATATTTAAAAGATAGTTTGAGCTTAACGTTAGCTGGGCCATTTTTAAAACACCACATCCCATACTTTATTTTTAAATCTAGGCCGTAGTAATAAGCATGACATTTATATAGTAACATCAATAATGCAAAGACTTTCTTTCACTTGTCTGAACTTCTCAATACAGTAGACCCCCGCTTTACGATGGATTTGACTTACGATGGATTTGACTTACGATCTGAGCTGATTTTGCGCTTTTTAAATTTCAAATTTCTCCAATTTGTTTTGAATATCGATAGTGTTTGAAATATTGGTTTAATAATATTTCAAATAATTTTCATCCAGGATATTTCGTGAGCATTGGCTCTGACACATACACTGAATGGATTGGCACTGATGCTCTTTAAACAGATTCCTCGTCTGGAAATAATGCCGATTCAACGTACGATGGAATTTGCTTTACGATCGGTCCTCCGGAATGGATTAATATCGTTAAGTGAGGGTCTACTGTATTTAGCTAAATATTCATTCTTTAAGCTTTCACATGACTAGATGTATTACATAGTTCAGAGATGATGCCAGTGAATAAGGATTTCTGGCAACTCTAGGAGCAGCAACATGGGGAGTGATATTATGTAAACAAAAATTGAGGAGACAGATGAACAGTACCATTTAATTTCTGAGGCAATCTGTGAATCAGAACCTCCATGTTTTCTGAATAATGTGTTTCTGGAGTGCACAGCCATTTCATATCTCATGGAAAACAGCTCATATTGTTTTGTTAATACCTCAAAAAGTAATGCAGGGAGTAGCTCCTACTATGGTACCACTACAAAGATTAGATCTTTGTCTACAAAATGAGGCCACATTCATTCAATTTTGAATGAAATAATTTCCCACTCAAAGTACCCTAAAAATATAAATTACACCAACAAATGTGTACTTTTGGTATTTAAAAAAAATGATGCAGATACCCCATTCATGATATGATATTTTTTTTAAATGAGCAATTTTTTAAGGCAGAAAGTACATACCATGCAGTATCCTTTGACAGGATCACAGGTTGGAGAATGCCCATGGCAGTCACAACGTCTGCATTCTACACTGTATCTTCCAGGAACCCTAGCATATCCATAGGCACAATGCTGGCAAGAAGCCCCCTCGTAGCCTGGAGGGCATATGCAAACTTCAATCCTATGAGCAGGGGGTCCAGTGCTCACTGCAGATGACCCAAGCTGAATGGATGGCTCCCAGAGCCTAGAGGATAACAGCCATTAAGTCCATATGGATGCATACTTTCTGGTTTGAAATACATATGTACTCACAGAGCATAGACCAAAATGTGTTATTTAATTCTTGTAAACCCTTGTCATGATCTCACTGAAGATGATATTTTATCCAGAAGGTACATAAAGGCATAGACAAGGCATTGAGTTTACTAAATTATGTAATAGTGGGGACCCATTTGTAATGGAGCAATAAATCCACGATCCCTAATGTAGAATACTAGTACATACAGGTATGCCCTACTTTCTCCTCATATCAACTGATTTCCTCTCAAACCTTATCCAATACCACCTCATTCATCCTCTCACCACCCAGCTCATCCTTTCAATCCTTCTCCAAACCCACATCTCAAATGCCTCCAGAGTACGTAGGTACTTCTTCCCATCTTAATGATCAAGTTTCCAAACCATGCAGTGCCACAATCCTTACTTGAGTAACCGCCAGCCTATTCTTTCCCTCTCTTCTCAGACACATCAAGTACCTAATATCAGAAAATACTTATTTAGCCAGGGAAATTCTACATCTTGTGTCCCTTCCACTAAATCCATCCTCCTCTGAAATACTACCTAGACATATAAACTGCTCAACTAGCTCTATATTGTGCCTCTCACCCTTCTATTCATACTAACCTTCCTACTTCTAAAAAATTTCATCACTTTCATTTTCTTATGATTATCCTCATCCCTTACATTTTGCTCATCACCTCTAATGTTTTCATCACAGACTGTAACCCCTGGGTAAATGAACAAACCTATGGTTGATCATCAGCAAATCTTACTGATTTTATTAGATCTCCTCCTACCTTTATTCCTACCTCAACTCTCCCCACCCCCTCGTGCCCCATATAAGAACAAATTATAAGTTTCTGCCAAGCATTCAGGACATGTTAGGCATAATTATTTGTGCTCTAAAACACGCCAGAAACATAAAAAATATACATTTGGAATAAGTTATCTATTTGGTCAAACCTGACTCATATTCACTTTCACTTGAATCATCGCCATCATGCAAGTTCATTATGACACTGCTGTGAACACCATCTATGGGCTACCTCCCTTTTAATGAAGCCTTTTTTGGTCTTCCTTACTTTCTCACACACCCTTTCCCAGGACAGTTTTATGACGAATGAGAGAATGGAAGTAAAGAGGTGAAGAGCTCTGAAAAGAACTGTGGCAACAATCGCAAGGATCTCCAGAACACTGTAACTTACGAGGCATGAGGCACACACACACACACAAGGCCAATAGGCCAAAGTGGTTTCGCTTCATCAATGATTTTCTTAACTGTGGCACTTCACTATCATGTGCAAGGCATGGTAGTATGAATACAATGTAAAAACCGCACGCCAGGTAGCTCTGACTCATGGAATTTACCAAGGTGCTAAGATTGGTACCAGCAACTAGAAAAGGTTCACTTACTGACGCTCCACAATTTACACCCTTTCTCTCCCCCATGAGGCAGGGCTATAAAAGTACTAAGGTACATGTCCCAAATCGTCCATGTTGCAGCAAGAGGAGCTTTTGCGACAGCTATACATGGGAGGAATAGCAGGGTAAGACCTCGAATGCCAATACTGACTGATGAGGAAAAAAAGAAATATGTATATAGGGGTGAAGAGGTTAGCTGGTATAAGCATTGAGAGGCAAACTGCATCAAAGCAACCTGTGATGATGATGACCAAGAAACGATTGTGATGTAACCGTTCGTGTACTCTACCTCATATTATGAAGCTAGGACTTCAAAGCTATAACCATAGTTCCTTAGAAAAACTGGGAAGTGAGATCTCAAGAGGAAACATATGCATCTTCTTCAGTATGAAGACTATGACATTTAGAGCTTGTTTTAGGTCATAATTAATTGCCTAAGACCAAATAAGAGTTTTAATACCTCATTCAGGAAAGGTACTAAAAGCATTCAGACCACACATCAACTGGAAGGGCCTGTAATGGTTCTTTTCACCAATGGAAAACAATCAGATTTTACTTGGGAGAGCAAATTTTCCCTGACTTTTCCAGGTCCTTAGCTACCATGATATACTTGCTCCAAATGTTCTCAGCTAAAATACATGGTAGCATTAATTTATTTCTTTTTGACCATGAAATTAACACATTTTGTCAGCATCAAAAATCGTTATAGTAAAAACAAAGAATAAAGAATGAGAGTAGCCTCACCTTCCTTCAATCTGGTCAGTGTGGAACTTGGCACGCACAAGCATTTTCCTCAGGTTGCCCAACACTTTCATGAACTGCTCCCTCGTCACAGGCTCATTGGTCCTGTACTCATTCCGACGCGATGCTCTCGCTATGTCATTCACACCCGGAGCTACATGATACCAGTCTTGTCCCATACTTCCAACAGCATCCTCAGCAAGAGGGATCACCATTGTGGCATTACTAACACCAGGATAAGCAGCTTCTCCATAGGCAATAGTATATCCTCCACCCTAATGAAGGCATTGAAATGTAGAGCAAATGAACATAAATAAACTTGTAAGCATAAAGAGAGATGAAATAGAGACTCAAAAATCTTCTAAAGGTTAAGATACCCCGTTATTACTAAAAATAATACAAATTGGCTGTGATTTCAAGGGTCCAATACTATTAACATCACCAGACGAATACTTGCATATATGAATACAGCAACATAATGTCATATGTGGGTCATTCCATGGCCATTTGGACAGGAATTGACCCCTTGACCACACAGATTTTGATGAGAGTTTGAGGAAATATTAGCCTGGACAAATATTGAAAACAATTATTTAAGTTTTGTAAAAATCTCAAAAACAACTGAATATCAGCTGTTATCCAAAATGAATGGAATCATTCAATGGCTTGTTTCAAATCTAGAAGTTTTGATATAACTGAACTTGACTATTAAATGACAATACAAGTGTTATTAGTTTAAATAATTAAATAGGACTAATAATTCAAACTATAATTGCACTTCATATTTTTTCAACCTCATTTTTTACTTGTAATACCTGGTTATAATATGTATATAATGTAAAAATTTCAAAAGGTATTTCTTCCATTAAAGAGGAAAACAATTTTTGATATTTCCTCAACAAGTGGGTTGTTTAATCACAAACTCGTTTGAATCAACCAAGGATAGGTTGTTTAGTTAGCTACTCATTCTAATCATCAATGGTTGGGTTATTCCAACATGAACTCTACGATTAAGGATTTTTTTGTGGATTCTAATGAGAAAACTCTGTAAAAAATCTCATTGTAGTTGGATTAGTGGAATGATTACACTCTAATTAAAGCTATGTTACTCTTAAGTTATTTACGAGAATGAAATCCTTCAAGTGCTTCTTTGCTGATTTTACCTGAATTAAGGGCTATTATACAGTCTTGGGGTATCTTGCATTTAGATAATGATTTGCTAAATATGATATCTAGGAATAAATGTAATGATTATTGACAGGATGATAACAATCAATGTGCTCTGAAAGATAGCTACATTAATGTACATATTCATGGATTGTTGCTTTGATGAATCAACCCACGTTCATGTCATGTTAATGCTTGTCTTTGTGTAAGAAGATTATTAGTTTTGACATGCAATGTGGGGCTAATATCTCTGCACTAATCACTTTGGATCCTAAGCCTACAGATTTTTTTTTCAGGAATTTAGGGTTAGGAGTCTATAGTAGCACAAATTGAAAAACACCTAATGAGTTTGAGCCAATTTGCCCCAGGACACAGCTGCATTTGTATTACAGGACTAAAAAATAATTATTATTGTACAGTCTCACAGATTCCCTCTTCAATTTCTTCTGAATTAGAGAGTGTATCTAACATCAATTTAGAGAAAAGGTAGATTAACCAAAAAATATATTCAATTTATGGTTCATCAACTTTAACCACTTAAATGAGACCTCTAGGACCTTTATAGCAAAAGCATATGCAATCATATAGGAAAATGTACATTTCATGAAAAGATGCTTCTACAGCAAGACATAAATTATATGTCATTATAATTTTATTTTCCAAATAATTTTCATGATAAAATCTGCCAGTAAGAGTCTCTAAGTAGGGTGCAGGCATGTTTCAACAATGACTATGATAACACATATGTATCTAGATACAAATCTTAAATTCACAGTTATTCTCAGTAATAAGTGCAAATTTTAATTTCAAAAAAATGAATACCATTCAATAAAATACACTCATCACTCAATCCATATCAACACCATACACGCAGGTGTATATATAATATGCACCTCTAATATAGCATCAGGGCCATTGGTTGGCCTGCCCCCAGTATCTCCTCGACCAGTGACCCATGAAACACCAACTGTCAAATTCTGCCCATAGCTTGAGAGTTTTTCTCCAAGGAAAGTATCACCTGGAGGAGCCTGGTGAAATAAACAACACAGATTAATATCCTAAGTGTACTGAAATATCATTAGAATCTATCAATATCAAGTAATTTTTTCCAAGTATATGTGTGATTGCAGAAAGCTCTTAAGTCAGATTCAAATTGTGAAGTTTTCCCTTGGTAGAAGGTGGACATTGTAGTAAACAAAACCTGTGCCTGAGTGTACCTGATGATGGCTTAACAGCCGAAACCAGTTGTGCCTGTAATAATAAATCTGTGGAAGACGCAAAGTTTTGTTAACTACAAGCTCATAAGTCATATAAAATGTCTTCAGCTTTTGAAAAGAGAGGATATAGATGCAAATTAACATTTAAAAACATATTACAAAGAAGGTGATCATTATAATTCTTTAGTTGCTGCAGGGTAGATATCATATTACCACTGAGTGAAGGGTAAAAGTGATAGGAGCATTCTCCCTTTCTAGCACAAATAACACTATCAGTGTGGGAGATTCACATGTGTGAACCATGCACATATACAAAATACATATACTTTTCTACAGTGAATGGCTTACAGCTTGAATTTAAAGTGGCAATAAGCACAGTCCTATCATATGTTAATGAACCCAAAAAAACACCACAGCCAAAATAATTCCACATTGAAACGGTCAAGGAAAAAGCAGATGAGGACCCGTATACATAATCCTAGTCAGCCTTGTCCTGTGGGCTGGAGAAAGTGGTCAATGTTAAGGGCAAGGAGTGGTGCAAGTGAAGGGAAATTATTGATTTTATATGCACTTTTATTAGATTGAGGTAGTCCAAATTTACTTTTAAAGCTGCCATTTGACTAATTAGATACCAAAAGTATGCAAAATCCTTGATTTTTACTCATAATGCAGGCCAGAGTTAATAATCAGAGAGGTCATATATATATTGTCATATATATGTAAAGTATGCAAAATCCTTAATTTTTACTCATAATGCAGGCCAGAGTTAATAATCAGGGAAGTCATATATATTGTCGATGAATGCAGGCCCAAACCAAATTATCTTGGAATGTGTGACCCTAGTCTGGAATAGTAGGGAAGTGTGCATTTCTCAGCCTCTACTGTAGAGGTTCGGATGGAAAAAGGGGAAGAAGAAGAATACAGTCACATGTACAAAGACCATTTTTTCATCAAATGCAGATATATGCCATCTGCAACTGAAGGGTGAAGGGTTCACTTTTGTTGGACATGAAGTATCACACTTCATTGCTCACAGTCTTCTCCCCTTACTAGCTCTTCACTCTTGTAAGAACTGATAACATTTCAATACCTGCCAGTAATAAGAATCCAGGCCTCCCATATCATCATTTGCAATTGACAGTCGTCTGTCTTTCTCATCAATTTCTTTATCCATATCAGGGATAGGATCTGGATTTGTCAAAGTAGCGTGCAAAATGTCTGGAGCAATACCACCAGGAGGATCGAAGGAGAGTGGGATTTCATCTGGGTCTTCATCGGCTGCTGAGACAGTGGTTGGGATGCTCACTCTTCGGCCACGGAGATCCGTCACCAACCATCCAGAGAGGGAGGATGACTAGAGGAGAAAGGACAAATCAAGCTCCACCAAAGCAACTTCTTCATTTAAATATTAATAAAACCCTAACACTAGGACATATAGTTCTGAAGTTGATAAGCATTGGCTGATTATTGTTATAAATACATAGTAATGAGTAAATAAAATACAAAGGCTGTATTCTTCCTTAAAAACTGCAATGAGCAAACAGAAAGTGTAACAAAGCTAATGAAAGAACTAGATTGAAAGCCAATAGAATAGGCTAAATGCTAGGCTTCGATTACCTACTAGAAAAATTCAGATCAAGAGAAGATTCATTTATGACATGGAGGATATCTTTTTGACCCTGAGCTAAATCTGTACAACTTACTAAGTCAACAAAATAAGCTGGATACACTGCCAAATGTAACAGTATAAATATTCCTACATAATAAATATGCAATATATGGTGATTTGGGCATGTGGAGCGGACAAGAGATGACTATATACATCAGTGAAAAGAGTAGGGTTCTTGGAGGTGGTGAGAAACAGCAAAAGCTCAAATGAAAAGAAAATGTGGCAGAAGATCTGATGCACATTAAAAATATAGTCTTGCATCTTCAAGCATTCAATGACTTCATTCACAATAATTTTAAAATTAAGGAATAATGTGTATTTTAGGAAAAATGTACATAAAGTCTAATCGAATATCATATTCATGTATTCATAATCTTTAACTACATAGGTACCTATGTATTATGTTACTCCCAGTCCATTTGACAGCAAACCTTTCTAGCTATTGCTACACTTATTATTAGTGAGATTTCTTTTCTTTATGAAATATATACTTAATCCTGTTTTTCTCACATCTTAAGAGATTGAGTACCCAAAAAATTTGAATCAGTAAGCTAACACATCATAAATTTCCTTGGATTTACAGTGGAACAAGATTTGAGAAAGAATGGATGGACACAGACTCTGGCAGTGGAGAGGAAGAACAATGGAAGACGATGCCAACCCTAGATTAAACACACAGGTAATGGATTAGATCATGAAGAGAATGAAATGCTTACTTCATATACTCTATTAATCATAATCACCAATGCCATTTAAAAATTGACATGCAATAAATCAGGAATCCAAAACACTGGGCTAAAGATACTGAGCATTGAGATAAGTGTCTTACTGCAGTCAACTTAAGGCTGTCATCTTCCTGGCATTCGGGTGATAGTCCAGAGCAGTAGCACGGGGTACAGCCCAATGGATTTGACTCCTGCAGAGCAAAGAATCCTTTGCGGCATTTATCACATCGATCCCCTTCGACATTTGCCTGAAAGATTTAAAGAGAGAAAATTGCTATCATAGGAACAAACCACATTGAAAAACCAAATAGCAATAAAATCCTTCACAGTAAATCAATGTCATAGTATAAAATTTTTTCCAAAGACTGTAACAAAAAACTTTTTATGATACTGATGGTGCCAGGATAAGACTCAATAATAATCCAAACATGGAGGAAAATTTAATTAATTACTTTTAGCATTTAGTAAAGAATACAGAAGTGCCTAACATAAAATGTCACCTCAATTTGTGTGCTTAGCACCAAAGTTCATACGATTGAAGCCACAATGTAATATATGGGCTCCATTATGCACATGGTACTTTGTGATAACAACTACTGCCAGTGCACAAATTATGGACTCTAATCAAGCACAAGACCAAGATATGGCTTCCAGTATTATTCATAACCAAGAAAAAGTTGTTTCATAACACTGATAACAACTTTTTTACAAATTTCAAATAATAGAAATCTTGGAGATACATTAAAATATGTTTTTTTTTCAAACAGTTTCATGTAGATTAAATGTCAAGTCTCTTAATTATTAAAAGTCAAAGAGAGCATTTTGTTCAAAAGTGCCAAAAACTGCACTTTATTTGTTCTCATTGTGATAAAGAATCGGAGGTGTCTTGAAAAATCATCGAAAACCAGGGATAAATGCAAAATAAAATAAGCTAAAGTTTGATGTATTTGTTTGAGAATAAGTCCTGCATTCAAGTACCTATATATGTACGTCATTATTAATCGGTGTCCAAACTTGAGCCTATATAATTTTTGCACCAACAGTAGTTCCTTTAAACTTTCACTATTATGATCACCAAAATAAAGTCTCACTATTATTGCTTAACAATACTGCATTTTTTAATTCCATCATTTATTCAACTTCAAATAATTACATCATTTTAAAAACTATTCTTCTAAGTTAAAAGGGGAGCTAAGCACAGAAAGAATCCCTAAAACTTATAATATCGAAATAAGCAAAAGGTAATGTACGTCTGACATGCACTCAGGCTCATTGACCAAAGTTGTGGGACGATGACGATGGACTCCACTCGAACAAAAAGTCTCAAAGGTACTCCATTATAGATGACAACTGAATAGCTGAAATAACTCTGAGCAAATTAGGGGAACGTGGGTTCGAATCCCAGTCCAGCCAAAATATATCATCAGAGAGGATTGCAAACATTAAAAACTCGTCCTCAGAAATCCATTTGAACACTTGTCACTTGAAGTATTGAGAAAAATTCTCTAGATTAAATAGTTTCGGAAGTTTGAACCTTTTGCTGTCAGTGAGCTAATCTGTTCTGCTGAGTGAAAATGCTACTAGATGATTGATCGGATTATCATAAATTTGTTATTTTACATCACCAACCAAATTTCTATGCATTATATTCCCCATTCAAATCCCTTATTTAAACCTATATTTTTACATCATAAGCCTTAGGAAATAAATAAACTAAGTTATTCTTAAAAATTTATAAACTAAATTAAGGAAAAATAGCTCAGGCTATCTCATTACGCTGTCCGTGGAATGTAGAGGCCATGAAAGAATTATTTTCTCTAAAAGAAACTATTCCTCCCTTTTGATGAGTCATAACATTTGTAAATCCATTCCATGTCAACGATAGAATGCAGAACTTACCTTGCAAGTGCACTGAATGGCTTCGGGATCCCCTTCTCTCTCCCACGACCTCGATGATCCCCATCGTCCTCCCCCACTGCCCCTCTGAGGGTCCCTGGGAGGGCACGGGTCATTGCCCACAGCTCCAGCGGGGTCACATGCACACGGCTCGCAGTCAGGGAAGTGCATGTGACCAGCCGCACACCGATCACACCTCGGACCAGTGAAACCAGGTCGGCACGTGCACGTACCAGGGGGATGCTGCATTTCACAAAAGTAACAAAGTGGATTAAGTTCAAAGCAAGAAACTTACATTTAAACAGGGGAGAGTAGAGCACAATTGTAGATATTTACAGTTGGAGGACACATATAATTAATGTAGCTTCCTTACTCCACTAGAATCCCAGTTTGAAGCACACATTGTTCCAATTGAACCAATTGGATGACATCGACATGCACGACATGGATTGGCATCGGTTGGGGATACACCGGCTGGTCTATACCATCCATCACGACACTTCTCACAGTTCACTCCTGTTGTATGAGCCTAGAAGACCAAACAAGGTATTGAATGTAATTAAATCTGATGAAAATGGCAACAAATGACAAGCAAAGAAGTGTGCTGAAACTTAATTTAGGGGGCAAGAGATTAGTATAAATTGAAGGCTTTAGAATTATACCTTAAGCCATGAGACCAGTACTTATATGTTTCCTAGGGCATCCAAAGTAAAAACAGGGAAGGCTAGGTAAGAACCACTTTTGTATCCATTTCCATGATAGCCTGCATATTATGATTCTTTCATCCAATGGGTGTTTGCACGTCACATCTGCATGAGGTTCACGTACTGGTAACTATGAAAACATATGCATGCATAACTCATCCCTTCATGAATTTCAGGGCATCTATTTAATATTGCAGCACCCATCTGCATGCCTTCCAGGTTTCACACCAATTACATGGCAGCATGAAAATAGTACTTTGTTGGTGAAAGTCTTACACAGCACATTATGAAAAACTTTGAATCGTGATGAAACATCCAGTTGGGCCAAATATCAAAGTGACAATAATCATTGTCATGCCATAGAGCCGATAATTTTACGTTGTATACACAAGGGGAGGATGTTAGACCTTCTTGAACAATTTGAAATAGTTACAACCCCCACTACTTAAAATCATGTAACTACTTTCTGTTGAAAATCCCACTTGCCTCTCCAAAACGCTAGCCTACATCCATCCCTTCCCTCCCAGTTCCCCACCCCATTTCGACACAACACAACAAAACCTTGACCTCACTTTTTTAATATTTTCCCTGACCTAAAAAGTGAAAACACCCTCCCCAAAACCCTTGCCCCTCCTTGCATTCTGATTCATTGTAGATAGTATGCCAACCCCTAAAATTAAAAGAAATCTTGATAATGATATGCAGTGCCAAAACCATAGTGAGTGTTGAATGAAATAAAGTGAAATATAACATGAGGTATTATTTAACAATGATTGAATATAACATGTTCAATCTTTCGCAACAATGCACACGTGCAATGGAAAAACATCTTGGGAAGAAAACTAACAATACCTAGATCAAATAAAAGAAGAAACTACAACATTTTTCTTTTTTTTTTAATTCTCCCCAAATACTAAAACTATAACCCACAATCTTTGGGATTGGACTCTATTAGGGCAAATATGGTAATATAGGTAGTATACATATTATGATGTCCATTAAAATTTCACAAAAAAGTCAACATTTTTGAATGAATCTGAAGTCAGTTTTCCTTCCTGAGGCGAATTACATGCACACTCAAGTTCAACATGAAGCAATTTCCAATTGCTGGACTCTTCACCCCAAGTCCTTGTCCTTCATCAACCCATGAACATAGGACATTAAACAAAGCAGGAGTGCCTTATAGTTCATGAGCCAATGCTCTGACGATAACATGAGCATCCTGGTACAAATATTGATCTTTAAAGAACTAGTGCACTTTAAAAGTAACTCCTGCCTGCAGTACCTACAGTAGGCATTTAATCTAGGTACAATAAAGATTATAGTACACAATAAGCACAGAATGACTTAATTGGTTAATATCAATTCTTAACTTAAGCATGAAACAGTATATACTTACCGTGCAATTCATACAGATTCCGCCACCTCCTCTATATTCACCGTCTGGGTCCATTGAGGCCCTTGCTCTAGCTACCTCAGGGTCATACTTGCAAGCAGGTGCATGCCCGTGGCAGTTACATGGTTGGCAAGGAGAGCCCGGTCTCCACTGCCTCTGGTTGAAGAGGGGGCAGCACTGCTCGCAACCCTCCCCACAAGTGTTGTGCTCACACCGGCAGCGCTGAAGCTATGAAAATTGAGAAATGACACTCGACTATTAATAAATGACGATAGGAGGCACGTGTATTATAATCTTTGAGTGGCACTATCTATAAACAGCATATATTTACAGACAATGGTTGTGAGGTGATTTTCCTAGTGTTCAGGGGTGCAGAGCATTTAATGGCTCTGAACTCAGCTTGGTCTGTTAATCACAGCATAAATTGTCTCTGTTCAAAACAGTCTAGCCAACAACACAACACGCGTCATCAATCAATAGGCCTGACCTGTAAATTTTGAACATAGGCTGGATGCACATTTTCAACAAAGTTAAAGCCAGGGGAGTTTGACATCCAAGGTGATACAATATTCCTTGATTTCCCAAAAAATCAACTTTATGCAATCTATGGTGGGAATGGGGCAGTTATCTTGTATTAAAAATAATCTTCTCCATCTGGAACAACTTTCTGGGTCCCTGGTTCAGAGATGGATAAATTAATTTTCATTAAAAAACCGTAATTTTCATTTGAGGTAAATTAGGGTAATGTTCGAAACTTACTGTAATTTTCCAGTAATTTCCTGCCATTAAGAGCTAATAGAAAACTTAATAGAAATTCCAATAGTAAGGGACTAGCGGCATTTAAACAATTACTTTTGCTACATTACCTAATGTATTAGAAATAAAGAAAACTTAAAATCAAATACGTCTGACCACAAGGAATTCAGCGTTGTTTTGTCTATGAGAAAATTTCCTTTCAAACTTCGTTATAAATGATAGCCCCACAAATATTCGACCAGTAAAACTATTTCACATATGATGTTGTGCGAGCCTTTATTTAAAATTATGGTTTCATGAAATATACATAGAATTAGCTAAAAATAAAATATTTGGAATATGTTTGTATGAAAAATTTCTGAGACGGAGGTGAATATTACCGACAGTAATTTCCAGGGGCCTGCGGTACATTACGTAATACACCACGGTTATTTTCAGGAAAGATCCATCTCTTTTCCTGTCTCGCCGATCTAATCCCATTTTCCCAAGTATCTGAAGTAGTTTTTCATTGGATATGGTGCATTATTTTATCAAGTGGTAACATGGTCTCTTTCTGACATTAAAAGAGACCATGGGAAGGAAAATTACAGTAAGTTTCGAACATTAGCCTAATTTACCTCAAATGAAAATTACGGTTTGTTAATGAAAATTAATGTATCCATCTCTAGACAGTAAACTCATCCGAAACTTGTGCACGAATCAGGAAAAAATTTCCTGAAAAATTGATTTACTTTTAAAGGTTATAGTCTTCGAAATCCATTTTAAAGAGTTTTACGTTGGTGTCACGTTTGGGCATCCGCCATTTTGAAAAACGTAGGCGTCGTGGTCGTTAAATTTAGAGTAAGGACTGTGAAAACGAACTTTCAGAATTTGACCACATGTAACTCTGAGACAACGGGGCGTAGAAAGCACAATAGTCAATCCCAGGGCAAGAGTGATTCCTAGCCTGATATCATGGGTGGTTCTAGGGGTTATATTCGTTATGTTTTGCTAAACAATACTACCCGTTTCCTTCGACTACGCAGTAGGCCAGGGAACTGTTTAAAGAAAACTACCCCGCGTTGAACTGAGCAAATGTGAAGCGTACAAAAGTACATGGCAGTAGGCTAGGGGACCTGCCTAATAAAACTCCTCATCGCCAGTAAATACTTGGTCTCCTTGTTTGCTGGCCTCCCTTCAGCGAGACTGGATAAATAATATCGTGTACGACGAGCACCTCTGAAAAACATGAGTTCCATGACAGTAGGTCACAGGGCCTGACGCTCCATAGCTCCCTGACTCCAATCGGCAGTAGGCTAGGGTGTCTGCCGAAACAAAACTACCCGCCTTCCTTCTACTACGCAGTACGCCAGGGGAACTGCTAAAAAATCTCCCCCGCGTTTGACGGTGGACCTGTAACATCACCTATAATTCACCTATATTTCGAATCGAATAATAAAATTAACGACAATAAATTAAACACATTATATAATTCAATCAAAAGTATACTTAAATTATAAAAAGCAAACATATCTACCAGTGAACCCAGGAACCATAATCGAAAAACTGCGAAAAAATAGGGTAAAAAGCCAGAAAATTAAAAATTACCGATGTTAGGGGTATTTAACTCAGAAACTACGAAGCGTAGAAAAAAAAGATTCAGTAAGTGGTTGAAAATATTAAATTGAGCATAAAAATTGCGATCCGATGGACCGTTCAGTCGCTAGGGCTGGAAAACCGGCAAAAAATTCCGAATTTCACCTAAATTTCGATTTCTACGGCTCATATCGAAGCGATGAATAACGATAACGACAGAAAGTCAACGACTTAATTAAAAAATTTCATTCTTTAGGTAAACTTGTGAAAAGCAGTCGATTCAGGCGGTAAACCCAGGAGCCAGAATGAATAAACCACGAAAACGGGGAAATCCGCCATTTTTATTATTTTTGGTTGGGAGGGGGGGAATATTTTCAAAGCATATTACAATGATGAAAACAAAATTTTTTAAAGATATAAGTGAAAAAAACAATGGAAAAAGAAGAAAAAAACAGGGCGTACTACAGAAATGAACCTCCAACTTTCCACTTACCAGTCCAACACCTCACATCTAGTCCATCCCTCGCTTGACGTTGACGGTAGTGTACTGGGCTTAAATTCCTTTAATCTGATTTTTTCGAAGTTCTGAGTTAAAGCAATAGCTGTGAGTTAACAGTTACGGTTAGGAAGATGCAAAAATGATTGCTTTTTAGACAATTTCTAGAGTAATGAAATGAAATCGTCAAATAAGAACATTTACTGTTCACAGGCCTGCGTCGCCGGTTATCGTCGAATAGTACGCATTATTAATTTTTTCTGAGGATTTTATATAAAAAGTTCTAATTTTCGCTACTTATTCCCAATGTGCATGTTAAGGCGCATACCAATGTCAACGTTCAAGGCCATATATGCACTAGTGAAGACATGAGGGGCATTTAACAGGGATTAAATGGGTTATCATTTTCATTAAGCCCGATTTTGGGGGATTGTTGTGAAATATCCATGAGAGATAGGGAAAAACTAAAGGTACTCTCATGTACGTCATTTTATTAGCTACAACAATAATTCATAACATTGGTAAAATGTCTTACCGTTGAGAGGCAACACACTGACAAACAGGCCTACGATGCAACTGAGCGAAAAATCCGCCATCTTTAATTTTTTTCGGCATTTTGTTAATAAAAAGTCGGCGTTTTCGCTAAATTTCAACAAGGATCATGTAATGTACCATACGCCTGTCAAATTTCAAGGTCATGTCTCCACTGATGGAGACGTGACTGCACGAAACATTTTTGAAATTTACAAAATTCCGACAAATTCCGACTTTGACGCCATTTAACTCCGAAACTAACGAACGTAGGTGCAAACAATTTGCGTCATTGTTTTGAACGTTTAGTTGCCTAGAAGCAATCTGCCCTCCAAATTCAGATCATATCGATCGTTTATACGCTAGAGCGCAAAAACCGAGAAAACCGGGAACTTTTTAACTAATTTTCGTGTTTAGAGACCTCTGGTGAGAAAACTACGAGGCCAAGAAAGACGAAATGGTCCTCATTTTGTAGATGAATTGATTCCCTGCTGTGAATTTCTCGTCAGATTCGAGATCCGAACGATAGTTCAAAAGATATAATGCGAGAACCGAAGGTCTAATTTTCGAAAACATCGAAAAACCGCCATTTTTATTTTTTTCGGTAGGTTCTGGTTGGAAATTCCCGGTTTTCGGAATTTTTCCTCCGATGAAATCTTTGATAGAAGGCTCGTGCCAAATTTCAAGTTCCCAGCTCGTCTAGAAGTGGTCGGGAATTTGTATCATTGAGTGAATGAGTCACTGAGTGAGTCAGTTACACTAAGGGCTCACGCTTCTCTCACTAAAGCATTGTTTTTGTTTCCCAGGCACTCTATAAATGAATTGATTACAGCTATACTTAGTACGGAGTAAAAGATGAGCATTGGCCATCGTATGGTGTTGCGGGCAACATTATGTGTAGCGCACATTTAGTCAACTGTGTCGACCCCACCTTTTGTGCTGTTGTAAAAAGTGATAATTTCCGGTTTCCGTATTTCGCCAGAATCCGAGTCAATCTAATTGCCATTATGTAAAGTTGAAAGCAATAGTACGTTTCTCCCATTCGTTGGAATGTATGAAACAAGGGTGAAATTTTCGCAGAAAGCAAACAAGCTAGAATGGATTTCCCGTCCTTTTCCAGATACCAGAGCTGGAGGAAGTTACTTTTTGTTTTTTCTAATTGTTCCAACGGTTTTGAGTTTATATTTTTGAAAGAATTTATCCTCCAACGGAAAACTGATGAATCAATTGTCTGTTGTCACATTTCTCCCGGTACCTGACATGGTGTAGCACAAACGTCCAGCAACGTCCTCCGTGGAATTACTCAATTCAAATAACCCGGGTGGTTGTCGGCCAACATTGACTTGTAGATTTGAGGCATAAAATGTGCGAGCAACAACTAGTACAAATATTTAAACTCCATATCTGCGAGGTTTGCTTGGATTATACTGTCAGAAAGAACACCTACCCCTGAAATTTTCCAAATTTTCATCTATCGTGGTATATTCCGATATAGGATACGATTTTTGACAGTTCCGAACATTTCAGGGGTGAAACGAAACATTTCCATCAGTCGATGAGACTAATAGTTCCCTCCTGGCATCATCCTTCACTCCCGGCAGATGAGTGTCTATGTTACAAGAACGGGTTCGCACAATCTGTTTTGGCTGCACTGACCTCCATCTTGTCACTTTATCCCTTCCTCGGTAACAAGTTCCGCTGGTTCCTTCTTCAACATCGTCGTCACTGCTGATCTCCTGTTATGGATCACTACACTCTTCGTTAGCCTCTACCATATCTTCTTCACTTTGGACATTTTCAAAGAACTACTGAACTAACCGCACGGTAACTTTAACGGAGTCACCCGCTAGTGATCACACAACTGTGTGAAATTCACCTTGGAAAAATCGTTCGCCTGGACCGGGAATCGAACCCAGATCCCTCGATTCGGCGCGAAATACCCAGTCCAGGTGTTAGGCAGTGGGTGACTTATCACTAACATGAACTAGAGTGAAGAAATTATCATTCACCAACATGCACCACATAATGAGTATGCTACAAATGCTGCAGAAACTACTAAAAAATCTATTATTTAACTACGTAAATGTGACACAAGAGTCATGCAGGGAACATGCAAAACATGGCAGATTTAGAAAGATGCATTAGGAGGCATGTGAATAAATCAGCTACACTATCTGTCCACTAACCTACTTCTAAGTCTCAACGCAACCATTATGGTCTCTTATCGATCGTGGAAAAAACGACGTCTTTAAACTTTCCTTTTCTACAATCTATTTCCCTTATTTTTTTCTCATTATCTGATCTACCGTAGAATGATTTGGAGTTCACAAGATATTGATAACTTCTGAAAATAAATCGGTTTTGAATTTACATGAAAGATTGAGTCTAATTTTCAATCGACGGTCTGAAAGCAATTCCCATCCTAGTTTTCGCAAGAGGTCAGTAACACTGACGACTCTCATAACGGCCTTTCACGTATCTTGCTGATCTTCTCTGCACGCATTCTAACTCTGTTCTTAAGCCTAACCTCATGATAATCCCCAACACCGGCCAGCGTATTATTCTAAGTGGAGTCTAACAAGTGAGAAGTAGCTGATTTCTCTACCTTTATCGTCGCACTTTCCAAGTACTCTTTTTACAAATCCCAATTTACAGTTAGCTTGACCAGTTATTTCCCGAATATTTTTTGCTCCACGAGAGATCATTTGCCAGTTTAACTCAGAGGTATTTTACAGATTCTACAGTCTCTAATTATGTATTTTGTACGCAATAACTGTACTGTGGGGAGTTTTTTTTCTATTCCAGAAGTTCATTACAACACATTTTTTCAAATTTAATTCTAGCTGCCTCGCGTCGCAACACACTTGAATTGCCTTAATATCCTTCTTAAACGCTTCCTTATCATTATCGTTACGGAATTCCCTGTACACTACGGCATCGTCTGAAAATAATCGGAGTTTACTGTCTCTACTTCATCAATATCGCTAATATACCTACAGAATGAATAGAAGTGGACTTACGACACTCCCCTGTGGGACACCCGAAGTAACTTTAACCTCATTGGAGATGGCGCCGTCTAATACTACTCTCTGCACGCGATCGGTTGGGAGTTCTCTGATCCAGGAATATACATCGTCGTCTAAGCCGTGAGATTTTAGTTTAATTAATAATTTTCTGTGGGACACTTTATCAAATGCTTTTTTTCAAGCTAAGAGACATTGCGTCTACTGGAACGTTATTTTAACCGGATACTAAAATTTCGTGGGCAAACAGAGGTAATTATGTTTCGCAGGATCATCCTTTCCATATACCATTGTTGTGCTTGTACGATATCAGCGAGTTTTGCGTATCTAGATGTTACACGACTGAGCTTACAATTTTATGTTCATAGACCTTGCATGAGATGGATGTTAGCGATATCGGTCTGAGATTCGATGGCAACTCCTTATCACCACTATTAAATATGGGCGTTACACTGGTAATTTTCAAGTCTTTTGGATTTTCTAAATATTATTTGCAAGAAGGGGGCCATATCTAAAGCTAGTCCTCTACACACGCGGGAAGGAATTCCTTCAGGACTGGGAGACTTATTTGGACTGTGCAATTATAACAAATTTTCTATTCCGCGAGCACAGGTATCAATAAGCGGCATCGTTTGTCGGTAACGCTCGTTAAGCGTCACGGATGTATTCTGCGAAGACTTGGTGAACACGCTTTGGAAGAATGAGTTCAATAAGTTAGCTTTGTCTGAGCTGCTTGTCAGTACTTCGCCATTATAGATTCTAAGTGGAATACCAGATATTCTGCCTTGAACTTCCCTAACGTATGATCAAAATGCTTTTGGGTCATCCTATAACTGTTCTACAAGTGTTTTCCTTTTGAAATCCATGAATGCATTCCTAAATGCTTCTTTTTCAGTGGCTTTAGACAACTTATATTTTTCAATAATTAACTCGCGATCTTCATCGGATAAATCTGCACGGATTTCTGTCATCTTGGCGTGGCGTGCTCTCTGTCGCCTCAGCGATTTTTTCACTTCCGCGTCGCACCATCTCGGTTCGCTGCTCTCTTTTTTCCACTTTACTTGGGATATCATTTTTAATTCCTGAATATGCGATCGAAAGAAAAGCTTTCCGAGCACTCTCCGCGTCTAAATTAATTATTGATTCTTGGAAGACGGGAAAGGATTTTTTTTGGATGAAATTTGAATACTTCGAAATGAGCAATTTAAAAAAATGGAAAATTTTCCTACTCTTTTAGTCTTTATAGACATGTAAGGAAAAGTTCGCTCTAACTACCCTATGGTCACCATTTCCCCCAACAGAGTCCACATTTATCACTAGATGTGGTATATTTTCAGCCAGTGAATCAAGAATATTATCTCCTCTGTTAGGTGCCGTAGCAATATTAAGTAGTGCGTTAAATGAGAAAGTGCACAGCAGGGACTCGTATGTGTTTTTGTTTTCCCCGAATAGGAAACTGTATGTCTTCCAATCTATAGAGGGAACATTGCAATATTCACCTATAATTGTCTTTCGGGATTCCTCGATGTAATGTTATTTATCTGTGTTTCTAGTTCTAAAATGGATTTGACATCAGTGTTAGGTGGCCTGTATGTGAGCAGTGTGGTCGTATTGTGAGCATTGGCGTTACGGTACGTTCCACTCAGTTAGTGCAAATCTGTACATCAACGAAAATCGCTCCATTTCCACCAGTAAAGGGAAATATGGATGATTGAAATGATTGAATGAGATTGAACCAAGTATAGAGTACAGGAGAGCTAACGGAATAAGGGGGAGGGGGGTGGGGGGAGTGAGGCGGAATCGGGAGCAAGGAATCCTGGCGGGAAGAGGCTTTACGCTTCCACCAAGTGCGTCACTGTGAGACCCGCGTGAGTAATCGCTATGGCTAGTTCGTTCTCGTGTTTGCGTCTCACGAGTGACGGTGAGGGAGAACTTCGCTCCGTGATTTGGCGAAAGTAGAAGACTTTTTGGTTAAAACATGGCTTGTACTTGCTTTGTTCCTGAGTGCGCCAGTCGCTACATGTCAACATATCGACGTATTAAAAAAAAAAGGCTTGAAAAATCCGAGCCTATTCAAGATACCTAAGGTAAGTTCAAATTTCAATGCGTGGAGTATCTTTTCTTTGGTTGGTGCTGACTCTTTGTTGTGTACTTTAATGTAAGGGTAATCGAAATTCGTGGAAATATTTCAGTATGATTGTATTCAATGTTAGTAGCATTTCCTGTCGAGGGTTGTTTCCCGCCCGTAAAACATAATGGATGTGACACCACGTTTTATCAGTGCAATCCTGCTCTTCAGTTAGTAATGGGACCAGGGCGATCTTCATTTGTAGAGTACACAATGGAACAGCCTTTATCACCTAAAATAATTGTGTTTTAGAGTTATCTTTGTAATTATTTTAACTTTTAGCCTTGTATTCATTTGTACGTCAGTGTGTCAACAGTGCTGATTTTGATTGTGAAATATATTTGACATGTCTTTATAAAAGAACTGACTCCTTTTATTTCATATCGTTCTTATAGCTCTTGGGATACCTTTTTCCTGTTATCCGTTGACTTCCAAGGGGTAGTGGACCTGTGTTTAGCATTTTGGCTCTAAACTAGTAATCCTTGGGTGACTGCCACTGCTTTTCATTAAAATTTTTGTCAGTATAGTGATGGTGCCACCTTCGCTTTCATGCTCAAAAACCATTGCCCTTGGGGTTCTCATAGTCTGCTATGTATGCCGGTTTCGCATTCCGTAATGCTAGTGGGTGGCTGTTTTTTGCTTGGTAATTGATTAGCATTTTCCATAATTTTGGTTTAGCGCAGGAAAACTGCTTTACCAACTAGCTACTTCTCTACTTGCGTTTCTCGAAGGGGGCGTGGCACTCTGTCACGCAAGGGAGTTTAAATGGGTCTCTCTGGTAGCCTAGCTCAATAACCTGAAAGGTATAAATACTTAGTGAGGTCATGTATAACTTTTATAATTTTGAAGAGATTATTCTCGAGACTGGTGCGATGTATTTCATCGGGAATTTACCATTGCGGCTGTGGGATTACGCCGTCCATAGAGGAGGGGTCTACGGTGGCGCCGCGTAGGGGATTCTTATGCAACTGATTCCTTGCTCCGGATTCCGCCTCAAATCTTTAGCATGGCTCTCCTGTACTCTATACTCTCCTTGGATTGAACTTGGATGTACTCACCCCCGTATTCGAGTCGACGGTGCAATCGCGGGCGTGTCCATTGCATTCGCATCGGCCGCCGATTGAAATGTCTTTTATGGAATAGAAGTAACGGCGCGTCACCGAAGGATCTGGTCTCAACGCCTCCTCACCGCCTCCTCTTCCTCCTCCCTCTTCATCCTCGTCCTCCTCCAAATCATCATCGTCCAGGTCTGCTTCGTCCTCATCCTCCTCTTCGTAGTAGTCCCTTGCGCCGGCCCTGCCGCCCGCACCGCGATTGCTGCCCCTGTCGCCGCCCCTCACCCCGACGGCGCCAATGAGGTCCGAGTTGAGCGTCCGTATCTTTTGGAGTCGCAATCGGACGTAGCGAGCGCGAGTGAAGTCCCTGAGCGATTCGCTATCTTCCAGAGCGCCCGGACGACCGTTGATCAGGGACGTGTGGATCTGGAAGAAAAGGAGAGTCGAGTTTTGGTGAGCTTTCAACCTGAGGAAGCCATAATTAACTACATCTGGTCAGACCTTAAAGGTGCGTTTACACTAGCAAGAGAAATCGAGCGAGTTGCTCCCTGATAGCTACTCTCTCGGTGTAAACACCCAGGCGAGCTCTCTCTCGGGAAGTCGGGAGGGATCGCAGGTAGCGCTCCCTGCTGTGAGAGCGAGGCCAGTGTAGACACCCTCATAAAGACTTGAGGGAGTCGCTCACTGCTCTCCGACGACGCCGGAAGTTTTTTGGCGCTCGCTGGAGAGTTTTCACTGAGGAAACATGTCAGGCAAGCGCGTTGGAACGAAAGAGGAGACAATGGAATTGATTCAAAGGGTTGAGTGTCTTCCTGAACTGTGGGACATTAAGTCCACCATTTATAGGGTAAGAAAAAATATAGAGCTGGCAATACTAGGGTACTTGTACTGGTTCTAGAGTATGACGACGGAAGAGCAGAATTCCGCAAGATTCTCCGGAAGAAGCCATGCTGGCAGCTATGAATGAAGTTATGATTATCCTGAAATTATTTAGGCTTCGAATTTACAAGTTATATTTAATGACTGATTCCCATTCTAGTTGCTTACGAGCGTCGAATAATTGATAAAAATATCGTAGTGACCATTTAAATACGCTGCCGGTCTCCGCTGCACATTTCGCTTCCCTCTGCTAACAGTGCAATTTTCCACTCCTCTATTATACTTTCCCTGATTTCCCGCTCGGTGCATTTTCCAGACTTTTCATTTCAAGTCCCACACACTTACCAATGATATACTAACTGTGTGTTTAAAATAGTCGCTTGTCATGTCCCGTCTGTCCCTTCTCACGGCAGATTAGATCGCGCCAATAAAATTAGAGAGATATATTGTAGAACCGATAGGTATAAAATGTTTTTTCAGCGTACCATTCGGGACCATAACAGCTGTGATCGTCATGAATAGTGCAAATAGTAACATTAGCTAGACTGGAGATCTTTCTCTGTATATTCTTTAAGTTCTTATTTTTGCGTGATGTAAATATTGATGTTTTTATTTATGCATGATATTTTGAATCTGTAGTATTAGTCCTTATACCTCTTGTATGTTGGAACGATTTACGATGGAATGTCTCTTGGTTAGTAGATTTTAATGGGCGCGTTGCATGTGTGGTACACTGGTTTCAATGTAGTTTCGGTGTTCTGCCGTATAATTCATGCATGCCTGGTGTGGAAGCACCCCCTGCCACACACCCTTTGGGTGGCTTGCAGGGTATGACGCAGATGTTGATGTACTATTTCAAGGGTTTCAAATCTTCTGTGTTCTTTTTCTAGATGTAGGATTTTCTGCATAAAATTAGTGATGGTTATTGTCTCTGAGGTGGATCGCAAACATTTACTCTTGTTTCATTTTTTCGTGGCACTTTTTTTGTTCATTGACTCTTATGTATACTTCTTCTTGTCTTGCCAATGTCTTGTGTTGGACAGTCGTCTCACTGTAAACAGTATTCTCCACTTCAACAAATAATTTTGTCTATTTATCTGTAACAAACTCTGCATTTTAAACCTGAAAATGACACAAAGTGTCGAAACCTGGGTCGTGTTAATGTCTTCATAAATGGAATTCACAAAGTATTTTGTCATTTTTCCTAATATTTTATAATTATTGCATTGACGCTCGCATTGATGATACGCTCGTAGACTGCGTCGCTGTATGAATGCTGAAATGCATTTGTGTTGAGCTATTTTTTTGCGTTGATTTTTATGTATTATTCTCGTGTAATTTTTTAAAATCCCGAGGAAAAACTGACACAAGGCTATAGTTTAAACCTCATTTTTCCTGGAAACAAATAGATAAGTTTAATATTAGTCGAAGAACGGTGACTTACAGAATAAATTATTTTGTGCTCGTTCTTTCCGAAATTCTAAAAGCCGAGAAAAAGAGCTGAAAACTATGATCTAATAATATGAACGAAAAACAGTTGTTACAAGGTGCATACGTGGAAAATAATAGAGTACTGCACAGCAGTTTAAACACAGTCATAAAATTATTTGTGAGATTTCAAGAAACATTCTTTGGAATAGCGACTCGTCATCCCGTCCCTTCTTCAACAGAATTAATAACATATCACCCCGCGTAAAATTTGGCATAGGTTCAATTATGAAGGCTATATTGTCTTGTAAACCTTTTCATTCAATATCGTCAACATAGAATTATTCTTGAACTAGTATAATCTCATGTGTTGTATTCTAAATAAATCCTTACCTTTAAGTAATCGGCCCTTAAAACTTCAGTTCATTAATCAGTTCTTACATGGGCGGGAACAAAGGGTTGACACAAATTATACTCTCTGACCACTCTAATGACATATCTCTCTAATTAAATTAGAGAGATAGATTGTAGAACCGATAGGTATAAAATGTTATTTATTCCGAGTACCATTCGGGATCATAACAGCTGTGATCGTCGTCATGCATAGTGCAATAGTGACATTAGCTAGACTGTAGATCTTTTTCTTTATATTTTCTACGTTCTTACTGATACTTGATGTAAATATTGATGTTCTTTTTTATGCACGATATTTTGAATCTGTAGTAGTAGTCTTTGGTTCCCTGGCACGCTGGAACGATTGACGATAGAATGTTTCTTGGTTAGTAGATTTGTAATCGGCGCGTTGCATGTGTGATACGCTCGTTTCAATGTAGTTTCGGTGTTCTGCCGTATAATTCACGCATGCCTGGTGTGGAAGCACCCCCTTCTACACACCCGGTGGTTTGCAGGGTATGATGTAGATGTCGATTTCGATGAACGCAAGAAAATTTTGTGTATCTTCAACCTGTAGCTCTGACTGTAAGGAGTGATATGCTCCCAAACGAACTCTCTTCTGTACCCATTCCTTGTCCCATACCCTGCTCCTTTTCTTTCTCCTTCGCAAAAGTACGGCAGTGGCTGCTGCAGTGATAATCGCCCTTCTCGATGTCATTCTTGAAGCGAAACACACTTTTCAGGGAGCACGCTCTGAGAGCGACTTTGGTCATCAGAAGTGGAAATGGGGAGCCAAGATCTGAAGCGAAGCCACGTCTATAGACGCTTCTGTTCCTTTGGTTTTTATGACGCTAATTTCCGTGAAATTCTAATTTTTGCGAAAGGTTGACTATTTTCTTTCCCACAAATTTTTTTTGGTCACCACGCATACCCTCCACAAGAAGTCTCCATTCTTTTTGCACCTTGGGCTTGCGGAGAGAAGATAAGCTGGGACCCCATAGCTCGCAGCGGGCGGCTCAGTGGTGTAAACGGGCTAGCGAGAAATCGAGGGAGCGCCCCCAGAAAAGGTCGCGCGAGGAGCTTCCCGGAAGCTACTCGAGCGATTTATCGCGGTCAGTGTAAACCCTTCTGCGAGGAGCTCGAGGAATAACTCCCTAGAGCCGCTCGCTAGTGTAAACGCACCTTAAGCTTTTTCGACTCACGACAGGAAACCAGATTGATTAGATTGAGTCCCCTGGATGCTAATGAAAGGTCGCCCAATGGACTAGAGGAAAAAATTCTCCAAGGCAATTCTCTCTTGATGCCGACCTCCCTTACGTGAATGTGTCAATACGTGAGATGCACTCCTTCAAATGGCAGTCACTTCTCAGAGGCGAAGACATAAATGGGGAAAAACTGTCTTTCAGAGGCGATTGGGGGATTTAACTCAGGATAATGAGAGAGAATCACCCTACGGTGTCACCAGTGAGCTTGCGAATGAAGAAAATAATGTTCACCCAAAAAAGCGAGTGAGGTGCACTCCTTCAAGCCCTTAAGGTAGTCCGATGCGAGATAGTTTCCTAGTCACAATAGAAACCATATTCAAATTATACGTTTTAATTACACCAGCTTTAGGACACATCAATTAATTGTTGCATTATTAATGGTGCAAATATATAGTTTTATATGACAGATATTGTAAGTGATTAAATGAAAATATATTAAAATATGTCTTTAACTTGGCTCATTTTTTCGCGCGATGCGTTTGAAACTCCTTCAAAACGGAAGGTTTATAGTGATCCCGAAGAATTTACTGCGGTGACGATATGATCAATTTTCATATATAGTTGAGAAAACATACAAACTACACACTCTTAGTTTTTTTACGACATCTAAGTGTTAGAAATGCCTCATTTTGTAAACAATGTCCTTCTGGAGTGCATGCACGTACCATTTCCCATGTAAAATGGCTGGTATTTTTTGGCAATTATCTCCAAAAGTAATGTGGTAAGGGGTTGAATTTTTTATGTCATTGGATAGGTGAGATATTTTTCTTTAAAGTGAGGCCAAATTAATTGATTTCGAAGAAAAATGATATTTCGCTTTCGGACTTCCTTAAGAGTCAAAAACATACGACAAAATTGTTTTTCTTGCATTCTACGTTTTCCTTACAATACGGGATGAATTTTAGTCAAAAAGACGCATTTTCATGAAATTTTCTCCTTTGCTTGAGAGAAAAATACCAAATTCTTTCTATACTTCCTACTTGATTAGCTTAATCCACGGTTAGTAGCGGTTCCTTGGCCTGCCCCCTGCAGTCATACTAAACGCTTTAACCGTTAATTAACCCTATCAGCGACCGCTCCGATGGCCACTTGCTGCACTGCCAAGCGAGAGTCTACACTCTCCTTAAGCCCCCTTTCTCTCTCCTTTCTCATTCCAATGCAAAAACAAGAGTTTTCACTAAAAAGATATGAAATACTCGCAAAAAAAATTTTCTCGCAGCATATTTCTGATGGTATCTTCATTTGGAAAAAAAATCTTCTCGCCAGCTGACTTCGTCTTTGCGCAAACGTTAACGACGCACTCATTTTAAGTGCTGTTGTGATGTTCTCATTCACCAATTATTATCCAAGTTGCATTTGTTTCTTACCATTGAATATTCGTATGAATAAACAACAAATAGTTTAGTAATAATAGTAATTTATCTCTGTAGGATGGCATGTTCTCAAACATTTGGCAAGAATTTAAAAATAACACGTGTCTTGGCAACGTTGCGCTTGTCATGACCTTCGCTAATACAAGGGAAAGATTATCCCATAAGAGCCCATAGTCAAGTGAGAACGTGGGACGCACTTTATTTGCACAGCTAGGAGTCTTAAAATATCTGTGAATCATTCCCTTTTTAAGTTATTAACTTAAACTCACAGTGAGCAAAGGCTTGGGAATTACTGCTTACGTGGTCTAGGGATGAGTGATTACACGGGTCGTAGATTTGGCAACAGTGTTCTCCATTAAAGCCGAACCATCAACTAAATGTGGAACGTTCTATAGGAATGGCGACCAGCACCCGGATATCCGAAAGGAAAATGAAAGATTAATGTAAATTTACTGTTCGAGGTTTTCAGGATAATTGGTGCCCGAATTACAGAGCTCTGTCTATACATCATACGGTTCCAAGGATACCAAGTTATTTGGTTTTATAATTATTTATTTTTTAATTAACATCGGTTAGGTTCCGGTCCAAACAAGTGCACCTCATCTCAGCTTCGAAAGCTGATGTCCTCAAGAGCGTTGGAAACGTCGATGAATGCAAGCGATAATGTCGCGGTCTCTTTCACCGGATGCTCCCGGGGGCAGAGTCAAAATTTTATCCAACCAAAACCTGGCAAGTATCATTAGTTGTCTCACTGGTGTCGGAACAATGACGCGGATTATTTGGCTTATAGTTTTGAACATTTACGAATAAACCAAATACTTCACAATTTTTTCATATAAATTTCTCGTGAATGTAAAAAGACTGAGTACCAACAGAAATACTGTTAATAGGACCTCTAGGCGAATATTACACTCCAAAAAATCAATATTATATGCATCATTAGTTTGCGCTTCAAGACTAAAAACATGACCTTTATCGAAAAATCTTTTTCGTATTTTTTTATTTCCATAATACTTCGTAATTTTCGTAAAAAAATGTTGAAAGCAAGCAAAATATAGTTTCTTCGTATGTTTTTCACTCTTATTCAATAAACTCTTATTTTCTTCTTCATTCGCAAAACACACTCGTGAGACACTGCAGGGCGATTCTCTCTCTCACATTACCCAAGTATTTCGTACGTGACCCATGACGTTAAAAATTTAAACAATTTTTCCGTCTTACAATCAAGTGTAGGATAAATTTCTCCATGAATGACGGTTGAGATTACAACCTCCCACAAGAAGTGGTTATATTTTAACCATTCCTTAAAAATACTTTTCCTCAAAACCTGCGCAGGGGCAAATTAAACATTCAAAATTGATTTCCTATAGGTCGGGGATCAATTGGTCAAAAGTATTTCTCAAAATAACACACGGTGTAGGAAATCACAATCGACAAAAAATTCTTCAATCGGAGCGGCCAAATAAATGTTTTCAACACTGATGAAAAGTTAAGGCCGGCACAAAGAAGTTGCGTGCTTGGTCCAGCCAGAACAAACTGGAATCACAATGCCTCGGAAGGGTGACCAAACTATACCAGACATTCCTTTGGTTTGTTTTCCTTATACGAGCAAATGACCTCAATAGATTCAAAGGTTTCTCGTCCGTTGCCCTCGCGGATAGCGCTAAACACACATTCCTGTGAAGCCTTTGAATCGAGCGTCTCTTTTCGCCTCAAATCTATGCATTATTATCCTATTATTACATACATGTGACACTAATGCGTTGAATGAAACTCACTCTATGACCGACCGCTTTACCGTCAGATAGCGTCGCTGTTCTTACTTCACAAGCATTCGGCCACCGAGTGATTTTTCTTTCCTTATTTGGGATAAAAAGAGAGAGAGATATATATATATACACAAGCATCCTTCCCAAGTAATTCCGTTGACTCGATTCCTCGAAATTGCTATTCCTGAGAAACAAACTACATCGCTTCATCCGTCATCGTGCTTTCGAGGCTTGAGTCTGAGAAGTATACAATTAAACCAAATTAATCGATTGCTCGTTCATTCGTAAAGGGTGTTAAACTAAGTGTCCAAGGTCGCCAGAGCGGTAATCGTGAGACACAAAGAGGGCATTTCAATAACTTTTTAAGTAAGTTCACAACACATTCTTACTATCCAATTACTTTAGCTCATATTTTTATACGGTGGAAATAACCATAGATAGGTACGTGTAATAATATGAATGACGCTGGAAATACATTTTAAGAATTTTCACATAAGCAAAAAATTGTTACGACCTGGGTTTACGATGTGGAATCCGAAATATAAGCGGTAATCACACGTAAATACATGTTTTTTTCATCGGCATGATACCTTGACTTTTTTTGGCAACCATTATCATAATAGGGAACTTAGAGCTTCGCGTTCATGGGGAGGTCTGTACACATTGAACTGAATTACGTCGAGTGTCTTGAGGCCAAGTGTTCAAAATGGCAGTCAATTGCCACGGAACCAAATGAGTAACATGAAATATGTTCACATTTCACACGCAATATTCAGTAAAGTTCATTTTACCAATACATTCACGTATGCATTGTTTCATGCAAGTCTGTACATAACCGAAAATCTCTCCAACCGACTTAAGCCGAATACAAAATGAGACAATTTATGAAATGAATGAATTTTTCGAACGATTATATCAGACGCATATCAAGAAAATTACTTAACTTATAAATAAAGATCTCACGGGTATTCCACCGAGTTCACATCTCCGTGTCTCCCGGAGAAGAAAGACTGGTTGTTCATCTTCAGGGGTTTCTGAATTACTCTGATGCTCGACTTAAATATCTCAAAACTCCATTGGATACACACGAGTAGCGTTACTGAAAGCGGCAGTCAGTCACTACCTACCCTGTGCGTATAAAAGGCCTCCTCATTTTTTATTCGATAAGTACACATTACCTCTCCGCCCTCGAGTGGATTCAGTTTGGAGTAATACGAAGTACAGATGACTTCCGTGTCATGGCGGTACGACGGCTTCCCGCGCCTCGCTTCGATTCCGTAGCGCTGCAGACATTCCGCGTCGGAAATGGCGTAGTACTGCCACGGGGTGTAGTGGATGCCATCTATAGAGCGCTCCAGAATCCAGTTTCCCGGCCTCGGGGAAATGGCCGCCTTCACGATCACGTAAGCGATCTGGTAAACCTGTAAGAAGGGAGAAGAGAGAGAGAGCGAATGAGTAATATAGGAGTCATTGATTTCAATGGAGCAAAGAAAACAGCTCGAAAGTCGATAAATCGTTCAAACACGGTCGATCTGCGGGTGGGCGAACTTAAAAGACTTATAGAGAACACAGTAGGTACTCCATGGTTGAGCGTCCATACATTTTAAATTCAACACTTTGAAAACAAAATTCGCCTTTCGCAAGTGACACTAAATATTTTTAAAACGATACTAATCATTTTGCTCATCAGATCTTTCCACGACTTTGAAAATATGATGATGGAAATAACTACTTGATAGCGGTTAACAAATCAGCATCACACAACACATAGAATGAGACATTTACACAGAAATTTGAGCACGAATATAATGGTTTGCTTGACTGGGTTGATTAACTGTTGTATTCGACAATATTGTTCAATGTTACAGTTTACAATATATGAAAACATTCGCGTGAAGCTCTTTCGGCTCTTTATGGATCGGAAGCATGGACCATTGGAAGAGATGACGAGAGCAGACTAGAAGCCTTTGAAACCTGATGCTGGAAGAGGATGCTGAAGATAAAATGGACGGACAAAATAAGAAACGATGAAAAGTACAGAAGAGGAAAGGACCACATATGGAACTCTAGACAGAAAAGAAGAACCAAATGGATAGGACACGCCCTGAGTCATAACGTGAAGAAAATAACTGAAGGAAAAAAAAGAGGGAAGAGTCCCCAGAGGAGGAAGATCCAGGAATAAGTTCATGGACCAAATAAAGAGGAAAGTATATACATAGGAAGAGACAACAGGAGGTCAAGGAAACTAACATTAGATAGGGAAGGGTAGAGGACTGCAGTCAACCAATCTCAGGATTGAACAACCAACGATGATGGAACGCCTTCATCAAGGAGTAGATTCCTTTCAGTACAACATTGTGATATTGGTAGTGAGCGGATGTGAGAAATAGCACACCAGTTAGAATTTTGGGCTAGCTTACTTTTATAATGAAGCAGATTTACAGATGTAAAAAACAAATACAATTTAGCTGGAATGCCCATTTTGAATGCCAAATTTCGGGTAAATCTCTCTTTTTCAGTGCCCATGGCAACGATGTCGAGGAAGGCTATGCAAGTTTGGGCAACCGTTGTTTACACATTGCGTAGGAACGTATACTAGGATGAATATCTTTCAAGCTAGTATGAATAAAATATCATGCTATGCATTAAATTGGAATTAAATTTGACATATTATAAGAAAAAACATAACTTTTGTTTTATTATAATATCGGCTACTTATTGCTCAACATTTATTAAGTGGTTTACAGGAAAAAGATGTAGTTTTCCAAAAAATATTGTACGGCTGCGCAGCGCTCTCCTCGGAGAAGTTGGGTCCTTCCAATCGCCCTGCGCAGTTTATCGCACATCCGAACAAATGGAAAAACTTGAGAGCGCACGTTGACACAGACGATTGAAACGCACATACACTTGTGTTTCCAAGATGCAAGATTGTAATTCAATGGGCTCAGTAGATTTTTGAGGAAAATAGTGACGAGCATACTCCACTCCAATCCATTTTTATGCACAGAGTGGCTAAATCTTAATGTTAACTGCCTTGAAGATCTTTTCAAGGCCTTTAGTTAGTTGCGGGTGGTAGGGAAGTTTAATGAAACGGGAGGGGTTGTCTTTAGTGAGGGTAGTTGAGTTGTTGATAAGTCTCTTAAATTTGCGCTTCTTGACAATATTCTCGATTATTGACTCCTCAAAGCCGTTTTGTTTCGCGATACTTTAAATTTAATATAATTTAGCTCTTTCGAGTAGTTATGTTTATCAAGGGGGATATTCACCAATCTGTGTACAAGGGCATGAAAGGAAGCGAGTTTATTGCTGGTGTGCACAAAGGAGTCAGGGTGAATATAATTACCTATTCGTGTGCATGGGTTTGCGATAAACGTCATAGGATAGTTTATTATCGTTTTGGTTCCAACCAACCAACAAAGTAAACTTTAATTTCTTCCTTTCTGACGAGTGGTGCCAATTATTACGGTCATTGCAGATTTATTACGGCCATTATTCGTTCAATGGTATCAGGCTCAACTATGTGGAAGTTGATATTCACAAATGAAAAAACGACTTCGTTTTCTTCCACTGATTTATTTTTCTGGTACAACATGTTTCGACACATAGAGGTCATTTTCAAGTACCTACTTGTAGTACTTGAAAATGACCTCTATGTGTCGAAACATGTTGTACCAGAAAAATAAATCAGTGGAAGAAAACGAAGTCGTTTTTTCATTTGTGGACGGCCATTATTCTTCATTTGTTTATATTGTTAAGAGGCCGTAGAGCTCAAGTTTCCTCGATAATACTTTCACTCAAGATAAGAGGGCTAGAATTTTTTTATCGAATGGATGAATAAATTAAGTTTATAACTCTTTAAATTGATTGTCTTTTACGCTGCGTATTTGTCTGAAAATCATGCTTTTAGCTGAAATTTCTCACATTTTTCTCTGAAATCAGCAATAGCAAATTTCCTTGGCTACCTGTGATTTAATTTCAAAGGATATTCACGCCTCCAGCATAAAAATATCACGTTTTCCTGCAGGCCCATGAGAGCACGTAGAAAGAAAATCTGTATGAGAACGGCCCAGAGTCCCAAGGGCCCCATGACTTATTGCTTCGGGGGGGAGTAATCGATGAATTCAATGAATATTTACAACAGGTATACACTTCAATGTCTATTCTCAAATATTCTCTCATAGGGGCACTGCATGTATATGAAAGAACACTTACGTAGTAAACGACACACATAAAGGAATTAAATAGACTATACACGCGATAAAATGGAAAAGAATACTTACTTCCCCGGTTTCCGGGATTGGCATATCTGATTTCTATGACAATGAATCAGTCACAAGGGCAGACTCTTCAAAGTGAAGGCTGGTCTTCACTTGAAAAGTCACCGTTTCACGCATGGGCATTCTACACGTGGCTTGCTCCCGCGCTTCGAGCGGCAACAACCTTTTTATCAACACCCCTTGAGGGAAAAGCTGTATATATAGAGCGTATCTAAGTCTATTTTCTAATGAGTTGATTCAAATGATTTAATGATGATCAGTGTTTACAAACATTACACTAAAAATAAAATAAAATAAAAAAACAGAAATACAAAAAATGATACATCAAGAAAAATGGGAAACTAGGTCGGTAACCTCCCCTTAGTGTTTCTCGGGCCATGCATAGAACCGCAAAAATTTCACCCTAACACAACCTATGGACGGGTGAACCAGCCATAAATCTGGTTCAAATATAGACCCATCTGTTTCTAATCTTCTATTTGTTTTAAGATGGCGGAAATCACGATGACGTAACAACATGCTTCTCACCAGAAAGAATAACGAGAAATTCTGTTCAATGAAGGACATTCGTGCATGAAAATCGCCAAGTGCTTTAAGAATCACCGTAGATTTTTTATTTAGTAACACCGAAGGAGCAGTCCGAGAGACGAGAGAGAGATTCATAGGTCTAATAAACACGGTTACTGCTGCAAAGTCTCCTTTTGACGTTGCCAACCGCGGGATTGCACCCTACTCGCCGATTCTGATTAAGATACTCAACGCACATATCAACGTTAAATAGCGCAACCCAATTAAGTCATTGAATGCAAATATATTTATGCACGCAAGGGAAGCGATCAAGCTTTTAATTCACTCAGAAGACGGCTCAAGAGAACCGGAGGGACGAGGTGACCATCTGTTAACCTGGGTGCTATTTAAGTAGTAATGAGTCTGCGCGGTCCATTTTAGGGTTTCCCGTGCATGAAACAGGACACTCACCTCTACGTGTACATGGAAAAAATGTCAGCGTGTCTACTACAACAAACACAACGTACAAGATAGGTTGCGAACTCCTCAAATGACCTCGCTGACAGTATTATTCAGGGTTTGTGGTTTTATTATAAAAATAAGTTCGATGTGTTTCACACCCCGATGGGTACTTTCCTCCAGTAAGCCCCTTCACGCGCCAAAACTTCGCAACACCTTCACGAACTCATAAAGAAGCACTAGATAGTCGATGGCTGCAGAGAGGGAGTGCCCTCTGTACCTATCTAAGTAGTTCCCGAGGACGTCGCAGACAACGACTTTCTGCGACACTGGAGGGATAAGCGCCCTCAGTCTCCGTAGCTGGCTACGGCTGGGCGGAATTATATGTCGTGGGCTTGTTCGATGGCCAATTATGGATGTCATCGATGGTCGACGATGATCTTCGATAGTCGTTGACCGGAGCGACGTGCCGCCCGTATACGCCAGGCCATGGTAGACGGCGGATATGATCCAATTTTCCGATTAACCGGTCAGTGATCATCGAATCGACAAGCTTATAGCCCGTTTTCTAGATTATTGGCCATCGACAATCGATTGTAGATTGACCATTAGCAATCAGTTGATCATCGAAAATCGATTTGCCATCGATAATTGATTGACCGTCGTTAATCAATCGATCATTGGTAATAAGCTGGGTTTACACGTAGCAGTCGACTGCTATGCTCGACTCGTACGTCTGAACACGAACTGCGATGCGAGTAAAAATCGATAGAGGACTGGGTCGAACGTGATCGACCCTAGATTCGAGCTATTGTCAAAGTAGGAGGACGTCTACTTTTCATAGTAGTGAATTGCAGTTTATCGCAACTATCGCAAACATCGCTTTGGAAAAAGCCGGGAGTTTGAAGAAGTTGGCGTGGATATTTCTGCCAGGAGACCTCTTCAGATTTATAGAAGAATTTTTGGAGCATAAGTTTGAAAGAACTTGAGAAGCGAGGTATATAAAAATGTTGACACCAAATTTTCGGCCATTTTTCCCAGGGTGAGAGAGTTTGGTCTGACGCTGGAGGTTATGAAAATAATTTCTAGTGCGAGCACAAGCTAAGTACAGGAAGAGAAGAAAGCTTTTCTATTTGTAATTCAAAGATCATGGACTGATATACAAAGCTAGATACACAGCACAGTTAATATACTCAGCGTTTTAAATAGTTAAGTTATGTGCTTTTGCTATATGCGGCTTACTCATGGTTCTCGTATTTTTTTGTGGACAAAGAAGACATCAGGATGTGAAGAGGAGGAACCGTATAATATTATTCCGTAATATACTTTGGAATAGTAAATATCATTATATAAAATCTTAAAAAGATTCCCTACTAAAGGATATTTTAGAACAGAGAAGGATTAAAAGAAATGCCGATTATATAAATGTTGTTAATTTGAATAGACCAATTTTTAAGCCTTCCTAGCAAAAGATTTTAACTATTTGTTGCGTTAAAGTCACTGGTAGCCATAAGGAAGTCTCCATCAAACTTTCCATGCGTTGCTGAAAAGATACTTCCAAGTGTTTAGCGGTTATTTAAATTTATTGCCCCGTGACCAATCATATTTTTGGTCCACAGCATCAAAGGCTCGACACGTATGACTCAAATACCAATTACATAGTTGATTTCTTTGATTAGGTATATTGACAAAACATTCAGACAAAGCCAGAGCTATCAATGTGCCCTCTAGGAAGCCAAACTGGCGGAGAGATAGCAAATGTTTACTCAAGTATTCAATAAATCGTTGCTAGTAAAAAGGAATGTATACATCTAGGTTACATGTATCTTCAACTTTTCGAAAGAATCGATTGGTGTAGTGGTGTTCGCATTGACGTACCATTAGTAAAGAATACGGTTCAATCGTTAGTGGCGGCGAATTTTTTTTGTCATAGCATGAAGTGCGTTTTTCAGTAAGCGTCTCAATATTTACTTAAGAGTGGGATAATAGACATGGTTTTAATTCTTTATATTGTCTGGTTCACCTTTATCCTTGATAACTGGAATGATCTTTTGGCATCTCTAATGATATAAGGATAATCACCATTCTGGTTTAATGAGGTCTTCTAGGTTTAACCCTTCGAGTGCCGTCTCTCGCGAAAAGTGCTAGGAGCGCGATGGCGCTCCTCCTGCAATGTCACTCTTAGATGCTGGTATTTCACTGATTGTTCACAGATGGCACCTAAATACAGATTACTTATGAAGCTTAAAGCAAAAATGCCTCGGCAATTTTAGCATAGTACCTAGAAAATCGGTTGGCAATAAAAGGGTTAAAGAGGATTCTGAGAAGAGCTCGTCACCTTTCCTACACAACAGTAGCCATTTTGAAGCATTGACCGCTGGCGATACGCTGCGATAGTCGTAGAAGTTGGTGTGGACACTTCGCGGCGGTAACAGTAGCGAGATATCGCGTATCGAACGACTGTCATGACAGTCAACTGCTACGTGTAAACCCAGCTATACATCAACCATCGGCAATCGATCGGACAATATAAATCATTATACCATCGAATATTGTAAAACAAACAAAACTTTGTGTCTTCAACAAATTTATTATTTAAAACACGACCGGTTGGAAGATTGGAGGTTGGAGGAGGAGGAAGAAGGTTGGAAGGAAGAAGAAGAAGGCGTGTATCAGCCAAAACCGGTCGTGTTTGTAATAATAAATCTGTTGACGACACAAAGTTTTGTTGAATACAATGTCAGCCTTCCATCAAGTAAAGAAATCACAATTGGAATCTACACCATCGAAAATCTATTGACAATCATAGTATGATATTAAATTCCTACCATCGACATGATTATTTTGATCAATCGAACCATAAGAAATAAGCCTTTCCGTCCGTGGCGGCCACCAGCGTGCGATTGGTGCGCGTATTCATCATTGCTGGACTTTTTCAAACAGCTAATAAAAATAGTAATTTTCCCAATCGAATGGATGATAACATTTAGAATTTGATTCTTACAATGTATTTTCTTACACGGATATTATATGCTTGAAAGCATACGTTTTAATGCAAACATTTTAAATTTTTCTCCGATTTCAACAATGGCATCTTTCCTTGTCAACCTGAGGAAATCTTTGAACGGGATATATGCGCCCGTGCACGTTATGGCTTATGTAAGTACCTACACAATGAAACACAATGGTGTGGTTCTTTTCTACATCTACATAGAACCCCGCGAGCTGCCGCATGGGCGTGTGGCAGGGGGTGGTAGGTCACCAGCCGTGTTAAGATGTAAAAGTTTTGGAGGTGAAATGGTGATATGTACTATGGGAGTGTATTTAGAGTAGGTTAGTTTTTATTGTGGTCGCTTATTGTGCGCGGAAAGAATGAGTTTTTGTACCTATCTGTTCGGTAGAGTATCTCTCTTACTTGATCACATCTGTCATACCTAGAAATGTAGTGAGGCGTCATGATTACTTTCTCTGTGTCGCTCTGAAACACTTCAGTTCTGAATTTCTTAAGCATCCTAGGTCTAGCGTGTAGCCTCCGAGTCTCTAGGCTCCGAGTCTCGACCTTAATCCCTCTAACAGTTGTGTGACACTATGTTCGTTCGTAACAGTTTTTAACGAAGGCTCCGCTTTCCTTTGTATTTTGTTAATTTTTTTGGTTAAGTCTTTATGACCAGGGTCCCAAATACTCGCGGCGTATTCGAGGTGTGGCCTAACCAGAGCGAAGTATACCATCTCTCTTTTACTTTTTCTTCCGAGGGCCGGTCAAGCACGATTTTTTCCCGTCTTTTTTGAGTATTTTCCCGCGTTTTGTGGAAGACACGCTTTCAACCTGTGGATAGCGTGTAACCATATTCTCTATTGACATTTTTCGGGGTTTTTGAAATCTCAATAGCCTCCCTAATCAATCTAGGGAAGTACCGGGTCTCTTTGGCGATAATCTTCGCCTCCTCCAAATTCATGTCATGTGATGGTCCGCTCAATGTGTGCTCCGCGATGTCAGACCGGTTCAGCTGTCCATTCTTGATGGCTCTCTGGTGCTCGGAGATGCAAGGCACTTCAGCGCTCGGGAGGTTTGGCCTCGTACGTCTTCCCGCATTCACATTTCACTTCGTAAACTCCTCCTTGAGAGCCCTCCGGGATTGGGTCCTTGTGTCCATATAGTAGATTCGATATTTTGGTGACACAGCTGTTCCTGGTCACCACGTCAAATTTCCGGAGTACCCTGGCTATCTTCTTCGTGGTTCCCGCAACATCCCGCAATTTATGGGGGTTCCAAAAGAAATTCGTACTTCCGAAAAATAAGGACCACTATTGTGTATCACGCCGCGGCGGCGCCGCCGTTAAGTTTTGATTCTGCGGCGGCGAGGACAATTTTGCTGGCGCCGCGGTGCTGTCCCGTCTCTAGTTTCAGAGGTTGAAAATCGTGATTAACTCAAAGAAAGGCGATGCTTTAAAATATCAAACTATTTATATCCATCTATATATATACAAACTATATATATACAAACTATATATATACGAAATATATAAAATTATCAAACATATTGTTAAAATATGAACTATCGTTAGAAGTAGAGCTATCAACAGAACTTCAACCGCATTCGCCTTTTATTCGTACGAGTCAACTAGAAGTTCCTGAGCGAGACTTCAGAGGAGCAAAATGCCTTCGTAAAAAACTGCATTTAAAGCATTTACTGTTTTTATCTGGAGAGAATGACCAATGAAGTGCTCTCGGGATCTCAGACGGGTAATGAAGGCCATCGGTAATAACTTCAGTCATTCATTTCAATTGTGCGTGTATGAAAGTTGAGTTGGAATAGATAGTATCGGTTTATATCAGCGATGGATTGTAGATCATAAATATTTGGGCGATCTGCAAACGCATGCACAAATTAAACACTGGAGATCTAAAGTCTGAAAAAAGTATGTTTTCCATGAAACGTTTTTTTGGACGTTTCATAAGTTTGCGTAAAAAAATTCTCCCTCTCACTAATCCTCAACCCTTCCCATTCGACCGACCCCTTGTTTACTCCATTCCACCGTCCCCATTCAACACTACTCAATTCCCATTCCACTGTTCGCATTCAACTCTCTTCATTCAACCCTCCCTTTTCTAGCATTTCCATTCCACCCTTCCCAGTGTTTCCACCCTTTCCCGTCGCTTCGGGTGTCGCCCGCGCGCACAAAGAACCCCAATTGTGCGCACGTCTGTTTATATCCCAAGCAACCACCCTCTGCCCTCCCGGAAGTCGGCACACACGCACGCACGAAACGAACTGACGAACATCCGATGACGATGAGTGCGGCATGGGGAGGGAGGGGAGGGAGGGGGGGGGGGGGAATGGATTCAGCATTTGTTTGAACGGTTGAAAATGGGGTGGCATGGCCGCCGATGGTCTCCTTGAATTTCTTTCCATTCTTCTTAAGGAGCCCATATTTGAATTCGATTAGGTATTTAGCAGCCGAAAGAGGCATGCAGTTAATATTGTAATGTTGAAGGCCCTGAAAAATCAGTTTAAAAAGCCTAAAATTCGTAGAAATAATATGCATGTATCTAAATACATATTAGTTTTCATGGAGGAAGAGAGGAGAGGGGAAGAATTCGGAGGTTTGCCGCGGTGCGAACTTTAATGAGGTGGAGGGGGGAGCTGCATTTTTAAATCGGCCGTCTTAACACGATGAGAAGGAAGACGAGACGAGAAGACGATGATCCGGATGGGAGAACATCGATTGTGCGTGCGATATGGGGGGACGAGAGACGGAGGAAACTACGAAGTCAGTGACTTAAAAAGATCGACGGGAGAGAAACTCTCGCCTTTATCGAATAACCTACAGAGAGAGATAGAGAGAGAGAGACCTCGAAGAAGGCGAAATTGTTTACGTGGCTCTGGCTCCACTATAATAGTCAAAACAATTACCACATCATTCACTTATTTTTAATTGGTTGAAAAAAAACCTCCTTTTGCGGACAAAACGGATTACGTTCCGCGAGCCTAAATTAAGGTACAAGATACGCGGAATTTCCCCCGAATATGCAATATTAATGACCGCATAAGTTCAGCCACGGAAGACGACAGCGACGCCAACTATAAGGAACCACCGCAATTAGACCACAATTATGGTAGGAATTCGGGAATTACTTAAAGTAATCGGTGGTAAGATTCATATATTTTACTGACTATCAATTTCCAAAGACTTTTTGCGATAAAAAAGCAGATTTAATTAAAAGCTAATACATGCATTACTTATCGTTTAAATTGACATTTTTATGCCGTATAACTAATCTGAGCAATCTCCATCCCCAACGGCCAAATCAAAAAAAATCTCCACACTCAAGGCTGAATTACAGTAAAAATTGCCTGGAAACATTTCTTCATTTTTAATTAATAAAACGAACTTGAATGATGCTATATATATGTTTTTAATAATGCCTGAAAGTGTATAAATGACCGTGTGGCCTGAGCCTCCGTGAGTGATCTGTAATAAGCAGTTTAAAGGTAAAATCAAAGGACTGGCTTCACGTGGTGCGCAAATTACGCTTCAAATTTTTAAGAGATATTATTCCTGTAATCGTAATTCATTTACGCGTATTCGGAATTAAAATTAATTAATTTTTATAGCAATTATCTGCACAGAGTGTTCTCGGATAGCATCGCTCGCAGTCCGTATGGTCATTTGCCGGGAGTTTTATTCAATAGAGAAAATGACAGTGTAGTTTAGAGCCTCTTGCAAAATTTTGTTTAAAAATTTCCGATTGAAACTAAATGTGAGCTGACAACTTCGCGTGTTCTCATTCATTTATTTATTTTGACGACCTTTCGGTGTCTTTTTAGCATTTTCTACGTAATCAGTGCGCGACGACGCGCCAACTAAAGCACGGTGGTGGTGGTGGTCACATGCTCTCCGTCATTAACACTACATAATTTTTTTATCGCTGATGCCCATGTTTTAGCTCCATACTAGCATCAACAACAGATGACGTTGCTATGAAATGAAACCAAGGACGAAAATAATAAATTATAAGTGGAAAAACTCAGTGTTTTAAGTTTACAATTCGTGTCAGTGGTTTTAGTGCTTCAGTTTTAAGATGCTTTTGCGGCTCAGATGTCATTTCGCGCATTACTCTTGTCTGTTCAGCGCGGAAGAAGGAGCAGTTATTATGAGGATAATTGGGAGGAGAATCATCCATTCGATCAAATTCGAGCCCAACGATGCTAATCTTCGGTGATTCAGCGGGAGCCGTTGTTTCCACGGCGAGGGAGGGCGTTGTCCGCGTCTTCGACTGATGAGTGTGACGTGTGCCTTCTGCAAGAATGTGATCACTGGATAGGTTGAGAAATACTCCCTAAACCTCTTGCTCGTGTGCCTCCGACTAGTGCTGCCCTCAAAAGTAGGCAGTGTGCGCGGTAGAGAGTGTGAGCTCCGTCTCAAGTATTGGGTGAATGCGTCTCTCTTCTACTGGCAGGATTCTTGGCCCGTCCCACGGAAATCCCTCAATAGCCCAACCATTTTAATGACCGACTTCGAAAAGTTCAAATTTGCGGCCAAAGCCTTTACATAGCCCCACAGATTACAAAGCCTGTAAAGGAGTATTTGCTACACAGCGGTTAACCTCAGTAGTCTTATTCATTCATTCAGGCACTCTTCATGCAAGAGCAAGGCTAAAGTAAGGAACGAAATAAACCAAGGAGTACGACAAGAATGCAACCTCTCTCCAGCACTGTCCCCCATATACTCGGAGAAGGCAATGAGAGCAGCACAAGAAAGTGATTTAAATGGAATAAAGATAACTAGGGAGAAGAAATAAACACACTCCGATTCGCAGACAATATCGCAGTCATAGCGGGAAATCGCGATGATCTTCAGGGTTCGCTAAACGCAATGGACCAAGTTCTCTAAGAATACATACGAAAATAATGAAGAGGAAGACTAAAATCCTAGAATGTGGAAAAGAGAACCTGACTGCAGAAGTCACGCTGAGAGAGAATAGAAATAAGAGCAATAAAGTGGATTCCTTCACTTATCTCGGAAGTACCATCACGTGGGACGGAAGAAGTACAGCGGAAATTAAGCGAAGAATAGCCCAAGATAAGAAAGCGCTCTTGATAAAAAGAAGAAAACTGTGAAATCTGATGAAAAGGCGTCTGCTATGTTCAAAGTAGATGGGAACATTGATAAAGCAGACCAGGACAGACTGTATTACTTCGAAGCCAGAAGCTGAAGATTTAATAAGCGGAAAAAATCAGAAATGATTGAATTTACAGAGGAGTAGAAGAGGAAAGGACAATTAAATGGAACAGTACACATAGACAGAAAAGAAGATCCTGATAAGTTGGATACATATATTGCATAAGGAGCAAATGTGCTCGTGTGTAGAGAACATAATTGAAGGTTAGAGTAGAGGACAAAGTCCCCAGACGAAGACCCATGGATACATAGATAGACCAAATAAATAGGAAGAGATATGTACCAGGAGGTAAAGGAACTAGCATCAGATAGGGAAGGGTTGAGGGCTGAAATATACCGATCTTAGGATCCATTGCACGACCTATAAATGACCGGATGAAATTAGGTAATGTTGAAAGCCAGAGAAACTACTCCCTACACTTTCAGGGCCCTATCTACCTCCAGCATGGCCTCATTATTCGACCTACCCTTCTCCATCTCGTCCATAAATCCTATTCTCCATGTTCCCCTTTCCCGCTCGCCCAACATCACACTGGGGATCAACTCACCGCCAACTCATCATCGCCTCACCCCCAGCCACCTTGCCTTCTCCCCCCCTGATCTTATGCAGACGTTTCCTTTCCTCACCCACCACACCAAGAACTTGCTCGTTTGTCATCCTCCCTGTCCACCCATCTCTGATCTCCATCCTCACCCACACATTTTCCAACGTCAGCAGTCAATTCTCGTCCCTCGTCCTCTCTCTCTCTCTCTCTCGTGAGTTCAACTCTCCGCGCCATCCGATGCAACGCGACGCAGCACACACCTCATATATCACACACCTCATATCACCGGTGTCTCATTTGTATATCCTAACTCAAGGTCCCCATCATATCAGCCGCCTATCTATAACTTAGCAATTCCTTAGCCGTTAGCCATGTCTCTCCTCTTCATGTCTTCGCAACAACTGAGTAGACTTGCAAGCACCTGTGCGAGAGGGAACGCGACGGTACTAGTTTAGAGGAATAGAATATCGAGAAACATAAAAAGAGTCACATCATGGATCACTACAGAGAATAGATGGCGTTTTAGACGCGCGACAGTGAAATATTTTGCTACGAAAACGATCCATATAACATAACTATCGCTCGCACTAGTCCATAAATTTTATGGATAACGCACCGCTATTCAGAAAATATTTACAGTTCTTATTTTTTCAATGTAAAGCAAGCACATGAGAACAAAATTCTGTAAATGCGAATTATTAGAATTTCTCAATGCATATTCCTCAATACGCACATTGATGGGACAGAGACCAGAGGCTCGTCTTAAAGGGGGGGAGGGTTTGTTGGAGCCGCAGTCCACTTATCCATTAGATAACGCCCCTCGCTGAGGGCGGGGCTCACATTCGTCCGTGGAGCTCCAAGGAGGAGGAACAGCATGAATCTCAATGGAGTTCAGCTACGGCACACGGTTCAGAAAGAGTTCTGCTGAACATCATATTCAAAGAGTTCTGCTGAAGTTTCCCGTAAATTCGTTGAGCTACGGTAGCGTTCGGAAAAACTTAAATAGGCGTGTTAGCTCGAAGCTATTTCGGTCTGAAATGCATTCTTCGCCAATGCGCAGGATATGGGTTACGGATATCGGATTCAAAGGAAAATAAATATGCGACGATTTTTTTTCAGAAGTATTTCTGTTGATGCGTAATGTTCAATCAAATAAAATTTCTAGTTCCACATGGGAAATTCATTCTTGAATTAAAGAGTTGACTACTGAGTAAGCCAAAGGAAACTACATTTATCGACGATACAGGCATTTTAATACATTCACCTTTGACATTAAGCGTCAACCATTCATCGAAAGCATCATTGAACCTGTGAAAAGTAATTTATCGTCAAGTACTTTGCTAAATGAAGCTATCAACGCTTTATTTCTTCCGCATTTTAATACCAAAGTTTTCTGAATGGAGTTGTGGATAAAACTCGATTACAAGAGACTGAGCGTTAATGCTCGGAGTGATATCTGTCCGGACGCCCTAAATCTGCACATCACATATTTTCCTGGAGTCGAAACTTCCGCTTAGTTTTTGCCGAAGAGTCATCAAAACTAAATAATGATCAGATCCACACTCGAAACCTCGCAAGCTTCTAAACATCAGTAACGTGTGTTTTGAGCCTTTTGTCTAATAATACGTGATCTATTTGGTTTCTGGTTATTCCATCCGGGGGTACCCAGGTTCCTTTGTGTATATTCTTATGCTGAAATGATGTCACTGCTAATCTGTAAACTGCATGCACATGCTAGGCTAAGTAATTTCACTCCATCGTCATCAGAGTTATCATGTCTTATCTTTGTTTCCCAGCATACTCTTCCCATACAATCTCTTTTCCAATCTTAGCATTGGCGTCCCCAATAAAATCGCAGTGGTCAGCATCAGATACAATTTCCTCAAGCAGTCCGTAGAACTCATCTTTGTCTTAATCACGTTTATCCTCCGTCGGAGCATAGAAATTTATCACGGCCGTATTCTTAAACCTACATCTCAGTTTAATAATGCACAACCTTTCAATTAAGGCCTCATACTTGATTAATGTTTCTAATAGATTTCTCTTTATAGCAAATCCAACTCCAGCATGGTGCACACCATCACCTCCTCCATTGTAGTAAACAGAGTACTTTCCAGCATTAGCTATGCCATTATATGGCCACCTAACCTCTTGGAGGGCAACTACATCCATATTATATCTTTCTAATTCCTTGCAGACAATATCAACTGATCCTGGCACAGCCAGCGATCGAATGTTCCATGTTCCAAATCTCATGTCCTTAATGCGCAGATTAGGTCGTTTTCCCGATGGTCCAGTCCTGTCCGAGGCATTTTGTTGGTGATTCGTAACTAATGGTTTTTTTTTACAAGATAGGGTAGTCAATCCTAAGATTAACCCCCAACCTGGAGGGCCAGGGCACAGAGTATACAGAGTATACGTATGAGGCACCGCAGAAGGTTGCGTGCAGGATATTTGAGCATACCCAGCGAGTTAAGCATAGATGGTAGGCAAGAGAGTACGTCAGTTAGTTAGTGCGAAATCATTGCTTTTCCGGAAAGTCAGATAATAAAGAATACACAAAGTTTAGGGCCCAGGAAAAGCTTAATAGATAACAATAAATTAGAAATATTTAGGGAAGAGAGTAGGTCAAATAGTGGGCCATTAAATAACTTGCCATTCACCAGGATAGCAAAGAATAACAAGTTGACCAGACAACACAGTATAGGTTTATCGGGACGGAAGAAAGCAAAGAAAAAGGAAAAACATATAAATCATAACAACACCCATGAATTTACAAACTGTAACTTTCCCAATAATTAAGAAAACACAAACCCCACAAATACAAGAGGGAGACATATTAAAATAGAGGAATTTTCAGTAGTGGTAGTTAATTGTCGTAGTTTAAGAAGCAAGATACCTGAGTTCCATCACCTTATAGAGAGTACTAATTCTGACATAATTATAGAACCGAAAGTTGGTTAACAAGCGATATTGCTAATAGTGAAATTTTTCCAGTAAATTTTAGGGTATACAGGAGAGATCGAGGAGCCGACCGGGAGGTGTAGAAGGGAAAAAGTATGGTGTTCCATTCAATGTGATAATTCGAAAGTAATGTATGTTAGTGCCTACTATAGACCACCCCATTCCGATGTACACTCACTATTAGAACTCGAGAAACAGATCAGGTCCATTAATTCCCATAGTAACGAACGACAGATAATTGTGGGTGGAGATTTCAATACACCATCGATAGATTGGACAACATGCAGTCATAAGTCAGGGGGTAGGGACAAAGAAATCTGCGAGTCATTGCTTAACCTATTCGCATCATACGCACTACATCAAATAGTAAATTTGCCTAACAGAGGGGAAAATGTTCTCGATTTACTTGCCACAAACATCCCTGAAAAAGTTATTTAAGTTGAAAATGTCGATGGAATCAGTGACCACATGGTAGTATGCGTAAAAGATTTTAACGGATTTAGGCGTGACTTAAAGACATCTTTTGAAAAATTCGTGAACATCAGCAAAAACAGTGATACAGACAATGCATGGAAAGAGTTCCTCCAAATTACACGGTCACTTGTCAACAGATATATACCTCATAAGTATAAGAGCGAGTATAGGGAACCAAGGTGCTACAACGCGGAGGTTAGAAAATGTTTAAAACCCCAATGAGTTAGCCACGCGAAACTAAGAAAAATGAAAAAAATGTAGCTAATAGCGACCTAAAAAATACTATCGAACATTATAAAATTTGTAAAGCAGCCGCAAAATCTGCCCTTAGGAAAGAATTTAGCGAATTCAAGAGAAAAGTACTTGGAGAACAACTAGAAGGAAATCTGAAAGCATTTTGGTCATATGTTAGGGAAGTACAGGGAACTAAAAATTCAACGGTTAATTCCTTGAAAAACGATAGAGGCGAAATAGTAGCTTCCAGTTTAGATAAGGCTAATTTGTTTAATTATTTTTTTTCAGAGCGTTTTTAATCAATCTAAGCATAATTTGCGCGAAACCATACCAGACCGATTTCAACAACCACTGCCCCCAATCGATATATCTTGTAGTGGAATCGTATCCTTACTAAGTAACATTAGCCCGAACAAGTCCTCAGGTCCTGATGAAATTCCAGCTTGTGTTTATAAAGAATTAGCTCTCGAAATGGCTCCGTATCTTAAAGTAATATTTAACAAATCCCTCGAGGAACACGCGGTTCCCAAAGACTGGAAGATAGCAAACGTGAGCCCAATTTAAAAAAGTGGAGATAGGGAACAGCCATGTACTTATAGACCAATATCATTAACGTCACTATCATGTAAAATTATAGAGCATATAATAGTTACATCAATAATGGGACACCTCGACAGCCAGGATTTATTAATAACAACCAGCATGGGTTCAGAAAAGGACGGTCTTGCGAAACTCAATTAGGTCTTTTTGTTCACGATATTTTAGTTTCCGGAGAAGGTAACAGTAGGTGAGAAAATATCGTTCTGGCGCGTCACGTGACTTATAAACAAACGCGAATATCTAGCATACTAATCAACTTAGATAAAATATAACGACACCGTCTGATAGTCCAAATTAACCCGCATCCAATGATGTACTTGCCTTTGCTACGAAGTGAATAAGTAACCCACAACAGCCGAAAAAACATTTTAATATAAACAATATTAAATATCTCGCATACTAATTAACTTAGATAAAATATATCGACACCGTTGGATAGCTCTAATTAACCCACATCAAATGTCCTCCTCATCTTTATGTCAATACGCCCGCACCAGTCCGAAATGAATAATATCTAGCATCCCAGGAAAACACTCATGCATGGCATTCGTTGATGAAATAGTCCACGTCATTCATAGTGTTGAGTGCAATTCCGCCTCGATAACCTTGAGCTCCACTCTCAAGTTTCAACTGCGACGCAAAATTGCTTCCGCGTTTAATCATTCCCCCTCCCCTTCCTTCTAGGTTGCATTATCCATCCTTCTAAGATGCGATGCATCACCCTCTCACTGTATAAAAAGCCCCCGCCGAGAACAGTTTAGTAGTCATTCTCAACTTGACTTTTAACTGACAAACATCCACTGCAGTGTGCTCGCGTGCCTGATATCAACAGACATATTTGTGGTAAGTATAACATTTACTATTCTCGCTCGTTTTCAGTTTGTTATTAGTTCAGTCGACGGCTCGAACTCGAGTTAAGAGATCACTTCTCGTGAGTAACGAGCTAATATTCATCTTGAATATTTATAATCATAGATTCTTTCGTTTATTTTTTTACTGTTACAGCAATCATAAACATGTCCTCTATACAAGAAATCTTTGAAAACTTTAACTCTGGAAATTACAACACAGTAAATGAGTTACAAACAGCACTAACAAACATACATTCAAGAGTAGCTTTACACAATGAAACAATTAACGATATTGAGACTTACATTCGAATGAAAGATGCACACGATAAAGCGGAAGGTAGACGCTTCTGTTTATACTGTGAGGTATATTATAGTATAGACGAAGCAATGCCACATGAGAATACGAATGAGCATAGACGGAATATAACTATTCAGCAAGGTTCAGGATTTATCGAAGTAGAATCTGCTATCCGATCAAGACTAAAAACTTTTTGGATTACTCCCGAGGAGGATAGTGGTCGGGACGTGATTTCGTTTCTAGACGTGATTCGGAATAAAGTAATCGAAAAGACGAACGAGCAGGTTGATCTTAATAACTCGATCAAATTCAATTTAGTCCTAATATGTAAATTCAAAAAGGGCGAGAGCGAAGAGTTAGACGCTTCGTTCAAAACCGAGAATCGACGTGCCTTCGCTGCAGATAAAATAGAGGAAATAATTGAAGAGGCATTTTCAAAATTGCTGAAAGAAAAGTCAGAATTTCAAGCTAAAGGATCCGGATGGTCTTTGTCTGAGGTTGTTGGCTTGGAATTGAGAATAAACAAGTACAAACCACTTCGAGGCTCGACATTTATAGATTTGCCAGGTAAGATAAAAAATACCAAAGCTGTTATTAACGTCAAAAACGAAGACCAGTATTGTTTCAAGTATGCTATATGGGCTAAAAACATCGATAAAGACCCCCAGCGAGTTTTTAAATACAATACTCGAGCGTTTCATGCTGGTTACAATTGGGAATGCGTCGAGTATCCAGTTGACTTGAAAGATATCCCAAAATTCGAACGTGCTAATAATATTTCAATCAATGTGTTTGGATTGGATGATAAAAATAACGTTTACCCGATAAAAATTGTGAACATTGAACTAAATGACCACCGAGACTTGTTGTACGTGACAAACGATTCTACTGCGCACTATTGTTGGATAAAAAGTTTTAACAGATTAATACGACACCAAATTGTACAGACAGCACGGATATACATTTGCAAACGTTGTTTTACTCATTATTATAATGAAGAAAAACTCGAGGCTCACAAAGAATTGTGTCGAGGTACAGGTGAACCAAGCAAAATTGTCATGCCTAGCGAAGAAGACAAAATTTTAAAGTTTACACACATAAATCACTCTTTTCGCGTACCTTTCGTGATTTATGCAGATTTTGAATGTCTCCTTGAGAACGTGAGCACTTGCGAGCCTAATCCACACACCTCTTTTACTCACAAGATACAAAAACATACACCATTTAGCTTTTGCTACATGATGATCACACCAGACGGATGCGAAGAGCCTAAGTTATATAGAGGACAAGACGCGGCGCGTGTTTTTATTGAATACATGAAAGAGGAGGCCGAGAAAGTTTTTAGACTTTACAAAAATACAGTACCAATGACCCCTCTGACTGAGGATGAAGAAAGAACGTTTCAAAATGCATCTGTTTGTCATATATGCGAGAAAGAGCTAGGTGAAGAAAGGGTAAGGGATCACGATCATCTTACCGGAAAGTATAGAGGCCCAGCACACACGTTTTGTAACATTCAGTATAAGATGCCAAATTTTCTTCCAGTCTTCATCCACAATCTGTCATCCTACGATGGTCACTTTATCGTTCGGGAATTAGATTACGATGAAAGAAGAATATTTGTAATCCCCAATTCCGAAGAAAAGTACATCTCTTTCGCAAAGTCTATCGATGAAAACTTTAGTATTAGATTCGTTGATTCATATCGCTTCATGTCCGCTTCACTGGCTTCACTGGTTGCAAATTTAACTGAGTTTAAATATACTAATACGACATTCGGTGAAAAGACAAATTTAGTCACTCGTAAAGGAGTGTACCCTTACGATTACACCGATTCATGGGATAGATTAGACGAAAAACAATTACCTAAGAAAGAAAATTTTTATAGTAGACTCACCTACGAAGACATATCGAACGAAGATTATGACCACGCGTCTAAGGTATGGAATACATTTAAATGTCAAACACTAGGTGATTACAGTGATGTTTATTTAAAAAGCGATGTGACTCTTTTAGCTGATGTTTTTGAAAACTTTCGAGACGTATGCTATGAGGCCTATAAACTTGATCCCTCTTGGTATCTGACCGCTCCATCACTAACGTTTGATGCAATGTTGAAATACACTCAAATTGAGTTGGAATTGCTAACAGACTATGACATGTTGTTGATGATTGAGAAAGGTATTCGAGGAGGAATTTCACAATGCTGCAAGCGCTACTGCGAAGCTAACAACAAGTACATGGGAACTTATAACCCTGAGAAAGATTCAAATTACTTGTTATATTTAGATTCCAACAACCTTTACGGCTGGGGGCTTTCAAGGTCCCTTCCCCACTCAAATTTTAGATGGCTATCACCAGATGAAATTGAACATTTTGATGTGACAGAAATTTCCGATGAAAACGAACAGGGATATATTCTAGAAGTCGATCTCGAGTACCCCCAGCACCTGCACGATTCGCATTCAGATTTGCCTCTATGTCCTGAAAATAAGGTCCCCCCTGGGGGTAAACATAAAAAACTATTGACTACTCTATATGACAAGACGAAATATGTAATTCACTACGTCAACCTGAAACAGGCACTCTCCTTTGGAGTGAAAATCAAAAAAGTTTATAGAATAATAGAATTTAGTCAGTCACCTTGGTTGAAACCATACATAGATTTGAACACGGAAAGAAGAAAATTAGCTACTGATGAGTTTTCAAAGAATTTTTGGAAATACATGTTAAATAGCCTGTTCGGACGTACTTTAATGAATGTACGCAAACATATTAATATGGAATTAGTATCTAGTGAAAAAAGATTACAAAAACTAATCAATAAATCACAATTTTTAGATAGAACGATTTTTACAGACACTCTTGTGGGTGTTCATCTCAGAAAATCTGTCATCAAAATGAAAATACCCATTTACATTGGTTTCAGCGTTCTCGATCTGAGTAAAACTTTAATGTATGATTTTCATTATAAAACAATGATTCCTAAATACGGTCAAAAAATTTCCTTGGCTTACAGCGACACGGATAGCTTTATTTATGATATCAAGGATAGTGATGTGTATGATGACATGCTGAAAAATCTCGACGCATTTGATACATCAAACTATCCAAAAGACCACCCATGTTACTCAGATAAGAACAAAAAAGTAATAGGTAAATTCAAAGACGAATGCGATGGACGAGTAATGACTCATTTCATCGGACTGCGAAGTAAACTGTATTCATACAAGGTTCTCGGTTCCAAAGAAAAAAAGAAAGCGAAAGGGATAACCAGAGCAGTTATTGCGAAAAGTATCCATTATGAAGATTATGTACGCTGTCTACACGAAAATTCAACAGAATTTAGAAAAATGAGGGTCATTCGAAGTAAATTGCATCAAATTTACACCATGGAAATGAATAAAGTAACGCTAAATTCCGCTGATGATAAACGATACATTTGCAATGATGGAATTAACACGCTTGCTTGGGGTCACTATAAAATTCCCCGAAAACGAACGCACGACGAGGCATTTAGTGATAAGGAAACTTGAAAATTAATAAAAACATGATATGATAAAACACACTTCCAGTCTCAACCATGACGTTAGTCTGGAAACATCCGTTTACCTGCATCTGCGCAGGTCCATCAGGATGTGGAAAGACGACCTTTGTAACGAAATTCATTGAAAATTTACATTGTATGATAGATCACGACATTGATGAAATAGTATGGTGTTGCAGCCCAGGAAGCGAGCCAGATATAGAACACGAACTACTGAGCATACACTACGAAATACCGTCTTTTGAGGAATTTGGAGGTGCACCAATCTTGTGCGTTATCGATGATTTAATGAGCGAGGGAGCATACAGTAAAGACGTGTGCAAACTGTTCACGAGAGGGAGTCATCATTTTAACATTTCGGTGTTTTTAATCACGCAGAATATTTTCTATCAAAGCGCACAATCGAGGAACATTTCGCTGAATGCAAAGTACATAGTATCGTTCAAAAATCCGCGAGATCAATTACAATTCGGTCATTTGGCACGACAGGTGTATCCAAAAAATTCGCAGGAGTTGGAAAGGGTATATAAGGAATCGACGGAAGATCCATTCGGTTATTTGGTCCTAGACCTCAGGCAGGACACTGACGATAGATTTCGTTTTCGAACGAGCATATTCCCCTACGACTACGACGACGAAGTCATCGTAACCGTAGTCTACATGCCTGTACGTAATGAACAGGTTGAAGAGTAATAAACATTTGCTCCATGCGTTAAAGTGTGCAAGGCCTAAATTACGCTCTGCGATATTGAAATCTTCAGACAACGAATTAATTAAAGCCATATGCGATTGCTGTTTGAACACCATAAACGGGAACCATAAGATAGATCACAGGTTAAAACGAAAACTATCCAAACATCGTAACACGTTGAGAAAGTTGGCAACGCGGGGAACGAGTGTGAAGAGAAAACGCGCCCTTCTCATACAAAAGGGTGGTTTTTTACCATTATTATTGGGATCAATTTTAAGCGGTGTCATCGGTAGCCTGCTAGGAAAATGAGCTTGCGTAAAATGCTCGTAGTGAGTCCGGAAGTTTTCGAGCGAGGGCATATGAAGGCAAGGCTGAGCGCATTAGATAAGGAAATGAAAGGTGTGTTGGCCAAGAAAGGAATCAAGGACGTAGACAAGTGGCATTCATACAAAAGAATACTCGATAAATATATGAGCACGCTTTCCGACATCAATTCTCCCATACACGTTCCGATAGTAAAACCTTTGACTCAGAACATACCACATACAAGGTCGGGGGAGGAGCGGGATGAGAGAGTTCATGCATTGAAGAAATCCTTAGCTGAAGTGAAAAAAGTAAACGCCGATTTAGATTCGACATGGGAACGCATAAACGAAAGACTAGGAGCGATGGAAAGTCTGTCACGACCACCAAACGTAAAAAAGATGCGAAAAAGAAAGCGGTCGGTGGAAGGAAAAACGTCAACAAAGATGCCGTCTCCCATAGCTTTACCAAGAAGAAGCAAGCGCAAAATAAAAAAGAAATCGTTCGGACCAGAGTGGGTGACGACGTAATCGATAGAGTGTACAACGATCCAGCTCATCCGGCAAGTTTTTCAACACTCGATAAATTACACAAAGCGACTAGGATTCCGAAAAACACATTACGCGAGTGGCTAGATTCTCAGGAGGCGTATAGTCTCCATAGACAGGCGAGGAAAAGATTTCCCCGAAATCGCTACGACGTGACCTACATTGACGAGTGCTGGCAATGTGATTTGAATGATTTGCAAAGTTTGAAAAAGTTCAACAGAGGGTATTGTTACATTTTGACTGTGATAGACTTGTTTTCCAGGTACGCATGGGCTAGAGCTATACGAAGTAAACGAGCGGATGAAATAGTCAACGCTTTCAAGGATATATTTCGCGAGAGAAAGCCGTTGAAAATTCAGAGCGATAAGGGAAGTGAATTTGTCAACGCCAAATTTAAAGATTTTCTCTCACGTTGTGGAGTGAAATTTTACACTACAAATAATCCGGACATAAAAGCCAGCCTCGTGGAACGATTCAATCGCACTCTAAAAACTAAAATGTACAAGTATTTTACAAAATACGACACTTTTAATTACATCGATGTGCTTCCAAAACTCGTGAGTAGTTATAACAATAGCGTTCATTCGAGTATAGGCATCGCACCCTCCAAGGTGAACGCAAAGAATGCGTTTGCAATCGCCAGCCGGAGAAGAAATGTTGTGAAAAAAAAGTATACAAAATTTAAAATCGACGATCACGTGAGGATTAGCAAAGAGCGGCTTCCGTTCGCTAAAGGTTACACTGCTAATTACACCAGAGAAATATTTAGAGTAGTAGGCATAGATAGTACAAGAGAAATACCAACTTATAAGTTGCAGGATATGAATGGGGAGAATATAAGCGGAAGTTTTTACGCGCAAGAGTTAGTCAGGGTGAACGTTTCCGCAGAGACGGAATATAGGATCGAGAAGATTTTGAGACGTAGAGGACGCGCTCCCAATCTCGAATATTTTGTAAAGTGGGAAGGATACCCGAAATCATTTAACTCTTGGGTTGCGGCTTCTTCCGTGCGTAAATTATGAACGAGTTTTACTTGACGTTACCAAGCGATAGCTCTCGCGAATTCTTTCCCCAAAACACAATAGCTCATTATCGTGCAAAACTGAGTCATCGTATCGATTTAGAAAATGATGAATGGCTTGTAGGTTTGGCGGAGATTTCGATACCGTCAATCAATTTAGAAGATATGACTCCGACTCATCCGCCAACCGATTTGATTGAATTAGAAGAGGGAGCTTCAACTCGTAAAGATGAAGGTAGTGTAGTAGAAAAGATAGGTCCTGCTAATCCTCCAACCCATTTAATTGGAGGGGAAGAGGAAGCTTTAACTCGTAAAGATAACAGAACACGAACAGAGGAAGGGTTAGTTAGAGGAGAAGAAGGTGGACCCGGGGATGGTCGAGTCAAAATTGCGATAGAAAAAGGTCTTTTCTTCGAGATTCCGCAAGGAACGTACGGAAGCGTATGTTTTGCTTTTGCTTCGTCATTTACTGCTACCCCCCACCGTATAAGGGATAAAATAGTAAACAATATCATGCGTTCTGTAGATGAATTAGCAATACGAGATGGACAGGTAGGTGTAAACGAACGAAGTTTACCAGACTCAGTCATAATAAGAGCAAAGGATGTCACATATTCACTACCATCAGGAGTCTATGACTCATTCGGAGACTTAATTAAAATATCTTTAGAGGGTTTTTCTAGCGCAGGACAAAAAAAGATAAAAGAGGAATGGAGATTATTATCGTCTTTCCTGATTCGGATGACGGATGAAGATGATGATGCAAACGTACAAAATATATTCAGCAATGTTAAAGCAACTTTCTCAAAATCGAGTAAACGAGGGAGGAGAAGTATAACTCCTGCTCCTAAAAACATTTACGTGTACACCGACATTATTAAGCCACAGTTTGTGGGTGATTCATTGAGTCGCTGTTTACGCATACTAAATACTCGAGTTGGGGGATATCAAGTATTCAATCCGATTTACTATTACCCCGTCGAGAAAAACAGCATTGAAAGCGTTGAGATTTTAATGACCGATAAACTGGGTGAGGCTATTCCATTTCATAGTGGGATACAATCTTCAATAGTGGTGTTACATTTTATAAAAAAGAAGTAATTTAGATTAGTTGGTCATTAAGCAACGAGATGGCTGCGGTAGCGGATCGTTATTATGCATACTATGCAAGACAGGTGGGAGGAGAGGTGGGACCAATATATCGAGCATCATATCGCGTGCAAAAAGGGAGGGGTATTGGAAGTTTCCTAGCGGGTCTATGGCGGTTTACCAAACCGTTGATATTTAGTGGACTTAAGACTGTAGGGAAAGAGGTCGCGACTGCGGGGGTTGCTGCCCTCGGCGATCTGGGCACAAAACCGGTGAAAGAGATATTACGCAATAGAATAAACGAGGCAGGACAGAACTTGAAGCGCAAGGCGGAAGAGAAGTTAGAGGGCATGAAAGGTGGGAGATTAAAGATTGCAAAACGTCCTCGCTTGATTGAAATAAAACCGCGAAGTGTTAAGAAAAAACAGCATTCAACGAAGAGGTCGCGAAGAGCGAAGAAGGTCGCACCGAGAGATATTTTTTCATAATGTCTGAGCATATGCTGAGTTCGTTGGATTTATTCCAACCTAATCCACCCATACAAACCAACATTCTATCTAAACGCCTGGTGCCTTACAAACCCATATCTTCGTTGGACAATCGATCGGTCATTGAATTTTTAATCAAAGATTCTGGCGACTCGTACAGAGATTTAAATAGTATATACCTCAAGCTCAAAGTGAAGATTTGCAAGAAAAATTTTAGTGATTTTACCGATGCGAATACTAATCAACCGGGTGTAGTGAACAATATTCTACACTCACTATTCGAGCAATGTGACGTATATTTCAATGGAACTCTTGTCACACCTTCGGAAGATAATTATCACTATAGAAGTTATTTGGAAAACATTCTAAACTATGGATCTGACGCTAGTAGAACACACTTGCGTAATGTCGGTTGGGAATTGGACACGGGAGATGATATTAACAAGACAGATAGTAGCAATGCTGGATACATGAAACGAAAATCGTGGTTCAAGAATAGTGCCGAAGTGGAGTTGTATGGTAAATTACACGTGGACGTGTTTAATCAAACACAGCTGCTACTCAATGGTGTAGACATTAATATTAGATTAATGCTCTCTAAACCTGCTTTCTATCTAATGGGAGAGGATAGTGGGGTTTTGCGAATACTCGATGCAACGCTATACGTGCTGCATCATGATATTAATCCTTCGATATTAGTAGCGCATAGTAAAATGTTAGAACGAGACAAAGCTAAATATCACTACAAGCGAACAGAATTGAAAACGTTCACTGTACCCTCAGGCGGTCGAACTTTAAGTATTGACAACGCAATCAATGGACGAATACCTAACACACTAATATTTGCAATGGTCGATAATGACTCGTACGTTGGTGATTTTAATAAGAATCCATTTGCACTCTCTCACTACTCACTCGAGAATTTTTCGCTCTTTGTGAATGGAGTTCAGATTCCTTCCGAGGGACTGGAATGTAATTTCAGCAGCAAAAACTATTGGGCACGAGCGTATGATACGATTTTCTCCGGCAGTGGAATAAAGCATCACGATAAGGGAAATCAAATCACTTACGATATGTTTGGGCATGGCTACTTTATGTTAGTATTCGATCTCACACCGGACGATTCAGGTAACGAAGACTATGTAAGTTTAAGGGATACGGGTGTGGTGAGAATAGAGGCGAGATTTGAAAACGAATTGGCTAAAACCGTGACGTGTTTGGTCTTTGCTGAATATGATGCTACACTAGAAATTGATAAAAACAGGAAGATTATCGCAAATTTTTAGTCATGGATAGCGTACAAATCGATAGACTATTACGTAATAGATTGGGTGAATTATTTCGTGGAGTATATCCTTCCGACAAGTTACCACACTCACCAAAAAATGGCATATTCGTAGTAAATTTAGATCCGACTGGTTTTCCAGGTTCTCATTGGGTAGTTATTTACATATATAATCAATTTGCAGAATACTTCGACTCGTACGGACTAGGCCCCTTTGTTCCTAAAATTTTGAACTTTTTAAGGCCTTTCAACTGCACTCACAATCGCGTTCAGATACAAAGCTTTCATTCCGACATTTGTGGGGAATATTGTTGCTTGTATGCAGTTAGTAAATATTTAGGTCACTCGCTACACAAATTCCTCACCCAATTCAATCACACTAACCCACACCTCAACGACTGCCGCACCCTGGAGCTGTTTCGAGTCACCTTTGGTGGGCTGAGGAGTGATACGAGGTGTCATCCCCGTGCCCAGCGTTGCTGTTCCAGAATAAATACAGTGCACGGAGATGGGAGGTGATTATTAGAGAAGAATCAGCCGCAGAATGCAGATCGTCGCATCAGTGAGCTTTTCGAAGGAGGGAGTGACGGAGCTTGCAGCCGTCGACGTTGATTCCAACCGCCTTTTTTGGGGCACTTTCAAGAAACATGGGAAACTCGTTGCTGGGGGAAAGAAGCTTCGGTTTCAAGACCCTCTGCACTGCGATGAGACTTCCTTCACCAGTGGATTCATCTCTTACGCCGAGCTTGCCCCCGCTTTGGAGGCCATCATTGAGGGAGCGACCGCTCTCTTTGCATTTGGCGAAAAAGAGTGCGAATTCCTCTCCAATCTCACGCAGCGTACTTTCATCTCCCTTCAAAAGGAATTAAATTGCCCCCCTCCTGAAAAATGCAGCTTTATCTCATTTTCCTGCCTCAATCCCTGTCACAAATTACGCAATAGCACGTGCGCATTGAGAGACGCTCATTCCCTCGCCCAGTGGTTGAATTATAACCGTCTCAAGGTAGAAGTTGATCCATGTCCGGATGATGATTGTTCCCCCGCCCCTCTTCCAACATCATCGTCCTCTTAAGCTATATAAATTCTCGCCATACATCAGTCATCATGCTACCGTCGGAGGAAGCAGTCCTGCATTCTCCACCCATCAAGAGGAAGAGACCGGCTGAACACCATCCCAGTCACTCTTCATTCCATAACTCGAACAATCTGCTACTTCAATCAGTGTATTATTTGAACAGTGCAAAGTCGAAGAGTGTGTGTGTTGGTTACGATCCTGGTAGAGACTTTGAGCCGGTCGTGCAATTCAATCAAGTTGGAAAAAAGAGTGTAATTGTTTCGCAAGCTGATTGGTCTAATATTCTAAACTCGGAAAAGACTGTGAATTTGTTTTTTTATAAAGGTGAAAAAGAACAATTAACTTCATCCTGCTTAGCCTATGCAAATTACTTTGGGAAGAGACATTTGGTTATTAAGAACACAAGCCCGTTTAACTTGAACGGTGACGAATGGGTGGCATTGGTGAAGCTCTCCGAGTTGATAAATCTATTTCTTCGAAGACTTTCGAGCAGTCGTAATAAAGTGAGACAATTTCTCACCACTAAATTAGCTAAAAATATCACAGATTGTGATTTTGAAAGACTTGAATTGGAGATGGTACTCATAACGTATGATTTGCCTGGTAATCAAAAAGTATAACTTGGTTATGCTCTGATTTTTCCAGTGCGTGTGAGTGAAAGGCTTTTTGACCTCTGGCACGAAGTAAAATTCTGTAAGTCAAAAGGTCTTTGATGTGTGTTCAACCCCTGGCATTGGGCGTAAAAACCTTGTAAGTTGGACATACATCGCGATGAGTGCCATTATCGAATTTCAAGGGTTTACCGCTAACGATAATAGTTACATAGTCAAGGAACTGGCTATTATCTCTGTTCAAAACAGATGCTGCAATACGTGGCTCTTTAAATCACCGGAGAGATTGCTGTATGCAAAAGAGGCGAGTTGGCTGAGAAATAATTATCACGGTTTGACTGAATATTTTGGGGAGATAGATTATTCCGATTTGGAGAGCATACTTTATAATTATACAAAGCAATATAAATATCTGTTCACCAAGGGAGCACAAAAGGCATCTTTCTTAACCAGTCTCCTTCCCATAGGTATCTGCGTGGCTAATCTAGAATTGTATGGTTGTCCCTCGCTTAAGAAATTGACAACGAATGAGGGATGTTTAATCGAAGCTCATATGGATGGTAATTTGCAGTGTGCGAGAAAGAACTGTCACAAGTTGGCAAATTGGTGCCAACAAAGTAAAATTTGTTAACCATTAAAAAATCTCTTTGCAATGGATGGATTAGATTTTTTTGTAAGTAGTCTTTTTCTGTTATGTAACATTACCATGTTTTCTTTGTTCATTTATTATACCGTTCAATTAAATGTATATAATTGTATTGAGGGTTATTTACTCGAGAATAGTTACTTAAACAAAAGTAGTGCGAGTATGGAGGTACAATTATATGCGATCAGAAGTGCAGTGCGTTTATTGCAAGAACAATATAATATTAGTGGAGATGGTGAATTGAACTATGAGACGAAATATTTTGTCAACAATATAACCAACACCTCCATGTGTGATTGATGTATTTATATTATTATTAAGTGAAAAAATAAATATTTTTTTGTAAACCTATATTTTCTTTTATTTCCATGATACCTTTTTTGCATTAGAGGTAATAAATGAAAAAGAGCAAAGCAATTTTTTTAAATGTTTTTTTTATTTAAAACAAAGTAATATCATCAGGTACAACATTGAGTACAAAAGTGTAGGATTTTATAAATTCTTCTTTTTCCTCGTTTGTTTGCCCATAGTTTATTCTTGACTTTTGTCCCGTAGTAAATGTCACTGGGCGCACACAATCTGGTTCGTCACAGGCCAATCCTGAGGGTCTTTTTTTCGATGCACCATCAACACCAAGGCGTTCAACCATTTGCAATCCTTTTGGTAAAGGTAGCATGAAATCACAAGCTATGGAATTATCACGATGAATTTCGTACACATTGCATACTATAGATGATTCTTGATTCATGGCTTTCTCCAACATTTCACCTGAGAGTTTCAACTGTTTCACTGTGGACACGTTGAACCGCTCGATAACTTTAGTAGATGGATTCCGGAAGCCTGAAAAGATAATACTCTGCCCCACGAGAGCAATCATCTTATCCATGTGTTTCACTTCAACGTAGTATCTGTTATCGAACTTCATGTGAAGGATGAGATCGTTTTGGTCGTTGTTCTCCAGCAGCAATGAGGGGAGACACACTTCGTAGACATTTCGTACGTTTTTATTTAGTTTGCTGACGCGGAGCTGATGCGCACCGCCCAGTTCTACAGTTGTAGATAGAAGTATGTCTCGCATCCTTACACCACGGTTAATTGAAGAGGTCTGATGAGAAAAATTTGTCGCGATTCTCTTTATAATAGCTCGACCGTTGGCTCCTCATCCTCCACGATGATTCGTAGAGAAATCTCGGGGGCGTGGCTAACTTTTATATCCACGTCGGTATTCGATGACTCCATTCTAATAAGTATCATCGATGTCTTCTAAAATCAATATGGGAAAGACTAGCTCGTGTACCTCGTTCTCATTCCCGATATAAGGCCTGGATATAATAGGAGACAAAACCTGTCCCATCCTGCAATGCAATGACTAAAAGATGTACTCGTTTCTTCTTTTATACCGCTAGCCATGAACGTGTTAGAACATGTCTATGCTTTATGATCTTTGGGTTGATACGTGCTTTTACTTGAAATGACTGAAGCATTGCATCATGCAACCTAGAAGGAAGGGGAGGGGGAATGATTAAACGCGGAAGCAATTTTGCGTCGCAGTTGAAACTTGAGAGTGGAGCTCAAGGTTATCGAGGCGGAATTGCACTCAACACTATGAATGACGTGGACTATTTCATCAACGAATGCCATGCATGAGTGTTTTCCTGGGATGCTAGATATTATTCATTTCGGACTGGTGGTATCATTTTGACATAAAGATGAGAAAATCATTTGATTCGGGTTAATTAGAACTATCCAACGGTGTCGATATATTTTATCTAAGTTAATTAGTATGCTAGATACTTAATATTGTTTATATTAAAATGTTTTTCGGCTGTTGTGGGTTGAATATTTGCTTCATCGCAAAGACAAGTATATCATTTGATGCGGGTTAATTTGGACTATCAGACGGTGTCGTTATATTTTATCTAAGTTAATTAGTATGCTAGATATTCGCGTTTGTTTATAAGTCACGTGACGCGCCAGAACGATATTTTCTCACCTACTGGTAACGTACAGGTAGATGCAGCGTTTCTTGACTTTAGAAAAGCTTTTGACAAGGTTCCCCACTGTATGTTACTCGCGAAGTTAGCATCATACGGGATAGACAGTAATATAGTAGGCTGGATAGGAGATTTCTTACATGGACGCGTTCAAAGGGTGGTATTAGATGGTGTCAGCTCCGGCGAAGTGAAAGTTACATCAGGTGTTCCCCAGGGAAGCGTGATAGGCCCAATTTTATTTCTTCTGTACGTAAACGACTTAAATACAGTAGTAATAAATAGCAAGCTCCGTCTTTTTGCCGATGATGCAGTGGTGTATAAGGAAATTAGAAATGAAGGGGACAGACAGTTTTTAGCTAAGGATTTAGATGCGATTGATGATTGGTGTGATAGATGGCAACTAGAATTAAATTTTAAGAAATGCGCAATTATGAATTTTTGGAAAAAGAATGGCTTTCCCCGGAATACTTATTGCATCAAATAAAACAAAATATGTAACGTAGATTCAATTAAATACTTAGGCGTCACCATCAGTGAAGACATGTCATGGGGGAAACACATCAGGGAAATTACTAGTGTGGCAAACCGTATATTAGGATTCGTAAAAAGGGTTCTAGGCAAATGCGATGAGAGAGTACGAGAAAGAAGCTATTTTACACTTGTCAGGCCTCATTTAGAATATGCCGCTAGTATATGGGATCCGTACGAGGAAGGTATGATAAAAGAATTAGAGCGCGTGTAAAGGAGATCCGCTAGGTTTGTTAAAGGCCGTTATGATAATTGTATAAGTGTTACGAGGTTAATAGAAGAACTAGGCTGGGAATTACTATCAGAACGCAGGTTAAAATTTAGGTTAAACCTTTTAAGTAAATTCGAAACAGAGTTGTTCACAGATGACGTTAGATATATATTGAGATCCCCTGCATATTATGCTAGGTTTGATCACATTAACAAGATTAGAGAGATAGATTGTCGTACCGATAGATTTAAAATGTCATTTTTCCCTCGTACTATAAGAGAGAACAATAGGCAGCGTAGCAAAGGGATAGGTAGGTGAAATATAGTTAGAGTAGTCTGTAGTGCATGATGCATGTAATAACAACCAATAATCCCTTCCTTATTATGTAGATACTAACCATCTAGCTCCATGTGACCCTATTATCTAGCATATCTCCCTTAAATATCCTAGTTACATGTCAATAGTGCATGTTTGGTGATCTTCACCCCCTGCCACACACCCTCGTGGTGGCTCGCAGGGTATCACGTAGATGTAGATGTACCTACCTTGAATATCTTCTTGCTCGATTCATGTCCTACCAGCTCTGCTCTTAACATTTGGTACCGTTTTCCCACTCTCCCCGCCCGATAGCAATTTCATTTTATCGCAAAACGCACCCTTTTCCCCATCTTATTGCAGCTTATCTATCTCCTCGCAGTGCCTTTTCCACCAGTTTTCCTTCGCCCGATTGGTCATTCACCGAAGTTGATGATTATACTCATTGTGCTTCGTCTTGCCTAGTTCAGTATTGGCATTTTTTCACCTCCTTCTCTCCTCTATTTTCCCAATCATTTCTTGCGTAACCCACTGCTCCTTAACCCCCTCGTTTCCACTTATCCTTTCAGTTTTGTTCCGCCTCTCTTAATATGCCTGCATGTATATTCTCCCATATTTTCTCTATTCTCTTTGCTTCCCTTATGTTCCATTCCACTTGCTCTTGGCATTCCCTTCTTTTTCCCCTACCAAAGCTTCAAAGTTCCATCTGTTTATCCACCTACTTTTTAAAATCTGCGATCACATATCATCATAACTAAGTTAAGATTCAAGCCTGCATTCAAACAAAATTCAACTGCCTTATCGTCGTGATCCTTTCTCATTCCTAACCCATACCCTCCCACTTCATACCCATCTCTCTCTTCCTCCACCACTGCGTCCCAGACACCCATTACTATTAGGTTTCTCTTGTCCGGGAACTCTCTGATTATCTCCTCAAGCTGTTTATAAAGCCCATCCACCTCTTAATACCCATGGTTGCTTGTGGGCATGTACACCTGGGCTACAACGAAAGTTGTTGAGCGTACTTTTATTGCAACCACTCGTATGCTGTCGCTCTGTTCAAGGTTTACTACCCTCCTCCCCAATTTTGCGTTCAATACTATAGCTACCCCACGTTGACTCTTATCCCCACCACTACAGATTACCCTGTAACTATCACTGCCATAGTCTCCGCTGTCCTTCCATCACTCCTCGCACACCTCCAAGACATCCACGTCCTCTAGGACAATCCGGCAAACCGTTTTGGCACAGGGCCGAGAAGGTCGTTAGGGCACTGGGGTCTTTCGGTTGTCACTCGGCTAGTAGCGATTCTTTTATGAGTTATGACTAGAGGCAGTATTTATAAATGTGTCAAATAAAATTGTAACTATTGTATGTAATTTGGTGTTGCTTACATAGATACACCTTAGCATGATTTTTCTCATCAACGACCAGATATGCTTTGGCCTGTATGTTCGGTGTTTTCGATGACAGATGAAATGGTTCCTTAAAGTACTGGGAAAAAAATCTCCCCGCAAAGAAAAAAATCATATATTATTTTACAGTATTGGTAGCACACCCACAGTAAAGCACGTAGTTTATTAGTCACCCCTTCCCACCACCATTCAGATGACTATCACTAGTCATAAATCATAAAACCATCGATACCAGATATCATACCAGCCAGAGTGTTAACCAAAATGTCCCTGCGGCGAAAAGCCCCTGATCTCAAACGGCATCGCCTAATCATCCCTGCGCCAAAACAGCTTCGCCCAATCATACCTGTGCCCAAATGACATGCGAAAAAATGGCTCGCACCAAAACGACCGCGCCCAAACCGGCGCACTCCCGCACACCGGAATGTCCCAATCCCCTGCGTTCCCCTCTCTATTTCCTATTCGATATTTTCCTGATAACTATTAAGAAAGAGCAGCTCTTCTGTCCGAATTTGATGTACTGATGAAAATGGTCTGCAGTCAATCTGTGCGATAGGAAATAACAAGGTCACCATTTCTGTTGGACCATGGGCCACGTGTTCAGTGTTCACCCTTCGTTGACGTGGATTTCACTCGGCTCAAGCCTCTAATGCGGCATGAATGGCTTATATTCAGTTTCCCGCTTGATGCCGTCTTAATCAATATTGTATAATAAGAGATAATAATGACGATATGAAAGGCCGTACAACCGAAAAAGGTATCGAATATACTTCATCCTACTGTTCTTCAAACTACGCGTAATTAGAACGTGTAATATCGATAGATTTCCCTTCCTCGCTGAACAACCTTACAAAATTTTCATAAGTCTCTCCGTCTACTGCAGTTTCTCTTTCCTTCTCCACATCCGTATCTCATAGACTTCTCTCTCTTCTTCCTTTTCCTTGCAAGGTTCACTGTCTTCCAGCCTTCCAACGCGATGCATTGAAAAACGGGAAGTAGTTAACCAAAGGGTTTATGTACAAGCTGAAGAGTTTCTAATACTTCTAAATTCAAAATAAAAACATTTGGAGAATATTTGAACGATATTTCTTTTGTACTTGATCATTGGTTATGGTAAGTGAAGTTCAAGGAAGTAAATCTACGGTGCGGTCTGAGAGTATCTAGGAGGGTCTTAAGGACCTCGCCTCGCATGAGGATAGGAAAAGGAATCGGATTAGGAGAAGGAATAAATTTCATTGGAAGTTTTTATGTCCCACGGCATTGATGAGGCATAATTTTCCATCAAATACTATTTGAGTGATGCAAATAGTATCCATAACGCATCCTATTATCCGTTAAATAATATACCGAAAGCCATAGGAATTTTCCTCTACGGATGAACAGAGTGCTTAAGTACATGTGATGGACCTTACTGGAAAAGTTTAGACGGGTGAATAATGAGAGAGTTTATTGAGGAGAGTTTAAACTACGTTTCTGTGACCACCTGGGAGGGAGAGTGATCCCAGTCCTGATGCAATGAGGCTCAATGCGAACGAATGGTGTTGAGGGGTAGAGGTCTCTTTCGAAACATAGAGGGGGAAGGAAGAGGCCCTGACAAGTACTTACATGTTGATCCGATATATGGAACCCAAGGAGGAGGACAAGGGGGGCCAACAGATTAGCAACGATGGGAAAATTAAAATTCCCTTTCCCTGACTCTGATACCCCCCTCCCTCTTCCGCTCTCTTACGCCGTGACATACAGATGCCTGGAGCAGATACGAAGTATTCAAACATGATCGCGGGAGCCCAATTTCATCATATTTCCAAAATTATTAATGAAAGTTTATGTATTTATTAACATAAGTTTATGTGACATGAACACAATTGTTCACAGCAATATGTACTAGATTAAGCTGCCACCTTCGGTTTGCGCTTTTGTATTTTACTCTCGAATAAAGGTTCGCTTTCTTTTCCTTTTTCATTACTTCTTCACTTTTGTATAATATGATTTCAAGTTGCTAATTGAAACAGTTGTCCAATTAAAATCTTCCGTCATCATAATTCAGCAAGCATTTTGAGCTTTACCACAAACATTCTTTTCCTAATAGCCTTTATGCCACATCTTCATTTAAACATCAGAGCGCATATTCAGTCGTTCGGTCTCCAGTTTTCATAACTTCGTACCCCGCGTAACAACAATTACAGGCTGTAAAATGGTGTTTACATAACAGCTTATACAACAAAAAATCACCAATCAACCAAAATCAGGTCTCAAAAAATCTCATCAACTCTTAAACTCATCTATGCATGGATATATCACCAAGGTTAAAAACTAACCGTAACAATTTCTCTGACATTGCTGATCTTGCACGTAACTCACAATCAACGAATGCAGGAGCATGTCTCATTAAATACAGCTTCACGTCATCCTCACGTCCGATATTCTTGCTATCACCTATTCTCAACGTTTTTAACAACCTAAAAAGCAGGATAAGCGTCAAAACTCACCAGGCCAGTCCTCGTCTTTACTCCGCACTCAAAATCTCGCAAGAACTGTCCTAAACACTTGCTAACACGCACAAAAAATGTTTAAAAGGAATCGGCAACAAAACTCGAAGAGAAACGCGACATTCTCATTCAAATTATAAGACAATGTATTTTCACTTTTGAAAAGGAAAACGAAAGATTAAAAAAACCGCCAATCGCCTTTATTTAAATGAATAGTTTGTAAAAAGTCAAATTTCCTCTTTCTAACATCATAAATCAGGTGTTGCTAGATCTCGTTCACCTGCAAATTTGTACGTGAAATTTAAAAAAAATCGTACACTCTGCGACTCAAAACTAACACATCTATATACATATTACTATAAGCATCGACTCTTTCGCTACATCTCAAGTCTGCGCACAGCCAACGCCCAAATACTATAACGTGGATTTCGCTCGCATTTGCGATAAAAGGAAATTTCGCTCGCATTTGAGATAAAAGACACGGTATAGTGAAAGTTTTCATTAAAGCTATTAAATACGTCATTTGCCTAAACGCTTAAAATTGTGAGATATTTTTGTCGCATACTTATGTAGGAATTTGATTATATAAGTTTTTACATGACATTATACAAATGCATGTATTTATTAATGAGAAAAAATGAATACTTTTTCCTATAATTTGCTACAATATCATATAAAGTGCTACAATATTAGTGAACATATGAAGGCTAATATTACGCCGCCGGTAAAAACCATCGGATCGGCGCGCCGCCGGCCGCCGACCCATTTTCAGCCGGCGTCCGCCGCCGATAGTTTTTCCATCGGCGCACAGGTCTAGTTAGTTGTAAGATAAGTTTTCGAGACATTTGCATTTTTCCTCAAACTGAGAACTATAAGATTGCACATCGACCTTGTTCAGAGGGCTTCTTGTATAAGAATCTGATTCGCAAGTAAATGAACTGTGTATTTTTTTACAGGTGAGTTTAGTTCATGACATTTTTCGTCATATAGATAACATCATCAGAAAAGGAGAGTAGGAGATTGGAAACCTATCGACGTCTCCTATTTTACACAATAGGTCGTGCATTAAAGTATTTACCCCGCCGGCCTCGGTAGCGGCGGGGTAAAGTCCTCGCCTGCCAAACCGAAGGTCGCGGGTTCGAGTCCCGCCTGGATAGGACATTTACACTTCCCTGGGCATGGTTGTTTGTGTTCGTCCATATATTACATATCTAATAATTGTCTTCGGCTGTTAGATATAAAGAAATTATTAATATTATTACTCAGTGAAAATGCTCATAATGCTTGAAAACCAACTTGCTCTGGTTGCCATCATCTTGTCTCCAAGTTATGACTCTTCAAGTCCGTCTGCTAATATTAGTTAGGATTGCCTCTCAAGGGTGAAACTCGTCTTTGTCGAAATTTTACCAGTAATCTCTTCCAAGTCGCTCTGTCATTCACTAGTAAAAACCCTGGCCTGCACAACGACATTTTATTTTAATTGAACTATGTGTCGAAAATAATTGAATGTACTTATTATTATAAAGTATTCATATAAAGATGCTCAACAGTGGAGATTAGCTTTCGGGTTTCCTTCCGCGAGTTGTCTTTTAGTGACGCGGAAGGAAACCCGAAAGCTAATCTTCAAATGCTGAAACGCCGCAGAAACCTTCATACTAATGCTCAACATTGGTTTTCCAACCTGTAGCAGTTCATGTATTCTCCATGGCAAGCCTTTAGAATTTACAGTTCCGAGTCGTCTTAAATAAAAATATTGGATACTGTATAACCAACATAATACCACTGCCCAATTGTCAATATGATTAACGTCCATTCAACCATATTCCACGTCGGAAATCAAAATATTCTAGTATTGGTCCACTAAATAGATTAATTCTTTACGGCCCGGGTTTCGTCACCTGAAGATGCCATTATGTGACGAAACCCAAGGTCGTAAAGAATAAATATATTTATTGGACCAATACTAGAATATTTTGATTTCCGATATGGAGAGGTTTCACAAAGTGAAGCCTGAACTTATTAGTCACATATTCCACGTCTCTGTCTTTCCTACGAGCGTCCTCAATTAATATTCCATTGCTCAGGATATGCTTTCCTCATGGTAAAATCTTGGGTCGTGCGATTCGATATATCCTTAGCTCTATCGATATGGGCATTCGTAGCCATTTCCACCACCCGGCTGCCATTAATGTGCTTAATGAAGAAATAAAACGTGGAGTTTTCCTCAAAGAAAAATAAAATTTACTTCCGACCCGGGTTTTGAAGTGACCATATCATCATCGGGTTGAAATCACGGGTTAGTGGTCCACAATATGCGAACGCTCGCATTCGCTCAGGTTCCCAATTCCGACGCACTCCATATCTATTGGAGAAATGGTATTCCCAATCGCCTCCAGCAGGATCTCTTAAAAGCCTTCATGACTGCGAGAGCCTAGCGTCGGCGTCATCGCAACTCCAGGTGGTCCACCCACACTTATCATCCCATTCTAACTTTATGCCTTCATATGAGAGGGGCTGGGCCTTTCTTACAGAAACTAGCCCGATATGACTAGCTGAGCGCGAGGATGAAAAAACTCTATCGGAGCCGGATTATCGATTTGGACGGATACAGGCAGAGTTCGCTGTAAAGACGTGATTGAGCTTAATTGGGTCCAACTGGAGAGAGTCTAATCGAGTCCAATACAACATCTCCACCCTCGATGAGTAAATTCGAACATTCGAATTTCTGAGTCTTTCCCTGTAAAATCAATGGTTGGCGAATTCACTTTGTGGAAATTGTTCATCTTTAAAATGAAGCTACTTAGTTTTTTTCCATCAGTGTATGAAAAACACAATTCGACCGGTTTCGGCCTTTTCAGGCCATTATCAAGAATGCAAAGTAAAATACTATGAGACAGCACAGTTTATATATATGTAGAAACCCCAAAGAGGTGGTTGAAAGAAAGGAGGAGGGGGGGGTGATGAGAGGTGAGTAAGTTTCGAGGGGGTGATTGGGCGAAACTGGGAGGGGAAGGAACAAACAGGTGGTGGCTCCAGGCTCAATGACTACAGGCTTTCCCTGTAGACTGGGAGTCAATGAAATATGCACGTTATTCCATAAGTTGTAATGGCGTGCGTTGTTGTAACGGCAACGGCGTGCGTTGGTAAAATAATTACACAATTGTTGAAATGAAAGACGTTTTTGTACTTCCCACCATTTTTCTTGCACTATGTAAAAGGATGAGGGTAAAACTGCGACCTGTTCATACAACACTTTCATTCAACTTTCAGTTTTTCCAATATTAAACAAATGGAAAGTCAGCACAAAAACCCTCTTCATATGCTTACGTGAACCATCTCCTCATTTTATGTCTTTCTTCTTATCTTCAGCGTGTCTTGTCCTCTTCAATCCTTTCCACCGAGCCGTTCCCTTAGGCCTCCACCCTATCTCCTCCTCCTTCATCACCCTGCCCCTCCTCCTTCACCTGTACACTGCTCTCATCCTCATGGACTTTCTTCACTCACATCTCTTCACCATGAATGATTTCTTCTGCTCGTTATCTTACCCTTCACCTCCATTCTCATCCGCAGGCATCCCATGCACGCACGCACCTTTGTAGTCTGCCGCCCTTCTTTCGAATACGTCCGGCATATTTTCTAATTTCAGCGTCTACGTTAGTGTATCTGATCCATCTCCAACCTTTGTTTGGATTGGTGTTTTGTATAGCTATGTTTTTGTTTGTCTGAGTAAGCCTCTTGAATTTAGCAATTGCACGAGTGAAGAGTACGTCTAGTTTGCTAGTATTACTCTTCTCCACACTTCAATCAGCTCCTCATGACTATTTTATGTCATGGATCCGGGGTTAATAATAAGACTACATATCCGCGTATTCTATATGTACCATACCGCCAACTGACTCTTGCGTCTTCCTCCTCCAATATAGTTCCCCCTCTCCTCTTGCGCCGAGCCTCGAATTCCCTCCCTCGTCTTCCACTCCTTCCTCCACTTCATCTATTTCTCCTCCACAACCTCACATCAAACGCCTGCAACCTATTCTCGTCCACTTTTTCTCTGAGTCCACTTTTTTACACTGTGAAGCTCCATACTCCGTATGAAAATCTTCGCCAACTTATTCTTTGAATCCGAATATTATGTCCCCGTTATCAGCTCCTTTCTACCGCTAAAATGTACTTTTTAATGCCTCTAAGAGTCATTCATTGGTCGTATTATCCTAAGATTGGTTGGTTGGCAGGCCTCCGCCCTCCTATCCCCTATCAATGGCTCCATTACCTCCTCCTCGTATCTCTCCGTGCGTAATTTCCTCTTTATTTGGTCGGTGCATTTATTCTTTGACATTACTTATGGGGTTTTGCCTCCCTTTTTCCTTCAATCATATTCTTCGCAAACCGATTGTGCCTCAGGGTGAGTCCAATCCACCTGTCTCTTCTATATAGTACGTATATCTATTAGTCCCATTTGGGTCCATTTGCCTCCGGCGTACTTCCCAAATTACTGAATTCCTCCATTTGTCCTCCTCCGGAGTAAAAAGACATTTCCGCAAAAAATAGTTGGAACCTGCGACTGGAAGCTAGCGGAGGCTATGAAAAAAGTGAGGAAAACAACATCATTTTTCATCCATTACTATTACTCGGTTTCCATAGCTAGCTATTGTATGTATAGAACCTTTGTCTTCGAATGCGAGGATTGAGCGTCCTCCTTCCTTAAATATACTATAGTGGGCATACTTTTTGCTAATTTTGTTAGCCTGATCATTTCTCTGACTCATTGTTTGAAGTACATTCATTGATAGTTCCAGTGAGTCTCATCCAAAATAAAATTAAAACATTTCTTTAGGTATATGGTTTCAGATTTTTCTGAAGGCAAACATTATTTCGGCGACTGTAAGCGTAGGATTCGAGACCCCTCGTCTGTACTACGGGAAAGAACCGAAGTATATGTGCCTGATGAAATCGTTCGTCATCGCCATCCCTGTCTCCATTCATGTGACGATTTTTCCTTGTAGATTTTGATTGCAATACTTTGGGAATATAACTTTAGCAACATTCACTACATCAATGCGTTTTTTGTCTCCAAAACTGAATATTAACGACCACTTCGCAATCGAGCTGAATACTGAATTCGTAAACAACCCTTTGAGGGAGTACATAGTTGTGGTTTGAAGCAAATTGATATTTAATTGATAATCCAACAAGTGGGTATGACTTGTGACTATCTAGGCCACGAACTTAGATTGTAGGCATTGAGGTACACTCCGATAGTCGTCGATTTCCTTGGAAACTACTTAGAAGTATTTTCCAGCTTTATGTGGCACTGTGAAAGCCCATTCAAGTTGCTTCAAGTATTCCTGAACAATTGTCATTGAAAGGCCGTCTCTAATGGTATTGAATGAATTGTAAGCGTTTAAGACATTATGTTCAATGTCCTTTGTTCGAGACTTCTCGGATTGTGTGAGGAGGGCTATAACAATACTTTAAAGGGTTTATAGTTCTGATTGGTGGTTTTCTCTGTGGCTGACCTCTACTTTATGACGAAGACTTGAATAAACTAATATACAAGCGAGTTCCGTGCGAAATAGTGTGAACCATTACGCTAAGGACATAAAATTTATATTTGAACGCGAGAGCCTCACGCAAAAGTAGAAGTTGAATTCGGTCGAGTGGAAAGTTTCAGAGGCTTCAATTAATATGAATGGTAATCATTAGAAAAATGTAAATTTTAGGGATTCAATCTTAATATCGGTTAATATGGCTTTCAATGCCAGTTTCTACGTTTTCGCTTGAATTATTGATTTTCTAAAAATAATGACCCTCTTCAGAGATAACATTAGCAACCCAAAGACCTAAAGCACAGTTGATGTGAATATATACTCCGGGAATCACGACAGTCTTTAAATAAGTGAGAGCGACAACAATGAATGTAAACGAACGGCTAACACTATCCGTGAAATGAATAGCAAGGTCACGTGCGGCTGTGACAGTGAGGAGACATGACTGAAAGTGACGCACAAGCATAATGCACTCAAATACTGTCAGCTTTCGGCGTTGGCCTTTGGAATGAAACAATTACGTTGACAAAGAATTGCGTAAACCTCTTAACTACAGCAGACGTTGACAGACCGCATGTAGCTTCGCAAATGACCCAAAAGGCTTTCGCTACTTGCAAAGTTATGTCCTCCTGTGGTTCATTACTGGGCCTATGTCACTTCGGACACAATGGTAGTGTTTTGAAAGATCCAAAACTTGTAGTAACAAATTCTGGAGGCAAAGAATTTTCTTCTCTTGGACTATTTTGCACAACGCGGCGAAGATAACACCATCACGTACTGAAGGAACATCACGTAATGTGAGCAATCATTCAATAATTTTAATGGAAACAGAACATTTACACTCTGCCCGGTGCATTACCAAGGAAAATGGTTAACAATCACGCAGCCTTGTTAAGCTCACGACTAAAATGATGATATTAATGCCCAAACGCATTTTCCCATGCTCTAAGAATACAAAGGCATACATAAACATAAATACTATGACCCTTTTCAAACAAAAAATACCCACCAGTGGCAAATATATCCGGGCACTTAAATAATTTCACGTGCGTATCGCAGCCGCGCGTATGTTTATATGAACCAGATTTCCGCAGTTTTCTCCTCGAGCAAAGTGGAACGATAATGGCGACAGCTTACGTGCCCAATAACAGGTGTTTAGAAACTAACAAAAGGTGGTATGAGTGACACGAATCTAGAGTCACAAGATACGGATCAAGAGACGAAAGAGCTAGTGGGTCACCGGGAAGAGCCGGTGAGTCAAGTGAGAGAGCCGTTGACTCTTGGAAAAGAACAGCAAAATCACCGCGAGGAAATCCGAAGATGGTCACGCCGCCTTGGATGTTGGATCTGAACAATGAAAAATGGCGTCTTTTCCACGTTTATGACGTCATTCTCGCGTTAAAGGACTTAGAAAATAACCCCCATGGTGTGGAGGACGGGGCGTGGGTAGCGAACCGTAGTCATTTTTTTTCCTCTACGTAATGTTTTACTTTGCAGAAGCAACTATCTGACTATCCGTTTTCGGAAAATAAACCGCTCTCCCTCGCTGGAACCAGAAGTTCCTCTTAAGTTGACTAGGGCAGTAATCGTGAGGCATTGAGTACACGTATCTATGACTTTTCAAGTAAGTGGAGTAAAATTCTTTCCTCCATTTCCACCGTGGCAGCCACAATCATGTCGTAAGAAGCTGGGAGACGGAATGTCCGAACAATAAGCTTTGCAGAAAGGGGGAGCAGAGAGGTCGAGGGGGATATTAAACCTGGTTCGAGATGAATATCTGACAGAGGACTATTGACCTCTTTCACGAATGGCGGAGAGGTGTCAAATGCTATCGCAATTCTCACCCTCAATGACTGGGATGGACGACACGCGACAAACAAGAATTCAAGAGATTATTGCTAGCCTAATACCTCCCGAAGAGTATAGAAGTATTGTTCGGAACTCGAAAGCAGTTTATTTAAAGGTTTGATACGAGTCAATAGGTTTAATTTTGTAACAAGGTAGTTGTGATAACATGGTCACATGGATAACCAAAACATGGTAGTTGTCATAAATGTGGTCGTCGTGGTCATAGTCGATGAGCTGGACTTTTCTACAGACAGTAGTAACTGTTGCGCAACAAGAACATTTCCAGAATAACAAGTTTTTCTGTAATTCTTTTCCGTTGCCGGGAACAATTGGGACTTATGTGAGCTTAATTTTTATGAGGGTGGGGGAGTGGGAGCCCGTCGAGGCGAAGCAAGAATTCGCGACGGGCCTTGAATAGTCAATCGCCTTTCAGAAGAGGATAAATAATCCACCTCAACCGAAATGGCGTTGGCGTTTCACCCGCTTCAGTATCCGTGCTCGACTCTCGGCAGCGATTCCTCCATGCACTTCCGGTGTGTCTTTGACGCCACTTCCTCCTCCCCTCCCCGCGAGAGAGCCTCAAGGCCGCGAGATCTGCATATCCTCCAGCAACGGCGTCCGGCCCTTCTTCGTCTCGTCTTGTCTCTCTCCAAGAGGCAGATCAGGGGAGGGAGGGACGGCAGAAGGGGATTTGAGAATTAGATCGGATGTGCTAATCTGGGCAAGTTTCTAGTCTCGCGTATCGTAAAAATTATATCAGATTGAATGCGCTACGCAAACCTCATTGCTTTGATGCTCATACCAGTCAATCTACAACTGTTTCAAAAACACTCTCCCATAGTTTCTGTCCAACACATTTTATCTTAGCAAAAGATAAAAACAACACCAAATGGCCGTAAAGTATCGGCACCTCACCTCTGGGAGACACTTGCACTCATCCGGGATTTATTCCGCATCTGGCTTCCACGTCAATACGGGCAGCAGCGCACAACCCGGTACTTTCATGCCGGAGCTGTTTGGGATCCGGTATAGATAAACAGACGGGATCACACACTCACACACACACACAATAACATACAAGGGCAGAGGGGGGGGAGGAAAGAGAAAGAAAGGCCCAAAAGAGTGAGTTTTTTTATGGGCATTAGGGAGAGATTCACACTGAGGGGAAGAAGAACACACTCGAAACACACGATTATACGCTTTTATACGCCTCTCTTACGTTTCACCCCCTTCCCTTGACGTTATTTTTATCTTATGTTATTCCGTGGCCTAAGGCCGTAGAGCTCCTCCCATTTCGCAATTTTTAATCTTGTTGTTGAGCTTGGTCGCGTCGCGTCGATTATTTCGTTCGGAGATGGAGAATAGGTTTTATAGACGGGAAGATGAAGGTTAGGTCGTTCGCGGAGATGAAATATATATCGGTAGAATGGGGTTTGCACTTGCACGAAGTTCCAGAGGGTTTTTATCGATGCACTTCCATTTAAACCTACTCTGCCGGAAGATAAAACCGGATAAAAAATGAGGATACTGTATGAAGTGACAGCAGAGACTCAATTTGACTTGATTTCGCCAGAGAATTCTCAATTATAGCATCGCCCTTTTCAAGAATGATATAAAATAATATACCACAATTTTTTCCTAGTCCGCTGGGCACTTTCTAGTTTTCATAACTGTATCCATATTCAGGCGCACAGAGTAAAATCATTTTTGTTTCAGCACTATCGAAAGATATACTTTCAAATTTCAGTTTCACCTCTCTAGCAGCGATTCGCAATCGTCGGCACACTTGTTTTGTTCCTTTACGTCGGAGTAATCGTCGATGCTTTCCCGAAACCGAAACTGTTATTCAAGTGGGTGAGGGATGGGTCCTTTTGAAATGAACTCAATGCGTCATTTACCTTCGCATGCCATCATAATTTCCATCATCCGTTATAGGAGAATCATAATGTCAGAGTTAATTTGCCAGTACATTATCAGGTACTAAAAGCTGGCTATTCAGACAGCTATGTGACAGACAGCTTATCAACATATATCAAAAGAAAATAGAATGTAAAAATAGGTTTATTACGGCGCTTTGGAGTCATTGTTATAAAGTGGAGAGTATTGAATAGAAGGGGAAGACTGCGGAAAATATCCTGACTACCCTTATTGAGCTCTCGTACGTCAGCTGTAAGAAGTCTTCTTCGCGATGCCTTGGTAATTTCATGGCTTCATGCGCCACACACCTCATTAAGTCATTTTGATGGGTACAAACCAGTCATTGGATATTCGTCTTCAATTTCAGTCTGTGACACGGGCCGAAGACACGTTCCCCCAAGTGAGTATTACGATTGTCAATAGAAGTTGAAAATAATCCCCGATGTAAAGGCGCCACAATTCTCAATAGTTAACCTTTCGAAATCATTGTCTTTCTACCTTTATTTTCCTCATTTTGTCGGTTTTCCTGCCTCACACGCTCTCTTCGTCCACTGCTGCGCATGCGCGCTCCTCCTGCGACGAAATAATGCTCGGCTAGACAGCGCGACGGACGAGTTAGCGAAGTAAAAATGTCGATGCGATGGCCCTTCGCAGCGGAAATAGATGGCAACACATTAATCACGTCACTTTCACCGATGAAATATTAGCAGCCTCGTTACAGTCGTCCGCGTGGCCAATTTAGCAGCGAAATTATCAGATGATGACCACCATGTATCATATTTCGCCACGAATCGTAGTCAAAGGCTCGTTCATCACGAAAAGGAATATCAAGTTATAAGTTTTATTTATTATTATTTTAATGTCCTTTTATTTGCGTTCATTAGTCAGTCTGCGAAGGGATTGCAAGCGTTAGTTCATACGCTATGAAAGCAGTGCGGAGTGAAGATAAATCATTAGACAGAAAAAGCAATGAGATTCTCTGGGACAAAGAGAGCGAAGCTGATCATGAAGATAAAAGTAAGGGGGAGGAGCAAAAACTGGAGAAAGTAGAGCATTTTAATTACTTGGTTAGTACGAAAGAAGAAAATAGGTATTGTAGCAAAGACATAAGGAGGAGAATAGCGTCAGCTCTGGAAGCGTTTTGCAGCAGAAGAGGCGCTGATGACTGGGAATTTGGCCAAAGATATAGACGAGAGTCTGGTGAAGAACTCGATATGGAGTGTAGTAGTGTATGGGGCAGTGAAGGTAGACTTTTTAAAAGGAAGACGAGAATAGATAGCTGATGTGGGTTTGGAGAAAGGTGGCGAGGGTGCGATAGGCGGAAATGAAGGCAAACGGGAAACGGCTTTGTGTGGAGCGTGAAGATATGAAGCTATTGGATGAGAGGATCAAGAGGAGGCGGGAATGCAGGTGGGTGGAGGAAGGGGTGATAAGGGAAGGCAAGCTGGGAAGGAGAATAGGTTGTCTGGACAGGAAGATAGGTGGAGTTGTAACTTATAAGTGTTGTAGAGTCTCGCAAAAATGTGATCGATACATGTCGATGAGCGGGTTGTAATTCTTGTCGGTTGCTTGATTAAACAGCGCAATCCGTAAGTACTCAACACATTTATATAGAAATCAGACTCACTACTTGCATCAAGTATATTTATGTTCATGTCTCCGACGACAAGTGAATTTCTTCCTGCAGTCGACACTATTGGTTCCAGGTCATATAGAAATTGAGGAACTGGGATATTTTGATCTCTGTAAATGCTTAGAAGGTCGAATTCAACCTCACCATATTTAAGATTTAAGTAAACACAATCAGCAGCTTCAATTGACACCACGATATTATCAAACTGAATTCACAGAATTCACATAAACTAAAATCCCTCCAGCTCGACTTTACATCATTGCACTGAGCATAGGTATACATTGAAGCCGTTGATTTTATAAAACGCTATCTCAGCATAATTTATCCAAGTTTCTGTAAGTACAATAATATGAGGATTTTGGGGGACAGCATTCAAATGGAGTGGAAAGAGATCAAAGTTGCTGCGTAAGCTGCGAATATTTTGATGTAATAAGAACAATGATTGTGAATTTGAATTCATTTCTAACAGAATTTAGATGAAGTATGATTACAGCTTACTTAAGTCATCCATACATGTTAAAACAAATACAGGTTCCTTTTCTGCTTTTCTCAAGAATATTTTCCCCCCTCGAATCCAGAGATAGGCATAGTTCTTTGTTTTTTTTTTACCTCCCATGCAGCCTTGAGTACCTTCCGGCGTCCTTTTCAAATGGCCTCGTTGGTGTAGATGGGCTCTTCGGTCGCCTGGGGAGGTTCCAAGTTCAAATGCCGCGTCGCAAAGTTCCGCTTCACTCTACGCTTCGCTAGGAGGTCTTTCTTGGTGGTTTGTCTGAGAAACCTCACATGAATTCCTCCAGTGGCTCCATCAGACTTGGGTTTCAGGCGATAACAGTTGTCAATGCACCTCTCACTTATATCCACACCCAATTCCCCATCAATTTTACACACCAGAGAAGGAGGGTTTTCATTTTGACGAAAGGGAACACCATGGATTTCCACAATATTTTGTAGAAGGTAAGTTACGAATTTGAAATATGTTTCAGCATATATGAAACTGTTTGCCCAGAAACGTGAAACAGACTCTCGTATGATGAATTTGGCAAAGTACACCTTGTAAATATATCGTAAGCATCAAATAATAGTTAAATATAGACTTGTATACGTCCACCATTTTTCACTTGCGGACCAATTACAAGTTTTCTTTTATCTGAGATTCACCTTGTAGGTATATCAGGATTGTGAAATCCGACTGATGACGTAGACTTGTGACTTGTAGACTTGTAACTCTGAGACACAGGCTCCAGGACGTTCGCGAATGTAACCGATTTTATCACATGCTTCCTTCTTTTCAAAACTCTATCTCCTCTCTTGATTCTGTCACCATTGCCTCAGCATATCGACAGCAAGGTCGACAGAGGTCAGTTTTGCGTTACCCCGAGACCTGAACTGCCCAACCAGATTCACCGTCACCCACCTAAATCGCGCCCTTTGGAGCGCATCAGTTGTATAAGTTTCGGATTATTCTCCAGTCTCCATTCCTACACACCTATTTTCATCATTATTTGCATTTGTTTTTTCCAAGTTACTCCGCCAAACGATTTTTCAAAATTCAAAAAGCAAACTAAAATACCCTGATATTCTCCATGTTTCTTACGATGACAGTCTTCGTCACCGAGTTTGCATCCGCGAGTCGCCCTCTCCTTTCGGAACCTAAACTCATCATCGCCCAGGTATTAATGAGCTCCAATTTATGCATACTGCTCACATGCAACTTTGAAAAGTCAACTTTTAGTCACGGACACGAGCTGTATCCCAGCTACAAGAGGGTATCACAAGCAAAAAGTGCGGCATGCCCCGATGGGATAAGTATAACCGAAAACGTGTGCGAAGTGAATCTCCAATGTCTATTAAATCACACGGTCTCACGGGTTCTGCAATGTGTATCTGCAGCGCAAACCTCCAGCGATGAAGTAAATTGCACTTTAATATGCAAGTACGGGTTTGATGGAAGTTCGGGCCACGCCCAATATAAACAACTGTGGGAACGAGCAGCTTCACCAGATGAATTTTTACTCATGACCTCCCTTGTGCCTCTTACTTTGGTAAATGACGCTTCAGGTTAGAGGTTCAAGCGTACCTTTTTCTTTGGCTAATCCGCGTATAATACAAACGGGCAATATCAATACTTTCCCTGTTTTAGGTGAGATTATCTGAGCAAATCCGCGGCCGTCGTCCGCCAGATTTTGCCGGCCCATTTGTCTTCTGTGGATTCAAGAGACGAAGGAAATTGCCAAGGCAGAAAATAATTATTTGCAAAGGTAGATTGACGAATTAGAAAATTGGATTATGGGATGTTATTCAGTGTCCTTAAGTTTACTGCTAAGAATAAGAAACGGTCATCATCAAACGATTATCAAAATTCTTAACGATTCCCAAGTATAAACATGGTGTGTGCTTTCAGAAATTCGTCAACTACGTGAAGATGACTCGGTGAGATTAAAACTAAGGATGCTCTGAGGGTGAAAATCATTTGGGAAAATGATATCTGTGTTCTTGTCAGTATCTTATAAATAATGGCAATTCATTTATGTTATTGAATTGATCTTTACCGGTACTGACAACATCGAAACGAATTTAAGCCATTCTCGTTTATTGCCATTCTCTTTTCAAAATACTTTCTCTATTTTAACTCCGCGTAGGAGTTGGCGCAGCAAATTCTATGCAAAACAACGTCAGTTTTCCAGTTTTTTTAAATATATTATCGAATGAATCTAACAGTGTTTCCATCAATATTCCTTTATTTTCGTCGAGAGCAATGTGATATGACATTATTACACTGTGTGATCAGAACTGTGAAATAAAAACGCAAAACCACAGGAGTCTCAAGTTTAAATTAATTCGTCCCTCAAACATAATAATCCAGTATGTCACTCAATGCAAAGAGATGATATCGCGCACAATATAACTTATTGTAAAATCTCATGAAATCATGCTGATTTAAAAATTAAGAATGAATTTCCTTGTAAGAAGCTATAAAGAATGATATTGTGATTATGATTTCCTTAAGATAATTCCATAAAATAAAATACTAATTTTCATAGATTATCAGTTCCTAGTTAATTGTTAGAGAATATCAACTAATGTTATTTCTGGCGCATTAAAGGGTGAGATAATGAAGAGTGGCAACTAGTTGTAATTTGCCAAAAAGGCATGTTTTTTTAAGGCTGCACATTGTCATAAACGTTCCTTTTCGCGCAACCCTCCTCGGAGAGTAAAGACGGAGGATGTAGTTGAGGGTGGGGGAGGAGAGGACGAAGGGAATGAAAGGAATCCCAAATTTTGCCTTTTTACGGAAAACATGCATGGTACCCCGAGAACCCGCATTCTTTCTCAAGAGTTGAAAGACGTTCATAATTTGCAGCATGATTCCGAAAATTATCCAAAGAAAAACAAATTTGCCGCAGTTACGCGTGCACTGATCCGTTCTCTCGATCCCATATCCTCGCAAAATCTTCAGTATGGAATCTTTAGAAATCAGTGACAATATGCATAGCCTGAAAAAGTTGAATTCGAGGAGTTAATGTCCACGCAACTTGAACAACCCAACGGAGTCACGGTATTTCCAGGACCCGCTGCGCGGAGCCGGGCCGCGACGCGCGATCGAAAAATCGAGTTTATTCTCGGCGTCGCAAATTTTTTTCAAATATTTTTACGGAATAATCTAGAAATATCTTCAATTTATACTCTGATGAAGTATCCCAGAGATCATTTTCCGAATAAGGATTATATTGTCTACTTTATATAAAATTTTATCTAAAAAAAAGGGTCCGCCATTTTGTGACGCAATAGCACTCAAATGTAGGCAAAAATGTCTGAAACTTATGCATGGTATAGGAAAAGTACCATGTTCACAAATGGTTGTTTTTTATTCCATTAAAATCCTTCCATTACTCCTTTATTTGCTCAACTTTTAAGATTTTCGAAGAAAAATGAGAGCGGACGCTTTTTTGGAACTTTGGTCGTGTTTGAGCCTCTGTATCTAAGTAACGGGTAAGACCTATGAGAAATGACTTACCATTTCATAATTACCCAATATTTTTCTGTATATGTGCCAAGTTTCAAGACGTTATCTCAAAAAAAGCAATTTTGGACTTTTGTCCGGCGATTTTCGATTTGAGCCCACTGTGCGGCGGTGAGATAGTGGGTGGGGGGAGAGAGAGAGAGAGAGAGAGGGAGAGAGAGAGAGAGAGAGAGAGAGAGAGAGAGAGAGAGAGAGAGAGGCGGTGAATGGACTGTAAAAAAAAGCCGGCCTCCTCGATTTGTTCCACTCCTTCTCGAGAGGGCGCGCTGACTGAGTTATGGCGAATGAAGGACGGGGAAGGCTGTAGTGTCCGGGACTGCGGTGCATTTCGGTCGAACCCTAAATGTGGCTCTATTCTCGGGGTCACCTATTTCAGATACTCAGAAGAAGACTTGAATGCAGTATCTTTGAACTGCGTTTCATGCGACGGGACGCAAGAGAAATAGCGATTCTTGGCCAGTGTTAATGGAGATCAGCCGCCAGAGTGGAGATTTTAACACGACGGCCCTAATGGAGATTGATTCAGATGAAAGCAGAGAAAAACCTCAACACTAACGAGAAAGCATGCACAAGATTTTAACTAAAACTGCTTGTAAGAAGCGAAAAGTCCTGGATTATTGAATTAAAATAAAACGTCGGTATCTTATTCACCTCTTTCTTGAATGGCATTTGGGAATTACTGCCTTAATTGAAGTTAGAATGTGGTAGTTCCTTAAAAATGGCGCTACAGTCGATATCTATGGTTAGTGGACAAATGTGGTCATTAAAAATTTGCTTGAGGAATAATATGTAGATTCCCTCATGGGGAGAAGGGGGGGAGGGGGGGGAGTCATTTTGATCTTGCCCCTCAGCCCCCCCCTCCTTCGGCCATATAGCGTCCCATTTTTTGCCCATCAATATAAAAACTCATTTTTTCGAGAAGTCCAACTAAAATCCTAAAATTTATTTTTTTTTTAATTCTGAAACTAGGTTTTGGATAAAATATATCTACATCTACTTATTACCCTGCAAGCCAACACAAGCGTGTTTGGCAGGGGATGACTTATCACCAACATGAACTAGAGTGAAGAAATTATCATTCACCAACATGCACCACATAATGAGTATGCTACAAATGCTGCAGAAACTACTAAAAAATCTATTATTTAACTACGTAAATGTGACACAAGAGTCATGCAGGGAACATGCAAAACATGGCAGATTTAGAAAGATGCATTAGGAGGCATGTGAATAAATCAGCTACACTATCTGTCCACTAACCTACTTCTAAGTCTCAACGCAACCATTATGGTCTCTTATCGATCGTGGAAAAAACGACGTCTTTAAACTTTCCTTTTCTACAATCTATTTCCCTTATTTTTTTCTCATTATCTGATCTACCGTAGAATGATTTGGAGTTCACAAGATATTGATAACTTCTGAAAATAAATCGGTTTTGAATTTACATGAAAGATTGAGTCTAATTTTCAATCGACGGTCTGAAAGCAATTCCCATCCTAGTTTTCGCAAGAGGTCAGTAACACTGACGACTCTCATAACGGCCTTTCACGTATCTTGCTGATCTTCTCTGCACGCATTCTAACTCTGTTCTTAAGCCTAACCTCATGATAATCCCCAACACCGGCCAGCGTATTATTCTAAGTGGAGTCTAACAAGTGAGAAGTAGCTGATTTCTCTACCTTTATCGTCGCACTTTCCAAGTACTCTTTTTACAAATCCCAATTTACAGTTAGCTTGACCAGTTATTTCCCGAATATTTTTTGCTCCACGAGAGATCATTTGCCAGTTTAACTCAGAGGTATTTTACAGATTCTACAGTCTCTAATTATGTATTTTGTACGCAATAACTGTACTGTGGGGAGTTTTTTTTTCTATTCCAGAAGTTCATTACAACACATTTTTTCAAATTTAATTCTAGCTGCCTCGCGTCGCAACACACTTGAATTGCCTTAATATCCTTCTTAAACGCTTCCTTATCATTATCGTTACGGAATTCCCTGTACACTACGGCATCGTCTGAAAATAATCGGAGTTTACTGTCTCTACTTCATCAATATCGCTAATATACCTACAGAATGAATAGAAGTGGACTTACGACACTCCCCTGTGGGACACCCGAAGTAACTTTAACCTCATTGGAGATGGCGCCGTCTAATACTACTCTCTGCACGCGATCGGTTGGGAGTTCTCTGATCCAGGAATATACATCGTCGTCTAAGCCGTGAGATTTTAGTTTAATTAAAATTTTCTGTGGGACACTCTATCAAATGCTTTTTTAAAGTCAAGAAAAATCGTGTCAACTGAAAAGCGTCTTATTTGATGTCTACGCTTTCCGCGCTTCGTTTTCCACCCATTTTGGTGCCAATCGAAATATATTATGGAAGGGTAAGTACTCTAGTTCCCCCCTCCCTCGTTGTCACGCCGCTTGTCGGATGCAATAAGCGTTGCGTGATGAAACGAATTTGGAGACGAAATTTGTTAGGAGGAGAACGCCCCGAGAAGCCAAGACAAGTATGGAAATACCTCATAGAGGGAGATAGAACGGCCGGCCTTTACAGAGATTAAACTAATATCTTGACCATGACTTTGTTCGTGAATCTCCTTCATCAAATATCTTCTCTCTCCTCGTAAATATCGAAACTTGCTAATGCAATGAGGACCTTGAGTCTTTGTACGGGTCGAAACTTAAAGAGTTTCGCCAGCATGCGCAACGATTTATTGAACACACTGATGGCAATTCAGATGACATGTAAGTGAATGTGAAATGAAAATGTGACGCTGAAATTAATGCAATTAAAATAAATTATTGAGGTATCATTGGCTAATTTTCATGCATCATCACATTTTATTCACGAGGTTACGTCCCAAGGGAGCAATCACATTAGCTTCAGACGTAACTCACATGACTTATCAGTGGCAAAGATGCCCCTTAAACGATTCGTGACATTTCCAACTTGCTGTAAAAAAATCGAGCAACCGTAACATCAGATGAAGAATGTAAATGAATATATGAATAACGCAAGGCAATGCATGAGGGACAAGATATGACCCAAGAATGCTTCATAAAAACATGAAATACCTCCAAAAACGTTCTATTTAATTCTCGTAAGAATAATACTTGTTAAAAGCAAATATGTTTAGTTTACACTTGTTAACATAAAAATACGCTTTTGTAAATAAATACACCCGTTAATTCAGCTGATAGTTTCAACGCAATTGGTTGAATAAGTCTGGAGTGGTTACATTTAAAACTTGAACATATATAAATTGAAGACCGTTGACGTTATCCCCAGAGTTAATTGTGCCGATAAATCAGCAGGCTTTCCCTCCACTCATTACGGCGATTAACGCGAAGTTACCAAGTCGCAAGACCGGACCAGCGAGACGGGTAGCGACAAAAAATGAGCTTTCAGCTTCGCCATTCGTCGGAGTGGGACCCCTGGAACCAATTTATATGGCGTCCGTCGCTTAAGGATATCAGTGAGTACCACTAGATTAAGACGGGGCTCGGCGAATGACATGGCTTTCTCGTCTTCCCTGGGATTTAGGTTCCACGAAGGGTTGATGGGTATTCTTGAGAGGAGTATGAGGGAAAATCAGCCCAAAAAGAAAGCCCTCTCTTTTTTTCCAAGTCGTATTCATAACCACAGGACAGAGTTTTAAGCATTCTCTTCTAACCCATTTCGATTCTTTTTCTTCCTCTCTGAGGAGATCCTCCTTCAAGAACTTCGGGCATCTGGCTGGAGCTGTTATCAATGATTAGAACGGCTCATCAAACGATGTCCTGTTCCAATGTAAGCCTAATAAAGTCTTCTAAGCCTTCTTAACGGGCTGGCAGAATGGTTTAGTCACGTGACAGCACGGCTTGTGGGAAACTTTTAGGAAGAGCGATCCAAGGCGGCATCCGAAAAAACGAATATAGCCAGTACGTTCGAGAGTTGTGACAGCCTCCTTCCTATCAAGGCTAATTCAATTTTGTCGGGAGTCTTATTATATCTCATTCCACGTGACATCGGGTGCTTTACAATCGTCTCGCGTAGATTAGCGCACATCGCAACAGATGGAAGCACATGAGCGCACATTGACAGGCGATAGGAACACATCTGCGCTTGTGTTTCCAAGATGGCGGAACAATACTCTACAATTGGGCCAATAATAGTAGTTTTAGCAGCAATATATTATATGACGGTATATTTCTTTGATATAAAATATTTTTAAAGATTAATTATCGTGTCAAATGTAATCGTCGTTGTGCATGACCTTAATATGCAATCGTAAAACGCAAATAAGATATTTTAACAGTAAAATTGAGGAAGAAAGGTAACTTTAATACAATAATATTGACTCATAAATTCCTTAATCAGAGATCATCTCATTTAACTAGAGTGCGAGACGTTTCGTTGTCTAAACTCAAATACTACACAAGAGCGGTCTGGAAACACATATCAAATCAAGTTGCTTACATCCTTGTCTAATGACCTCCGTCATCAGCTCCCATCTATTGCTAAACGCAATTCTCCTTCACTTTGTCTTTGCAGTACAGTACACATTTTCTACTAGCGCACAACTCACATAATTAAACTGCCCCTTTCGCTCCCGTTAGTTACCTCCTTCCTTTATGACTAGAATAGTTTTATAATAGCCGATGATCTGGTGAAGACCTTTGAAGATCATGCTGATGATCAACATGATCTCCAAAGGTCACTTAACGTAATGAACAAATTTCTCGGAGAATACGACATGAAAAGCAATAAGACGATGGCTAATATCCTAGAGTGCAGAAGAGGGAAGCTGAATGCAGAAGTCACCTTGAGTGGAGAGAAATTAGAGCGAGTGGATTCTTCTTCACTTATCTCGGAAGTACCACCACGTGGGACGGAAGAAGTATAACGGACATCAAGCGGAGAATAGCTCAAGCTAAGAAAGCGTTCGTGAGGAAAAGACAACTGCTGTGCTCGAAGAAGATAAGACTACGAACCAGGAAACGGTATGTGAAAACATTCGTGTGGAGCGTGACACTCTATGGATTGGAAACATGGGCAATAAGAAAATCGGAGCAGAACAGACTAGAGGCCTTCGAAACCTGGTGCTAAAGATCAAATGGATGGACAAAATAAGGAATGATGAAGTGTATAGAAGAGTAGAAGAGGAGAGGACTGTATGGAACACAAATTACAAAAGAAGAACGAAGAACGAGATGGATCGGACACAACCCTGAGACTAAATGGGTCTATGAAGAACGCAATTGAAGGTGAAATAGAGGGCGAAGCCTATAGAGGAAAACCCAGGAATGTGTTCATGGACCAAATAAAGAGGAAAGTACATGGGAAGAGATACCAGATGAGGTAAAAGGAACTAGCATTAGCTTAGAGGGAAGGGTGGAGGACAGCAGCCAACCAATTGAACAGGATTGAACGACCAATGAATGAATAGTATTCTGTTTTAGGTTAACTATTTCTTTTGGTTTTTAACGTCATTGGTGCCAAATATGGTTACTATTGATACAAAATTAGCTTTGAAAGCGTCTAAATGCATATCTCTAAATTGAGAGATTGCCCTGTCCCAACGGAAAGAGGTTACAGGATTGAAGAGCACAGTTTTGAATTTCAAAAGCTCAGTCACTATTTTTTTCTAATATATGTCACCTGTAAAGAATCTTGGGAGTGAAAAAAATACTGGAGGGGAAATGGAGTCGTTAAAACAGAAGGACACAAAGAAGAGATACGCCCTTAAGGTCTTGGGGAAAGTTAGCGGGAGGCAGTTAATTGAGAAAAGGAACCTTATCCATTCATTCTCAGCCACTCATCCTAGTCTCCCAGTCCCTAAGCAATGGCATAAGTAGAGGATCCTGGATGGAACAGGCGTCTTAGCATTTCTTCAAATCATTGATGAGATACGAATGAATTTCCTCTGCGAGCGAAAGTCCGAAGAGTTTGCCACGGACTAGCTGCGGCATTACCTTTTCCGGAGTCACCAGCAAGTTCGCGTAAAGAAAGTAGTTTCTTCAGCTACCTTTATGATCAAAAGAATTCTCTTACGCATATACCTCTTCATATAATTCAAAATTAAACCCATGCGCAATTTAGCAGCAACCTGATAATGTCACACTTTGAATATCTGCCTGCCCATCAACACTGACATTCCTCAACAGTTCCATTATTTCTTTCTCGCCGTTAACCGTCATCGCAATCCCTAGAAGAAATTTATTCTGTCCGCAAATTCTTTCCACCCCTTAAAATCCAGGACCTACATCACCGTCAGCAAGTATTCAATCTGAAATTTCTGAGAAGTATTATTACAGGGGTCGTCCGTAATAATGCTCTGCCTTCATTCTTTCATAAAAAAAGCTAGCAGCTAAAAATCGTTTTTATCTTCTAACTACAACCTTCTTCAACCCTTTCTGGTGAGGTCACATTGAGTCACTCGTGTTAGTATGTGTGGTTATTTTAGTAATAATAGTTGATGTTTGTTGTTATGATATATAATTTATTTACCATTTATGTCCGAAAATGTAAAATCGCGTTGCTGTTTTTTGGAGTTCAACGAATAAGTAAATATAGCTTCGTCCCATCTCTCACCCCAGGCGGGCTGCGTTTGAACCGAGAGAGATTATCCTGAGGATGGAACTAAGGAGAGACGTGATATAACAATGAACAGTTCGAGATTTTGTTCTATTTTAGCCATTCCGATTTATAACTTAAGTTCCTAATATATTGTTTTTTTTTGCGTTTCTGATCGCGGTATTTAAATCCACCAGCAATATTCCCGTTAGAAAACCTCGACTGAGTGGACTGCACAAGAATTATACGAGTAATTTAAGTATACAAAAATCTCGAATCGTTCGTGGACGTACCTCGCGACTCCTTAGTTACGTCAACGGAATAATCTCGAAATATTGAAACACTCTTCCCTCCCTGCCCCTCCACGCGGCTCAAGGCAATGCATAACTCATCATAGCAATAATACTACTGGGAGCGGTGGATAAGCAAGGGATGGAAGATGGCCTCTCTCTCTCTCTCTATGAGTTCTCTCGACTTCTCCAGCAGCGGAGGGGGAGATCAAATAAATCAGGGGAGAAGGACGGAGAACGAGGGAAAGAAGAGTTGGGGGAGGCTGCATTGTTGCGTCGAGTGTGGAAAAAGCGAAGAAAAATAGTTGGGGTTGTAAAAGAATGTCTTTCGTCTCCCGAAAAAGGAGGTTCATGTGAGTCGAGAAGGAGGAGGAGGCAGGGGTTGGAGTTGGGGAGAAAGGGGAGTAAGGGAGGGTTGACCGTGGGATGGCTTAAAGGGGGCGTGGCGTGGCGGAGTTTGCTAGGGCGTGTCGTCGAAGGGATTGAAAAAGATGGAAGGGAGTGTCTATTCGTTAGCGCGCTCCCTCCCCTCCTTTGTCTATGCCTTCCTTTCTTGTCTTCCATCTCCGTGTGTGAATGTGATTCCTTTCCATTCTGCATTTTCCCTCTCCATCTTAAAAGAGCGGAACTGCAACGATGTTCCTCAGCCTCGTTCGGCTCCCAGTCGACGCTGACATCATAATGGCAACTATATGTGTCACTTCTCTCTACACGTCTATTCCGAACCGTTATAGCTTATCTTCTCTTCGCTTCTTCCTTGACGCCTGCCCCCTTCCCCATTTCCCTAGCACTGACTTCCTAACAGATCTTTCCCATTTCATTTCTATGTCAGTGTATTGAGATATTTCTAGGCACTGTTTTAATTTTTTGTAATCAATTCAAACGCTTTAGAAGCGTTACCCTCATTGAATACATCGGTCCAATCGGATTTTGGTACAAATGTTTTAAAATTTTCATAATTAATTCTAGATTTATGGAAATAACAATAACCACTACCTCGGTTTGAACCGCAACGATGATTTACAGAAATAGTCAATAATGTCATCTAATGATCACTAATATCTAAGTGAAGTACGTCTGCTGATATGCTAAATTTATGCATATTAGCAATTCTTTCATATACATGATCCGAAAAAGTTGCTGATGATCTCACTATTCTGGTTGGACAATCGATTAAAGACTGTAACCCGTACGAGGACATTAAATTATTACAATCATTTGATACACTAGTATTAACAAGAATATTAATATTCTTGTCACCGATAACTATCAAGTTCCCTTTTAGATCTTTAAAAATAACTTCAATTTCATTGAAGAAATGCTTTTCGAGAGCATTTTGATGTCTATAAACACTTAGTAAATCAATGATATAAAATCCATTTTCAAAGTAAGAAAAACTCAATCAGAAGAGAGCACAGTAACTGGTTTATTGTTACAGTGTATTGAGTCTAATACTTACATACTAATACACCTTTTGATCGTCCAGTATCATTACATTGAGCGAAGCTGTTACAAGCGGCTATTTTACAGAGATTGACTTCATATTCATTGATCCAAATCTCAGTGAGAACCATTATTGTTGGTTTAAAGGTTAAATTGTTTACATTAATCATGAATGAATCAAAATTTCTCCCTAAACCCCATATATTTTGTTGAATCACAGTGACGTCATTTGTTGCATTAAACAAAATTTCGGAATAAGTCATACTGAATCACAAAGAGAATTTTAACGGTTATTTATATCATCCATGCTTGTAACCACAATAGAAGGCTCATGTTCTGCTTTTCTTAAATACATTTTACCACCACGTATCCAAAGATACTTATAGTGCTTATCTTTCTTCACTATTCTGGCAGCGGTAAATAATTTACGACCACCAGGACAAAGGGACTCGTTGATGTAAACAGGCATATCGATAGCAGGTACGGAATCCAAGGTCAAGTGCCGAGTCGAGAAATTATAGAGAAATACACGGCGCTTGACTTAACAATTTACCCCTCTGTGTGCTGACTTGGAAACTGAACGTGAATCCCTTCTGGGTTCCCACTTTATTATAATTTGCTTCGGTAGCAATAGTGAATTTGGCTGTCACTTTCTTCCATTTCTAATTTAGCACAAATTTCACTAACGACTACTTTCACGTTTTCATTGCTACAAGTTGGGATACCATGAATTTCCACATTATTGCAGAGCATGCGCGGCTCAAGATCGCCTGAGCGGTTAAGAACATCAGAGAGCTGCTTCCTCAGAACCACATTCTCACTTTTGAAGGAAGAAATTTGTTCAGAACATCCCTCTAGCTTTTTTTTACTACGATTCAATAAACTTCAAACTGTTCTCGAGTTTATCATATAATTTGTTGATGGTATCACCTAGGTTTTTTCGGTGACTTTCAGTTCATTTTAAATTTCTCGACACATTCCAAAGATCTCCTGAAGGACTTAACCTTCTCATGTACTCCCGTCCGTCCGGGATGTCTTATGAGAAGTTTGGCAGTCCACACATTTCCATGATTGTCCTTTTGCTCTGATCCCCTCTATGTCATCTTGTGTCAGCGACTCCTGTTGACAAGAGCCGTGGAAACTCTTTCGGAAGGCAGTACACGAGATACGGATGTGCTCCGTGTAGATTTCCGACACTCATTACACAAACTCATGCTGAAGAGATGCAGCAGATGTTATAGATGAAATTCCGTAAAGATCGACGTAAGTTTCACAACTTTAAATAAATAAAACTTCCACTTAAAAAGGCAACATACGGCACACATATGCCCGATAGCTAAACGGCGCACAGCCAGCAATGCATAGCCTTGAAATAACGCATTCACACTCCGGGAGCGGAACACTAAGTGATCCTCCGCCAAATCATGGCTGAGTTATAAGAAGAAACTATTGGGCGGCCAGGGACGTGTGGCTTGTGGATTTTGGGAAGAATGTAAGAATTGGGGTTGCGGGTGTATATTGGGGGGGGGGGAGGGTGAGAAGGGAGATATCTTGGTAAGATAGGCCTTCGTCGGGACCTCTTTCTTTAAGGAAGGAAGTGATGTTTTCGAAAAGAGTAGGGTTGGGGTCATGGGAGATCGTAAATACTTCCCAGCAGTTTTTTCTCAACGAGTTATTTTTACTGCGCGTTAGCGTGTTCGTGTACGTAGCACACCCCTGGTTTCTAGCTAGACCGCGCATTTTTCTCCAGAGTGATTTTTGTACTACACCTAGCAGCCGGGAGGAAGTGCGAGGTTCTAATTTGGGCTGGCACGAGTGCTGTGTGCATTGTGTGGTATCGCCCCGTACCGTACACCCTAGTTGTGGCTTTCTTGGTACTTCGTAGATGTAATTATTCGCCACTCCCTTCCTATCTCGTTCCCCTGATCCATCCAATTCCCTTCATTTCGGAGGCAAACACGAGGAGATAGCCTTCGCTTGCCTACCTCCTCAAGGCTCACATACTCGACAACCATCATAATTCTCCCGGGTCCTCTCACCAAACCCAGTCACTTCCCATGACACAACCATGTCCACGAGGATGCCCCTCGTTCCTTTACGTGCCCAATTCATCTCCTTCCGCACACACGGCTACCCAAACTTAGTAAGACCTGTTCTCCTACGCCAGGTTAAGAGTGACGATGATATGGATGGTTGTACGGTCTCTAGATTATTTCTTCGGAGAAAAATCATTTTGCGAAAGGTCACAGCTGGGATATTCCTCGAATCCCGACTCGAATTCCAATATTGTGAGAGAATCATCGATGATGGAGGAGATTATATTACTACGTTATTTTTTTATTAAAATTGTCCAGGACACCTCTTGCTCATATTTTTGAGTTATTTGTTTTGGTTACGGGTTTCCTAAGATGGCATTCCGCGGCGCTAGCAACATAAAAAAATTGCGAGATTCTTGGCAAGTTCGTAGAGACAAGATTGCACTTCCAAAAACAAATCGGAAATAGTATCACCTCGATATAAATCGAATAGTTGCAAGTCAACTCCTTGTATAATGGCATTGGGGCGTTATGAGTGGCTTTACAAAGTTACTTCTTTGACATTATGGAGGTTACTTCTTTGTCACTGGCCGAGCAAGTCGTTTGCAATTGATGTACAAAGCACGGACTTCTATGGGAGAAGTATGGGTCGGTTGTGCCGGTAAGCGACCGTGGTTCGCGTTTGCAAGGAAACTTATATGGTTTCTACTTTCTCGGTAGGTACCATTGTATCGATTCTGCGATAAAATCGCACCGCATCCGGTGAAATCTTTAGTCGTATGACTGCAAAGTGGAGATTAAGCGTGTAAACAACGAATATATTAGTAGGGCGACGCAATTTTACATTTGTAAATATTTTTAATTGAATTTTAACATCTTATACAGCTACAATTTAATTTATTATATGTTTATGACATTGAAGAGATCGCAAAGGCAAGACTCATGACTGTTCCAGCATTGAATTTATAAGAATGATCACGGTACTTCATAAGTGAAGATCAAATAATGTGATATGATGTTGCTATAAAATAAAAACATTGGAGCAACACACCTGACAGAGATTTAGGAGATCCGGGTTCCAATCCCGGTCTTATCAAATAATTTTTTCAGAGTGAATTTTATTCCTTTGAGGAAATCTGATTTGCATGTATCTCACACACTTTTAAAATGGGAGCATATTCATTTCACTATGAGTTTAACGAGGATTTTGTTTAATTCTCTTTAATAAAAAAGCCTAGTCCTTTTAAATTTTGAGTAAATTAAAGTTATTGAATTAGTATTTATTCACAAGGAGTCTGGCCCGGGAGTTCGCGTTGGAGTTGGCTCAACCGGGATGTAATATGTATTGCTAGTATATGTAAAATAAATACATGATTGATCGTGGTCAATACTGATGGCTCTCCTCATCCAGGGACACGTACGCAGCATAAATATCCCCCGCGGAGGCGAATATGCGCTTCTTAGGCGCCATGACACCCTTGGGGAAGATAGCACAAGATGCGATACTATGGCCCTGGATGGCCCAGGGTCCCAGCGGGCAATTACAACAACAGAAACACCTCAGAACCGATGATCAAGTGCAAAATGATTATTTAAATGGCAAATTTCAACCCTTGTTGTATACGCATTCGTGCGAGTGACTTCGTTATACCACATCATTTGTTAAATGCAATTATTGGAAATTCTTCGTTATACAAACGATAATGTTCCACGCGACCGGCTTCGAGAGCACTAATATCGTCTCATGTGCCACAATGTGAGACCTGAGGAGTGAATATCTAGAATCCTTTTTCAAACATCCAGTAAGCCAATCGAAGTCTCCCGCCCTTCCCAACTGATCCACGTGCGGCATGTAATGCACAAAGAGGCGGTCTTCCGTTTCCATTCGCATGTATACAAAGTAGTCTCAAGAGAAAACATTTCCACGTCCACACCTCTCTCTCCCCCTACCTCCTCCCTTTGTGGTGTCAAGTGGCCCCCCACATACCACACACCTCCGCCCGCCGCGACCCGTCACCCAATGAAATCGCCCGAACAGGGAGACATATCAAATTGACGGACGTACGGACGGACATATCACTTTATATAGAGAATATGAAATTATATTTTATACATTCAAAATAATGAAAGTTTGACAAAATCCAGTGTTTAATTAATGGGAACAACAAACTGCCAAACGAGAAATTATGTGACGACGGTTTATTGCCATCAGTGATTAATATTCATCGATAAATCATCGATTATCGGTAATCATAGATCATCAAAAACCATTAATCATCCAACTCCATCTTCGATGCTCGATGACAACATCGAAATCAAAGCATTTCGATGTTTTTTCACCAAAAAACGAAGAGCAAAATAGGCCATCGCACGAGTCTTGTTAGAGTCCAAGACTGCATCGCTTTCACCGCGCTGTTCAAGTGGAATCCTACGAGCCCGCCTACACGACCTCCTCCGTTACATTATTATTATCTATAATGGCGCCTCTTCCCGAAAAATTCTACAGGACCCATCATCTCATCTCATCGATCCCCTCTTCACCATTAAGTCTGTCGGCCCCGGCGGCGGCGAGGTAAAGTCCTCGCCTGCTAACTCGAGTGTCGCGGGTTCGAGTTCCGCCTGGGTAGAATGTTTTCTGCCCACGACATGGATGTCTGTGTTTCGTCCGTTGTTACTGTTGTTCACTCGACGTTAAATGGCCTAATTGTGCTGTATTAATGTACGGAGTAATTCTTGGAAGGACGGAGTAATTCTTGAAAATGTCGATGGAATAAGCGACCACAAGGTAGCATACGTAAAATTTTCTCTCAATACTGAAAAAAATTTTAAATTAAAAAGAAAGATTTACCTTTTTAGTAAAGCGGATTTTAACGGATTTAGGCGTGACTTAAAGACATCTTTGAAAAATTCGTGAACATCAGCAAAAACAGTGATACAGACAATACATGGAAAGAGTTCCTCCAAATTACACGGTCACTTGTCAACAGATATATACCTCATAAGTATAAGAGCGAGAATAGGGAACCAAGGTGGTACAACGCGGAGGTTAGAAAATGTTTAAAACGCCCAACGAGTTAGCCACGCGAAACTAAGAAAAATAAAGAAAAATGTAGCTAATAGCGACCTAAAAAATACTATCGAACATTATAAAATTTGTAAAGCAGCAGCAAAAACAGCCCTTAGAAAAGCGTTTAGTGAATTCAAGAGAAAAGTACTTGGAGAACAACCAGAGGGAAATCCGAAAGCATTTTGGTCATATGTTAGGGAAGTACAGGGAACTAAAAAGTCAACGGTTAATTCCTTGAAAAACGATAGAGGCGAAATAGTAGCTTCCAGTTTAGATAAGGCAAATTTTTTGAATTACTTTTTTTCCGAGTGTTTTTAATCAATCAATGCATAGTTTCCGCGAAACCACACCAGACCGATTTCAACAACCAATGTCCCCGATCGATACATCTTGTTGCGGAATCGTATCCTTACTAGGTAACATTAGCCCGAACAAGTCCTCAGGTCCTGATGAAATTCCAGCTCGTGTTTATGAAGAACTAGCTGAATTACCCGGCGTTGCTCGGGATCATACTTCCTTCAAAACTATACGAGGTGAGGAGTTAGTAAGTCGTTGTGATAACAGACTGCATTTCAAGTAATTGTTTTATTAAATTAATATTTTCTTCTGCAGAGCATCTATACAATTGTGAGACAATAGTAAGTAAACAATGTGACAATATCTCCCATGAACAATAATAATTATAAGTCAAATGACTGAAAAATTGACAGAATGATAAAAAATAACATGGTAAAATAAAAACAATGAAATTTGGAAAACTTGTTTAATACAGAGTAGAGAGACAGTTTTTTGAAACCCTTTACTGAATCATACTACCTGCACAGCCAGGCTAAAATAACATTATAGTTAAGTACATAATTCGAGTACTTACTTGTTGAGTAGCTATTCAGAATTTCATTTTCGTTAATTAAGATTTGATTTAATGTTTATTTTTGTTTGTTTATTTGGTTGTCAAGGAAAATGCATAAAATAAAATCGATTGAAAAAGAGAGAACCTTCATTCTTTCGGGCATGATACCACTAATTTTAGTAGTATCATGCTTTCGGGTATGCGATAAAATGAACTTCAACTCTCTATCTTTAGTTAAAGTTTTTTTTAAAAAGCGAAATAATTAACCGCTGCACAAATCCCAATGCTTAGCATTCCTAATCGGCTCAACTAAGCAATATGAATTCCAGCAGCAATGACTGAAATCTTGTTGTCAAGCGAATATGGTATTGTTGATTTCACAGAAAAATATGTGTTTCTGCAGCTAAAACCGCAATTTTCAGTCAATTACGAAGTGAAAAGGATAATTAATTGAAAGAATTAAAAACTTCATTCTTTCAGGCATTTAATAAAAAAATTCCAACTCTATATCTTGAGCGGAAATAATTTAAAAAAGTAAAAAATGAAACCACTGCACAAAACCCGATACGTACCGCGAACCACCTAAGGGCCCCTTTTTGGGACTTTTATGGGCCCTGAGATCATTTTAAAGTAGCCTACAACTTTCCTCCTGCCTTGAACTATTACTCGGCAAAATTTCAGCACGATAGGATTAAAACTGAGGTTAGGATTATTAGCTTACCCGTCGGGGGTTGTTGCGCGAAAAGTATTCGAAAGATTAAGAGGGCCTTGGGGGGGGAGGGGGGGGGGGGCGATATTAAAATAAATTTTATACCTGAAACCTTCGAAACCTTCGCAAGAGTGTACTCAACAACTTCCTAAAGTTTCTTGGCGATCGGATCAACAGTGTTATAATGCATACAGGACAGACATATAGACAGACATACATTCGTTTATATATATATATATATATATATATATATATATATATATATATATATATATATATATATATATATATATATATATATAGATTAGCTCTCGAAATGGCTCCGTATCTTAAAGTAATATTTAACAAATCCCTCGAAGAACACGCGGTTCCCAAAGACTGGAAGATAGCAAACGTGACCCCAATTTATAAAGGCGGCGATAGGGAACAGCCTTGTAATTATAGTCCAATATCATTAACGTCACTATCATGAAAAATTATAGAGCATATAATAGTTACATCAATAATGGGACACCTCGACAGCCAGGATTTATTGACAACAAACCAGCATGGGTTCAGAAAAGGGTGGTCTTGCGAAACTCAATTAGGTCTTTTTGTTCATGATATTTTAGTTTCCGGAGAAGGTAACGTACAGGTAGACGCAGCGTTGCAGCGCAGTGCATGATGCATGCAATAACAACCAATAATCCCTTTCTTATTATGTAGATACTAACCATGTGACCCTATTATCTAGCATGCCTTCATTGAATATCCTAGTTGCATGTCAATAGCGCATGTTTGGTGATCTTTACCCACTGCCACACACCCTCGTGGTGGCTCGCAGGGTATTACGTAGACGTAGATGTATTCGGGAGAGTGAAAATAAATAAATAAATAAGTCCTCTTCCCGGAGTGGCCCATTGGCGAGAAAGAGCGAGAATCCCTTCTCCTCCCGAGCCCTCTTTCGTCTATCACGAAATCCACGAAATTATTTCCCCTCTCCCCATTCCCATCCTCCTTTGCGCGGTGCCTCTTGGTGATGGTTGACCCTCCACAAACTCCCCGTTTATTTTGTCCACCACCCCGCCCACCTTCCGCCATTTCCCTCCCGAATGACCTCTTTCCTGACTTTACTACTTCGCTAGGGAATGCAACCACTCGAATAAAGTCGGAAGAAAACATCAGCCGGCAGATGGACTTTCCAGCGCTCAGTGGTAATTAATTTCCACATTGCACTCCACTCTATATCGTATTCCACTATTGCTATAAACGGTAAGTTTCGATCGAGTAAAACCGTGTAAGAAAAGATTGAACGCAATCTCCGCAAACTATGCGGCATTGTATCACCTAATGTTTATCATCGTGAGGAAACTTTTACAAACATTGTGAAAAACGCTTTGACGTCGACCCGAGTTTCAAGGGACGAGCTTCAAACATGACGAGGCGATTTGAAACCGTCCTTCCGTGAGTCCCTTTTCACATGCACGCAAATTAGAAAATGGATAGGAGCTTAGCCCGGGAGAGAGCGAAAAGGGCGGAGGACGAATTTTCAAATAGTATGGGAATGCTTATAGTAACTCACTATGAGTGAAATGGGATAATGAGGGCATTGGGAATATAAGGGTGACTGTGGTATCATTGACGATCGGTGGGCGGGGAGTTCTGAGGTGAAGGGTCTCACATTTTGACCAAAATTGGTCCGACTTGACCATCCATTGGTCCGGTAGGGCCCCGATCCGATGACGTACTCAGACAGACCACACGACGTCTACCCATAAAGGGAGCCGGCGGACACCCTATCCCAAGAATTTGGGCAATTGCTCAATGACCTACCGGCCCGAAAACTTACTGGCCATGACTCGTCTAACGTTGTTGGGGTAATCCATCAGCTACGAGGACTAGAGGGAGGTGGGGGCCCGTTGTCGTCCTTTTGACGTCGCTTTAAAATTTCCAGCTGTTGTAAAGCGTTGAAATGACGTCAGTCAATTGTAAAATGCAATGCATCCACTGTAAAATCATTCTGGTGGTCACAAGTTTTAAGATATTTTGCGAAGTTCCTCTTTTCGTCGTGGGTGTCTCTTAAATGCAGTGGGACAGCAACTGTAGGATTTGCCGACCACAGACCAGATTTGCCAAAGAACGTCCACCTTATCTTTACAATCTACCAAAATGTTTATGAGCGTAGTAGTGGGGGACTTGCAAGACATGTAAAATTCAGACCATTTATATAAAATATTTCTACAACATATTCTGTTACATTACCTAAGTACCATACTGAATAGGCTAAAAAATACTCTCACGAATGAAATGCTAACTGTGGTAACTTTGTGGAATACCATTTTAAATGGATTTATTATAATAACTTTTACAATCCACAGTGGTCAAAAACAACATGCACGATCCGGATTTCGAATGCTAAAGCATTATAATCATCAGGTGCTAAACGACATTTCAGGTTCTAAAGGTGACATCAAGTGCTAAAAGTCAATGACCACAGTGGAGTGTAAAAGTTATTATCTATAATAAACCCATTTAAAAAATACTCGACACGCGGCGGTTAAGGACTCCAACCAGTTGCCACCGAAGCCGATGAAGTGTTCTCTCAAATAGAAATCAGTCGACCAGACAACGTATTTAATATCTTAAATTTGCTTCTCAGTAGCTGAAACGCATCATCGCAAAAAGAATTATTTTTTCACTCGATACAGACAGCAATTCTGTGGCTATTTTCGCCCTCTCTCCATCTCGCTTAGACTCGGTCATGCGAGCCTAAATAAAGTCATGGCACGATCCTTCACTTCAACCGTCCGAAAAATCACTCAATTTGACTATCACCAACCCCGAGTCGACATTTTAAGCACAGCATGACCCCCGTTGCAAGGAAACGAAAGCGTTGTAACCTCGAGGGAAGAAACATGAAGGATAGCAGTCCTATAAAATAACGGTGCTTTCCAACTTGCCTGTTTTTTCCCCGACCTATTGTCGCCCACGTGTATCTGTCTCGTTTCTCTCATCAGTGGGAGTGGAATTCGACATCGTCACCACGAGTCTCGCGAAGATAAGACTTCATAGACAACGCTTAAAAAGCTGAATGCTTAAAAAAATCAAAACATCGGTACGTAGGCTCCCGCGGTGATTTATTGAGTTCAGTTTAATCGGGTTTTTTCCCGCGTTGCTTCAATCAAAATCAAAATATTATTCGGAATCGATTTATACGGTTTAGGAGAAACGGCAAACGACGTTAAGTATTCACTTTAGTTTCTCCATCCCCAATCGCTTATTCTTGTAAATATATCGTTGAGATTATTGGTCAACATTGATTGGAAAATTAAAAACTTCTTCCGAGTACGGGCCATGGCGAAGAGCGAATGTTATCATCTCAGGCCGTTTCGCAATTGGATATCTGCTGCGACTGGGCTATTTTTTATATATATACAACAAGTGTAAATGAAATAACATTATTTATAAATTGTTATAATAACATCATTATAAGAATTTTAAAACACTGTTTTTACCCTGAGACTAACAATGGATATGATTTCCTGGGCCGAGCTGGCCGAGCTATAACGAAAATGAATATAGTAAGAGTTTTAATGATTGCCATTCTTAGAGATAGTAAAAAAAGTCAACTAAGAATTTTTGATGGCATTCAAAAACTTGAAACATTTGATTAAAATTTCTAATAATAAAAGCCCGAGAATAAAGAGTCAATGACATTAATACACATTGTATAGAATTGTCTCCTATTACACATACACGACATACGTACACGTAAATATTTTCAGGCCATTTCTGCTGCTAATAAACGTACTAGATATTGGTTATTCTCTTGCAAGTGGACGTTATAAGGTATTGGTACATTTTACTCAATTTTCTAATATATCTCTTATTGTTACAGATGATAAGGTAAAACCATACCAAAACCGATTAGAAAGATATTTTGGTCTTCATTTGATATGGTTCTGTTAGTATATTTAGTTAAACATTGTGCATTTTGTAACAAAAAAATCGATTGCTATCGTAAATCAACATTTTAATACATTTCAAATTGCGATGAAAAACGTTTATAGGTAAACCGAAAAGTATATTATGGAAAAGATTGTTTAGAGTTGAAAATTAATGTAAACAAAAACCGCTTTCAATGGGACGACTATACTGACTAAACATGCATATGTTTCACGTTCCTAAAGATGCATAGGAGATACCAAGGCGGGCTCCGGCTCTGTTTTACGCCCATGAATACCTCGGATAGTCCCTCGTTTCGATACGTCAATGGAAGGGGAACGTTTTGCGCTCGCAGTGTAAAGTTGCGTTTGCAGTTGCCGAGGCTAATCGACTCGTTTCCCCCCCCCCCCTCAATCCAATATGAATCAGTCCAGTACTGTGTAAAGATGTAAGTTTTTGGGAGGTGAAATGGTGACATATGTATTATGGGAGTGTATTTAGTGGAGCTCAGCTTTTATTGTGGTCGTTTATTGTTCGCGGAAAGAACGAGTTTTTGTACCAATCTGTTCGGCAGTGTATCCCTCTTATTTTATCGCTTCTGTCAGGCCTAGACATGTAGTGGGGAGTCATGATAATACTCTTTGTTTCGCTCTGAATAATATCAGTTCTGAATTTCTCAAGCAACCTAAGCCTAGCGTGCAGCCTCCGAGTCTCTAGGGGCTCCCACCTTAATCCCTATGAAAGTTTTGAGACACTATATGTACGCTCGTGGCAGTTTTTAACGAAGCGCGCTGCTTTCCTTTGTATTTTATTAATTTTTTTTGGTTGAATCTTTATGACCAGTGTCCCAAATACTCGCGGCGTATTCGAGGTGTGCTGTACGAGGGCATTGGTCTCTTCATCGACAATTCCCGGTGAGTCACCTGAAAGAGGTGTGGCACGGGGTGAGTTAACACCAACGTTCATTACACTACACCCTATAAAAGTTAATGCAACAAGTATCAATGATGCATAATTAAAAATCTGTTAAAACTTGTCAAGAGGTGAACCTTCACAAACATATGAGTTGCACCACTATAGCATGTGGCCGATGTGATGCAATGTTTATGAATAATAACAATAAACCTTCACTAATGCGCATGAGCTATAAGATTCACACCGCAAACATAAATGGCGAACTATTAGTTCCAAGTGGCAGATGAAGATCGAAGCAAAGGATGATTACCGTTGGGCAAACATATTCGGGAAATAATTGGTCAAACTTATCGTTGCGATTTCTTATAAGAGTGCTTGGCAAGTGCGACCATGAAATTAAGGAAGTCGACTACTTCTCCCTCGTTAGAGCCCACTTGGAATACACTGCCACTGTTAGGTTGGCGATCCTTACAGTGATAGCCTTTAAAAACCGAGTTTACCAGCAGAGAAAATCAGCCAAATACGATAAAGACCCTTATGATAATCTCGTTAGTATTAATGACCTCTTACAATCGCTTTCAGGCTATTCAGTAAAATTAGTCTTTATCATTTCAAATGTAATGTAAGTATATAATAATGTAAATAATAATAATAATGTAAATGATACATAAATAATAATGTAAATTTAAAATTAATATATTTTCTGACGATGTTATTAATATCTGACAAACTCCAACACACTGCGGTAGATTAGATCATGAGAATAAAATTTGGAAAAGGCTGCAGAGCAGAGAGTTACACACATAATGTCGTTTTGCCAGTGATTGATATAAGGCCGTAATGGCTGATAATGAACCTTTGAAGTGGATAAGTCAACAAGTCATGTCGCTGATTAGGTTATTTTATCTTTAATGCCTGTTACTTAATATACCAAGTAGTACTAACACCCTGCATAACCCTTGTACCTCGTTTAAGGATTTAAGTAAACATTTTTACAAATAGTTTCCGCAGCATTGGTACCGTACCTATAGTGTAATGTATGCTGGTGAAAATTACTAGTATATTGCAATGCATATTGGTGATAACTCACCCCCTGCGAAACACCCATGAGGAGGCTCGCGGGGTAATATATAGATGTATATGAGAAGCAATATCGAGTAAAGAATATACTATCTTCCCTACCTATCGAACAGAACCTACTTAAAAGTCTCATTGACAGCCGTCATGACCTCGTAAGTCTCGTGTGAAAAATGACGTTTTTAAGCTGTCCAATCTGCAGTCGGTTCCCCTATTCTCAAGATATAGTCCTCTGCAGTGCGTAGGAATTTTTGAGATGAAAGGCGACCGCCACAGCCGATATCTAGAACAAACAAGAAAAGACCGTACAAAAATTGAACCCAAATTGAAACCGTAGGACACATCGGCTTTGGTTTATTGATCTCCTATCCGTTCTTTCCTGCTTCATAGTTTCTCCGCCTCTCCATGGGGTCCACATTACGCCCAAGGGCCTCCACTTCCTAACACTATATATCCATTGTCGACCAACCAATCCTGTGCAAGCTGGGACCAAATGCCTCACCACCAACTGCGGTCGGCCGGAGTGATCTCGCCGGTTCCGAGGCAAAGGAGAATCCGACTGGAAACGTCCAAATCCTACACGACGACCGGTACGGCGACAGAAACAATGGAGAATCTGGATGCCGGAAAAATGGGAGGTATTTTATGAAACAAATTCCTTCGGACCACAATCCCTGGGAAGGAAAGAAGGGAAAGGCGTCTGGAGACATTTTTTGCGTTAACCCTGTGAGGGGGTCGAAGTAGGAGAAGGGGGAGGGAAGGAATTAAATAAAGGGCAGAGGGGAACTCCATCCATTCCATACTCCCTCGTCATAGACTCGCAAACCCACACATCCTTTCCGTGGTTTCAACCACAAACGAACGTGATTCATCAATGCTAGAGCCGAAGGCACACGAACAATAAATGTAGAAATAGCCTCGGTGCCATCGAATAGATTTAATGTTCCTAGCGTAAATTTGAAATACTCCGCAACTGATTACATCCACAAACTACCCTGCTAGCCGCCGCATTGGTGTGTGGCAGGAGGTGTAAGGACACAAGTCGCATTAGAGATTTAAAGGATAAGGTTTTTGGAGGTGAAATGTTGGAGTGTATTACGGGAGCATCATGAGTGAAA